>CM031623.1:56670775-56695775 GCA_018398815.1 Conus ventricosus | reverse complement strand
CACGAGCTATACCATCCACCAGTGACCGGCATGCCCAGGCAACAAACAGCGTGCATGGAAGCCAAGAGCCTTTAACTCCGTCGGCTGAACGACCGAGATATTCCGGAAGAGGTCGTGGCCGTGGAAACCCGGAGCTCAGCAGCGGATAGACTCCATGCTGCAGACCCAACGAGCGGTACCACAGACCCATGCAGATGTGGTGTGTCCAGGCTCACCCACGCCAAACCCTCCTGATGGTGAAGCGGACGCTGCAGGGGAGGATAGTGGTGAAGAACCCTTCATTGATGCTGACACCTAGGATGAAGGCCGGCCCCAGCGACTGTCCTTCCTGCTATTCAACATAGCGGGACTTGCAAACAAACTCAGAGACTGGGACTTGGTGAACTACTTAAATAATTTTGATTTTGTTACACTAACAGAAACATTCATGGACAAAACTTTTGATATGTCTGATGTTTTTCCAAATTTTGTTAAATTCGTTTCTCCCGCTTTGAAATTATCTCATCACAGCCGTTGGTCAGGTGGCGTAGTTGTAATGATAAAAAAGAACTTGACAAAATATATTAAAGTAATACAATGTGAATGTGATAATTTAGTTGCAGTCAGAATATGCGGTAGAGAACAGTAATATGCCGACTCTACCCCACTTGCTCCTCCACCAAGTTTTCGGGCGAAAGTGCCCTAGAATCAGCATATTACTGTTCTCTGACAAGTAAGACTTCAATAACCAAAAAATAACGATTATCTACAAACAAACATACTGTGCAGGGTTATCCGTTTTTAATACTAATTTACTAAACTTTTCAGATTTTAATTTTTGCTTAATCCTGTGTTTTTCCTGGTCATTTTCAATAACATCATTTTCGCGCAAACATTCTTCAAATGAGTCTCTGTCTTTCATGTGAAATAAAACTACAGTCTTTAACTGTTCTCTAAAGTCTTTTAAAACCGAGTAATATTTCTGGCATAAAATCCACACACTTATCCCAGCATGTCTTCCGCTGAAAGCTAGTTTTGACAAAGTATTTCTTTTTTTAACTATGTCTCTTTCTGCTGAACAGTCATCTATAATAAATAGTGTCTGCGTTCCTTCAAACAGTCTATAAAACTGTTCTAAACACTCACTCAGTTTATTGCTAGGATCAACTAAATATATGTCATCATCTGTCCATATAAACCTTCTATTATGATATGCTTTGTTCCATTTAAGTGTTGGACAGAAAACCACAATATGATTAAAATTATAACGATAAACTGTTTGTAACAGGTCGAGGATAAATATTGTTTTTCCACAACCAGTTTGCCCACAAATCAATGAGCAATGAGGAGTTTTTGTCATAAAGTTTAACTGCTCCATAGTTTTATAACAGAGTTTAATCTAATCCAGTTATTATTTTTATCATACTCTCCGTCAAAACTTGTTCAGTATAATAAAACCCTACGAGGCCTAAATGGGTAAGATTAATCCAATTCAGTTCTGTAAGATTGTTTCTATTTAAGTCAACATTGATTTTGTTGCTTGTTGTTATGATCTTAATATCCTCGCCATTGTGAAGAACGACGATGGTAACGTTAAGGGTTTAACGTCTAAGTTTTGCCAGCTAATATTAATTCCTTTTATAAGGACGTCACTAACGCCCACAACCCCATCCCTCTCCACATCTTTAAAGACAGAAAATTCAAATATCATTGTGAACGTGTCTCCTAATTTTCTGCTTGGAAAGAACTGTAATTTTGTAGAAGCTTTTTTTACAACTGTTTCTTTCTGTGGAGGATGTACTGTTTTTTCCCATACGGCGTTATTTCAATTTCTTTCCGACTATTGTCGTCGGCATAAGACTTACATGTAAAGGGCCAGAGTTGAATGCTTTCTGAACTTTTTTGACGGCTAAAATATGTAAATGGGCTTATGAATTCAAATTTTATTTCCCATTCTAAATATGGTTCTAAGTGCCATTTGAGGTCAGGTTTTCGAACTATTTTTATTTCATACTGGCCCAACATTATTTGCTCTGATTGCGCAGTTGTTCTAGTTTAGGAAACTTTTTGCTGTCGCCAACCTCTTTGCGTTTATAATCACCATCTTTAGTGTACTCAAAACCATACAAAGTGCCTATCTCACCATTCTGTTCAAAGTCGCAACGTCTGCAAGATCTTTTAATTCTAAGGTTATACACCTTACAGGCGCTAATGTAACTCCTGATTCTTCTGGCCCACGCGACATTATTTTTTAGTATACGTATTATTTTATTTCCAAAACAATGTGCAGGTTATCACATTTCACAACTTTCCCCGCTTTGTCTTTGATTTTTATATTAAATGATCCGACCCTCCCACAAACTAATCTTTTAAACTGTAAATTAGGGAATTGTATAATTTCATAATCGCAATATGCAGCTTTCCCTGATGGAAGAGCTCTTTAAAAACAGTTGAGGGCCTTCCATCATATAAGTTTTCATCAGTGCTCAACTCATCCAAATGAACATAGAGTAATGAATGTAATGCAAGATTGAGCGGATTTTCCCCCTCATAAGTAGTTTTGTCTGGCGCAACTCTAAAACTATGAATGTCCCGATCGTCAGTTGCAAAGCCTAACATTTTAGCTAGCTCTCCATCAAAATAGTAACCTACTTCTTCTTCTTCAGGTTTGAATGTCAACATTGTTGTCAAATTTGCATTGTTAAGTTTGAGAGCAATGTCAAGTTACTCATTGCTTCTTTTAGCGAGCAAAACCCGTAATAACCATCAGGTATGGTTAACTGGCTAACTATGTTCCTCTATTATTAACTTTTTTAATCTTATTATTCTCCTTGGCTTTGCTTATATTAAACCATACGACTTTGTAGAATATTTCATGGAGCGCGACCGTTCTGGTTCCGCATTCGTTATTAATAGCATGTTCTAAAAACGAAGGGCGGTCTTGAGTTGTTATTGTTACAAACATTTTTTAAAACAAATTAAAATGAGTGCATTCAAATATACTGATGCAAAATATTCTGTTGGGCCGCACTACAATCTTAAAAATATAAACAACTGACACCCTCGACATTTCTGTGACCAGACTGCCTCTTTTCATAAAAGGTAAAGTACTCCATTAAGCAGATATCTTAACCCCCCTGTTAAAAACGACCGCATCCGAAAGTGTGGTTTAGTCATCCGATGCAGTTTTATCAGAACCAGTTAAACTTTGCTGTGTTTTGTGCATCAACTGGGTGTGGAGTGTCGTATGCTGATCACTTAAATTATCCTAATCCTTTGGTTAGGTCAGTGTACAGATTTCATTTCTATTACACCTTCAGACGTATTCTGACTGAACTGCAAGCGCCATTACCAAATGACAAACCGTTTAATCCATCAGCAACAGAATAGACATGAAGGCTTTTGAAGAATCTGTAACGAATTCAATATTAACATCAAGACAGACTTTAGACAAAAGTTGGATCTTAATCATGGCTTAGGCACCCCTTATTATTGGGGCGTGCACAGAAGTATAAGTATGATTGGAATCCTCCTTACACATCTTTCTCTTCAGGCACAGGCGTTCACCTCGGGTCCATAGAGCAAGAGCATAAAACAGCATGGACAACATTTATCTTAGACACTTCTAAGGGCCTAACTAAAAGCAGGAATAGAGCGAATAAACGACTCTGTTCGCACTTACGTTTGGTGTTTGCTAGGTTCACATGCACAGACAAGATCGAACATAACAGATCCTTCTACTGGCTTTGACGCACAAAAACAATACTTAGCAAATTTAGAGGACGCCATTAATTCTACTGTTGATTTGCCTTCAAGTATTAAAAGGTACCAAAATGTTTTACAATACGCAAGATCGAAAGTAGACTTTGCTGTTGGCACTGGTTTATACATGCTACCTTCTGACCTCAGACTCCAGGTAGGAACAATAATAAACTACAACAATGAAATTCTCGTTGCAGGAAATGAACAGAAGGTCGGACAAAACGACATAAATTCTGAGCCAGTAATATTGCAAGCAGTAAAAAAACAAGATGGCCCCCAAGAATAAGTCATCCAATCCACGCGGCCCAAAGCCCAAAGGCATTGAAGACTCAGCAAAGCTCGAGGACTCTGTTCGCGATGACCATGAATATGAAAAGACAGGCTTGTTCTTGGATTAACTGGCATAGGATTACTTGGTCTTTATCTTACTAAATAGTAACCAACTATTACGAGAACTAAATGCCCATAAGTGCTCGGCCATAAAGCCAACTACTTTGCTTGCAGTAGACAAAAGCCAGCTGACAATACTCCCCAATATTCCTGGTAAAGCGTCCCGGCTTTACGGCTAATTTTTTTAATAAACTCGCAAGATGATCAAGCTGTTTTTTTTACCCATGATTTATCAGGTGGAGGTGATGGCGATGGAGGCGCTGGACTTTGGCCTCCACCGCCGCCTGTAATAGCCAACACCATGTACTTATTGCAAATCCTAAGGCAGTTATAACGCTTGCTAATGTGACTCCTTGCTCTCTAAACAGTGTTCGTATTCGTTCTGCTAGCGTTGCGTCTTCATATAAATTTTTTCGATAGTTTCTCTTATTCTATTCACTTGAGTTCGTAATTGGTCTCGGTTAGTAGTTAGCACTTCATGTCTTGCTGATCTCTCTTGTTCAAGATCTTTTAGTCTTTGGGTTATTCTTTCTTTAATATCAGGCCCTAAGTTGGCGTCATCAGCCTCAACGAGTTTTTCTTTTTCTCTTTTTATATGCCCATCTAGTTCGCCTAGTTTTGCTAAATTGTTTGTTAATTCGCCTTTGATGCTTCTCAAAGCATGATCAAGGGCCATTAGTTCTCGCATGGGTTAGCGGTGAGTCGTGTATAGTCTTTAACGCTGTTTCTTCTGAAAAAACTGGATTCTGCTTCTATTACATTTATTACTTCACCTGCTGATTGATTTAATTCTTTAAGTTCCATGTTTTGATTGGTTATCTGTCGGGAGTTCTTGCAGTGTGTTTTGAAGTTTAACAACTGCTCCCTATCTAATTTTGGTCTAGCAATGCCAGGCGATTTTGTACGCTCGCAGGGAGTCTATTTCTAATTGAACCCACGGCTAAAAACTTTGATGGGTCTTTTTTAGTTGTAAGCTGAACAAGTTCTCCTCGATCGTTTTTCACAAACAAATGGTCATCTTTTACTTCAAAATCATTAGGGTCTATAAATTCGGGAGGTTCTTGACCTAAACTTTGGTACAATGATTTAACCTTACTTTCTGTTAATTCATGCCGCATTGAGAGCATTGAGCGATGCTGTGTCAAAGGGATCATTTCACTCATGTCGTCTCCAGGATCAAAAACATCATAATCTTCTTCATCTTCAATTCCTGCCATGTTTTTAAATAATTAATTTTTATTTTGCTTCATAAAAATGTCGCAAGCACATGGCTCGATTTTTAAACCCCGCATAGAAGACTGAAAGAACCCTTGGCGTGAAGGGAAATAAGCGGACTATTACTGTTCCAAATAATCCATCTACTATTGATGCAGATCAAATTCTTACTGTCAAATTTCCAGACCTAGGAGCAGATGACGTGATTGTGCCAGGCTCTGCGCGTCTTACTTTTAAAATAGTACTCGATTCAACAACAGACCCAAAACAGGACAGTTGTACAGAATCTGGGGCGGGCAATCGTTAAGAAAATTTCTATAAAACTTGAGGGGCAAGAAATATTTTCTTTACACAATGCAGACATATTTTAACCTATTCTGATCTATGGCTAACCCGGGAATGAAAGGGATGATCTTGCGTTTCAAGGAATAGAAAATGAAGAAGCACTAAAACATAGAATAGGTGCCGCAGATACTAAAGACGGCAAAAAGTATGTGGCTGTAAAATTTGCGTTTGGAAATCGCTTTTCCATTCCCTTAGATTTTGAGTTGTTAAAAGCGCATGCACCATACTTTCAAGGAGCATTAAAAGACAGATTGTCATATGAACTAACTTTTAATGAATACAAACGTGTTATCAAATCAACAGACGCCGAAGCAAAGTACAGCATTTCTGACATCTCGTTAGAGTTTTGACGTTGTTAGCAACTCTAATTTAGCAAGGCTGATTGGGCACCAATATGAGTCAGAATTAGTAATATATTACGAAAGAGTGATTCATCATACAACATATCCTAGAAGCAGGGCAGACACTATAATGGAATTTTAGTTTTAGCGTTTCAGCAAGATCGCTTAAGGTATTTTATTGCTGTTGTGAAGATGAAGAACCATTTGGAAAGAGGAAGTGAAAGTTTATTAATCCTAAAATAAACGACAAGTACAATGTTCGATTGAGGGCGTCCTAACCAAAACTATGCTAGCGGGCTTAATCCTTATCAGCATTTTGATGAAATAAGAAAACTGTTTGTGGGTGGGAGTTTTGTAGAAATCCAAACAGTTGACCTTGTGGCTAAAGATCTACACCTTCACAGTGTAAGACTTGATGATTATTTAACAACAAAATACGGTTAATGGATTGACTAAGGTCAACCGAGGATAATCAGGTTACATGGGAAGCGGTGTGAACTGTTGAGAGACGTAATAAACATTCCAATGAATAAGAAGATGAAGCTGATAAACCGCTTTAATGCTACATTTGTTTTTAATATATGATGCGCAGTGAATATTGAAAATAACAGATTAAAAGATAAACAATATAAATTATTTTTATTTTATAAAAGCATGTCTGTTAAGTTTATCCAAATATGTCGCTTACAGCGCCGCAAAGAAGGATAGTAGAAACCCCTAACATAAAAAACCTTCAGATTAACAATAATTCACAAAATGCAGCAAGTATAGAGCAAAAGGACCTTTCAAAATACAGCAAAACAAACGAGTATTCTGCTGCCTTTAATGCTGTTACATATGTTAAAACTGGAGCATCGACTAATAAGCGCTCTATTCAGCAGGTAACGAGTGTTGGTCTCTTAGCAAAACGGGCATAGGCGCACCCGCAGCTTTACCTCTAGTAGGTTTGTCTTTAGCTCTCGGTCTGTGTTCATTAGCTGAAAGTGCGGCTGGCAAAAAATTAAAAAAACTAAACTCCAAAAGCACAAGCTATGGTTCAACTAATAACGGCTAAACTTAGTTCGTTTAAACTGACAATAAAAAAGGGCGCTTGTTGACTCAACATCACGGATGAAGAATTTAATCGTTTACAGGCTGATTTTGATGACAAACAAAGACAAAAGTTTGATCTTCAAAGAAAGGCGAGGGCAAGTTTTTTCTCAACAGCCGGGACCCCGAGCAGATAAAAAAGGAATGCTTAAAAAAAGTAAACGAGACATTAAACTCTGTTCTAAACAGCTCACAGTAACAACACCGAAGGGTGTTTTTTCTTTTTTTATGAGTCCAAGCACAAAAAGACGTTGATATTGATTTGATTAAGTATTTTTTTTTAATTTAAATAAATATGTTGGCTTAGAAAAGAAAGACAGCATGGCTAAGATATATGAAGGCCCAGAGGAATTGTTTGAGGAATGCTTGAGAGAGGCGTTTATCAAGAGCATGAATGATATTGATCTAGAAGTCATTGACCCAAACAAACGTACAGGCAAGCGTTGTTCATGCTATTTCTCAAGTTCCAAGTAAAAAACTAACAATAGACCCGCCAGTTAAAGTAATGTTAGCTGTTTTAATTGACTATATAACAATAAATGAAGAAAATCTAGAGTCTGGGTCTCGACTAAACAACAGACTATTCTTTCCTAATGGACTTAAACCCCGGTTGGGGGACGAACTGCTTACACAGTTTGACGCTCCCGTTTGAAGAAGCAAAAAATGAGAGGCTCTGGTTGGTCAGAGGGCGAAGTCTTAGAGATTAGTTTTAAAACAGGCTAAGTATGCACCGATTGTAGGAAAGGCTTACATTCCGCTACCCGGGAGTTGGTTTTAAAGAGAGCAGTTTTAAACATAAAAAATTCAGACAAAAAATGTTTCATGTGGTGCTTTCTTTCAAGGCTGCATCATGTCCGCGAACAGCAGAAAGAGTGACTAACTATCGGCAATACGCCAAAGATCTTAACTTCAATGGAATATCCTTTCTGTTAGGTGTAGACCAAATTGATCAGTTTGAAGAACAAAACAACCCAATAATGTTAATGTATAAAACATGGGATGAGGAAACAAATTTGGTGCCCAAATTAAAGTGTCCAAGAAAAAGTCCAACAATAGGCGAACCAGCCCAAAAATCATGTGGACTTACTCCCAATGTTTTCGCCAGCAGGGCTGCCCCCTTTTCACATTGATACGCCAATGAGCAGTTTTAGCGCATACTTCAAAGCATGAACATAAACAAGAATTCTGTAGAAAAAGGGTTTTAAAAAGAATTCCAACCGCTCAAGCCGCGCTTGAACATATAAAACATTGTTTAAAAGTTCTGTAGACTGTAAGACAGAACTAACTACGCCCCCCCCCAGGATCTAAAGTTAGTTTTAAGAACTGGAAACGGCTGCAAAATTCTCCATATGGGTTTTTTACGCAAGACTTCGAATCACTCATTGTTCCTTATGAAGGGCCCGCGCCACAAAAACTTCGAAAAAACAGTCTTAATGAGTAATCATCAGATTTGTTCATTTGCCTTCATTGTTGTCAGGTCGGATGGCGTCCATTCAGAGCCAGAATTATATAGAGGGCCTAATGCTGCAAAATACTTCTTAGAACGCATGCAGAAAGTGCGTAATGACTGTTCTAATAATCTAAAACTTATCTGAAATCATAATGACACCTGAAGACCAACAACAGTATGACTCAGCCACAACATTGTTGGATTTGCGGTTTAGGTCTCTCATCAAACGCAGAGAATCCGACAGTAAGAGACCATGATCACATTAGCGGAAAGTTCAGAGGAGCAGCGCACAGTAAATGCAATCTTCAACTAAAGTTTGATCCTAAGACATGGAAGCTGCCTGTATTCTTTCACAACTTGCGAGGCTATGACTCTCATCTTATAATGAAAGCAGTGGACGATGCCTTCAGAGTGTCATGCATTGCACAGTCATCAGAAAGTACATGTGCTTTAATCTAAATAACATGTCTTTTTATGACTCTATGCAACACATGATGGGATCATTAGAGTCACTGGCTATGTCCTTAAAGTCCTGCCCAATAACGGAAGAATATTTTGACCCAACGCTTGTTAGAAAGGGCGTTTACCCTTATGAGTACATGAACAGTTGGGAAAGGTTTGATGAAGACACACTTCCTCTAAAGGCGCGTTCTTTTCTAGTCTCAGAGGAAAGGACATCAGTGATTCTGATTACCAGCATGCTCAAGATGCGTGGCAGAAGTTAGATTGAAAAACGAGGGGAGACTATCATGATTCATATTTAAGGGCTGATACAGGGTTTGTTGGCGGATATTTTTGAAATTATAGGAAGACCTGCATGAAACATTACAGCCTGGATCCTGCGCATTACATTTCTGCGCCCGGGATGAGCGGGATGCTTCTTAAAGTTACTGGAGTACAGATTGATTTATTGTCAGATTTACCAATGATTCAGATGATTGAAAACGGATTGCGTGGAGGAATTAGTATGGCGTCGCATCATTACTGTAAAGCAAACAACAAATACTTGGACGACTATGATCCAAGTAAAAAGGTCTAACTATCTCATGTATTTAGATGCAAACAATCTGTATGGATGGGCAATGGCGCAATCACTTCCGTTACGCAACTTTAAAATGTACACAGGTACAAATAATATTCAAAAGGCATTAAAGTGGTTGGGCAGATTGACGCCCGATCGACAGCGTGGATACATTCTAGAAGTTGACTTAGAATATCCTCAGGAACTCCATGACCTGCATAATGACTATCCATTAGCAGCAGAAAGTCTAAAGATGGACCCAAGAAGCCACCTAAACTTGTGCCCAATCTTCGGGGCAAAAAAAATTATGTCTGTCATTACAGACTTCTACAATTTTATTTAAGACATGGTTTAAAGTTAACAGCTGTTCATCGCATAATTGCTTTTGATCAAGAACAGTTCATGAAACCATATATCATGAAGAACACTGGTCTCAGAACCAAATCCACAGATGCTTCAGAAAAAGACTTTTTCAAGCTGATGAACAACAGTTGTTTCGGAAAGACTATGGAGAATCCGCACAAGCGCAAAGATGTCAGATTAGTCACCAAAGAAACAAGCAATTAAGCTAACTTAAAAACCCAAATTATCAACTTTGAAAATTCATGATCACTTTTTTTGGGCATAATGATGAAAAAAAAGAAAGTAAAATTAGAAAAACCCTGTATTTTTTGGGGTTTACTTTTTAGAATTAAAAAGTTTTTGTTTTAAAATTTTCTTTAGACTACTTTAAGCCCGTATCCTGATTCCAAAGTACTTTAACAATACAGATATTTTTTTGTTATGATTTCCTACTAAGACATCTATAAAGAATGGAAATCAAGGGCTAAAGGACTGGGGGAGGTACGACCGCCCCCGTTTCCCCAAAAGATTCCCCCTTGAAATTCAATTACAAACAAAAGGTTTTAGGAAAGATAAAGGGTGAATTTTTGGGAAAAGGTGACAGATTTTTGGGGGTTTGGCCCAAAATGTCAGTTTTTTCGAGCCAGGAGAAAATCAAAAAGAAAGCAAAGGGAATATCCCCCCAGCGTTGTGCAGTCAAAATACACATGACAACTACAAAGAAGCATTGTTTGGAAATAAGATTTTCATCATGACAACGAAAACGCGAAAATCTACTGAGATCAAAACAACAGTTGTAACAAAGAAATCATTAATAAAACAAAACACAAAAAAGGGGGTTTTTTTTAAACCCGATTTTCATATGCAAATTGGCACGAGAACCGTAAATTAATTAAAGCGGAAAGTTCTGGGGGAATTTCTGCAGTTCTTTTTTCACAAAAAACTTTGAGGAGCTGGTTTTTTTTTTGGGGCAGTTTTCGTAAATAATACCGGGGGGATTCATTTTTTAAATTTTTTTTATTTCATAGGGTCAACACTCCCAAATTGGGTCGGGTTTCCCCGATCGAGTGTCCCCTCTGCTTCCCCCCCCTAAATAAAAGGACCTTACTTTCAACCAAATGGTAATAGTTTGCCGGATAAAACTCTCCTTCAACAACATTTAATGGGTTTTTCTTTTGAGCTTGTACTGGTTTTTGACCTTTAAATTCTTCATTATTTTTTGCGCCAAAAAATGAGGGCAGTCTTCTAACCCCTTCTTGGTTGCAGAATTGTCAACAGCTCTCTGTGATACTGGGAGGAAAAACGTCTTTCGGCTAACTGTTTGTTAAAGTTTTCAACTAAAGCCTGTGATCTGTGAACTCCTGGAATGCCTCTTTTAATGGTAACTCTATGTTTTCAACAATAATTGATTCACTTCCCCCTTTAAATTCTTTTCCACATCGACTTGAATCAGCGAGGATAAGTTAGCGGCCTCGTTGGTATATTAGTTGTATAGCAACAGCAACAGCAGAAGCACTCTTTGTGTTAAGGGCTCCGCATCTTTGTATTTTGAAGCCTGTCAATGACGTGATGCGTACTTAAACTTTTTCGTCTAATCCTAATCGGAGGGTAAAAAATAGAAGATCCATTTGATGGGTGTCGTTTGAGTTGTATTGACAAAGTGTGGCCCTCTGTATTCCGTCTAGGCGCCGGTAAATAAATTTCCAAAATCGCTTGTTTAGAAAACCATTCTTTGCTGTTTGTTCACTGACTCCAGCTGCTTGGCTTAGCTTTTGTATTGTTTGTGATACCCTTCCAATTCCTTTGGGCGAATAATGATTTTGTTCATTTTTTTTTCACCAATATTATGTGCAACAAAATACACGACGGTCATCCCAACGACAATAAACCCGATTTTTGCATCTTTTGTTTTTCTGATGGTTGAAAAAAAGTCACTGAATTTTGGTGGGGGCAATGTCTCTTTTGGGTTTTGGGCCTGTTACAAATAATATTGTTTTTATTGCTTGATCAACATTTTAAATGTGTAATTTGCAGCCCTTTTTTTTTCAGTGTTATTAATAAAATCTAACTGCTCAATTCTCTGTTTTTCATAGCGATCTTGTGCTGCAGCTAGTTGCTCCACAGCTTTGTTATGTCTTTTTCTCTCGCCTTCATCTCGCAGTTTACTAAATGCGTAATTACTTCCACAAAAGCGAGCGCATTAACCACAGCGCCGCCTATCATCATTACGAGTGAAGCCATTATTAAAATTATTTTTTCTCCCTATTTATATTTTCCGGAATTATTCCTTGCTTAAACTAGAAAATCTTTCCGTAGCAAACGAAGCTGCAATAAATAGCAATTAGCTTTGCTAAAATCCTCAAAGTCTAGTTTGCCAAGATCAGCTGGTTTAATTCTTAACAAGCTTTTACCAGCATTGAGAAATCCTACACTTAAGACCTCCAATAACAGCAGAATGGTATACAAGGTTGGTAACAGTTTTTCGGTGCCATTTTTATAAAATAAAATAATTATAATTTAATAAAAAACATGAACATGATGATCTACTACAGCTACAAGGCGCCTAAACCTTCCCGAACTTATGAATGACCAAGTTAAATGGCCAAGCTGTTATGCCCCAAAAGGAGAGGTTGTATTCTTTGGCAGCGTGTGGAAAAACAAAACATTTCCTCGGAACTAAAATTCAGCATAGAACAGATTCAACAAATGCCACCGCAAGACATTTTAAAGAAATCATAACAGGTATGAACGCAGCGGGGGTCTAGAAGGTGAAAAGTGTGGGCAAACGGTTCTAGTTTGTACACTAAACTAGTCAGTAGATTTGCTCCCATTAAATTCTGAACAAGATTTTACGTATGATTTTAAACGCAAGATCCATTTTTAACAAAGTCATTAGAGTCTCTAGGATGTGATCTATACTACAGATTTGGAACATTGTTATCGCCATTAATCAGGGGATTAATACCTTTAATCATATAGATTTTTTTTTCCCTTCAAAATGAACGAGCTGGAAAATCATCAGAACCAGAATCGGGAAACATTGAATCGGGTGGAAAAGTAACCAACCAGAAAATCAAGCAGAAAACACTGAATCGGTGGGGGCCAGTAAAAAGTGTCCTCATCCTGGGCGTGTTAAAGCAGGAAAAAAATTAGCAGATGGAACAGAAAAAAAAAATTTAATGTTACAGAATATAACTCATCATGAAAACATAACACCGCCAAACGCCAGAAACAAGTTGATTCAATGCCGGCTATAAAAACTTCATGTGATTCAAGGGCCCCAAAGTCTTCATGGAATATTGAACTTAAAACTGTTGCCATTTTGGCGCCATTGCTGCTTTTGGGGGGCGGTTATTACGGTTATAAAATATATACACAATGGCAACAAAAACAAAAGCAATCAAAAAAAACTGAACCGTTAAATACAGAAAAAGACAACTGCACCCCCAAAAACCGCCAACAACAAAAAAACATTTTGATCCTTTTATAATGCAATAATATTTTTAAATTTTTTTATAAAAATAGATCAGGCGTATTATAAAATGATAAAGTCAATAAAAAAAGGGACATGGAGTCTAAAAAGACATTTCCATAGACCAGAATTGTAAATCAAGCGGTTGTTTAGGATGTAAGAACATTCCTTAAGATCTATGCAGAAAAACGCTGAGCAAGACATCCTCAACGATGACGCGTTTTTTGAGGCGTGTGTGTACTATTTTTAAACATCTACTATTTAAGTAAAAACATAGCTTGTAATTTTTGAAAATTTATAAGATAATTTGAATACTTAAAGGATGACTTAGTTATGATCTTGAGGTGACTTAATCAAGAACTTAGAAGTTACTTGATCAAGAACTTATTAGGAACTTGAAGTAACTTAATTAAAAACTTAATTAAGAACTTGGGTGACTTAATTAAAAACTTAAATTAAGAACTTGGGCGACTTGGGGTGGGAGTGTGTGTGGTGTACACAGGGGGGGTGGGGTGGGAGCGGGTGCGTGGGGTGGGGGTGGGGGGACGTGCGTGCGTGGGGTGGGGGGTGGGGGGACTGCGGCGTGGGTGGGGGTGGGGGACGTGCGTGCGGTGTGCGTGCCCCTTTTAAACGAATGTTCAGAATATAAAATAGTTATTATCAGTAAAACAACAAAACAACAATAACAGCACACACGCACAAACATTAAAAAATAAGGAATGCTTGCATAGGGAAATGGGGAAAGGGTTTTTATGGTTGGCGCTTAAGCGCCGTAAATTCAAGACGGCTGCCGGTCTCTCTGTCAACTGAAGATTATTCAAAGCAGCCACCAAGTGGCATTTATCAAAAGCTGTTTTAATAAACAAGACAGTTGAATAAAGATTCTGTGGCCGCCCGAAGGCAGCCAAAAAAGTTGAAGCAGGACGTTGAAGCGAAGCAGTGAAGCCAGTAATCACACAAATATATACAAAGTCATGAAGTGCTTGGTGGAAATTCAAGGCAGCAACCTAAACAAACCCAACCGCTCCTGCATGAGCGGAAACAAAAAAAGACTTCCGTCAGTGGTAGGCCTGCAGCGTCTTACAGTCGCGCGCACTGTTGCAAAAGGGCCGCCAACTCTAAACAACCCCGACCGCTCCTCCCATGACGGAAATCTAAAAAATAGATCTTACGCATTGGTAGCCTCCTTTGGTCTTACAGTCGCGCGCACTGTTGCTAAAGCAGCCAACTCTAAACAACCCCGACCGCTCCTGCATGAGCGGTATCTAAAAATAGATCTTACGCCCGTGGTAGCCTGCCTTTGGTCTTACAGTCGCGCGCACTGTTGCTAAAACGCCACACAAACAAACATTGTATGACTGGGGCTGTGACAGTTGAGGTTCAGGCCGGGATTTTTGGAACTTTTGACCATTAGTTTCTGTATTCTTCAATCGTAGCATGTTTTAAATTTGCTTCAGTTTATTCATGATAAAACTGACTGGCAGACCAATATTGTAAAACTGAGGAAATGGTTTGAAGTACTTTTGCAAGAGTACGTAGCTTGCGTACGTAAACATCTGAATATCCTGTTTTTTCTTTTAACCATTGGGGCCCACGTTTTTTCATTCTTCCTCTTTTCTTTCTTTCTCCTGCCATTTTTTTGCACAAAATCAGAAACCCACCAAACTGAATATGAAACATTATTGTTTGGGCGTCCTGTCTTTTAGTTTTTCTAATCCTTTTTGCAGTTTTCTATAATTTCATTTTCGCCTGCTTAGCAGTCAAAAAGAACAGAATCAAAAAAGGCTTTTCTTGATATGCCAGTACGGGTGTCAGCTTCATTTGCAACAAGATAATTGTGCAAATCTGTTGGAGAATCAAGCACCGCCCTTTTTTTCTTTCTTTCCTTGTTTTTCTTTGAATAAATCTTCCAGTTTTTTTCGTTTTGGCCTTTTTGGTAGTTTCATTGGGCCTACTGTTTTTGCCTTCTCAGAAAATTTTTTGCCATTTCTTCAATGAAATAGCCTGTTCTCTCAAGTACATTCTTTCTTCTTCGGTCCACAATTCTGTTGGTGTTGGAGGTGGTAATGGAACATTGCAAGCTTGATCCATGTCAGGTAAAATTAAACTAGTTGCCTGCCTAGAATAATTAACAATTCTTGATGAGCAGCCTGTGATTCAAGAATTTCTCTACCTAATTCGGAAGAAATACATCTTCAGACATTTGTGACATTTCGCCTTGTTAAATTAAACATTTTTTCTCACTGAAAAAGCACCACAGCACAGCCTTCCAATGTAAAATGACAGACAGCTAAGGCAAAATTTAAAAACACAGCCTTCTTGCGAAGTAATCCATGAAAAATGGCGTCTTGTTTAACGTGGCGGCTCCCAAGTGGCAATGACACGTGACAGTCTAGAACATTCGCTTATGTTGCAGTTAACGGGGCCGTCAGGTGTGCTTTATTGATTTTTTGGTCGCAGGTTGTGGCGACCGTGCACAGTGTGCGAGGGTCGTTTTGTCTGCGCGAGCCGTGCCATAGCATAGCCGTGCCATAAAATGCGTGTGTGTGTCTGCCCCCTCTCTGTCTGTCTGTCTGTCTCTCTCACTCTGTCTCTCTCTTCTCTGTCTGTCGGGCCGGTGATTCTCTCCTCCTCTTCCGCCACAGGAAAAGGCGGCTTTTAGGCCCACTTTCGCCCGAAAACATTGGGGGAGGAGCAAGTGGGGTAGAGTGGGCATATTACTGTTCTCTCCCGGTAAACTTTTGGGCATGCATCTGACATACTGTACGTATCTGTGTATGCCCCCACCCATGGTAGCCCGTTTTATGACACGGCGGAATCCAGTTGTCATACACTGGAAGTTGAAAGGATTATAGGTGATCTATTGGGGGCGGATACAAAACTGTACTTCTTTGTAATGGCGACTTTAATGGACGAACAGGTAATGTACAAATCATCAACAGTCCTTTACTCAGAATTTTTGCTCTGATGTTTTTTTATAGGTCTACTACATTCAAAGACAAAAAGAATATCATGTGACGTAGCGAAAAAATGATTTTGGCAAGAAGTTACTTGATATGTGCGCCTGTTATAACTTGAAAAATTAAATGGGTGTCCAGAGCTCGAGGGGTTTTGGTAATTTCACATATTTTCTGAACAGGGTCATAGCGTTATTGATTAATTCCTTACGAGCTTCGATCTTTGCAGGCAGTTTTGAACGGATGGTCATAGGGGAAAGAATTGAGCAGATCACATGCCTGTTGAAATTTTATTGTAAATAGGTAAATTCCATTGTTCAACCCACTGTCAACAAAAGCTGTCCAGCTGGAGAAGATTATTTGGTCAGAAGACCAAGCCCACATGTTCACTGAACACTTAAGATCAGAACATTTCCAGACCCAACTTGAGTGGCAAATACTCTGATTTAAAATGGATCTAGATGAGTCCGGTGAATATTTTTACTTCATCAAAAAAGGTGGCAGCTGAACCAATGAAAAGGAAAGTGTTAGTGGGTAAACAAAGTGCTCGTAAAGCCAGATGGTTTGAATAAGGAGTGCTTTTCAAAGAAAAAGGGAAGTAATAAGACATCTCGAAGGGCCCAGAAAACTAAAGAAAAAGTTGACTACGTTAAATACATCGGAGCAAGGGAAAGAATACAGACTATGGCTCAACATGAAAGAGCGTGCACAGAGAAAATTTGATTTGAAAAATCTTTTAAAACTCACGGAAAACTCCAGTCAGTTTTGGAATGAAATTAAACAAGAATAAAAGAAAAGTGTGTTCTAAATGACATAACAAAACGAGTAGTACAGCACTTTAATCAGTTTTCAACGAAGGATTTGTTTTCGGAGAAGATTGCCTATAGATGAATCAGACGAAACGTTTATTTGACCATGTATTGGATGGAGAGATAATGAAAAAGAAATCAGTAAAGCGATTAAACACATGAAAAATAAGAAGGGAGCGGGTTTAGATGGTCTTTTGCCTGAAATGTGAAGAATGCAGAGCAAATAGTTCACCTTACTTGAAGAAGTATTTCAACGCTATATTCACTAGGAGCTTTTTTCCCATCAAAATGGGCGGAGGCAGCAAAAATTCCACTGTAAAGAAGGGGGATAACCAACATTCCTGATAAATTCAGAGGCATATCTCTTTTGAGTGTTCTTAGAAAGGTTTTTGCACATATTACAAGGCAGGTTAACTTTATGGGCAGAGCAAAACGGCATCATTTGTGAAGCACAAGCAGGCTTTAGAAAAAGGGCCCCTCAACGATAGATTTATATATTCACTTTAAACGCAGTAATTGAAAAATATTGCAGAAGAGTACGAAACTATACGTGCCCTTTATCGATTTTTAAAAAAGCATATGATACGTGAACCGTAAGGTGTTGTGGGCGGTGCTGCTACGAGCAGCGTGCGAGGTAGGATGCTAAAAATAATTCAGGCAATGTACACCAAGGGAAAGCGTGTGTTTATGTCATAATAAATACACGTTACTCAAGTTTCTTTGAATGTTTACAAGGTTTAAAGCAAGGATGTGTTATTAGTCCATTATTATTTTTTTTGTTAAAAAAATGAACTTGCAAATGACATAATTTTAAATGGTAAACATGGTTGCTACCCTCACATCAGACGAAGCTGAGCTATTCCTTTTGCTGTTTGCTGATGATCTCACTCTTTTGGCTTTTACTGCGATTGGGCTACAGCATCAGCTGAATATTCTCCAAAGAGAAACAGAAAGACTGCGGTTTAAAAGTAAATTTAGACAAGTCAAAAATTATTGTTTTCAGGAAAAGGGGGGTTTTTTTTCAGCTCAAGGGAGAGATGGTTTCTGAATGGCCCCCACTAGAAGTGGTTAATTCGTACAAAATACTTAGGTCTTTCTTTTTCTACTAGACATAGTTTACACTTGCCATGGAAGAACAAAAACTTAGAGGGAAGAAATGTACAAACGACATCCTGTGCACACTAAAAAGAATTTGGGGGTAATTCACCGGGTATTTTCTTCAAACTTTTGATGCACAGGTTGTCCCGTTGCTTTTTTATGGCTCTGAAATATGGGGTACAAAGCTTTCCCCAGCTGGAGCAAGTCCCCTCTGTACGCATGCAAAAGATTTTTACATGTAAGAAACAAATCAGCAAACGACGTTTTCCATTAGGATATCAACTGTTACCCGGTGTATCAAGTACTGTTTAGATTGTTAAAACAACCGGATACCAGATTTCAAAGAAAGCGTACAACATGTCACTGTCCCATGCATGAGAAAGCCATGTAACATGGGCCACACATGTCAAGAAAAAATCCTGTGTGAAAAAAGGATTTCAAGAATATGGATTTTTGGTTGTGGTAATGAAATAGGTTTTCATAAAGAATAAAATTCAGATTATTTAGTAATTTCTGCCATCAATGGCGAAACCATTGGATATCAGTCCACGGTTGTCCATGTATGGTAAATTGAAACACATGTTTTTTTCGAGAAAAATATATCATATTCTGTATGTAGAAAATTACAGGAATGTTCTGGCACAATTAGAATGGGTGTGTCCCAATTAAATGTACACAATTTCGCTTTTCACCTACAGCTGAAAACACGACCATGCCCGTAAGTTTATATCTACAAGAAGACGAAATTCATTTTATGTTCAAGTGCCCATTGTACAATCAGATCAGAAAGTTGCATAAATTTGGGCGTGACTGCGGGTGAGAAGTGGAATGTAAATTGATTGGTGTATTAAAATACTGAACGCCCGAACAAATAGTCAATTTGGCAAAATTTCCCAGTCTCGCCTTCAAAATTAGACAAGCCTTCATCGACAATACAAACATTGAATCAGAAATATCATGATTACATAAATCATGTACAAGCCCATATTATAAAAAAAGTCTGTCCATCAGAGTTAATTTTTCTCTGTGATTAGAGTTTTTCCCCGTTTGTATGTTCTTTAGAAGTGAGGTATGATTTCATGTTCCCCCCATGAAAGGGGCTTGGCCTATAATCATTTAAAATTTCAGAATTCAGAGTTCAGAGTTTCTCCCCTCTCTCTTCTCTCTCCTCCTCTTCTCTCCTCTCTCTCTCTCTCTCTCTCTATCTCTCTCTCTCTCTCTCTCTCTTTCTCTCTCAACCAAATCAAACCATGCGAGAATGTAGTTTAACTACTTCACACACGTGAAGACACCCACACCCACACGCACCACCCCTTTCCCCAAAACATACCAGGCACTCCAAGCATGCATCCATAATGCACGCACAAACACACAACACACACACTGTGCAGACACACAAAAAACCCACAGCTCTGACACACAGACACACACAAACACACACGCGCCCCGCGCACACTCACACCACAGACACACAGGGGCAACACACACACCCCACACAACAACACTACATCACTGAATTAGTATAAATCTCTCTCTCCTTTCTCGCCTCTCTCTCGCTCTATCTCTCTCTCCCTCTCTCTCTCTCTTTCTCTCTCTCACTTCTCTCTCTCTCTCCCTCTCCCTCCTCTCTCCTCTTCTCCTCTCTCATCTCTCTCCCCCTCTCTCTCTCTCTCAACCAAATCATCCATGCGAGAATGTATTTCAAACAACCTCCACCCTATCCCCTCTCCTCCCCTGCCACCCTCTAAACCGCCTTTGCCCCCCCTTCTCGACAATTACGTTGTTTAAGTTATACCAGGGCAATACATCTCAGCAAAAGGAAGCGTTCCTCCCTCCCAAACCCCTAACCACCCTGTCGCACGAACGATCCCTAACGTGGCAACATGTCCAACATATACACATCGTTAAAATAAACATAAAATACGCCCACCTCTCAGCCTTTGTCGCAGAAATAAATCTCCTCCTCTCCTCTCCTCCTCTCTCTCTCCCTCTCCTCACTCTCTCTCTCCTCGACTCTCTCTCTCTCTCATCTCCCTCTCCTCTCTCTCTCTCTGTGGGCTGTCAAAGTGCAAGTGTCAAGTCCTCCTCTCTCTCTCTCCTCTCTCTCTCTCTCCTCCGCCCTCCTCTCTCTCTTCACTCCACTCTCTCCGTCCCCTTCTTCTTTCTTTTCCTCTCTGGTCTGTAAAAGTGTAAGTGCAAGCCCCTCTTCTCACCTTGTCTCTCCTCCTCTCTCTCTCCTCTCTCTCCTCGTCACCCCTTTCCTCCTCTCTCTCTCTCTCTTTCCTCTCCAACCCCTCTCTCCTCTCTCTCCATCTGTCCTCTCTCTCCCGGTCGTCAAAGTGTCAAGTTACTTTTGTCCCGTCTGTCTGTCTCTCTCCCCTCTCTCTCTCTCCTCTCTTCTCTCTCTCTCTCCTCTCCTTTTCTCCCTTTTTCTCCTCTCTCTCTCTCTCTGTCTCTGTCTCTCTCACTCTTCTCATCCCTCTCTCTCTTTTTCTCTCGTCTCTCTCCTCTCTCTCTCTTCTATCTCGTCTCATCTCTCTCTCCTCTCTCTCTCTTTGTCTTCTGTCTGAGTCCATAACAACCTTCAAAGATACAGTTATAACCCCCACTCTTCTCTTCTCTTCTTCTTTTCCCCCTCCAGTCCTATATACATACTTTCCCTCACTTCTTTCCCCCTTTAACATTGTATAAAAAATCAACCCTCATACAACACATCTCAGCCAAACAAATACACTCTTTCTCTCTCCTTCGCTACATCCTGTTGCACTGAATTCAGTTTAAAAATCCTTTTCTCTTTCTCTCTGTCTGTCTGTCTGTCTGTCTCTCTCTCTCTCTCTCTCTCTCCTCTCTCTCCTCTTCTCCTCCTCTCGCTCTCTCTCTTCTCTCCTCTCTCTCTCTCTCCTCTCTCTCTCTCCCCTCTCCCCCTCACTCTCTTTCGCTATCTCTCTCTGAGATGTGCACGAATTTTCATTCCCTGTTTTTCTCTTCAATTTGTACGTTTCCAGAATACTGTTCTTGTATTTTGACTATCCTCTGGGAATTCGCGAATTTTTCTTATCCGTATAAAGAATAAAGGGAGGTGGGGCATTGTCCATTTGATATTTATCAATACCTGCTGCCTTATGTTGGTTCCCCAAAACCACAAACCTAAACAAAATCAGACAGAAAACAAAACATACATTTGCATATTTGATCATTTTATCTTATAGTCTTTCTCTCCCTTTCTCTCTGACAAACTCTGAAATGAACATTCATTTGTTTTTGTTTTTCTCTGAAAATTATTTTTTACGCCTGTAGCAGTGAACACCACTGAAATCAATTTCTCTCTCTTTTTCTTTCTCTCTCTCTCTCTCTCTCTCTCTCTCCTCTCTCTCCTCTCTCTCTCTCTCTCTCTCTCTTCTCTCTCGTCTCTCTCTCCTCTCTCTCTCTCCTCTCTCTCTCTCTCTCTCTCTCTCTCTCATTCTCCCTCTCTCTCCCTCTAAGTCCATACCACTAAAATACAGTTATGTACCCCTTACTTTTCTTTCCTCTTCTTTTCTTTCATTCTGGTCTATATATACATACTTTCCTCGCTTCTACCCTCTTCAACATTGTAAGTAATGAATTAACCCATATACAACACAACTTAACCAAGAAAAATATCCCTTTCTTTCATCTTCGTCACATCTGTCGAACTGAATTTTGTTTAAATCTCTCTCCTCTCTCTTTCCTCTCTCTCTCTCTCTCACTCATCTCTCTCCTCTCTCTCTCCTCTCTCTCTCTCTTCTCTCTCTCTCTCTCCTATCTCTCTCCCTCTCTCTCTCTCTGTCTCTCTCTCGGAGTCCATAACAACCATTCAAAAATACAGTTATTTACCCCCACTCTTCTCTTCTCTTCTTCTTTCCCCTCCAGTCCATATATACATACTTTCCTCACTTCTACCCTCTTCAACATTGTATTAAATAAATTAACTCTCATACAACACATCCCAGCCAAGAAAAAATATCCCTTTCTCTCTCCTTCGCCACATCTGTTGCACTGAATTCAGTTTAAATCCCCCCTCTCTCTCTCTCTCTCTCTCTCTCTCCTCTCTCTCTCTCTCTCCTCTCTCTCTCTCTCTCTCTCTCTCTACTCTCTCTCCTCTCTCTCTCTCTCTCCTGAGTCCATAACATTAAAAATACAGTTATATACCCCTACTTTTCTTTCCTTTTCTTGTTTTCCCCTCTGGTCCATATATACATACTTTCCTCGCTTCTACCCTCTTCAACATTGTAAGTACTAAATTAACCCATATGCAGCACAGCTTAACCAAGAAAAATATCCCTTCTTTCTTCTTCGCCACATCTGTCGCACTGAATTTAGTTTAAATCTCTCTCTCTCTCTCTCTCTCTCTCTCTCTCTCTCTCTCTCTCTCACTCTCTCCTCTCTCTCTCTCTCTCTCTCTCTCTCTCTCTGTCTCTCTCTGTCCTCTCTCTCTCTCTATCTCTCTCTCTCACTTTCTCTCTCAACCATATCATCCATGCGAGAATGTAGTTTAACTACTTCACACACGTGAAGACACCCACACCCACACGCACCCCCTTTCCCACACATACGCTCTCTCCCTCTTCCCCCCTCCTCTCTCTCTCTCTCTTTCTTGTCTGTCAAAGTGTCAAGTTTCTCTCTGTCTCTCTCTCTCTGTCTCTCTCACATCTTTCTCAGTCCCTCTCTCCTCTCTCTCTCTCTCTCTCTCTCTCTCTCTCTCCTCTCTCTCTCCTCTCTCTCTCTCTCTCTCTCTCTCTCTCTCTCTCCCCTCTCTCTCTCTCTCTCTCTCTCTCTCTCTCTCTCTCTTTGTCTGTCTGTCTGAGTTCAAACAACCACTCAAAAATACAGTTATTAATCCCAGTCTTCTCTTCTCTTCTTCTTTCCCATCCAGTCCATATATACATACTTTCCTCACTTCTACCCTCTTCAACATTGTATAAAATAAATCAACCCTCATACAACACATCTCACCCAAGAAAAATATAGCCCTTTCTCTCTCCTTCGCTACATCTGTTGCACTGAATTCAGTATAAAAATCCTCTCTCTTTCTCTCTGTCTGTCTGTCTGTCTGTCTGTCTGTCTGTCTCTCTCTCTCTCTCTCTCTCTCTCTCTCTCTCTCTCTCTCTCTCTCCCCTCTCTCTCTCTCTCTCCTCTCTCTCTCTCTCTCTCTCTGGCTCTCTCTATCTCTCTCTGAGATGTGCACGTAATTTTCATTCCCTGTTTTTCTCTTCAATTTGTACGTTTCCAGAATACTGTTCTTGTATTTTTGACTATCCTCTGGGAATTCGCGAATTTTTCTTATTCGTATAAAGAATAAAGGGAGGTGGGTATTTTCCATTTGATATTTATCAACACCTGCTGTCTTATGTTGGTTCCCCAAAACCACAAACCTAAACAAAATCAGACAGAAAACAAAACATACGTTTGCTTATTTGATCATTTTATCTTATAGTCTTTCTCTCCCTTTCTCTCTGACAAACTCTGAAATGAACATTCATTTGTGTTTTTTTTTTCTCTGAAAATTATTTTTACGCCTGTAGCAGTGAACACCACTGAAATCAATTTTTCTCTCTCTCTTTCTTTCTCTCTCTCTCTCTCTCTCTCTCTCTCTCTCTCTCCTCTCTCTCTCTCTCTCTCTCTCTCTCTCTCTCTCTCTCTTCTCTCTCTCCTCTTTCTCTCTCTCTCTCTCTCTCTCTCTCTCTCTCTCTCTCTCTCTCTCTCTCTCTCTCTCATTCTCCCTCTCTCTCCCTCTGAGTCCATACCATTAAAATGCAGTTGTGTACCCCTTACTTTTCTTTCCTCTTCTTTTCTTTCCCTCTGGTCTATATATACATACTTTCCTCGCTTCTACCCTCTTCAACATTGTAAGTAATGAATTAACCCATATACAACACAACTTAACCAAGAAAATATCCCTTTCTTTCATCTTCGTCACATCTGTTGAACTGAATTTAGTTTAAATCTCTCTCTCTCTCTCTCTCTCCCTCTCTTTCTCTCTCTCTGTCTCTCTCTCTCGGAGTCCATAGCAACCATTTAAAAATACAGTTATATACCCCCACTCTTCTCTTATCTTCTTCTTTCCCCTCCAGTCCATATATACATACTTTCCTCGCTTCTACCCTCTTCAACATTGTGTAAAATAAATCAACCCTCATACAAAACATCTCAGCCAAGAAAAAATATCCCTTCTCTCTCTCCTTCGCCACATCTGTTGCACTGAATTCAGTTTAAAATCCCTCTCTCTCTCTCTCCTCTCTCTCTCTCCTCTCTCTCTCTCTCTCTCCTCTCTCTCTCTCTCTCTCTCTCTCTCTCTCTCTCTCTCTCCTCTCTCTCTCCCTCTCTCTCTCTCCTCTCTCTGGGTCAATAATATTACAAGTACAGTTATATACCCCTACCTTACTTTCCTTTTCGTTTTTTTTCCTCTGGTCCATATACATCCTTCGTGGCTTCTACCCTCTTCAACATTGTAAGTACTAAATTAACCCATATACAGCACAGCTTAACCAAGAAAAATATCCTTCTTTTTTTTTTCCCCACAACTGTCGCACTGAATTTAGTTTAAATCTCTCTCTCTCTCTCTCTCTCTCTCTCTCTCTCTCTCTCTCTCTCTCTCTCTCTCTCTCCTCTCTCTCTCTCCTCTCCCTCTCTCTCTCTCTCTCTCTCTCTCTCTCTCTCTCTCTTTCTCTCACTCTCTCTCTCTATCTCAACCATATCATCCATGCGATAA
>CM031623.1:56660775-56663275 GCA_018398815.1 Conus ventricosus | reverse complement strand
TAAAAGTGTCGAGTGTCAAGTTGTATGTTAGTGAGTTTCCCTCCCAATTGGAGGATGTCTCCCTCTTGGAGAATATAAGCTTGCTGAAGGCTCATTTTGAGAAGCATTTATTTTATTTTTCCCCATTCACCCACTCAAGCACATACTGTTTGTTAGGCAGAATTTTTTTTTTTTTCTTTTTTTTTTTTTGCTGTCCCATCCTCTGCGCCCACCTCAGAGGCAGTGCACCCACACCGCTCATTCCGACACCCCGTCCACAGCCACAGCCCGGTCGGCCCCGCCGCAGCCCCGGACCGACCATCCACAGGGAACAATGTCAAGTCGTCAAGAGGCAACCCACCGGAGAGACACTGCACTGCTGCCGAGTCACTTCGGTGGTGTTCAGTGGCGCCTGTTCTGATCTAACATACGCAGGACACCACCTACTAAGCCCCCTACTGACGACAATAATTGCTTAGTCGCGGAGCCGGCGTGAGTGAGCTCTCCCTCCGGAGGGCGCCACCACGTCCGTCCAACGACAGCCCCCATGGACTCGCCGATACCGGTGACCTCGACGGAACCAAACCAAGGCCACAGACGTGGAGAGGACATCGAAATTGAGGTCACCATGAGAGCAGGGCATGAAGGGCCACAGAATTTGAGACATTTTTTTTTTATGTTGATCGATGAGAATGAGGATGATTAAGATGATGCCACGGATTTCCATTTCGGTCTGAGACTACATGACAGGACTATACTCTACGCTTCCTTTCATAATATATCCCTGCGTCAACCAGGCCCGACAGATACAGGCACCTGCAGTGTTGGTCAAGAAATTTGAGCAGCACTCTCGGAAACGCATCCATTAAGTGGATGAAACTCGACTGTGTGGTCCCAGTCTTCCCAACTGAGTCCGCAGCAAACTCAACTCTGGTTAGGAGCCGGTCGGGGCAGAAAAACCCACATGACTCTGATGGGATTCGAACCCACGACCTCCCAGCCGAGAGTCCGCGACGCTAACCACTTCGCCACGGCGGCTGGTAGGGCAAGGAAAGTTCCTGTTCATTGGCGGCACATTGAACAGGGAATCGCTCACTGGGTTTCATCGACAGAGCACCGACTGAGTTTCATCTGCAGCACCATGCTATTCTTGAACATCGTAGTCGACGATGACCAAGGTCATTGTCCTGAAGAGGATTGGACGCAGTGTGTCCTATGTCCTGTTACTTCGAAACTAATACAAAAAAGGGAGGCGTGGGGGGGGGGGGGGGGGGGGAGGGGGTAGTGGAATATGTCATGTCAGCCATCCGTATATTTGTATTATCGCAAATTTCATTTTTTTTATTAATCTAATATGTAAACATTTTTGCCAGAGCTCACACACACACACACACACACACACACACACACACACACACACACACACACACACACACACACACACACACACACACACACACACACACACACACACGCACGTACGCGCGCGCACACACACAACACACACGCACACGCACGCACACACGCGCACGCACGCACACACCTACGCACGCACGCACGCATACCCTTCCCTAGACGCATACCCTTCCCTAGACGGTCCAACATAGAAAAGCGACACAACCGTGGCTGGCTTATCACACAGTTGCAGTGGTCTCCCTTTAGTTATTCGCTGCTCTCCCTGCAAGAAACGGCAGCGCGCTTCCTCCACTGAAGTGGAAGGTTGTGGATGATGTTGACGGAAGGTTGTGGATGATGTTGACGGAAGGTTGTGGATGATGTTGACGGAAGGTTGTGGATGATGTTGACGGAAGGTTGTGGATGATGTTGACGGAAGGTTGTGGATGATGTTGACGGAAGGTTGTGGATGATGTTGACGGAAGGTTGTGGATGATGTTGACGGAAGGTTGTGGATGATGTTGACGGAAGGTTGTGGATGATGTTGACGAACTACATCAGCTGCTGTGGAGCCGTGGCTTTGAACGATCTTTCCCCAGCACCGTCATGCATCAACATGACAAAGGCCAGGTGCAGATTTCAACAAAGGCCAGGTGCAGGTTTCAACAAAGGCCAGGTGCAGGTTTCAACAAAGGCCAGGTGCAGGTTTCAACAAAGGCCAGGTGCAGGTTTCAACAAAGGCCAGGTGCAGGTTTCAACAAAGGCCAGGTGCAGGTTTCAACAAAGGCCAGGTGCAGGTTTCAACAAAGGCCAGGTGCAGGTTTCAAATGAAAAGAGACAACGTGGGGTTGATGGCGTGTGTTTAGTAGTCGATGCACAATGCTGTAATTTAAGATCAGCCGACAAAAAGCCACACACAAAAATGCGTCTTAGATTCTCACACTAAAATCATAAGATTTTTTTAAAAACAAAGACGTGCATTTTTTACGCTGAACGGTATGAATTTTACTTCTACTTACGCAAATATTCTTTAGTTTTTTCTCAGTGTTTACCAATACCATTATTTTGTTCATTGGTGAATACTTAATTATGTACAAATCGGCTCTCTGTTTTATGATCAGAGGTT
>CM031623.1:56645775-56648275 GCA_018398815.1 Conus ventricosus | reverse complement strand
CAAAAATCTGTCATACTGAGTTTAATCGTCCAAAATCCCTTTTCTCTTTGAGACTGTTTTGGCGAATGGCAACACTAATCGTTTCTTCAGTGTGTGTGTGTGTGTGTGTGTGTGTGTGTGTGTGTGTGTGTGTGTGTGTCTGTGTGTGTTGTGTGTGTGTGCGTGTGTGTGTGTGTGTGTGTGTGTGTGTGTGTGTGTGTGTGTGTGTGTTGTGTGTGTGTGTGTGTGTGTGTGTGTGTGTGTGTGTGTGTGTGTGTGTGTGTGTGTGTGTGTGTGACAGACACACACACAGACAGACACACAGATTCGCTGACAGATATACACTCAGGCAGGAGAGAGACAAAAAGATAGACAGACAGACAGACAGACAGACAGACAGAGAAACAGAGACTTCAAGAGAAATAGAGACACGGGGGTGTGCGTGGAGAGAGAGAGAGAGAGAGAGAGAGAGAGAGAGAGAGAGAGAGAGAGAGGAGAGAGAGAGAGAGAGAGAGATCAAAATTCTTTATTTATGAGGATAATAGATAAGTACTAGAGTGCTTTTTTATATTCAGCCCTGACCCTCATTAGGGGTCACAATCTAAATAAAGTATATGAAGCATGCAAGAAGTTTAAAGACAGATCGGTGCGGACAGAAAGATGAAGAGATTGTGTGTATGTGTGTGTGTGGGGGGGGGGGGGTGTTATGAGGGAAGGAGGCAGGATAAAAACCAGGGCGGGAGAGAGGTATACATGCGTGTATGCAGCATGCGGGAGTGTGTGTGTGTGTGGTGTGTGTGTGTGTAAGTGTGTGTGTGTGTGTGTGTGTGTGTGTGTGTGTGTGTGTGTGTGTGTGTGTGTGTGTGTGTGTGCTGTGTGTGTGTGTGTGTGTGTGTGTGTGTGTGTGTGTGTGTGTGTGTGTGTGTGTGTGTGTGTGTGTGTGTGTGTGTGTGTGTGTGGTGTGTGCGAGTGTGTGCACGTACGCGTGCGCTTGCGTCTGTGTGTGTGTGAGTGTGTGCATGTGTGTGCTTGAGAGAGAAAGAAAGAAAGAGAGAGAGAGAGAGAGAGAGAGAGAGAGAGAGAGAGAGAGAGAGAGAGAGGAGGAGAGAGAGATCAAACAACTTTAACATCAAGACAAAATGAAACACATGATAAGCGTTGTTTTTTTATGAAACTGAACGAAGCAAAACAAAGAGCTAAATGCATCAAGTCATATTGCCCATAGCCCACGCAGCCGAGAGTTCAGAAAATAGTCTTCATTCCAGGACATTGTTACTCCAGTTAGAACGAACGAGGCAAGAGAGAGAGAGAGAGAGAGAGAGAGAGAGGAGAGGAGAGAGGAGAGAGAGAGAGAGAGAGAGAGAGAGAGAGAGAGAGAAAGTGACAGACAGACTGACAGACAGGCAGGAAGGCAGACAGACAGGCAGAGACACAGAGAGAGAGACAGAGACAAACAGACAGACAGACAGGCAAATACAGAGAGAGAGACTGAGACAGACAGAGACAGACAGACAGAGACAGATTCAAAGAGAGAGGCAGAGACACACCGAGAATCTGAATCAGTCTGAATCAGTTGTGTTGAAGACAAAGAAGAGTTTGGAGTTCCTCCAGTCTTTCAGAAAATGCTGGTCGTTAAAGTTCGTGAAGCAACAATAAGTTCTTGTCTGGTGTCCATGTTTAGGAATGTACACTTTTTTTTTTTTGTTATTTGAAACCACGTGACCCGGCTAGGTAATGATCACTATAGTTGAGGACCAGGACATAAGCAGCTAATGTGTTGCACTTGTCTCAAACATACATGATCAATGAGATGATCAATGAGATGATCAATGAGGTGATCAATGAGATGAACAATGAGATGATCAATGAGGCGATCAATGAGATGATCAATGAGATGATCAATGAGGTGATCAATGAGGTGATCAATGAGATGATCAATGAGATGATCAATGAGGTGATCAATGATGTGATCAATGAGATGATCAATGAGATGATCAATGAGATGATCAATGAGGTGATCAATGAGATGATCAATGAGGTGATCAATGAGGTGATCAATGAGATGATCAATGAGATGATCAATGAGGTGATCAATGAGGTGATCAATGAGATGATCAATGAGATGATCAATGAGATGGTCAATGAGGTGATCAATGAGATGATCAATGAGATGATCAATGAGGTGATCAATGAGATGATCAATGAGATGATCAATGAGATGATCAATGAGATGATCAATGAGATGATCAATGAGGTGATCAATGAGGTGATCAATGAGGTGATCAATGAGATGATCAATGAGATGATCAATGAGATGATCAATGAGGTGATCAATGAGATGATCAATGAGATGATCAATGAGGTGATCAATGAGATGATCAATGAGGTGATCAATGAGATGATCAATGAGGTGATCAATGAGGTGATCAATGAGATGATCAATGAGATTATCAATGAGATTATCAATGAGATGGTCAATGAGGTGATCAATGAGATGATCAATGAGATGGTCAATGAGATG
>CM031623.1:56635775-56640775 GCA_018398815.1 Conus ventricosus | reverse complement strand
TGTATGCAACAATAGCAGTAAAAAGTAGCGCTAAAAGAACAGTGTATGCAACAATAGCAGTAAAAAGTAGCGCTAACAGAACAGTGTATGCAACAATAGCAGTAAAAAGTAGCGCTAACAGAACAGTGTATGCAATTACGGCAGTAAAACGTAGCGCTAACAGAACAGTGTATGCAACAACGGCAGTAAAAAGTAGCGCTAACAGAACAGTGTATGCAACAATAGCAGTAAAAAGTAGCGCTAACACAACAGTTTATGCAACAATAGCAGTAAAAAGTAGCGCTAACAGAACAGTGTATGCAACAATAGCAGTAAAAAGTAGCGCTAACAGAACAGTTTATGCAACAATAGCAGTAAAAAGTAGCGCTAACAGAACAGTGTATGCAACAATAGCAGTAAAAAGTAGCGCTAACAGAACAGCATATGCAACAATAGCAGTAAAAAGTAGCGCTAACAGAACAGTGTATGCAACAATAGCAGTAAAAGTAGCGCTAACAGAACAGCATATGCAACAATAGCAGTAAAAAGTAGCGCTAACAGAACAGTGTATGCAACAATAGCAGTAAAAAGTAGCACTAACAGAACAGCATATGCAACAATAGCAGTAAAAAGTAGTGCTAACAGAACAGTGTATGCAATAACGGCAGTAAAAAGTAGCGGTAACTGAACTGAACAGCATATGCAATGATAGCTATAAAAAAAAATAAGAAAAGAAAGTAGCGCTGACTGAATAATATATGCAATGATAGCAGTAAAAAAGAAAGTTGCGCAGACTAAACAGTGTATATAATAAAAACAATTAAAAAGTAGCGCAGACTAAACAGTGTATATTTAAAAAAACAATCAAAAAGTAGCGTAGACTATACAGTGTATATAATAAAAACAATTAAAAGTAGCGCAGACTAAACAGTGTATATAATAAAAACAATTAAAAAGTAGCGCAGACTAAACAGTGTATATAATAAAAACAATTAAAAAGCAGTGCTGCCTGATTTGAGTACGACATCATACAACTACACAGCAGTGTTGGCTGAATGTAACACAATGACAAAATAATGCTGACCGTACTGTGTGTGTTAACAACATCACAGAATGATGCTGACTGGACAGTAATGCTGACCGTACTGTGTGTGTTAACAACATCACAGAATGATGCTGACTGGGCAATAATGCTAACCGTACTGTGTGTGTTAACAACATCACAGAATGATGCTGACTGGACAATAATGCTGACCGTACTGTGTGTGTTAACAACATCACAGAATGATGCTGACTGGACAGTAATGCTGACCGTACTGTGTGTGTTAACAACATCACAGAATAATGCTGACTGGGCAATAATGCTAACCGTACTGTGTGTGTTAACAACATCACAGAATAATGCTGACTGGGCAATAATGCTAACCGTACTGTGTGTGTTAACAACATCACAGAATGATGCTGACTGGGCAATAATGCTAACCGTACTGTGTGTGTTAACAACATCACAGAATGATGCTGACTGGGCAATAATGCTAACCGTACTGTGTGTGTTAAAAACATCACAGAATGATGCTGACTGGGCAATAATGCTGACCGTACTGTGTGTGTTAACAACATCACAGAATGATGCTGACTGGACAGTAATGCTAACCGTACTGTGTGTGTTAACAACATCACAGAATGATGCTGACTGGGCAATAATGCTAACCGTAATATGTGTGTGTTAACAACATCACAGAATAATGCTGACTGGACAATAATGCTAACCGTACTGTGTGTGTTAACAACATCACAGAATAATGCTGACTGGGCAATAATGCTAACCGTACTATGTGTGAGTTAACAACATCACAGAATGATGCTGACTGGACAATAATGCTGACCGTACTATGTGTGAGTTAACAACATCACAGAATGATGCTGACTGGACAGTAATGCTAACCGTACTATGTGTGTGTTAACAACATCACAGAATGATGCTGACTGGACAGTAATGCTAACCGTACTATGTGTGTGTTAACAACATCACAGAATGATGCTGACTGGACAATCCACCAGTAATAACGTGACAAAAAGATATGGACTGAACGATGCGTTAAAAAAAAATTAGAAAGAGAGGGGGTTAGTTACCGCAAGGACATTGACAAACAAAGCACAGGACAAGACACGATGCATGTCGACCTCTTGGGTCTTCTTCGTTATACTAACAGCACAAAAGTGGTATTACAGCATGAAGCTTGTCGAACTAATTGACTAATGAACGAACTAACGCATGACTCTGTGTGTGTGTGTGTGTGTGTGTGTGTGTGTGTGGTGTGTGTGTTGTGTGTGTGTGTGTGTGTGTGTGTGTGTGTGTGTGTGTGTGTGTGTGTGTGTGTGTGTGTGTGTGTGTGTGTGTGTGTGTGTGTGTGTGTGTGTGTGTGTGTGTGTGTGTGTGTGTGTGTGTGACATACGGTAATTTGATGCTTACTAAGCAGTATAGTAATAACAATAAAATTATATTAATAATAAAATATGAAATAATGATAAAGAGCATGACTGAACGACAACAATATAATAATAATAATGATAGTAGTAGTAGTAATAATGATAACGATAATGATAATGATGATGATGATGATGATGATGATGATGATGATGAGACGACGACGACGGACGACGACGACGACGACGACGACGACGACGACGACGAGGACGATGATGATGATGATGATGATGATGATGATGATGATGATGATGATGATGATGATGATGATAATAACAATGATGATGATAATGATAGTAATAACAATGATGATGATGATGATGATGATGATGATGATGATGATGATGATGATGAGTGAATAATATATTCAATGATATGTCCACGTAATGCTGAATGCATAATACATGCAATATTAATATGACAAAGTTATGCTGAGTGAACAATATATTCATTAATATGTCCACGTAATGCTGACTGAATGATGTAGGGAATATTCATATGGCAAAATTACTTTGAGTGAATAATTTTTTCAATAACAATATGACAATACAATGCTGACTGAACAATATAGGCAATATTGATATGACAAAGTTATGTTGAGTGAATAATATCTTTAGTAATAATCAACGTAATGCTGACTGAACAATATAGGCAATGTTAATATATGGCAAGGAGATGATAACTGAATAATATATAGCCGCAAAAAGTATCGCTTACTACACCTTATGCAGTGAACACACGAGAGCAAATAGCTCTGTATGAATATTTGCCATTGGAATAGGAAAACAAACTGACTGAACTGTGTACACGGTAAACGTAGTGTAAGTATTGACTTCATTGTTTATATAAAAAAAAAGTAAACAAATGAAAAAATTGTAAAAACATTTATTTTTCAATGAAAGAATGGTGCCGTACATTTGCAAAAAACATGCAACAGCACATTTCCATTGGTTCCAGTAATGTTTGACGCCTCCTTCTCCCGCCATCTCTGATGACTCATTTAATTTCAGGTATCATGAAATACAACGCTGTTTGGATGTGTGAACGCAATGTTCGAGAGTGACCAGTGTGTAGAAACGCAACGCTCTAAGCCTGTGCTTAACGCTTGACGAAATCCGTGTAATACGATGATCTTGAACTCGTACATCACCACTATCCCTGCCCTCTCCACCCCCTCCCACTCCCTGCCCCTGTTCCCCGACCATACACATATACATACAAGTAATATACTGACCAATGTCGTGTTGAAGATCGAGGTGGTTCTGTGACACCCGACTCTGATTTTACCAGCAGTGTCTATGTAGAAAATGAATGGACAAGAAATGTATCTTGCCTGGTGTGGTGGTGACTTCACATCATAACAGCAGGTGCGTCCTGATTACTGCAGAGGTTACGCAAAAAATCATAAGAAATTAACTTCATTTTCTTTTTTGCGAAGATTACTAAACATTACACAGTTTCCTTACAGACTGGGAATGACAAGATGATAAAGGCCAAAAATTGACCTTAAAGTGTCTGGCATCAATTTCATATCAGCGGCATATAGCTTTTTTTTTCTTCTTTTTTTTCCCTTTTCTTCTGAACTTGGATGTTTGAAGGTTTCTTCTTTACAGTTGGTCGATTCTTTTTGTTTTGTGTTTGGTTGTGTTTGGGGGAGGGAGGGGTTGTTTTGTTTTGTTTTCTTTTCTTATAAACAGATATTGATGGAAGCCTTACACACTTGCCAATTGTGAGATATTTGCGATGGAGTTGGAAGTAGGGGAAGGGGTAGGGGGGAATGGAGAAGGGGGGAGGGATGGAGAGGAAAATTCATCGGAATAAACCTGAATTTACCCTAATTGTGAAGAACCTATGCAGAAGATTCTGCACAGAGGCCGGTGACTTCACGCTAAGCCCATGCAGAAGATTCTGCACAGAGGCCGGTGACTTCACGCTAAGCCCATGCAGAAGAATCTGCACAGAGGCCGGTGACTTCACGCTAAGCCCATGCAGAAGATTCTGCACAGAGGCCGGTGACTTAGAGCTAAGCCCATGCAGACGATTCTGCACAGAGGCCGGTGACTTCACGCTAAGCCCATGCAGACGATTCTGCACAGAGGCCGGTGACTTCACGCTAAGCCCATGCAGAAGATTCTGCACAGAGGTCGGTGAATTCACGCTCAGCCCATGCAGAAGATTCTGCACAGAAACCGGTGACTTCAAGCTCAGCCCATATGGGCTCTTCCAGGCTAAATCCGTAAGATAGCGACATCTTTGGAAGCAGCTGCGTTTCTTGAGTAATAAGGTTGCAGGTGACTGAGTGAGTGAGTGAGTTCTTTAATTCAGAGTCTGTTCCACTTGGTGATGTTAGACTTAATTTTTTTAATAATACAAAAAGCAGCGATGGGGGCGTTTATAAACATCTATTAATCTGATATATGGAAAGCACTTCTGCTATTTGCGCAATTTCTGGTTTGTGGCTTATTGTTTTGATAGAATCATGTACAGTCACATCCACGTTCCATTCTTTATATAATGAAGTTAGTATTGAACA
>CM031623.1:56630775-56633275 GCA_018398815.1 Conus ventricosus | reverse complement strand
AAGCCAACAGTCAGGCTTGAAGTCACGATTGACAGGGAAAATGTAGGCTGAAATCGTAAGTTAATGATTGTGTTTGGCATGCAACCTCAGTGTCTACTTTTCCAATTTCCTGTGAGTATTCTGTGAAAAGACGGATATTGATAAACGCAAGACACTTTTGTGACCTACCGTCTGCTTTTTACCGCCGTCTGTCAGTGGATAAGGCGCTCGATTTGTTACTGCTGGAACCCATTTCCACTGCGACCAAAACAACGAGGATAGTCGTATCGACGTGCGTTCGGTATCATTTTTATGTAATCTGTCAAACAGATAATGGTCTATATCAAGAGCTGCTTTCTTAACGTAAAGCTGAAAGATAACAGTTCCTATGACGCAAGTTCTTTCCTTTTTCGTGTAATTACGCGGCCGGGATAGGGAGAGAACTGGAGATGGGACAATATTTGGGAATTCAGAAATATGCGTCACTGTGTGACAATATTTGGGAACTCAGAAATATGCGTCTCTGTGTGACAATATTTGGGAATTCAGAAATATGCGTCCCTGTGTGACAATATTTGGGAATTCAGAAAATATGCGTCACTGTGTGACAATATTTGGGAATTCAGAAATATGCGTCACTGTGTGACAATATTTGGGAATTCAGAAATATGCGTCCCTGTGTGACAATATTTGGGAATTCAGAAAATATGCGTCACTGTGTGACTTTATTTGGGAATTCAGAAATATACGTCACTGTGTGACCTTTTCATTTGGTGTCATTTGGGCACTGCAGTGCTGAAACTGCTACACTAAAGAAAGCAGACAGATCTGACCAAAACTCTAACATTCGTCCAGTAAGGTGATGTTTAGGGTAGGGATACAAGATCTACATGGCACTGACTCTTTCCGCTTGTTCCTATCACCCTTTGCCCTTCATCTGTATGCAGTGGCTAGTTGCACATGTGAGTCGTATAGGCAATTGTCTGCCACATTTGTCTGTTGGGGAGCAGGGGGTATAAGGGGGAAAATGCACTTGACTTGCCAGGACAGCTGCACAGAGGTTGAGCCAGTCAAGAATCTGTCTTACCTACAGAGTAACACTACACTAAACGTTCCGCAGACCAATGGCACTAAATCTGTCTTACCTACAGAGTAACACTACACTAAACGTCCCGCAGACCAATGGCACTAAAATCTGTCTTACCTACAGAGTAATACTACACTAAAAGTCCTACAGAGCACAAGAATCTTTCTTACCTACAGAATAATACGACACTTAAAGTCCTGCAGACCAATGGGGAAGAATCTTCCTTACCTACAGAGCAATACTGCACTAAACGTTCCGCAAATCAAAGCCACAAGAATCTCCCTTACCTACAGGACTAATACTACACTAAAAGTCCCGCAGACCAATTGCACAAGAATTTTTTTTAACTACAGAGTGAAACTACACTAAAAGTCCCGCAGACCAATGGCATTTGCGAGTAAAACAACACAGGAAACCGCTACATGGGCGTTTGAGGAACCAGGCAGGGAATTAGCTTCTTTTTTTTTTTTCCTTTGATGGAAACTGTGTTTAAGGAGAGTTGCGTGTGTGTACGGCAGCCTTTGTTGTGTGCAAACAGAATCTTGCAATTACAGTTCCAATTGGAGCGTACCCTTCTTCATAACACCAAGCCAACTTTTTTTGTAATGAAAAAGTAAACTATTAAATGCTCTTCTTCTGCGATCGATTTTCTTTTTTTTTTTTTTTTTTTGGGGGGGGGGGGGGGGGGTAGGTGGTCGCGTCAGATCTTCAGTCCTGTCGCCATGAATCCGACAGTCTTCTCGAGGTCTTGACGGCTGCCCCAAAGCTGCGTCTGCACTTCTGCACCCTCTGATTAAATGTTCAAAGAATGGAAGCTCACATCCATCTCTGCCATCCAAAACGAAGTCTTTCCTTCCTGCAAAAGGGAGCACAGGGGTATTTTTCCCCATAGACAATGAGTTTTGTTGTTGTTGTTGTTGTTGTTGTTGTTGTTGTTGTTGTTGTTGTTGTTGTTGTTGTTTGTTTGTTTGTTTGTTTTCTTGTCCTTTTTCTTTTTACTCCAGCGACACAGTGATTGAGTCTCCAGCGACACAGTGATTGAGTCTCCAGCGACACAGTGATTGAGTCTGATTGAGTCTCCAGCGACACAGTGATTGAGTCTCCAGCGACACAGTGATTGAGTCTGATTGAGTCTCCAGCGATACAGTGATTGAGTCTCCAGCGACACAGTGACTGAGTCTGATTGAGTCTCCAGCGACACAGTGATTGAGTCTCCAGCGACACAGTGATTGAGTCTCCAGCGACACAGTGATTGAGTCTCCAGCGACACAGTGATTGAGTCTCCAGAAGTCATTACAGCACACCTGCTTGTTGGACATGTCAGGATTTCCTCTCCGCCCCCTGCTGGCAAAACAGGGTTCCTTGTCGACCTGGTGAGCCCAGTGTGACGTCATTGAGGCTTCTACCACTCACGTGAGGCCAGCCCTTCACATA
>CM031623.1:56623275-56628275 GCA_018398815.1 Conus ventricosus | reverse complement strand
TCTTCACCCTGGCGTGCGATGTGGGAAAGACCATCTGGTCTTAATAATGCATTGACCAGTGAAGCGACCATGTTCTGTCCACTTCCTTCATTACCGCTGCATGGCAGACACCTGCCAGGTTTCCTTGCCTCAATGTCCATGGCCACAGTGACAAGCCACTGACCTTTAATGTGGATTTGCTTTAAGGTTGGTGGGTTGTGTTTGTGTGTTATGTTTCGGTCAGTCAGGTCACTCGAGTATTTTTTTCTAACTATTCCATCATCTTTAGTGTACAGTGGGTTTTTTTTTCGTTGTTGTTTTTTTTTTTGTTTGTTTGTTTGTTTTGTTTTGTTTTGTTTTTTTGATGGCATGGTGCTTTTGCTCTTCTTTTTCAGCCCAAGGGCAAAACGGTCTTCTTGATTTGCAAAGAAATTTACAAATGGAAAACGTGATAAGAGAACAGTGTTAAAACCAAATGGACAGTAGATCTTATCTTACAGCAACCAAATGGACAGTAGATCTTATCTTACAGCAACCAAATGGACAGTAGATCTTATCTTACAGCAACCAAATGGACAGTAGATCTTATCTTACAGCAACCAAATGGACAGTAGATCTTATCTTACAGCAACCAAATGGACAGTAGATCTTATCTTACAGCAACCAAATGGACAGTAGATCTTATCTTACAGCAACCAAATGGACAGTAGATCTTATCTTACAGCAACCAAATGGACAGTAGATCTTATCTTACAGCAACCAAATGGACAGTAGATCTTATCTTACAGCAACCAAATGGACAGTAGATCTTATCTTACAGTAACCAAATGGACAGTAGATCTTATCTTACAGCAACCAAATGGACAGTAGATCTTATCTTACAGCAACCAAATGGACAGTAGATCTTATCTTACAGCAACCAAATGGACAGTAGATCTTATCTTACAGTAACCAACTGGACAGTAGATCTTATCTTACAGCAACCAAATGGACAGTAGATCTTATCTTACAGCAACCAAATGGACAGTAGATCTTATCTTACAGCAACCAAATGGACAGTAGATCTTATCTTACAGCAACCAAATGGACAGTAGATCTTATCTTACAGCAACCAAATGGACAGTAGATCTTATCTTACAGCAACCAAATGGACAGTAGATCTTATCTTACAGCAACCAAATGGTCAGTAGATCTTATCTTACAGCAACCAAATGGACAGTAGATCTTATCTTACATAAACAAATGACAAAGCAGCAATAGGTTTACGAAATGAACAGCAAATCCTATATTACACATATACATGTTACAAAGCAAGCACAACATCGTATCTATACTGTCAGTGTTACACATTAACCTACTTACTGATTTGGAGCATTGTCCTTTTTTTAATCAATAATCCGATAGGGAGAGAGACAGAGACAGGGAGAGACACACAGACAGACAGACAGAAAACATTCCCAGGTTATTAAAATTTTCTTTACAGAAGCATAGGAATAGGTCACTTAAGTATTGTTTGTTTGTGTGCTATGTTTCCATCAGATAGGTCATTTCAGTATTGTTTGTTTGTGTGCTATGTTTCCATCAGATAGGTCATTTCAGTATTGTTTGTTTGTGTGCTATGTTTCCATCAGATAGGTCATTTCAGTATTGTTTGCTTGTGTGGTATGTTTCCATCAGATAGGTCATTTAAGTATCGTTTGTTTGCTTGTGTGGTATGTTTCCATCAGATAGGTCATTTAAGTATCGTTTGTTTCTTGGTGTGTTATGTTTCTATCACAAAGGTCATTTGAATATTGTTTGTTTCTGTCAGACAGGTCACTTAAGTATTGTTTTTATTTGGTGTGTTACGTTTCCATCAGATAGATCACTTACGTATTTGTTGTTTGTTGGTGTGTGATCTTTCTATCACATAGGTCACTTAAGTACTGTTTGTTGGTGTGTGATGTTTCTATCAGAAAGTCACTTAAGTATTGTTTGTTGGTGTGTGATGTTTCTGTCAGATAGATCATGTAAGCACTGTTTGTGTGTTGTGTTTCTATCAGAAAGTCACTTGAAGATGTTTGTTTGTGTGTTGTGTTTCTATCAGAAAGTCACTTGAGTTTTTTTTGTTTGTTTGTTGCCGTCTTAAGTTTCTATCAGAAAGTTACTTGAATATTTTTTTCAAAATGGAGTGACTGACGGCGGCGAACAAAGCAAAATTTAGAAATAGAGTTTGTTACTTACCGCCAATGACATTGACAAACAAAGCACATGACAAGACACGATGCATTTCAACCTCTTGGGTCTTCTTCAGGCGAAAAAATAAATCACATTTAACATTTGGGACAGTACAAACAAAGAACGAAAAATGACTCATCTGTTGTTGTCCATGTGGTAGGGAGAATGGTGTGCCTGGTCTATGCATTTCAAATCTCACCCGCTTCGTGCGTATTTCTGGCAACAATGTGAAGAAACCAAGCATTCCTGTAATGTTTATTAGAAGATTTGTTGTTTTTGATAGCTGATTTTTGTTGTTTTTGATAGCTGATTTTTGTTGTTTTTGATAGCTGATTTTTGTTGTTTTTGATAGCTGATTTTTGTTGTTTTTGATAGCTGATTTTTGTTGTTTTGTTTTGTCTTTTTTAGCAGCTTTGCTGCAGACTCACTCGCTTAGTTCACTGTACGTAATAAACTCAGTGTTGATAAGCTGTATTTGGCAGAAAGTATGTATGGTCCGTTTAAGTTCTATATTCATTGTTGTATTTATTCATTTAGAAATCCACCACTACAAGGAAGAAATCACATTAACAGACCCAGTCTAAATGGCCTTACCATTCCACGTTCTTTACAATATTTGTATATAAACTAATGAAAGACAGGGTTACACCAGAGTATAAGCAGGAACTGTGAGCGATGACAATTCTGGAGAAGATGTCCGTTTCATGATGCTGAAAATAACACAGGCAGCTGGACAGGTCTGATTACTATTCATCATCCTGTCGCTTTTTGTCCTACTAGCCAATGTTATAGTTTGTCATGCACGCGCGCACGCGCACACACAGAGAGAGAGAGAGAGAGAGAGAGAGAGAGAGAGAGAGAGAGAGAGAGAGAGAGAGAGAGAGAGAAACAAACTTCTAAGTATCTGGTCTCTGATCCAACGTTTTATCCAGTTTAAAATCCACTTCATCTTATATGCCAGCAAAATAAATATCATCTTCCAGGGCAAGAGACCAAAAGGGGTGTAACGTATTTATGTCCATTCCGCCTTTAGTGTCTTTTCCATCCACCATAAGGAGTAACATTCTCCAGTTCTTACGCATCATGATCACAAATGTCTCTCCTAACCCCATAGTCATTCAGTGAAAACGGGGATGGAAAACAACACAACAACAACAACAGCGACTGGAACAAAACGAACAAAAAGCCTCGTGCTGGCGTGTCAGCTTTCAAGGTGCAGTGAAGCAGCCTCCGGCAAAATGGCGGCCCCGCTGACACATTTCATCAGTTTTTAAGTGTGGCCAGAGAGTTAGAGCCCGGGGATAAGTGTTTGGTTTCATGTTCCAACGCTTCAACTGTGTCGGAGTCCCGATCGCTCGGGCAGGTCACTGACTACTTCCGGGCACCAGTTTCTGCGCACTACGGGATGCACACCAAAAATTGATGCACCAAGGCCTTGCTTTAAGAGTCAAGTGTTTTTAGACTGGCGCATTTGGATCGTTTTGATAATTTTTATTGTGTCTGAAAGTTGATTCTCCTCATTTTCTTTCACATGGCCATCAAGGTACGAGCCAGGTGGTTCCCAGCAGATTGAAATCAAAGGAATTGGATTAATTTGTGCTCTTGAAGCTGACACAAAGATAGGGTCACGGGTGAGTGCGAAGGCCTGAAATGTATGTCAGCTAAAGAGAAGGTCACGCATTTGAAGATTGTTTGTGATTTCATAGGTGAAGATCCCCGAAAACAAGCAAAACAATTGGTGGGGAGTTGTTTCTTTTGTTGTGTTTTTTGTTTGTTGTTGTTGTTTTTTATTATCAAGTGTCAGTTTAAGATTAAATGCTGGCTCAAATTTATTGTAGGTTTCAAAACACTTGCATGGATTATACTGTGTTTTACTGTTAAATCCTAACTGTGGCGTGCGGCCTACGAGAGAATCGTTCAGCTGGGTGGGCTGCACTCTCAGGTTACCAGGCCTGCAAGCATCTTACCCGGTGAGGTCGGCTCACTACCTGCACATTGCCCCAGCCCACAGGTCAGCCGCCATGTGTGTCCTCCTTCAAACCTGGCAGTCTGACATGTGATGGCATCCGTCTGTCTCGAGAGACAATGGTGTTGCGCCGGGCATCAGTCAGTTGTGGCTGAAGAGCCCGATCCTCGAGCGGCAGACTCTGTTGCAGTTGCTGCAGGCGAAGTCTCCGTCATCAGTGTCTGTGGGTGCCGACGCCATTCTTTGCCGTCTGCGGCGCCTGCGTTCTTCCCACTGGGCCTCTCTCCTCTGCTCTGCTTGCTTGATGCCGGCCTTGATGGTGGACCGCCAGCTGACCCGGTCTGAAGCTTCTGTCTCCAGGTCTGCTGGGTCGAGGCTGCCTGCCCTCAGGTAGCGCCTGCATACATCCTTGTGGCGTAGGGCGGGCCGTCCTGTGGGTCTGGAGCCTGTAGCCAGTTCGCCGCACAGCATGTCCTTTGGGATGCGACCGTGCTACATGACGTGACCAAGTCAGCGCAGGCGTCTCTGTGTCAGCATGGCGAACATGCTAGGCATCCCTGCCTGGGCCAGGACGTCGTTGTTGGTGATGCGGTCCTGCTAAGTGATGTCCAGGAGTCCTCTGAGGCAGGCAGCAGGTGGCAGTTTGACATAATCGGGGGGGGGGGGGGGGGGGGGGGTCCTTCAAACTTGGCAGTTTGACATAATCCGGAGGGGAGGGGGGGGGAGTGTGGGTCCTTATGGCAGTGTTCAGGAGGGAGTGTGGAGTCCTTCAAACTTGGGAGTTTGACATAATCAGGAGGGAGTGTGGAGTCCTTCAAACTTGGCAGTTTGACATAAT
>CM031623.1:56608629-56622275 GCA_018398815.1 Conus ventricosus | reverse complement strand
TCCTTTCTCTTAAAACTAAACAAAATGACAACTTTGCGCACTGTCCTTTTCTGGCATTTGTAAACTCTGATATTATTTGAATTAAAAAAAAAAAAAAAAAAAAAAAAAAAAAAAAAAAAAAAAAAAAAAAAAAAAAAAAAAAAAAAAAAAAAAAGAAAACCCATGGCTGACACCTAGTCAATCAGATCAATAGACAGTCGTGGTTGACACCTAGCCAATCAGATCAATAGACAGTCGTGATTGACACCTACCAATCAGATCAATAGACAGCCGTGGTTGACACCCAGCCAATCAGATCAATAGACAGCCGTGGTTGACACCTAGCCAATCAGATCAATAGACAGCCGTGGTTGACACCTAGCCAATCAGATCAATAGACAGCCGTGGTTGACACCTATCCAATCAGATCAATAGACAGCCGGGTTGACACTTAGCCAATCAATCAATAGACAGCCGTGATTGACACCTAGCCAATAGATCAATAGACAGCCGTGATTGACACCTAGCCAGTCAGATCAAAAGACAGCCCTGATTGACACCTAGCCAGTCAGATCAATAGACAGCCGTAGGGCCCTTCGACATGCGCTGTCTATGGAACTGGAACTGAGAGAAGACGAAGACCCCCCTCTTCCTTACTCCCCCTCTGCAACTGGCGTGAGAGAAGAGTGGGGGGGGGGGGGTGGAGATGGCCGGGGGCAAAACAGAGTGGTACGTGCGGGATGATGCGGTAGATAAAGATGATAGATAGAAGATAGATAGATAGATAGTAGATAGATAGATAGATGGATAGATAGATAGATAAATAGAAGACAGATAGATAAATAGATAGATAGATAGACAGACAAAAGACAGACAGACAGGTAGGTAGGTGTCCAGGACGGGGGAAATCGTGATGGTATTGCTTAAGTGCACAAGTTGATGTATTATTAGTCAGGCTTAACACACCAGGTTATCTTTGCACTCATACCGCATATGCACACTCATGCGCCCATCAAACATTCGCCTCTCTCTGGGAATGGATGTCACGCATTCGTCTCTCCCTAACACAACTGAGAACAAGAAATACATTTCTATGCTACTTATAATTAATCATGAACAATCAAATCACACACAATGAAATATCAGAACATAAAAGATCAATACTTCCAATCCGGGTTATAATAAAATGACTTCTTACCTGGCCAGGTTTTCACACACACAACCACGCTTTCACACCACACCACAGTTCTTGAACAAGTTTCTTCAAGTCTTCTTCAGCACTGCTTGATGGTGACGCCCTTGGTTGACTGGCTCCAGGTTTCAGGACTGGGTCTTCGTGGTCGTCTCTGGGATTTCGACGTCGAACTCTTCTTCTTCGTCTTCTTCACCCACCTCTGGGTTCAAATTCAGTTTGTCTGTCTTCACCCACCTTTGGGCTTCAAACTTAGTTTCCTTCTCTTCAGCTTGTCTTTAACTCTAAGACCTTGCTGTCTCTTCTATCTCCCAGACCACGTTTCTCTCGACCCTTCTCTGTCCTGCTCACTCCTCTCCTCTCTCTCTCTCTCCTCTGCCTTCTCTCTCTCTCTCTCTCTCCTGGTGTTGTTTTTTTCATCTGACCACTTCGGCCGTGTGCGGTGGGTAACGTACCCTGGTTAATTGGTCAATTACTTATTTGTATACCACGTACACTGTCCCTTTGTCTCCAAGCGTCTAATGCCTTTTGAGAGGTTTCACGCTCCTTGACAAATTCCCCCCACTCGAAGACAATGCCCTGCATTGGCTAAAACTTAACATTCAAGGAGATGAAACTCATAATTTTCCCATTTAAACCAGTGCTAATATCGGCCTCTCATAAGCCTACTTTACACCAGAGAACGCACGCAAGATTTGATCTTGCAACAAAAATTATAGAGAAAAATCAATACATACACACTATCAAAGCAAATATCAACATAAATCTGAAATCTCCACCAGCTCTAAGTCGTATGGCCATATAACCATTATGTTTCTACGGAAATTCTCTCCCCTTCTCGTCATACACGTGGCCTGCAACCAGCCACGTCACGCATACACGACACTGCAAAAGACACACGCACACACTACTCGACTTTTCGCCCGACCATTTTATTTTGGCCTACGGTCCCGTCACTCTTTCTTCACTCTCTAACCACGTTGTCGTACCGCGCGACATGTGTTGCAATGTGAACAGAAACGCCTGACATCACCAAGGATACCTGGCCAGTAGTACTCTTGCGTCACAACCTTTTGTGGGGGCCTTTTCTACCGCGATGGGCCCGAGGCTGACGTCACATGATTGTCGGACATCACCGCCTTTCTGCGTTTCGTAGGTACAACGATCTGCTTCTTCGTTTTTCCCGAGCGCGAATGAGTAAATGTTTCGGTACAAAAATGCCGTTGTCTAACTCAAACCCGATTGTACCCTCTTTCACACCTTCTTTTGTCCTGTGTGAGCGAGCCTAAACAATTTTCTAAGCGAGTAATCGCCCTTTTGTTCTGCCGTAAGTGAGTGGGGTTAGTCTCACCGGACACGCTCCAGTGCTTTCTGGAGTGTTTGCCTGCCTGGGGGCCTTTTCCTCACGTGATTCCTTTTCTCTGATTCGACACAGAAGTCAGCGTCTGGGTTTCCACACCCACGTGCTCCTGGGATGTTTCCGATCACCAGATCATACGGCGGCTTTGGAACAGCCAACGCCTGTACAACTCCAACTATAGAATGGTGTATCAATCAACACCAGTGCCGTTTTGAATTCTGCTATTGTTCCATCTATTTGTCTACACCTCTGTGTTTTGCCTGTGAATTGTCCCTTCTCAACCAGGGACTCCTTCACCATAACACCAGTGCACCCAGAGTCTCTAATGACATTAACCACATTATCCCCTACTCTGCCTTTGTGCACATCCATGTTATCGCCTGAATCTGTGAACACACAGCACAATCCAGACAAAATAACACTGTCATCTTTTCCATCTCTTTCTACCTGTCTCTCCCTTGGCCTGACCCTCATTGCTGCTGCCTTCTGTGACTTAAATATGCAGTCTCTAGCCAAGTGCCCTGTCTTATTCCACAGAAAACAGGTACGCTCATTCCTAGCCACGTGGCTATTGGTTGTCACCCTTGTTTGCTCACGTGACGCTGTGGGCCTACGGGTGTGTACTGCTGACTCACTGCGCGAGTCATGTGCTGGCCTGCTGTCCTCTGAATATGCTTCCAGGCTTTCCTCTTGTTCTGGCAAATCACGCCTTGCTTCCCGGTATGTCTCAGCTGTCTCAAGTACTCTGCTATTGTGGTTGCACCTTTTTCCTTAATGTGGATTGTGAGGCCCGTCCCACAACCATCAAGTATCTGTTCCTTTATCACCAGTGTCTTGAGGCCTTCAAAATCACTGTCTACTCCACTAAGTTCTACCCATTTGTTGAAATAGTGGTCCAGTCTAACTCCGAACTGTGTGTATGTCTCACCCTGTTCGATTCTCGCCTCGCGAAACTTACGCCTAAAACCTTCTTCAGTCAAATCATATGCCCTTTTGCACCGCCTGTTTCACCTTGTCAAAATCTCTCTGATCACCTTTGGGTAAGGTGGAAACAGTGTGTAAAAGCACGACCTGTCAACAAGGCAGACAGGTTTATTGCCCAGTTATCTTCGGGCCAGCCCTCGTGCTCGGCAACCGATTCAAACCGACTGATATAGGCGTCGATTGAATCAGTTTCTTCTCTGAACAGAGGGAGTTTAAGTCTAGGTGCGCAACTTTGTCTGCGGCCTACTGACTCAGAACTGGTGTCTATTTCACTGCGATTTTCAGACTTTATTCTTTCCAACTCAATTTGTTTGGCTAAAATCTCCGATTCTGCTTCTGCTCTCGCCCTCTCTGCATCTGCTTTAGCTCTGGCAGCTGCACTCTCTGCATCTGCTTTAGCTCTGGCAGCTGCACTTTCTGCCTCTGCTCTTGCTCTGGCAGCTGCACTCTCTGCATCTGCTCTCATTTTAGCAGCTGCACTCTCTGCGTCTGCTGCATTTGCTTTAGCTTCGACGCAGCAGTTTCAAGTCTAAGTCTCTCAGCCTCAGCATCTGAGTTTCTTTTGACAGCGTCGAGCTGTTCCTTTTCAAACTTCCTTCTTTCAGCCCTTTCATCTCTCTCAGTCTTCTGCTGAGTTTCAATGAATCTACGCAGTTCATCTCCTGTATATCCCATTTCTTTCCCCAAAACTTACTAGTTCTCTATGGGGGTTAAAACTTTCCTCAGCCATCTTCTTTTTTGATATGTTTTAGCACCACTAAAACAGTTACGCTTATAAACCCGGAAAAAGTCAGTAAACAGTTTACTAAACGTTACGAGTACACTAACCAGTGGTAGTGTTCCTAACACAAAGGAGCCTTAATCTTAAACCACAGCTTCTGTGAGAGTTTTAAGACTAGAACCCCGTTCTTCGTTTCTCTGAACGACCTTTGATTAATACAACCACCCTAAAACACAAGACAATGCTCAACACTCAAAGAACTAAAGGAAATAATTAGAAGAGCTAATTAAAATTACCTTTAGTGGACGCTTCGCCCCAGTACTACTCTAGTACTCACTTTGTTTCCCGCCTGAAACTAATTTGGGCCATGCAATCCTGGCAGGCTCGCCACTTTGTCCAGGACGGGGGAAATCGTGATGGTATTGCTTAAGTGCACTAAGTTGATGTATTATTAGTCAGGCTTAACACACCAAGGTTATCTTTGCACTCATACACGCATATGCACACTCATGCGCCCATCAAACATTCGCCTCTCTCTGGGAATGGGATGTCACGCATTCGTCTCTCTCCTAACACAACTGAGAACAAGAAATACAATTTCTATGCTACTTATAATTAATCATGAACAATCAAATCACACACAATGAAATATCAGAACATAAAAGATCAATACTTCCTAATCCCGGGTTATAATAAAATGACTTCTTACCTGGCCAGGTTTTTTACACACACAACCACGCTTTTCACACCACACCCCCAGTTCTTGAACAAGTTTCTTCAAGTCTTCTTCGCACTGCTTGATGGTGACGCCCTTGGTTGACTGGCTCCAGGTTTCAGGACTGGGTCTTCGTGGTCGTCTCTGGGATTTCGACGTCGAACTCTTCTTTCTTCGTCTTCTTCACCCACCTCTGGGTTCAAATTCAGTTTGTCTGTCTTCACCCACCTTTGGGCTTCAAACTTAGTTTCCTTCTCTTCCAGCTTGTCTTTAACTCTAAGACCTTGCTGTCTCTTCTATCTCCCAGACCACGTTTCTCTCGACCCTTCTCTGTCCTGCTCACTCCTCTCCTCTCTCTCTCTCTCCTCTGCCTTCCTCTCTCTCTCTCTCTCCTGGTGTTGTTTTTTCATCTGACCACTTCGGCCGTGTGCGGTGGGTAACGTACCCTGGTTTTAATTGGTCAATTACTTATTTGTATACCACGTACACTGTCCCTTTGTCTCCAAGCGTCTAATGCCTTTTGAGAGGTTTCACGCTCCTTGACAGTAGGCAGGCAGGCAGGCAGTCAGGCAGGCAGGCAGGCAGACAGATAGATAGATAGATAGATAGATAGATAGATAGATAGATAGATAGATAGATAGATAGATAGATAGATAGAAAGACACAACGATGTATAGAGAGAGAATTACAAAGATAGGTAGGTAGACAGACAGATATATAGTTAGGTACATATAGATAGATAGATAGGTAGGTAGGTAGGTAGGTAGGTAGGTAGGTAGGTAGGTAGGTAGAGAGACAGACAGACAGATAGATAGATGGGTGGATAGATAGATAGATAGATAGATAGATAGATAGATAGATAGATAGATAGATAGATAGATAGATAGATAGATAGATAGATAGATAGATTGATTTATCTTTGTGTGCTTTGGATCGGTTCTTCTTGATGGGCTATTCTCTCTCTCTCTCTCTCTCTCTCTCTCTCTCTCTCTCTCTCTCTCTCTCTCTCTCTCTCTCTCCTCTCTCTCTCTCTCCTTCCTTCCTACGTAGAAAAGTACCATAAAAAGAAGAGGAAGAAGAAGAAGAAGAAATAATAAAAACAATAACAGTAATAGTAATGATGATAATAATAATAATGAAAAGAAGAAGAGGAAAGAAGAACAACGAGAAAGAAGAAGAAAGAAGAAAGGGAGAGAAGAAAAAAGGAGGAAGAAAGAGAAGAGCAGCGAATTCCGTGACGGCTAATGACACGGCACAGGTTCGTAGACCAATCGATAGCCCCGTGTCCCAAAATAGACCCAGGGACTATCCGTTGTAAAAACACTCCAACACATACCGCCGCCTGACAGCTCAAAGAGAGCGGAATAACACACAGGGGCCGGGGAGAGGAGGGGGGGTGGAGGGGTTGGGGGTGGTCGGAGTGATGAGGGCCTGGGTATATGGAGGGCTGGAGGGGGTGGGGGATGGAGGGGTTGGGGGTGGTCGGAGTGAGGAGGGCCTGGGTATATGGAGGGCTGGAGGGGGTGGGGTGGAAGAGAGAGGGATGCAGGGAAGGGGGAGAGGGGGGGGGGGGCAAGAAATGAGGGTAGGCGGGTGGGGAGGGGGCGGGCGGGGGAGGGGGGAGGGGGGAATCAAAAGTGGAAGCAGATTGTGGTATGTTGTGAGGGTATGTGTGATGGATCTTCGCAGAATTCATAGTATCGGTCTGAAATGAATGCACATGGCTGTCTTGTGTGCTGTGTTGTTTCTGTAGTCTGCTGCCAACGTGCTGTGCTGCTGCTGCCCTGTATTGTGTTGTCCTGTGATGTGTTTGTTGTACACACTGACCTGTCAGTGTTATGTTGTACTGTGTTGTGTTTGTTGTACACACTGACCTGTCAGTGTTAAGTTGTACTGTGATGTGTTTGTTGTACACACTGACCTGTCAGTGTTATGTTGTACTGTGTTGTACTGTGATGTGTTTGTTGTACACACTGACCTGTCAGTGTTATGTTGTACTGTGTTGTGTTTGTTGTACACACTGACCTGTCAGTGTTAAGTTGTACTGTGATGTGTTTGTTGTACACACTGACCTGTCAGTGTTTATGTTGTACTGTGTTGTACTGTGATGTGTTTGTTGTACACACTGACCTGTCAGTGTTATGTTGTACTGTGTTGTACTGTGATGTGTTTGTTGTACACATGACCCTGTCAGTTTATGTTGTCTTTTTTGGGTTTTTTTGTTGTAACATGACTGTCAGTTTTAAATTTTTGTACTGGGGATGGGGGTTTGTTGTACACATGACCTGCGTGTTTTTTTTGGTTTTTTTGATGTGTTTGTTGACACCTGACCTGTCGTGTTTTTTTGTTACTGTTTTGTTTTGTTGTACACACTAAACTGTCAGTGTTATTTTTTTACTGTGGGTTTGTTGTACACCTGACCTGTCAGTGTTTGTTTACTGTTTTCTGTGTTTTTTTTGTTGCCAGGGGTGCAGGGAATTTTTACTGTGATGGGGGGGTAACAATGACTTAAATTTTTTTTACTATTTTTTAAAATTTAAAATTTATTTTTGGGTATGGGGGTTTGGGGTTTTGTTGTAAAAAATCTGTATTTAATTTATTTTTTTTGTTTAAAAATATTTAGGTTATTTTATGTTTTATGGAGGGGTAAAAGGTCAGGTTTTTTGTTTGTACTTTTTGGTTTTTTAAAGAGCATTTTTTGGTTTTAAAAATATGGTTTGTTTGTAAAAAAAATTAAAAAAAGGTATAATTTTTTGGCGGGGTGGGTGTTTAGGGGGTTTATTAATATTGATAATGTCGTATACACTGTATTGTTGATGTACTGTAACAGCCGTTTTGATGTGCCGTGTATACGCGTTTGATTGGGGGCACGTGTAACGCAGAATTGATGGGCAGTGTAAAACAGCAGCTTGATGATTATATACCGCTGTTTTGATCATGTCTGTAGCAGCATATGATGAGTATGTATACAGCAGTTTGAAAATGTAGAAACGTTATGAGATGTATTGTATACGTTGATTAAAATGTACGTATACAGCGATTGAGATGTACGAAAAAGCTTATTGATAAGTTATGTATACAGTTATTTGATAATGTCTGTACACACCTATATTGAGATGTATGTATGCGCTGTTTTGTGTTTATGCAGTTTTACTGATGGTGCTGCTACAGCTGCAGATTTTTACTGTAAACGAAAAAAAGTATTGATGATCTACTGTGTACAGCTGTATTAATGATGCCCTGTGTACACAGTGTTGATGAAACGTTTTACACAGATTAGACCGATACAGCGTTTAAGTAGTATGTACACGAGGAGTAAAAGTAGCACAGATGCCGTGACGGGTGGCGTGGCTTTTAATGTGGTTGGCAAAAGCAAACTGAAAATATTATTTATTTGTCGGTTTATGGAATAAAGAATTAAATCAGCAGAAAAAGAAGCGAAGAGGGGGGAAAAGGAGGGGGAGGGGGAGGGGGAAAGAAGGGGAGGAGGGGGGGGGGAGGAGGAAGGAAATCTATTTTTTAAATTTTTCCCCTATTTTCTTATCTCAACCCTTTTTTTTCAATTTCAAATCTTTGCCAAGTCAATTTAAAAAGAGGAAGAATTTAACCTACGTTTCCCCCCTACTAATTGTTCAGCTTTAATATTTTACCCCTTTTCCCCCCGCTTTGGGTGAAAGTATGAATCGTTTTCTCCAAAGGGGCCTCAACACTATCGATTAATTAGAATATGTTTCTCATTAATATTTAACACTATGTAAATCTGCACAGGATTACATCCACCACGCGCGCGTTTTCCCCAAAATTGCACGAGCTCGCTCCTCTCTCTCTCCTCTCCTCCTCTCTCCTCTCTCTCCTCCCTCCCCTTCTTCTTTTTCTCTCTTCTCGCAAAACCCCAAACAACACCACCGCGCCCCGCACGCACGCACAACACCACACAAAACACACACAACACACACACACACACACACACACACACACACCAAAACACACACACACACACACACCACCCACCCACGCACGCAACAACACACACAAACAACACAAAAAATAAATGAGTGCTCTCCTCTCTCTTCTCTCTCTCTCTTCTCTCTCTCCTCCCCTCTCTCTTCTCTCTCTCTCTTCTTCCACACCACAAACCACACACACCAAGATCAAATTCTCCTCTCTCTCCCCTCTCTCTCTCCACCACCCCAAACACACACACACAACACACACACACACACACACACACACACACACCACACACACAACACCACACATAGGACGAGTGCGACACAACAGAAAAAACAACAACAACAACAACAACCCCACCCCACACACACCACACAACACACACACACACACACACACACACACACCCCACACACACACACCACACAAGGAGAAGAGAGAGAGAGGGGGGAGAGAAGAGGAGAGAGAGAAAGAGAGAGAAGAGAGAGGAGAGAAAAGAGACGAGAAGGGAAACAGAGAGAAAAGAGACAGAGGGGGACAGCAGACAGACAGACGAGACAAAAACAAAAGCGACAGACGACACAGACAGACAGCCCAATTTGGATCCAGCACCCCCGGGAGCGGACGGAATCCAAGCAGCAGTATCGCCCTCCTCTCGCCAGGAAACCCTACGCCCCCCAGGGTGAGTCCCAAAACCGCCCCATGTTTTGAGGCAATTGTTTTCTACAGCCCGGAGCACCCCCCCAAAGGGCCCCCCCGACCCGCCCGGACACCCCCACGACAAACTTGCCAAAAAGCGGCAGGTTCCCCGATCCTATAAAAATAACATGGCGGGGGTCTTAGTGGTAAAATTTTGCCCCAACGCGTAAGGGCGGAGTGTGAAGAGAACTATTGTCTGCAAGGGTTTTTTTTCATTAATAAGCTTTACTGGAAACCGCCCAAATACACGCAAAAAACCCAAAAAACGGGGTTCGAAATAATTTTATTATCATACAGAAACAAAGGTGCGTTTTGCCAAAAATATGTTGTTTTTTTACGGGTATAAGAAACGTAAAAAAGAAAAATTTGCTCAAAAATCACTTCCTATACCAGCATCTTTTCCCCGGTTTCTGTGCCGTGGATCGCCGAACGGTTTACAAAGGATCGTTTTTTTTTGCTGTGCTTTTGGGAAACCATTTGGGGTCCTTTCAAGTCAGCTGGGGGGGGTGAAAAGCAGCCGATGAGAGAAAGCAAAGGACTTAGTACTTCGAGTTGGTCGGTTACAGGGGGAAAAAAAATTGTATGAGATGAACGTAAAAGACGAACTTTTCGACTGGTCGGTTACAGGTGGAAACGCAACCGATGGGATGAACGCTAATGGACGTATGTCATTTAATATTTGGGGGGGTTTGGGGGGGGGGGGGTGGTTAGTAGGAATGAATTAAATAGAACGGTTTTGAATGTTGGGTTGGGGGGGAACAGGAGACAAGAACCTTTTAAGGGTTGGGGAAAAATATCCAGGCGGGTTAAGGATGGCAACACGACCCCTGGAAGTTGGGCCCCGTAGGTCGTGCATTTTTTCCCCTTTGGGTACTGGTTTTTGGGTACCCGTCATCCCTTTTTAGTCCCTCTTCCCCGGTGACAGACAACAATTCTTAGCGGAAAAGGAAAAAGAAAAAGGAGGGGGGGAGAAGGGGGGGGAGAAGGCAGTACAAAGGGGAAGGGGGAGTGGGGGGTCTTTTTTAAACTGGACGTACGAGCGAGATTGAAAATCTTTAAGGGTTCTGGTATTCGCCGGTAAAATGTTCTTTAATTTTAAAAAGTTTGGCGAAAAAGGCCCTTAAAAATCAAAAATTTAAGGAGACACGGTGTTAATTTCAAAATTTTTGAGGAGATTGTGATATTTCGTCCGGAAACGTTTGCGAGCGGCTTTTTTCCTCTGGGGGATGTAGGGGATAAATGGCAAAAAATCGTTTAATCTATAAAAAAGTCATTTGGCCACAAATGGTCAAAACACAATAAAAAAAGCATTACAAACGACAACCTTGGGGATGTTGCCATGGAAATGCATGAAAAAAGGGCGCTAAAATGTAAAAAAATTTTACATTTCTGGTTTGCTCAATGACCCTAAACCACAATTTTAGCACAGGACTAAACCTACAATTCTCAGCATCAAAGACTAAACCACAATTCCAGCATCAGTGATAAACCCACAATTGTCACATCAAGACAAACCTACAATTCTCAGCATCAATGACTAAAACCCACAAAACTAGCATCAATGACTAAACCTAAATTCTCAGGGGATCAAGACCCGAACCTACAATTTCAGCATCAATGACTAAACCAAATTCTCAGAACAATGACTGAACCTACAATTTCACATCAATGACAAAAACCTAAAATTCCCATCAAAGACAAACCACAATTTTCAGCATCAAGATGAACCTACAAACTCGCATCAATGACTAACCAACAATTCTCGCTCAATGATGAACCTACAATTTTCGCTCAATGACTGAACTACAATTTCCGCATCAAAAAACTAAACCCACAATTTTCAGCACAAATATAAACCCAAATTTTTCCCCATCAAATACAAACCCGCAACCAGCATCAAAGACTGAACCTACAAATTTCAGCATCAAGAATAACCTACAAATTTCGCTCAATGACTAACCTACAATTTCAGCACAAGAAAAACCCACAATTTCTCAGATTTGGCAGGTTTTTTCCCTGGCGTGTTGTGGTGTGTAACGTCCTTTTTGACAGGGGTTTACCGAAACCCCATTGCTTTTATTTTGATTGGGCAATGCCTACCACGTGGTACACCCATGCTTCCACACATCTCGAAGTCACAAAAAATAATCATGAAAATGTTAGCACCACAACACAAATTAACCGTCCCCGTCAGAATTAAATAAAAGTTTGTGACTCTTTTTATCTAAAAAAAAATGCATGTGGAAAAAAAAAAATCACTTACTTGGTTTTTCTGTTTTTTTTACTTCCGTGGACATTTTAATTTTATTTCCAGGCAACAGAATCCCCCATACATGGGGTTTTTTCGTTGTCTGCAAATGAAAAATGAAGAGAGACAAAGAATTTTTAACGATGAGGGGAGGGGGGTGGGGGGGAGTGGGGGGCCGTAGTGTCTGGCCTAATCCGGGAATTTTCGGAGAATTTACATTTTTAAATTCGAAAATTGGGGTTTTGGGGGATAGTGATGTGGAAACGGGGTAAATTTTTTCTGACTTTTTTTTCCTGGTGTGTTGGGGGGATTATTCATGTTTAGTCCCAAAAAATATCGTCGGGGGAAAAAAAGTTCGTTTGTGATTTAAAACAAATAGTGGTTGACATTTTTGATTTGAAATGTTTAAGGAGATGGTGCATTGTCAGAAGAGAACACCGTTTAAAATGTCAGAGAAGAAGGGGCATTGTCAAAAATTGTGGGGTTGGAACACTTTTATTAGAAATGATGGGGGATAATGCATTTGATATTTGGGGGAATTGTTAGAGGAAATATACTTTTTTTTTTGTCCCGGGAAAGATTAATTGGACTCCTTTTGTCAACAAAGTAATATGGGAGGTGGCACATAATTTAACTGAAAAAAGTTAAAGGAAAAGTTAAAAGTTTGAAATCATAGGGGAGCTAGTGTTTTTTATCTGGAAACATTTAAAGGTTTGGAATTTTTAATCTAAAAATATCCCAAAGAAGTGAAAAGAAGCGGAAATGAAAAAAAATTTTGAAAGAGAAGGGGGTTAGTTACCCCCAAGCGTAGAAAAAAAAGTACGGGGGCAAGACACAAGCATTTGACCTCTGGGTCTTCTTCAGCGAAAAAAAATAAAATTTAGGCATTTAAAACGAGGAACGAGAAAAACCATATTTTTCCATGTTCACGCCCACAAAAAAAAAAAAACCCCCAAAAATATGGTGAGGGTCATCATTTTCTGGAAGATCAAAAGATATCACTAATTTAACTGGGCCAGTAGATGAGGAGACGAGTTATAATAATTCAAAAAGGTTTTTGGGCCCATGTGTTTAAATTTTAAAAAAAAGTGTTTGAATCTGCATGCCTAACTGCACTTTTGGTCTAACACAAGATTCGTCAAGAAAACAAAGGTGTAATGGATTTAGTTTTTAAACGGAAAAAGGGTGTCACGATAAAGCAAAATTGCTGTCCTGGTGTTGTAAGTGAAATAGATAGGTGTAATATGAAAAGTTTTTTTTTTTGATCTGGAAGCATTTGTGGATTAGCCTAAGTTTTGAAAACGGAACGGACACGTCGCTGTAAAAACCCCGGAAAACTTTCTGTTCGGAAAAACACGGGGAGATGTTAAACTGCCGAGGAATGTTACTTTTTAAAAAAGGCTCATTTTCACCAACCCATTTTGCGCCGAATATGGGAAAATTTGTGGTTGCTCGTTCTTCTTTTTTAGTCCTAAATGTTGTTTGTCTTTGCCTGAAGAAAACCCAAGAAATCGAAATGCATTTGTGTTTTCCCGTGATCTTTTTTCGTGTCGTATGGGGCGGACCCAGTACCCCCTTTTTCCTTTTTTGTTCAGGGGTTATTTTTTTGTTTTTGTTTTCAGTGTGTATTGGCGGCCTAGTACCCTTCCCCTTTTTCCTGTGATCCCGTTTTTTTAGGGGTTTGGGGTTAATTGGCGGGCCTTTTGGGGAATACCCTTTCCTTTTTCCTGGATTGTTTGTCATGTCGTATGGGGACCTAGTTTCCCTTTTTCCTTTTTTTTTTTCCTTGGGGTAGCC
>CM031623.1:56597234-56607629 GCA_018398815.1 Conus ventricosus | reverse complement strand
AGCAGCGAATTCCGTGACGCTAATGACACGGCACAGGTTCGTAGCCAATCGAAGCCCCCTTCCCAAAATAGACCCAGGACTATCCGTTGTAAAAAAAACTCCAACACATACCGCCGCCTGACAGCTCAAAGAGAGCGGAATAACACACAGGGGCCGGGGAGAGGAGGGGGGGTGGAGGGGTTGGGGGTGGTCGGAGTGATGAGGGCCTGGGTATATGGAGGGCTGGAGGGGGTGGGGGATGGAGGGGTTGGGGGTGGTCGGAGTGAGGAGGGCCTGGGTATATGGAGGGCTGGAGGGGGTGGGGTGGAAGAGAGAGGGATGCAGGGAAGGGGGAGAGGGGGGGGGGCAAGAAATGAGGATAGGCGGGTGGGAGGGAGCGGGCGGGGAGGGGGGAGGGGGGAATCAAAAGTGAAGCAGATTGTGGTATGTTGTGAGGGTTATGTGTGATGGATCTCGCAGAATTCATAGTATCGGTCTGAAATGAATGCACATGGCTGTCTTGTGTGCTGTGTTGTTTCTGTAGTCTGCTGCCAACGTGCTGTGCTGCTGCTGCCCTGTATTGTGTTGTCCTGTGATGTGTTTGTTGTACACACTGACCTGTCAGTGTTATGTTGTACTGTGTTGTGTTTGTTGTACACACTGACCTGTCAGTGTTAAGTTGTACTGTGATGTGTTTGTTGTACACACTGACCTGTCAGTGTTATGTTGTACTGTGTTGTACTGTGATGTGTTTGTTGTACACACTGACCTGTCAGTGTTATGTTGTACTGTGTTGTGTTTGTTGTACACACTGACCTGTCAGTGTTAAGTTGTACTGTGATGTGTTTGTTGTACACACTGACCTGTCAGTGTTATGTTGTACTGTGTTGTACTGTGATGTGTTTGTTGTACACACTGACCTGTCATGTTATGTTGTACTGTGTTGTACTGTGATGTGTTTGTTGTACACACTGACCTGTCAGTGTTATGTTGTACTGTGTTGTACTGTGATGTGTTTGTTGTACACACTGACCTGTCAGTGTTATGTTGTACTGTGATGTGTTTGTTGTACACACTGACCTGTCAGTGTTATGTTGTACTGTGATGTGTTTGTTGTACACACTGATCTGTCAGTGTTATGTTGTACTGTGATGTGTTGTTGTACACACTGACCTGTCAGTGTTATGTTGTACTGTGTTGTACTGTGATGTGTTTGTTGTACACACTGACCTGTCAGTGTTATGTTGTACTGTGTTGTACTGTGATGTGTTTGTTGTACACACTGACCTGTCAGTGTTATGTTGTACTGTGATGTGTTTGTTGTACACACTGACCTGTCAGTGTTATGTTGTACTGTGATGTGCTTGTTGTACACACTGAACTGTCAGTGTTATGTTGTACTGTGATGTGTTTGTTCTACACACTGACCTGTAAGTGTTAAGTTGTACTGTGATGTGTTTGTTGTACACACTAACCTGTCAGTGTTAAGTTGTACTGTGATGTGTTTGTTGTACACACTGATCTGTCAGTGTTATGTTGTACTGTAATGTGTTTGTTGTACACACTGACCTGTCAGTGTTATGTTGTACTGTGTTGTATGTGATGTGTTTGTTGTACACACTGATCTGTCAGTGTTATGTTGTACTGTGATGTGTTTGTTGTACACACTGACCTGTCAGTGTTATGTTGTACTGTGATGTGTTTGTTGTACACGCTGACCTGTCAGTGTTATGTTGTACTGTGTTGTACTGTGATGTGTTTGTTGTACACACTGACCTGTCAGTGTTATGTTGTACTGTGATGTGTTTGTTGTACACACTGACCTGTCAGTGTTATGTTGTACTGTGTTGTGTTTGTTGTACACACTGAACTGTCAGTGTTATGTTGTACTGTGATGTGTTTTGTTGTACACACTGACCTGTCAGTGTTATGTTGTACTGTGTTGTACTGTGATGTGTTTGTTGTACACACTGACCTGACAGTGTTATGTTGTACTGTGATGTGTTTGTTGTACACACTGATCTGTCAGTGTTAAGTTGTACTGTGATGTGTTTGTTGTACACACTGATCTGTCAGTGTTTATGTTGTACTGTGTTGTCCTGTGTTGTGTTTGTTGTACACACTGATCTGTCAGTGTTTAAGTGTACTGTGATGTGTTTGTTGTACACACTGATCTGTCAGTGTTATGTTGTACTGTGTTGTACTGTGATGTGTTTGTTGTACACACTGACCTGTCAGTGTTATGTTGTACTGTGATGTGTTTGTTGTACACACTGAACTGTCAGTGTTATGTTGTACTGTGTTGTACTGTGATGTGTTTGTTGTACACACTGAACTGTCAGTGTTATGTTGTACTAAGTTGTTTCTGCCTGTCGGGTGCCATGGGTTGTCTTGAGCTGGATGTACTGTAGCAGTATTGATAATGTACTGTATACAGCTGTATTGTTGATGTACTGTATACAGCCGTATTGATGATGCACGTGTATACAGCAGTATTGATGGTGCCGTGTATACAGCAGTATTGATGGTGCACGTGTATACAGCAGCATTGATGATGTACTATACACAGCTGTATTGATCATGTACTGTAGTCAGCAGTACTGATGACGTACTGTATACAGCAGTGTTGATAATGTACTGTATACAGCTGTATTGATGATGTATTGTATACAGTTGTATTAATAATGTACTGTATACAGCTGTATTGATGATGTACTGTATACAGCTTATTGATAATGTACTGTATCAGTTTATATTGATAATGTACTGTACACACCTATATTGATGATGTACTGTATGCAGCTGTATTGATGATTTATGCAGTTTTACTGATGGTAGACTGCATACAGCTGCACTGATTATGTACTGTAAACAGCAGTATTGATGATCTACTGTGTACAGCTGTATTAATGATGTCCTGTGTACATCAGTGTTGATGATATACTGTATACAGCAGTATTGATGACATACTGTATACAGCTGTATTAATGTAGTACTGTACACAGCAGGAGTAATAGTATGCTACAGTATGCCCGTGACAGGTGCGCGTGTGTCTTTTAATGTGGTTGTGCAAAAGCAACTGTAAATATATACTTTATTATGTCGGATTATGGAATAATTGAATTCAAATCAGCAGAAGAAGAAGCAGAAGAGGGAGGAAGGAGGAGGAGGGGAGGAGGAGAAGGAGGAGGAGGGGGAGGGGGAGGAGTGAAGGGTTATCATATTTATGATATATATATTCCTATTTTCTTCATCTTCAACCCTTTTTCTTTTAATTTCAAATCTTTGCCAAGTCATTACTATAATGATGGAAGAATTGTAAACCTGCACTTGTTTTCCCCCACTACTGAATTGTTCAGCGTTATACTGTTACTCCTTTGCCCCGCATTGGTGAAAGTATGATAGTACGTTTTCTCCAGAAGGGCTTCTCAACACTATCGATTAATTAGAAATATGTTTCATCATTAATATTTGAACACTATGTAAATCATGCTACAGGACTTCACATCACACACACGCGCGCGCTTTCTCAAATATGCACGAGCTCGCTCCCTCTCTTCTCCTCTCTCTCTCTCTCTCTCTCTCTCCTCTCCTCTCTCTCTCTCTCTCTCTTTCTCTCTCTCTCTCTCGCACACACACACACACATCCACGCGCGCACGCGCACGCACGCACACACACACACACACACACACACACACACACACACACACACACACACACACACACACACACACACACACACACACACACACACACACACACACGCACGCACGCACACACACACACACACACACACACACAAATACAATGAGTGCTCTCTCCTCTCTCTCTCTCTCTCTCTCTCTCTCTCTCTCTCTCCTCTCTCTCTCTCTCTCTCTCTCTCTCTTCACACACACAAACACACACACACACAAGATCAAATTCTCTCTCTCTCTCTCTCTCTCTCTCACACACACACACACACACACACACACACACACACACACACACACACACACACACACACACACACACACACACACACACACACATACGGACGAGTGCGCACACAACAGCAAAAACAACAACAACAACAACAACACACACACACACACACACACACACACACACACACACACACACACACACACACACACACACACACACACACACACACACGTACTGAGAGAGAGAGAGAGAGAGAGAGAGAGAGAGAGAGAGAGAGAGAGAGAGAGAGAGAGAGAGAGACGAGACAGAAACAGAGAGAGACAGAGACAGAGGCGGACAGACAGACAGACAGACAGAGACAGAAACAAACAGACAGACAGACAGACACAGACAGACAGACAACTCTGGCATCCATGCACACCCGGAGCGGACGGAATCCAAGCAGCAGTATCGACCCTCCTCTCGCCAGGAACACCCTACGTCCCCAGGGTGAGTCCCGAAGCCGCCATGATTATGAGGCAATCTGTATTCTACAGCCCGGAGCACCCACCCAGCCCCCCCGAGCCCAGCCCCGGCACACACCACGACAAACGTGGCCACAAAGCGGCACGGTTCCCTCGAGTCCTATAATAATAACACTGGCAGGGTCTTATGTGGTGAAATTGTCCCTAACGCGTCAGGGCGGAGTGTGAAGAGAACTATTGTCTGCAACGGTCTTTCATTAATAAGCTTTACTGGAAACCGCCCAAATACACGCAGAAAACCAAAACGGAGGTTCGAAATAACGTTTATTATCATACAGAACACAAAGATGTGACGTTTTGCCAAAATATGTGTGTTTTTTTACGGGTATAAGAAACTGTAAAAAAGAAAAATGCTCAAAAATCACTTCCTATACTACAGTCATCTTCCCCAGTGTTTCTGTGCCCGTGCTGATCGCCGAACAGGTTGACAACGGATCAGTTTTGTTTTGCTGCTGCTTTGGAAGCCATTTGGCGCTCCTTTCAATGTCAGCTGGTAAGGGGTGGAAACGCAGCCGATGTGAGATGAACGCTAATAGGACTTACGTCACTTCGAGTTGGTCGGTTACAGGGGGAAATACAATTGCTATGAGATGAACGCTAATATGACGTATATCTTTTCGAGCTGGTCGGTTACAGGTGGAAACGCAACCGATGTGAGATGAACGCTAATAGGACGTATGTCATTTAATATTGGCGGGTTTGGGGGGGGGGGTAGGAATTCATCCGATAGGAGATGAATCTCAATAGAACCAGTGCTTTTTGAATGTTGGTGTTTTGGGGTGGGAATACAGCTGATGACAGACGAACCTTAACGGGATGAATGATCCATGTTGTCGGGTCTAGGATGGCAACACGACCAATGTGAAGTGAGCCGCAGTAGGCTCGTGCATTTCTTTCCCCTGGGTACTGGTTTGATACCTGTCATCCCTTTCAGTCACGTCTCCTCTGTGTTGACAGACAACAATTCTTAGTCGGAACAAGGAAGACAGACAAGAGGAGGGAGGCAGATGGTGGGGGGAGAAGGCAGTACAAGAGAAGGGGGAGTGGGGTCTTTAAATCTGGACGTACGAGCGAGATTGAACATCTTTAAGGTTCTGGTATTCGCCGGATAAAGTGTATCTTTAATTTGTAAATGTTAAGGACGAAATAGCGCCCTTAAATATCAAAATGTTAGAGGAGACAGCGCGTGTTAAGTCTCAAATTGTTGAGGAGATTGTGCATATTTCGTCCGGAAACGTTAGCGTAGACGGTACTTTTTTTCCTCTGGAGATGTAGGGATAACTGTGCATAACATCAGTTGTAATCTATAAACAATGTCAGTTTGGCCACAAATGGTCATAATCACAATAAAATAAATGCATTCACAAACTGAGCATACATTCGGGGTATGTTGCCATGGAAATGCATGAAAATGGTCGCTAAAATGTAAAACTTTTACATTTACATGGTGCATCAATGACTAAACCTACAATTCTCAGCATCAGTGACTAAACCTACAATTCTCAGCATCAATGACTAAACCTACAATTCTCAGCATCAGTGACTAAACCTACAATTGTCAGCATCAATGACTAAACCTACAATTCTCAGCATCAATGACTAAACCTACAATTCTCAGCATCAATGACTAAACCTAAAATTCTCAGCATCAATGACTGAACCTACAATTCTCAGCATCAATGACTAAACCTACAATTCTCAGCATCAATGACTGAACCTACAATTCTCAGCATCAATGACTAAACCTACAATTCTCAGCATCAATGACTAAACCTACAATTCTCAGCATCAATGACTGAACCTACAATTCTCAGCATCAATGACTGAACCTACAATTCTCAGCATCAATGACTGAACCTACAATTCTCAGCATCAATGACTGAACCTACAATTCTCAGCATCAATGACTAAACCTACAATTCTCAGCATCAAATACTAAACCTACAATTCTCAGCATCAAATACTAAACCTGCAATTCTCAGCATCAATGACTGAACCTACAATTCTCAGCATCAATGACTGAACCTACAATTCTCAGCATCAATGACTGAACCTACAATTCTCAGCATCAATGACTAAACCTACAATTCTCAGATTTGGCATGGTCTTTCCATGGCGTGTTGTGGTGTGTAACGTCCTTTTCTGACAGGAGTTTACCGAACCGATTGCTTCATTTTGATTAAGGGCAATGACCATATCCACGTGGTACACTCCACTGCTTCCACACATCTCTGAAGTCACAAACTAATCATGAAAATGTATAGCACACACATACACAAATTGAACCGTCTCGTCAGAATTCAATCAAAATGTTTGTGCACTCGATTCATCTAAAACAAAATACGCACTGTGGAAAAAAAACTCACTTACTTGGTTTTGCTGTTTGTTTACTCTCCTGTGGACATTTTAATTCATTTCCATGGCAACAGAATCCCATACATGGACATTTCTCGTTGTCTGCAAATGATAATGTAAGATGAGATCAAAGAATTTTATATACAGATGAGGAGAGGGGCGTGGGGGGAGTGGGGGCTGTAGTGTCTGGCCTAATCTCGGGATGATTTTCGGAGATTGCACATTTTTAGTCTGAAAATTGGTTGGGAGATAGTGATGTGGAAACGGTGGATTATATTCTGACTTTTTTTTCTCTGGTGGTGTTGGGTATTATTCATGTTTAGTCGAAAAAATATCGTCGGAAAAATAGTTCGTTTGTGATTTGAAAACATTATAGTGGATTGTACATTGTTGATTTGAAATGTTCAAGGAGATGGTGCATTGTCAGAAGAGATAGCACACGTTTAAAATGTCAGAGAAGAAGGTACATTGTCAAAAATTGTGGAGTTGGAACACTTTTAGTATAGAAATGATGGGGATAATGCATTTGATATTTGGAATTGTTAGAGGAAATCATACTTTTTTTTTTAGTCCGGAAAGATTAATTGAGACTCCTTTTTGTCAACTAAAGTAATATGGGAGGTGGCACATAATTAATCTGAAAATGTTATAAGGAAAAGTGTAATGATCTTGAAATCATAGGGAGCTAGTGTATTTTTATCTGGAAACATTAAGGGATTTGGCACATTTTTAATCTAAAGATATCACAACGAAGTGACTGAGAGCGGAAATGAAGCAAAATTTAGAAAGAGAAGGGGTTAGTTACCACCAAGGACGTAGACAAACAAAGTACGGACAAGACACAATGCATTTCGACCTCTTGGGTCTTCTTCAGGCGAAAACAAATAACATTTAGGACATTTAAAACGAGGAACGAGAAACCACTATTCTTCTCATGTTCACCGCACGACAAAAAAAAACACTAAAAATATCGGTAGAGATCATGCATTTTCTGGAAGATCAAAAGATATCAGGCTAATTCAACTGGTGCCAGTAGATTGAGGATGACGAGATCTTATAATAATTCTAAACGGTTTTTGTGTGCCGATGTGTTAATTTCAAAACAAGTGTTCGAATCTGCATGCCATAACTGCATCTTTCTGGTCTAAACACTAACGATTCGTCAAGAAAATCAAGAGGTGTAATGGATTTAGTTTTTCAATCGGAAAGCAGATGTCACGATAAAGCAACATTGCTGTCCTGGTAGTTGTAACGTAGAAATAGATATCGGTGTAATATCGCTAGAGTTTTTGTTTGATCTGGAAGCATTCAGTGGATTAGCCTAAGTCTTGAAACGGAAGCGGACACGTCGCTGTAACCCTGCGAATCATACTGTTCGGAAACACGGTGAGATGTTAAACTGCCGATGGAATGTTACTTTTAAAACGGCCTCATTTTCATCCAACACCCATTTTGCGCCGAATATGAGAAGATATGTGGTTGCTCGTTCTTCTTTTTCATTGTCCTAAATGTTGTTTGTCTTCGCCTGAAGAAGACCCAAGAAGTCGAAATGCATTGTGTCTTGTCCTGTGATCTGTTTGTCAGTGTCGTATGGCGGACCTAGTACCCTTTCCTTTGTCCTGTGATCTGTTTGTCAGTGTCGTATGGCGGACCTAGTACCCTTTCCTTTGTCCTGTGATCTGTTTGTCAGTGTCGTATGGCGGACCTAGTACCCTTTCCTTTGTCCTGTGATCTGTTTGTCAGTGTCGTATGGCGGACCTAGTACCCTTTCCTTTGTCCTGTGATCTGTTTGTCAGTGTCGTATGGCGGACCTAGTACCCTTTCCTTTGTCCTGTGATCTGTTTGTCAGTGTCGTATGGCGGACCTAGTACCCTTTCCTTTGTCCTGTGATCTGTTTGTCAGTGTCGTATGGCGGACCTAGTACCCTTTCCTTTGTCCTGTGATCTGTTTGTCAGTGTCGTATGGCGGACCTAGCACCCTTTCCTTTGTCCTGTGATCTGTTTGTCAGTGTCGTATGGCGGACCTAGCACCCTTTCCTTTGTCCTGTGATCTGTTTGTCAGTGTCGTATGGCGGACCTAGCACCCTTTCCTTTGTCCTGTGATCTGTTTGTCAGTGTCGTATGGCGGACCTAGTACCCTTTCCTTTGTCCTGTGATCTGTTTGTCAGTGTCGTATGGCGGACCTAGCACCCTTTCCTTTGTCCTGTGATCTGTTTGTCAGTGTCGTATGGCGGACCTAGTACCCTTTCCTTTGTCCTGTGATCTGTTTGTCAGTGTCGTATGGCGGACCTAGTACCCTTTCCTTTGTCCTGTGATCTGTTTGTCAGTGTCGTATGGCGGACCTAGTACCCTTTCCTTTGTCCTGTGATCTGTTTGTCAGTGTCGTATGGCGGACCTAGTACCCTTTCCTTTGTCCTGTGATCTGTTTGTCAGTGTCGTATGGCGGACCTAGCACCCTTTCTTTTTGAAATTTGCCGATGGAATGGCTGGTGCCTTTTCTGCTGCAAACACAGAAGAGATGACAGGAAACACTGACACACACCTTCACAGTGCTGGTTTCGACGGACTGGAGCCAGAACTGATGGTATTTCGTTTATTTCGGTTTCTTTTTTAGGTGAGACGGATTACAAACTTCTGATCAAAGCGTTCAATGTGAAAGCAGAACCGATGTTAGGTTCGCGGATACTGCTGGCACGTTAAATCCAACAAAGAAGCAGATCTTTGGGTTGTTTTGTTTTTGCTGGTTTATACACCTGACGACAGAAAAGATGTTGCGGTAATTTTAATAATATTGCAGGTAGGTTTAATCTGAAAATAGAACAGACGTTAGAATAATTCGAAAACCTCTGAAGCATTGAGTCCATAACAAATAGGTTTAACAGTAATTTTGATACTGCTGCTACAATAATCTGACAACAACTCTGCCGTTTGGGTAGCTTTTATACTTTGGTAATTTGATCTAAGAACAGAATAGATGTTAGGATAATTTTTTCAAACTGCTGGTAGATTTAATCTTAAAAACCAAACAGAAGTGAGACTTTCATCCGGTTACTTCTGTTATACATAGCCAGAAACTGAATAAATGAAGGGGTGATTCTACATTGCTGGTAACTTCGTTTAAAAACAGAACAGATCGTTAGAATAGCTCTAAAATTTGTCGTGCATTTACACCAAAAACAGACGTTAAAATAATTCTAGTAGTACAGGTTCATTTGATATAAAACAGCATAGATGTTAGAGTAGTTTTAATAATGCTGGTGTATGTGTCATAAAAACAGAGTAGACATTGGACTCACTCTTATACTGTTGGTTCATTCAATCTAAAAACAGAATAGATGTCGAGGTAATGCAGTCTAACTCCAAAATAGACGCGCGGGTAGTTTCAAAGAACAGACATTAGCGTGTGACTCACGTTGCCAGTAAATTTCATCTTAAGCCTAAAAAAAAAATGAATGTAACACGGGTTCCAGTGCTGATGGAACATTCTACCTGAAAACAGAATGGAACATTCCACCTGAAAACAGAATGGAACATTCCACCTGAAAACAGAATGGAACATTCCACCTGAAAACAGAATGGAACATTCCACCTGAAAACAGAATGGAACATT
>CM031623.1:56582234-56584734 GCA_018398815.1 Conus ventricosus | reverse complement strand
CTTTCCTGAACTTCACAAAATCATTTATCTAAAACATCATTAACTAACCCGGTATAAATAGATTTCTACTTTACCTGGCCAGGTGATCTTAACTATTCACGAATCACTGTCTTTTCTTTCTTTTTTTTTCTTTCTTTTCACTGTCACTTTCACAAGCACGACACAACTGCTGGCACTGGTCTTGGGCGCTGGCGCCTGGTCAGGTAGACTGTTGGCACTGGCGTTGGTCTGTCGATGAAATGGCGCGGGCCCCAAGTATGAGGTCAAAACCCCATGAAGATAGAACAGTGACTATCAACATCGATCTGTTCTCCCTTCTTTCTTCCGCATTAACGCATTGCACTCTCTCTCTCTCTCTTCTAGTCTGCTCTTATCAAATGGACATGGTTGCTTTTCTTTTCTTTTTTTTCTTTCTTTCCTCTTCATTAGTTAGCAACTCTCTCCACATCTCCCTAAGTCTTCCTCTGCAGACTATCTCGTGCTAATGCCCCCACTTGGTTCTCCCTCCTCCCCTCATCTCTCTGCTCTTCTCTCCTCAGAGATTACACTCAGACCTCTCTCTCTCTCTGTCTCTCTGTTCGTTTTTCCCCCCGTTTTTCCCGTTCTCTCACCTCTCACATCCTTCTTATTCCGTTCCGATCTGTCCAAAAAGGGCGAGTACCATTGGTCAGTATTTTTAAACCCCCGATACCCGAAGTTATCTCCCTCTAATTCCATTGGATATTCAAATCATGACAGTCACGCCTACAACGCCTTACTCTCTGTGGGTCAATTGGTCCCTTTAATTGATTTGCTAGATTTCACCCCCACCACAACCACTACCTTCCCCCCTTTTCCTACTTAACTGGCGCCGTGTGGCTTAACTCGTGGACACTGGTCACTCTAAATTGGCTAATTAGTTCTGGTTAGGCGCCACGACGTCTGACCAAACCTACCGAGACTGTCGGTCCAGCCACTCAGACTCTGCTGTCTCCCCGCTAAGCTTAATTGGCTGGACCCGACCCATGGGCCCGTCTATCTGGCGCCTAGAATGTTTTGAGTTGAAGCTTATGTCCGAACAAATTGGCTGGCGACTCCACGAGTTGGGTTGTTTCATTTTTGTCCGTGACAATTTCCCCCTTGCAAAAGACCATGCTCCGCATTGTCTCAAAACAACGGTACAAAAAAAACAAACAACCGAATTTGCTGACACACAGCTATACGTGCAAAGTTTAACAAAAATACTTTACAACCAACGGTTTATAAATATAAAATATATCATTAGTGAATACCACTCCAATGAGTTATCATTGATGTGCCTCTTGCGTATTTCAATTCATTTTATAACGACCTCTGTGCGCACTTATGCGATTCCCCTACCTGCGGATTTGCCATATCTTCTCTTCACAATTCTTATGAAAAGCACAATATAATATGATCACGATCCATGACACTTCACTGAGGAATCTCCATCCTCACTTATTGCAATAATGCATCACTACACAAGCGACTGTAATGCTCCAAGCATAACTACATTCACATGAACAAGTCTCACAAAGAAAATATGAACAAGTTTCACACAAAAATATGAACCATAGCCAACTGGAATGAACCCATATCCAATCAACAAAACTGTAATCAACACATATTATCAACAAAGCACCCCGGATATGACTGACTTCCTCTGAGTTGCAGCTTGCTAGACTACGCGACTTAAATAGTCAGCTCCGACATTCTGTCGACCTGGAATGTACTGCACTCGATACCTGTAGGGCTGCAGTGCCATTGCCCCAAAGCAGAACCCTGCTGTTTTTCAGCTGTGCCTCCTGCAGGAATTTGAGTGGTTTGGTGATCTGTCTCTATCACGAACTCTTTCCATACAAGTATTTGTGGAACTTCTGCACGGCCCACACGACAGCTAAACACTCCTTCTCTACAGTTGCGTACCCTTCTTCACACTTTGTCAACTTCCTGCTAGCATACCTCACAGGGAACTCGACCTCTTCGTGCTCCTGCAACAATACTGCACCTACCCACCACCTATGCATCTGTCCGCAACAAAAATGGTTTGGACATATCTGGTAGCTTCAAGATGGGACGGGAACCTAGTCCTTTCCAACACCGTCTGCAGTGCTTGCTCTGCAGCGTCTGACCACTCGACCACTGCCGGTTTCCCTGCCTTGACCAAATCACTGAGAGGACTCGTGATTGCAGCAAAATTTGGAACAAACTCCCTGTAGAAGCCAATAAAACCTAGCAGACTCCTGACTTCTGTTTTGGTCTTTGGTCTCTCTGAATTCATCATCTTCTCCACCTTTCCCCCTTTCTGGTTGCTTTGTGTCGCCTCCGACAACAAACCTAGGAACTCCTACTGTCTAGCCCTTCATACAGTGACACATCCCTGTATGACTCTTCTGAAACTTAGGCAACAAAATCTCACCTTCTTCTGCTGGTCTCTTTCGCCTCATCAAAGATTGCGCTCGCGCCCTTTTTTGGGGTTTTCATGGAAAGTTTGTTTCCC
>CM031623.1:56576907-56582134 GCA_018398815.1 Conus ventricosus | reverse complement strand
CCCCCACCCCAAAAAATTTTTTAAAAAAAAAGGGAATGTTGCTGGGAAATGTGAAGATTTCTGGTTTGCAGCTGTCAGTCTCTCTGTCAACTGAAGATTATTCAAAGCAGCCACCAAGTGCATTTATCAAAAGCTTGATTAATAAACAAGACAGTTGAATAAAGTGCACTCTGTGGCCGCCTAAAAAGGCAGCCTGGAGCAGGTGAAGAAGTTGAAGCAGGACGTTAAAGCGAAGAGTGAAGCCAGTAATCACAGCAATATATACAAAGTCATGAAGTGCTTGGGGAAATTCAAGCAGTCAACTCTAACAGAACCGACCGTTCATGCATGAGCGTTACTATATTTAGAGCCCCGACAGTGGTAGGCCTGCAGCAGTCTTACAGTCGCGCGCACACTGTTGCTAAAACGCCACACAAACATTGTATGACTAGGGCTGTGACAGTTGAGGTTCAGCCGGGATAGGTGGGTAGAGGTGGGCTTTGTAGGTCAATCAGGCGAAGCTGCCTGATTGACCCAGTTTTGTTGGGTGCTTTCTAGCTGGAGAGTATGGAAGTGACTAAATTACTCCTGCCATGCAGGTTCTAACACGTCATGTGTATCATGCCAGAATGCTTTTAAAGTTGGGGTTGGATTGTATGTATTTCAGAATGAGTTTTCGTTGTTGTGATAACTCATTGAAAGAAATCGCAAGTTTGTGAAATTTTGGATAAGAATAGAAACAAAATGACACTTCAATTAGTCTTCTTGCACGAGTTAGATCACCAGCAAATCTTCTTTCAGATAAGACTCCCAGTTTTTTGTTTTTGACTGTTTCAAAATTGTCTTTGCTTTCTGAAGCCAATGCCCTAAAAAAAGAGCCTGAGAAAGAGATTTCCTTTCGCATCTTTGACAAAAAATTTGCCATGGCCTCATGATAAACAATGTATTTTCCACAAGATCGGTCTGTTGATCAGAAAGTTTCCTTCGAAGATAACACATTTCAGCCGTTTTCTTGAGTAATATTAGCGTCACTTCCAGCACTGGCAGAAGCATTGAAACATCACTTCCCTGACTCGCCATGTTTTTAACACCCACAAGTTCTAATGCTAGCCACACAGCATACGACCACACAGCCCGCCTGTCCAATGTAAAATGGCGGCGGCTGTGTATGGTAGCCACAACACAAAATGTCACGTGATTTAAGCTCGGCACTTGATTTGATAAGAGGCTTATGCGCAGTAAACATGACTAGAACTGGCAAGCCCGCCCCGTGGCTATTTACAAGGTATGTGGCATTGTTTGGTTGTTGGCATTGGAGAGTCAGCTGTGACATCGGCCCATCGCGCGATGGCAGCTGTGTCTAATTGCCGCAACATAAAGCCTGGCGTTGGTTCGAAATCGTTATGTCTAGTCACGTAGTAAGTAATCAGGTGACGACCATGGTGTGCGTTCAGAGGCTGCTGCTTTTCCTCTACGTTGCTCTATGGAGTGCGTTCAGCCACTGCTGCTTTCCCCTACGTTACTCTCTGAAAAGTTTAGTAAATTAGTTTTGAAAACGGATAACCCTACACAGTATGTCTGTTTGTAGATAATCGTTATTTTTTGGTTATTGAAGTCTTACTTGTCAGAGAACGTAGAAATACCAATCCTGGGTTACTTTCGCCCGAAACTGGTTGAGGGCGGAAGTGGCCCAGGATTGGTATTTCTACGTTCTCTCCTCTCTCTCTCTGTCTCTCTGTTCGTTCTCCCCTCGTTCTCCCGTTCTCTCACTCTCACATCCTTCTTATTCCGTTCCGATCTGTCCAAAAAGGGCGAGTACCATTGGTCAGTATTTTTACCCCTGATACCCGAAGTTATCTCCCTCTAATTCCATTGGATATTCAAATCATGACAGTCACGCCTACACGCCTTACTCTCTGTGGTGGTCAATTGGTCATTTAATTGATTAGCTAGATTTCACCCCCACCACACACTACCTTCCCCCCTTTCCTACTTAACTGGCGCCGTGTGGCTTAACTCGTGGACACTGGTCACTCTAAATTGGCTAGATGAGTCTGGTTAGGCGCCACGACGTCTGACCAAACCTACCGAGACCTGTCGGTCCAGCCACTCAGACTGTCTGCTGTCTCCCCGCTAAGCTTAATTGGCTGGACCCGACCCATGGGCCCGTCTATCTGGCGCCTAGAATGTTTGAGTTGAAGCTTATGTCCGAACAAATTGGCTGGCGACTCCACGAGTTGGGTTGTTTCATTTTTGTCCATGACACCCTCCCTCCTCTAATGCCCCCCAACCCCCAACGCCCACCACACCATATCCCACCCCTTCTGTCTGTGTTCACTCTTGTACATTAGTTTTGTTGCATTTGATATCATTATAGTTCAGAATCTGTACCTTTTTCTTTCTTTTCTTTTCTTTTGGCCCCGGAGGGCTGGATGTGAAAAAAAAAGCAGTTATGCTTACTCCACTACCCTCTGAAAATAAAAGTCGTTCGTTCGTTCGTTCGTTCGCTCTCTCTCTCTCTCTCTCTCTCTCTCTCTCTCTCTCTCTCTCTCTCTCTCTCTCTCTCTCTCTCTCTCTCTCTCTCTCTCTCCTCTCTCTCTCATGGAGGATCTAGTAAAAGCTATGTTGCATGCATGATTACTTCAAGTAAAATACATGTTTACCAGACACACAATGTCTCCAAATACGTTGCGTTTTTTTTTTTTTTTTCAATTCAGTCAAACGAAAAAGTGGAAACAGTTCATACCTAAGACTGATATTCCGTTAAAATTCAAGACTGCAGAATGTTTACAAGTATCTTCAGACAATTTCATGCATGTCTTATATACAAGAAGATAGTGACATGTGTGACATATTCAAGGATTTATTCAACAAAGGTTGAACAAATGTCTATCGATGAGTGATTTAGTATTGAGACTTCTATCCCCAGCATCCTTCCTCCGTCACGCGTTTCTCTATTGATCTAGGACCGCAGATTCTCTCTCTCTCTCTCTCTCTCTCTCGAGAGAGAGAGAGAGAGAGAGAGAGAGAGAGAGAGAAAAGAGAGAGAGAGAGAGAGAGGTCTCTCTCGAGGACTGGATGTAAAAAAGCACATCAGTGCTTATCTATTATCCTCGTAAATAAAGAATTTTGTCTTGTCTTGTCTTGTCTTGTCTCTCTCTCTCTCTCTCTCTCTCCTCTCTCCCCTCTCTCTCTCTCTCTCTCTCTCTCTCTCTCTCTCTCTCTCCGTGTATATATAAAACACGCGCTGACGTCATGGGGGCCGCACTTTGCGATACCAACCACAAAAAAACACGTGCGCAAACACACACACACACACACACACACACACACACACACACACACACACACACACACACACATGCACGCACAGGTGTCTTATCATAAACAGCATAGCACCCATCAGGATGTCCCCATATCAAAAACAGCATAGCACCCATCAGGATGTCCCCATATCAAAAACAGCATAGCACCCATCAGGATTTCCCCATATCAAAAACAGCATAGCACCCATCAGGATTTCCCCATATCAAAAACAGCATAGCACCCATCAGGATTTCTCCATATCAAAGACAGCATAGCACCCGTCAGGATTTCCCCATATCAAAACAGCATAACACCCATCAGGATTTCCCCATATCAAAAACAGCATACCACCCATCAGGATTTCCCCATATCAAAAACAGCATACCACCCATCAGGATTTCCCCATAGCAAAGATAGCATAGCACGCATCAGGATTTCCCCATATCAAAAACAGCATAGCACCCGTCAGGATTTCCCCATATCAAAAACAGCATAGCACCCATTAGGATTTCCCCATATCAAAAACAGCATAGCACCCGTCAGGATTTCCCCATATCAAAAACAGCATAGCACCCATCAGGATTTCCCCATCTCAAAAACAGCATAGCACCCATCAGGATTTCCCTCTATCAAAAACAGAATAGCACCCATCAGGATTTCCCCATATCAAAAACAGCATAGCACCCATCAGGATTTCCCCATATCAAAAACAGCATAGCACCCGTCAGGATTTCGCCATATCAAAAACAGCATAGCACCCATCAGGATTTCCCCATATCAAAAACAGCATAGCACCCGTCAGGATTTCGCCATATCAAAAACAGCATAGCACCCATCAGGATTTCCCCATATCAAAAACAGCATAGCACCCATCAGGATTTCCCCATATCAAAAGCAGCATAGCACCCATCAGGATTTCCCCATATCAAAAACAGCATAGCACCCATCAGGATTTCCCCATAGCAAAAACAGCATAGCACCCATCAGGATTTCCCCACATCAAAAACAGCATAGCACCAATCAGGATTTCCCCACGGTATTTCCCAATGCTAGCAGCTGGAGGCTCTAGTGACCTCGCTGTGATCTTTCGCCCACACTCCATTCGTTAATGGAATGAAAAGTGAAAGACGTTTTATGTAGATTTCACTCGACAACTGTGCCTGAGTGGTGTGTGTGTGTGTGTGTGTGTGTTGTGTGTGTGTGTGTGTGCGTGCGTGCGTGCGTGCGTGCGTGCGTGCGTGCGTGCGTGCGTGCGTGCGTGCGTGCGTGCGTGCGTGCGTGTGTGTGTTTCGAGCTACTATGTTTGCAGTGTGTAAATGTGGCTGCAGAGTTTCCAAACGGGACAGAAAAAAAACATTCCCACAGAATGAGAGAGAGAGGAATTAGACAGATAGAAAGACAGACGGACTGAGAGAGAGAGAGAGAGAGAGAGAGAGAGAGAGAGAGAGAGAGAGACAGACAGACAGACAGACAGACAGACAGACAGACAGAGAAGGGGAGAGGGAGGGAGGAGACAGAGAGAGAGAGAGCGAGAGAGAAAGAGACAGAGAGAGCGAGAGAGAGAGAGAGTCATTCCGACTGACAGACAGGCAATGAGACACAGAGATAGAAGAACAGACGGACGGACAGACAGACAGACGGACGGACAGACAGACAGACAGACGGACAGACAGACAGGCAGGCGACGAGACACGGAGATACAGAGACAGACAGACAGACAGACAGACAGACCGACAGGCAGGCAGATGATGCGACACGCATATAGAGAGACAGATAGATAGACAAACGGACAGAAAAAAAAAACACAAATAGAGAGAGAGAGAGAGAGAGAGAGAGAGAGAGAGAGAGAGAGAGAGAGAGACGGACGGTCAGACAGACAGACAGACAGAAAGACGCATTCTTTAGCCTAGCTAATACAAGGTTTGCCTTACATCTGTGTCAG
>CM031623.1:56554407-56564407 GCA_018398815.1 Conus ventricosus | reverse complement strand
CGATGTGGAACATGCGTGTGATGAGGGGTGTGTATGTGGTGATGTGGAACATGCGTGTGATGAGGGGTGTGTATGCGGCGATGTGGAACATGCGTGTGATGAGGGGTGTGTATGTGGCGAGCTTTACTGTTGACATTTTCTGGGCAGTCATGATTATGTCCTAGCTCTACTCACCTTGGCTGATCGATTGGTCTGACCTTTCTGGTCATCCCGGCTTCAGACAAGTGCCTTCAGCTGGCCGCCATAATTTTCTGTCACAGTTTCGAAGTCAAAGTTCAGGGTTACAGCAAAGGTCAAGTAATAACCACAAAGTTTGAACAGATGAAACTCGCCCTGTCTCTGTGAAAATAACGTGTTTTTTAATGTCAAAAAGGTTTTTTTTATCCTGGATGTTGGGGTCAGTAGATGATTTGAATGCCATCTGTCAGCAAACGTAGCAGAATGATGCATGCCTTGTGGACTACTTGTGTTTCTACGCCATTGGTAGGGCAGTAGGATTTTGGAGTGAAAAGTCTAGCCCACTACAGGAAAATGAAGGGGCATGTGGATTGTGCTCGCATTGAAAAGGGAACGGACATGATACCTGCCTCACAGTCAGGTATGGTACGGGTCAAGGGCTGGACATTAGACCTGCCTCACAGTCAGGTATGGTACGGGTCAAGGGCTGGACATTAGACCTGCCTCACAGTCAGGTATGGTACGGGTCAAGGGCTGGACATTAGACCTGCCTCACAGTCAGGTATGGTACGGGTCAAGGGCTGGACATGAGACCTGCCTCACAGTCAGGTATGGTACGGGTCAAGGGCTGGACATGAGACCTGCCTCACAGTCAGGTATGGTACGGGTCAAGGGCTGGACATTAGACCGGCCTCACAGTCAGGTATGGTACGGGTCAAGGGCTGGACATGAGACCTGCCTCACAGTCAGGTATGGTACGGGTCAAGGGCTGGACATTAGACCTGCCTCACAGTCAGGTATGGTAAGGGGTCAAGGGCTGGACTGTGCGATGAATGTGTTTTGGTAATGGCTGATCTGATGAGAAATGCCAGGCGCAGCTTTGTGAGTAATAAAACAAAATGTATGTAGCGTTTTGGGCCTAAATTGTCTCAGAACTGTGATTAGCTTTCATTGTGCCCTGATGCGGATGAAAAGGCCGTTGAGTGATGTTTTCATGCAAATGTTGCAAAGGTGATACCATATGCTATGAATATAAATCATTTAATGCGGTCTGAAGTAAGCAAAAGAGCAGATAAAAAACAGATAAATTTACTGATATGGCACTGTGGTAGACAACATTTGCTATTACAACTTGCCCAACATAGCTGAGCAGATCCTGTCACGTGACTATTACAGCCAAGGGGAGCACGTATTCCACATGGAAGAAGCAGTTTTACCTATTTTGTCTATCATCTATCTGTCTGTCTGTCTGTCTATCATCTATCTATCTACCTATCTGTCGATCTCTCTATCTATCTGTCTATCTATCTATCTATCTATCTTTTCTAGCTATCTAGCTATCTGTTGTTTTATTATCTATCTATCGATCTATCTATCTATCTTTCTGCCTTCTATCTATCTATAGGGTCTATCTATCTATCTATCTATCTTCAAATCTATCTATCTAGCTATCTATCTATCTAGTATCCATTTTATCTGTCTGTTCTGTCTGTCTATCTATCTATCTATCTACCTATCGGGTCGATCTCTCTATCTATCTGTCTATCTATCTATCTTCTATCTATCTAGCTATCTAGCTATCTGTCTGTCTATCTATCTATCTATCTATCTATCGATCTATCTATCTATCTATCTATCTATTTTTTCCCTTCCTCCCCACCCCCCTCAAAGAAAAACACCTTTTCCCCCAGTTTTTTTCATTCGTTTCAAATTGCCCTTCCTCACTTTTCCCTTCTACGATGGGGCCTATCCTTCATTTCACCCCCCCCCCCCTCCCCCTACGTACCCCCCCCCTTCACCCGCCTCACATCACCCCACCCCCGCACTTCCCCCCACTACCACCTCATCATCCCTTTTCCCATTTTTTTGTGTCCCCGGCCCCGACCCCCTTCCCATCTGCGCCTTTCATTTGGTTTCGTTGATATGGGCTGGCCATGCAATGCATGTCCATATGTCTGGCCCTTGACATTCCTCGGTTTTCCTCTTATTTCCCAAAATTGCCCCCCATCTTCTCTGTACCCCCCCCCCTACCCCGCCCCCTTCCCCCCCCCCCCCTCCCCGACCCCATTCCACCCCACCCCTCCCCGACCCCATTCCACCCCCTCCCCCTCCCCGACCCCATTCACCCCCGCCCTCCCGACCCCATTCCACCCCACCCCCCTCCCCGACCCCATTCCACCCCAACCCCCCCCGACCCCATTCCACCCCCACCCCCTCCCCGACCCCATTCCACCCCACCCCCCTCCCCGGGCCCCATTCCACCCCACCCCCTCCCCGACCCCATTCCACCCCCGCCCCCCCCCGACCCCATTCCACCCCCCCTAAAACCCCACCCACCTTCCACCCCCCCTCCCCGACCCATTTCCACCCCCCCCCCTCCCCGACCCCATTCCCCCCCCCCCCCTCCCGGGCCCCATTCCCCCCCCCCCCCCCTCCCCCACCCCATTCCACCCCCCCCTCCCGACCCCATTCCACCCCCCCCTCCCCGACCCCCTTCCACCCCCCCCCTCCCGACCCCATTCCACCCTCCCCTCCCCCGACCATTTCCCCCCCCTCCCCCCCCCCGACCCCATTTCACCCCCCCCCCCCTCCCCGACCCCATTCCACCCCCCCCCCCCCTTTCCCCTAGCTGTGTCAGCTTTTCACCGATCACAGTGCTACAACTTTCCTCTCTGCCTCTTTTCTATCATGGCCCCCCCCCCTTCTTCTATTTATCCACCCCCCCTCTTCTCTCTCTTTCTCTATTTTCTCTCTCTCTCTCTCTCTCTCTCTCTCCTCTCTCTCTCTCTCTCTCTCTTCCCTCCTCTTTCGTGTGTGCGTTTGTGGGGGTGTGTGTGTGTGTGTGTGTGTGTGTGTGTGTGTGTGTGTGTGTGTGTGTGTGTGTGTGTGTGAAGTTAGTTAGTTAGTTAGTGTTTATAGGGTCCAGCGGACTACTAGGAGCCAAATCAGGACCTCAGCTATCATATCTAAGTCTCTAAATACAAATACCCACACTAGTATTAACACATCGTTTAAAATTTATGAGGACAAACATTTATTTCAATGTGATATGTTTCAAGTGTGTTAGGTACCTGCTCGACAATAGCTGAATACAGGTGGTGTGTGTGTGTGTGTGTGTGTGTGTGTGTGTGTGTGTGTTTCGTTCTCGCGTCAGTCAACTCAGAAGACAGAGCAATGCTTCTACGTCTTTACTACATGCTCTCTGATTCACAACTGACAATATACGTTTTTACAATGAACACCAATCAGTTAACAATTCACCACTACCGTCGGCACGCTGCTGTCAGCTGACTGACTACAGTTAACACACTGTTAACACGTTTACACACGTCACATCCCCCTTTCTTTAAGAAAACAAAAGAACTCTTTTTCCCAGTTCTACCTTTCAACCAAATTGGATGTCTCTGTTCCTAATACCTCCACGTTAACAAAATACACACATTATTCCCAAAGAACCCATTCTTTCATTCCCCTATGTCTAATTATTACACAGTCCATTATCATCATGTCCAATGTTTCATAATGCTTTACGTTTTTCTGATTGCGTTGTAGTCTTCAGTTTCATTCATATTTCAGAAAATCCGGTCTCTTGCTCCGTCTTCCAGACCTTGTTCGGTAAGGGACATTAACAAATTCGGGTTGTCCTATATGTGTTGGCTGTATAGCCATGTCGGGTTCCTTGTCGCTGGCTGTCTCAGACTGGCTCCTGGGGGATGATTGATCTGACTCAGGCGGCTGTTGCCCGTTTTGTTCAGGCTGCTCCACTGACGTTTCTTCCAGCGTCTGTGTTGATGGAATGACGTTTTGCTGTTGCTTGCAAGGGATGTCTTGCTGCTGGCTTCCAGACTTCTTCCTTCCCTGGACTAGTCCATCAGTGAGGACCGTTTGCTGAAGCTCTGGTTCTGCTGTGTCCCGTAGCTGTCGGCGATTTCTTCTGAACTGACGTCCGTCCTCTGTGCGAATGTTGTATGACCGGACATTCACCTGTCGGTCTACCTTGGCACTGACCATTTTTTGGATCCTGGTGGCTGGAATCTCACAATCTGTCCTGGAATAAGTTCTGTCAGTTCCACAGCACTTCTGTTGTAATAATGGGCTTGCTTCATTTTTCTTTTTCAAGCTCTTTCGTGGATGATACAATTGCAGGCTTCAGTAAAGTCTTTGAAGCTGGCACTTGAGTTCTCGTTCTCCTGCCAAACAGTCTTTGAGCAGGCGAACTGTTCATCGTTTCTGTGGTGATATTTTTCAACTCGAGTAGAGCGAGGAAGACATCTTGATGGTTGTGTTCTGCTTTCTTCATACACATCTTGGCAGCCTTCACCGCGCTCTCTGCTTTCCCGTTGGATTGTGGGTAATGTGGGGAGCTTGTCACATGTTCAAATCCGTATGTTTGCTGAACTTCCAAACTGGATGGATGTGAACTGAGTTCCACAGTCTGTTGTCGGGCGTTCTGGGATTCCGTGTCTCGCCAGGTGTCTTTTCAGGCAGATGATGACTTCTTTAGATTCTCTCGTTTGCAGACGATCAATCTCGAAAAAGTCAGAGTAATGATCGACCGTAACCAGGTATTCGTTGCTGTTGTGTTCGAATACGTCACAGGCAATGTGTTGCCAGGGTAGGTCAGGGATTGCTGTGCTGATGAGGGGTTTTGTTTGCTGGCCACGTTGGAATGTGTTGCAGGCGCTGCATTTCTTGATGAAGTCTTCGATGTCCAAGTTTATCCTCGGCCAGTAGACTACCTCACGTGCTCTTCTTATGCAACTCTGAATTCCTGAGTGGCTTGCATGGAGTTTCCCTAGGACGTCTTCTCTTTCGTTTTCTGGAACGATCACTCTGTGGCTTTTGAAGACAAGACCATTCTGGACTGAAAGTTCTTCCTTGAAAGGGAAGTAGTCTTGTAACTGCAGTGGAAGTTGTCGTTTCTCTCAGGCCAACCTTGTAGTATGACAGCTTTGAGAGTTTTCATGGTTGGGTCTTCCCGTGTGGCTTGCTGGAGACTGTTCAGTCTCTCTTCGCTGATGGCCAGTTCTTGAAGGGGATCAGTGTTCTCCAGTTCTGTGTAGACGATGGCTTCTTTGTGAGTGACTTGCTGATCCGCTTTTCCGCTGACTGCTCTGCTGAGGGTATCAGCCAGATACATCTCAGCTCCGCGCTTGTACACTACTGTGTATCTAAACTTCTGAGTTCTGAGTAGCATACGCTGAATCCTCTTTGGCGCTGAAAGTAGGCTTTTCTTGTGAATAGTCTCAAGCGGCTTGTGGTCAGTTTCTACCAAGATGTCTCTTCCATAGACATACCTTTCAAACCTTTCCAGTCCAAAGAGTATTGCCAACATCTCCTTTTCTATTTGAGCGTAGCTCTGTTCTGTTTCCGTCAATGCTGGTGAAGCGTACTGTACTGGTTGACCCTCCTGCATGAGACATGCTCCTAGTCCACACTGTGAAGCATCACACTGAAGTGTGGTCGTACACTTTCCTGAAGAGTCAAAGTATCGAAGTACAGGCGGCTCAGAAAGTATTCTCTTCACTTTCTTCAAGGCTTCACCATGGACATCTTCATCCCATCTGAAGTGGATGTCCTTTCTTCAAGGCTTCACCATGGACATCTTCATCCCATCTGAAGTGGATGTCCTTTCTCACAAGTTGTCTGAGTGGTGCTGCTGCTTCAGAAAGATTTGGTGCAAACTTCTGAAGGTGACCGACTACACCCAGTAGTCTCTGCACTGCTGCTTCAGAAAGATTTGGTGCGAACTTCTGAAGGTGACCGACTACACCCAGTAGTCTCTGCACTGCTGCTTCAGAAAGATTTGGTGCGAACTTCTGAAGGTGACCGACTACACCCAGTAGTCTCTGCACTGCTGCTTCAGAAAGATTGGGTGCGAACTTCTGAAGGTGACCGACTACACCCAGTAGTCTCTGCACTGCTGCTTCAGAAAGATTTGGTGCGAACTTCTGAAGGTAACCGACTACACCCAGTAGTCTCTGCACTGCTGCTTCAGAAAGATTTGGTGCGAACTTCTGAAGGTGACCGACTACACCCAGTAGTCTCTGCACTGCTGCTTCAGAAAGATTTGGTGCGAACTTCTGAAGGTAACCGACTACACCCAGTAGTCTCTGCACTGCTGCTTCAGAAAGATTTGGTGCGAACTTCTGAAGGTGACCGACTACACCCAGTAGTCTCTGCACTGCTGCTTCAGAAAGATTTGGTGCGAACTTCTGAAGGTAACCGACTACACCCCAGTAGTCTCTGCACTGCTGCTTCAGAAAGATTTGGTGCAAACTTCTGAAGGTAACCGACTACACCCAGTAGTCTCTGCACTGCTGCTTTGTCTTCTGGGACTGGGAGTTGTTGGACAGCGTCCAGTTTCTTTGAATCGGCTTTCAAGCCTTCTCTTAAAAAGATGTGCCCAAGTATGATATCTCCGTTTGTTTCAGCTCGACCTTCTCCTTGTTCAATTTGATTCCGGTGTCACGACATCTTTGTAAGAAACGGTTCAGGTTGGCATATGGTCTTTTTCTCCCGCTTCCTCAGTTGCTCCTTTGCCAAAAACAAAAATGTCATCATGAACCGCTACCACGCCTGGCAGTCCTGCCAAAGCCGTGTCAATCCTCCTCTGGAATTCTTCTGGGGCTGGTGAAATTCCAAAGGGCATCCGTTTTCCACCGGTACTTGCCAAAAGGCGTTTCAAAGGTCGTCAGGTAACTGCTATCTTTGTCCAGTACCACGTGCCAAAACCCGTTTCTGGCATCCAAGTGTGTGAAATATTTGGCATCCTGGAGGAGTGGCAGTACGTCATCAACAGTTGGAATGGGGTATTCGTTTCTCTTTAGGGCTTTGTTTAGTGGCTTGGGATCAATGCACAGTCTGACCTTCCCGTTGCCCTTTGTTGCCACGACCAAGCTGCTGATCCACTCCGTTGGGGTGTCTACTTTGGTGACAACATCCAGTTTCTCCAACCTTTTCAGCTCGTTCTTCACCTTCTCTTGACTGCTATCGGCCACTTTCTGCAAGGCATCTTCACTGGTGCAGTGCTGGGATCGGTTTCCAGATGGAGTTTTCCTTCTAATTTTCCTTCTCCTTCAAACACATCTTTGTATCTTGTAAGTATGTCTGTTGCGTTTGTCTCTTCAGCTTTCTGATCTGCCGCTATCGTTGCAATGTTCTCTTCGTTGATTGTCAACAGCTGCATGTATTGTACAGCTTTCAGTCCAGTACTGGCTTACCAAAAGCGAAAATAGGTTCAGTAAAAAACATAAAGCCGATATGGATGGATGGAAAATCATTTAAAACAATCAAAAAGAAATATAAGATGTTCAAAAGATACTTGTGCACCAAATCAGGACGGGATTACTTAAGATATATTGAAATAAGGAATTTAACCAACAGACTTGTAAAGAGAAGCCGTAAAAATTACGAAAGAGAAATAGGTAAAGAAAGTAAAAGTAACCCCAAAATGTTCTGGAAATATGTTAAAGAAAAGATAAAAATAAACACTGGAATAGGCACATTGAAAAGGAAAGATGGAAGTTTGGTAGATAATGATAAAGAAAAGGCGGAAACGCTAAACGACTTCTTCTCTAGCGTTTTTACACGTGAGGACATAAGTAGTGTCCCAAACTTACCAGAGTGTTCCCGATCTGATGGGTATCTATATGTGATGTAAGGGTAACCACACATGCAGTTAAAAGCAAATTGAAAGAATTAAATCCTAACAAGTCTCAAGGTCCCGATCTCATTCCACCACGAGTGTTAAAAGAAGTAAGTGATGAGATAGCTAGTCCACTGTGCAATATATTTAACAAATCCTTTGAAACAGGATCCTTGCCTAGAGATTGGAAGATGCGAGAGGTCACAGCTATATTTAAAAAAGGTTCCAAAACAGACCCAGGTAATTACAGGCCGGTGAGTTTGACTTGTATTGCATGTAAGATTTTAGAGAGCTTTGTAAGGGATGTGGTAGTTGCTCTTTTTACTGAAAATGATTTATATGCTAAATGCCAACATGGATTTAGGAAGAGGAGATCATGTGTCACACAATTACTAGAAGTAATAGACAACCTAACAGAATTGGTAGATAATGGGGAGCCAATTGATATAATGTACTTGGATTTTAGAAAGGCATTTGATTCTGTCCCCCACGAAAGGCTGCTAAAATAAACTAAAAGCATATGGAGTAATTGGTAATGTTTTAAACTGGATTAGAGGTTTTCTTAAAGGAAGGTCACAGTTAGTGAGAGTGGGAGAAGAGAGATCCAAGACATCTGAGGTCCTAAGTGGAGTTCCACAGGGTAGTATCCTAGGGCCCATATTATTCACTGTGTTCATCAATGATTTACCGGACATGACTCAAACCACATGCAAAATATTTGCAGATGACACAAAAATATATGATAAGGCAACAAATAGCACAAAGATCCAACAGGACATAAACAAGCTACAAGAATGGTCAGATGAATGGAACCTTTACTTCAATGTAGCAAAATGTAAGGTGATGCACTTTGGCAAAAAGAATAAACAGTTCGAATATACTATGATTGTGAATGACGAATTGCAGAAAATAAATACATGTGATGAAGAAACAGATCTGGGAGTAACCTTTGATAAAGATCTATCCTTTGATCCTCACATCCAGAGAGTGGTGAAAAAAGCAAATCAGATGATGGGACTCATCAGGAGAACTTTTACCTTCCTAGAAAGGGAGACATTTATCAAGTTATTTAAAGCATTTGTTAGACCTCATCTCGAATACGCTAATGTAATTTGGAGTCCCCATCTCAAGAGACAGTCAAAAATGATAGAAAATGTACAAAGGCGAGCTACTAAAATCCTGAAAGAATGTAGGAATTTAAACTATAATGAAAGATTACACTATCTCCAATTACACTCACTGAAAGGAAGGAGGATCAGAGGAGACCTGATCCAATTTTTTAAAATATTCCATAATTATGATGATGTCAATGTGCATGCGCTTTTCAAATTATCAGAAGTGGATTGCACAAGAAATAATGAAGGCAAGATTTGTATTAGACATTGTCATACTAACAAAAGAAAGTCTTGTTTTACCTTCAGAATTGCTAATTATTGGAATGCACTGCCTACTAACACCAAATATGCACCTGATATCAACAGCTTTAAAAAAACTCCTAGATGAAGACCCTAAATTGAAAGATGTTTTCTTTAGTGTGGATTGAATATAATGTTATTTATGACAGGCATGCAACCAGACCGAACTTAAATTGAAAAATAATGAGGGGACGCAAATAGGCCGTAAGGCCTAAGGCTAAAAAAAGCCGGTCCCTATTACTACTACTACTACTACTACTACTACTACTACTACTACTACAGTCTGTTTTGGTGATCACGAAGTTGACCTTGTACTTCTTTCTGTTCTTAGGATTTTTCACTCGCAACACTATCTCACCAGCAGGCTTCATTTCAGTCCCGTTGAACATCACAAGTTTCTTTTTCGTCTCCTGCATGTCAGAGCATCTTTCATCTCCAGAAACTTCGATGTACAGGCTCTCAGACATTACGTTTGTTGTTGCTCCTGTATCAAGAAGGAATCTTACCGGCATTTCGTTTATCAGCATTTTTGCTCGTATGTTTTTCTCCTTTTTGCTTGTTCTGTCATCAATCTTGAGAATTTCATCTTCACTTTCTGTGTCTGTCTCTTCTTCGATGTGTCGAATTCTGGTTTTCTTCTGAAACTGCTTGGGTGTTTTGCAGCACAGTGCAAAATGATTATGTGCCCCACAGGCTTTGCCTATTTTTCCAAATGCTGGACATTTTTCTTTTCCTCTTGGATGATTTCCACCACAATATC
>CM031623.1:56546907-56551907 GCA_018398815.1 Conus ventricosus | reverse complement strand
CCCCATCCACCCACTCAAGCACATACTGTTAGTTAGGCAGAATCATCTGCCACTGCAGGTATGAACGCGTATCTCCCCCTATTTCTTCAATCTAAGACATAAGAGCAAGCTTTGTTTATAATTCAATATATATATATATATATATATATATATATATATATATATATATATATATACCATTTTCCCTTATATATATATATATATATATGTGCGTGTGTGTGTGTGTAAACTAAAGCTCAACGTAAAGTAAGAGCGCGAGCGAAAAAAAGAAATCACAACCTATTTCTTAGAACACTATATCAGACAGAAAACATCGCGCTGCGAGTTTTGTTTGTGTCGGAACACATCGTTGTTCGGTGTTCCTGCTTGACAATGACGTTCGTCATGGAATCACATTTGTCAACAACTAATGATTTTGCCAAACTGTCCTACACCGTAGGAAACTGAGTCATTCCGATCCCCGCTCTATAACCCACCAGCGAAGAGCCACACTGTGGGAAGGTGCGGGTGTCGCAAATCACAGTTCCTATGGCAGCCCCGCAGTATCGGTGTCGATCATCCACCGGTGCCGGCAGGCGGCTGCAAAGGTCAGCCCCATCAGTTCCGTGCTCGTCTCCTTCACCATGGCACACGGCCAGTGCCAGGATACTTTTCACTACAGTTCCAGCTTGATTCATTAGCATCGAGCTATGGTATCCTTGTCGTCTCAAAAGAAACAAACAGTATTGTATCCTTGTTGCCTCAAAAAAAAAAAAACAGTATGGTATCCTTGTCGTCTCGAAAGAGACACAGTATGGTATCCTTGTCGTCTCAAAAGAAACAAACAGTATGGTATCCTTGCCGTCTCAAAAGAGAAACAGTATGGTATCCTTGTTGCCTCAAAAGAGAAACAGTATGGTATCCTTCTTGCCTCAAATGAAACGAACAGTATGGTATCCTTGTTGCCTCAAAAGAGAAACAGTATGGTATCCTTGTTGCCTCAAAAGAAACAAACAGTATGGTATCCTTGTTGCCTGAAAAGAAACAAACAGTATGGTATCCTTGTTGCCTCAAAAGAGAAACAGTATGGTATCCTTGTCGTCTCAAAAGAAACAAACAGTATGGTATCCTTGTTGCCTCAAAAGAGAAACAGTATGGTATCCTTGTCGTCTCAAAAGAAACAAACAGTATGGTATCCTTCTTGCTTCAAAAGAGAAACAGTATGGTATCCTTGTCGTCTCAAGAGAAACAAACAGCATGGTATCCTTGTTGCCTCAAAAGAGACAAACAGTATGGTATCCTTGTTGCCTCAAAAGAGAAACAGTATGGTATCCTTCTTGCCTCAAAAGAAACAAACAGTATGGTATCCTTGTTGTCTCAAAATAGAATAAGTATGGTACCCTTGTTGCCTCAAAAGAGAAACAGTATGGTATCCTTGTCGTCTCAAAGAAACAAACAGTATGATATCCTTGTTGCCTCAAAAGAGAAAGAGTATTGTATCCTTGTCGTCTCAAATGAGAAACAGTATGGTATCCTTGTCGTCTCAAAAGAGAATAGGTGTTTCTTTGCTAAGTCTTGTGGTGCAGAGAGGGACTTAGATGACGCTCTTCAAGCTGAGAGAAAGGCAGCGACGTTTTGCCATCAGTGTGTATGTTTGAACTCATTTGAACTTCAAGCTGAGAGAAAGGCAGCGACGTTTTGCCATCAGTGTGTATGTTTGAACTCAATTGAACTTCAAGCTGAGAGAAAGGCAGCGACGTTTTGCCATCATTGTGTAGGTTTGAACTCATTTGAACTTCAAGCTGAGAGAAAGGCAGCGACGTCTTGCCATCATTGTGTATGTTTGTAGCGACGTCTTGCCATCATTGTGTATGTTTGTAGCGACGTTTTGCCATCATTGTGTATGTTTGTAGCGACGTTTTGCCATCATTGTGTATGTTTGTAGCGACGTTGTGCCATCATTGTGTATGTTTGTAGCGACGTTTTGCCATCATTGTGTATGTTTGTAGCGACGTTGTGCCATCATTGTGTATGTTTGTAGCGACGTTTTGCCATCATTGTGTATGTTTGTAGCGACGTTGTGCCATCATTGTGTATGTTTGTAGCGACGTTGTGCCATCATTGTGTATGTCTGTAGCGACGTTGTGCCATCATTGTGTATGTCTGTAGCGACGTTGTGCCATCATTGTGTATGTTTGTAGCGACGTTGTGCCATCATTGTGTATGTTTGTAGCGACGTTTTGCCATCATTGTGTATGTTTGTAGCGACGTTGTGCCATCATTGTGTATGTTTGTAGCGACGTTGTCCCATCATTGTGTATGTTTGTAGCGACGTTTTGCCATCATTGTGTATGATTCTAGCGACGTTGTGCCATCATTGTGTATGTTTGTAGCGACGTTTTGCCATCATTGTGTATGTTTGTAGCGACGTTTTGCCATCATTGTGTATGTTTGTAGCGACGTTTTGCCATCATTGTGTATGTTTGTAGCGACGTTTTGCCATCATTGTGTATGTTTGTAGCGACGTTTTGCCATCATTGTGTATGTTTGTAGCGACGTTTTGCCATCATTGTGTATGTTTGTAGCGACGTTTTGCCATCATTGTGTATGTTTGTAGCGACGTTTTGCCATCATTGTGTATGTTTGTAGCGACGTTTTGCCATCATTGTGTATGTTTGTAGCGACGTTGTGTCATCATTGTGTGTGTTTGTAGCGACGTTTTGCCATCATTGTGTATGTTTGTAGCGACGTTGTGCCATCATTGTGTATGTTTGTAGCGACGTTGTGCCATCATTGTGTATGTTTGTAGCGACGTTTTGCCATCATTGTGTATGTTTGTAGCGACGTTTTGCCATCATTGTGTATGTTTGTAGCGACGTTTTGCCATCATTGTGTATGTTTGTAGCGACGTTTTGCCATCATTGTGTATGTTTGTAGCGACGTTGTGCCATTATTGTGTATGTTTGTAGCGACGTTGTGCCATCATTGTGTATGTTTGTAGCGACGTTTTGCCATCATTGTGTATGTTTGTAGCGACGTTTTGCCATCATTGTGTATGTTTGTAGCGACGTTGTGCCATCATTGTGTATGTTTGTAGCGACGTTGTGCCATCATTGTGTATGTTTGTAGCGACGTTGTGCCATCATTGTGTATGTTTGTAGCGACGTTGTGCCATCATTGTGTATGTTTGTAGCGACGTTGTGCCATCATTGTGTATGTTTGTAGCGACGTTGTGCCATCATTGTGTATGTTTGTAGCGACGTTGTGCCATCATTGTGTATGTTTGTAGCGACGTTGTGCCATCATTGTGTATGTTTGTAGCGACGTTGTGCCATCATTGTGTATGTTTGTAGCGACGTTGTGCCATCATTGTGTATGTTTGTAGCGACGTTTTGCCATCATTGTGTATGTTTGTAGCGACGTTGTGCCATCATTGTGTATGTTTGTAGCGACGTTTTGCCATCATTGTGTATGTTTGTAGCGACGTTTTGCCATCATTGTGTATGTTTGTAGCGACGTTGTGCCATCATTGTGTATGTTTGTAGCGACGTTGTGCCATCATTGTGTATGTTTGTAGCGACGTTTTGCCATCATTGTGTATGTTTGTAGCGACGTTGTGCCATCATTGTGTATGTCTGTAGCGACGTTGTGCCATCATTGTGTATGTCTGTAGCGACGTTGTGCCATCATTGTGTATGTTTGAACTCATTTGAAGAAGGAGGATTCAGAGCGAGGGGACTGTAGGCAGAAACTGACTCCATCTTTTTTTTTAAAGGAATCGCTGTGCCATCAAAGGAAAGATCAAACAAATTGCCAACATGGTGTGATCAGTGTGGATGAAGAGTTCCACCACATGGTGTGATCAATGTGGATGAAGAGTTCCACCACATGGTGTGATCAGTGTTGATGAAGAGTTCCACCACATGGTGTGATCAGTGTTGATGAAGAGTTCCACCACATGGTGTGATCAGTGTGGATGAAGAGTTCCACCACATGGTGTGATCAGTGTTGATGAAGAGTTCCACCACATGGTGTGATCAGTGTTGATGAAGAGTTCCACCACATGGTGTGATCAGTGTTGATGAAGAGTTCCACCACATGGTGTGATCAAAAGGGATGAAGAGTTCTACCACATGGTGTGATCAGTGTTGATGAAGAGTTCCACCACATGGTGGGATCAGTGTTGATGACGAGTTCCACCACATGGTGTGATCAGTGTTGATGACGAGTTCCACCACATGGTGTGATCAGTGTTGATGAAGAGTTCCACCACATGGTGTGATCAGTGTTGATGAAGAGTTCCAGCACATGGTGTGATCAATGGGATGAAGAGTTCCACACATGGTGTGATCAGTGTGGATGAAGAGTTCCACCACATGGTGTGATCAGTGTTGATGAAGAGTTCCACCACATGGTGTGATCAGTGTTGATGAAGAGTTCCACCACATGGTGTGATCAGTGTTGATGACGAGTTCCACCACATGGTGTGATCAGTGTTGATGAAGAGTTCCACCACATGGTGTGATCAATGTTGATGAAGAGTTCCACCACATGGTGTGATCAAAAGGGATGAAGAGTTCCACCACATGGTGTGATCAGTGTTGATGAAGAGTTCCACCACATGGTGTGATCAGTGTTGATGAAGAGTTCCACCACATGGTGTGATCAGTGTTGATGACGAGTTCCACCACATGGTGTGATCAGTGTTGATGAAGAGTTCCACCACATGGTGTGATCAATGTTGATGAAGAGTTCCACCACATGGTGTGATCAAAAGGGATGAAGAGTTCCACCACATGGTGTGATCAGTGTTGATGAAGAGTTCCACCACATGGTGTGATCAGTGTTGATGAAGAGTTCCACCACATGGTGTGATCAGTGTTGATGACGAGTTCCACCACATGGTAGCGTTTAGTTTAAGGGGAAAAAAAGTGTTATTGCGGAAGCTAAAGTTAATGAACACGCGTTACGTGGGCCTCAGTCTGACTCCTCCATTGCTGTGTTGCAGGGTACCACTTCGT
>CM031623.1:56526907-56539407 GCA_018398815.1 Conus ventricosus | reverse complement strand
CTTGGTAATAATCATAGTTTTGCTTTGCACTTATTTAGTTAATCTGTTTGTACACTTGCTGATACAGCTTTATAGCTTTGCTTTGCACTTGTTCATTGTATCTGTTTGTACGCTTGCTAATACACCCTTAGAGCTTGGCTGGGCGCACTTATTTAGTGTATCTGTTTGTATGCTTGCTAATACACCCATATAGCTTCGCTGGGCGCGCTTATTTAGTGTATCTGTTTGTATGCTTGCTAATACACCCTTATAGCTTGGCTGGGCGCACGTATTTAGTGTATCTGTTTGTACGCTTGCTAATACACCTTATAACTTGGCTGGGCGCACGTATTTAGTGTATCTGTTTGTACGCTTGCTAATACACCCTTATAGCTTGGCTGGGCGCGCTTATTTAGTGTATCTGTTTGTACGCTTGTTAATACACCCTCATAGCTTTGCTTTGCATTTGTTTAGTGTATCGGTTTGTACGCTTGCTAATACACCCTTATAGCTTTGCTTTGCATTTGTTTAGTGTATCGGTTTGTACGCTTGCTAATACACCCTCATAGCTTTGCTGGGCGCACAGGTTTAGTGTATCTGTTTGTACACTTGCTAATACACCCTTACAGCTTTGCTGGGCGCATTTGTTTAGTGTATCTGTTTGTACACTTGCTAATATACCCTTACAGCTTTGCTGGGCGCATTTGTTTAGTGTATCTGTTTGTACACTTGCTAATACACCCTCAAAGCTTTGCTGGGCGCATTTGTTTAGTGTATCTGTTTGTACACTTGCTAATACACCCTCAAAGCTTTGCTGGGCGCATTTGTTTAGTGTATCTGTTTGTACACTTGCTAATACACCCTCAAAGCTTTGCTGGGCGCATTTGTTTAGTGTATCTGTTTGTACACTTGCTAATACACCCTCATAGCTTGGCTGGGCAGGAGCGGATCGGTTCCTCCAGGGGAGGGGAGGTCGAAATTACTCTTCTGCTTAATGATTTCTCACCAAAAGTTGATGTGGGTTGAAATGAGTGGCTTCCCGTGGATCGGGGCAGAGAGTACGGGGGGGGGGGGGGGGGGGGGGCGAAGTACAAAAACATTTTTCAATTTACGGATCAACCACACTCATCATTCAGTGTGGGGGAAGTGTAAAAAGCAGGAGGGAAGAGGAGGGGGGGTCGCAGCAGAAAATATTCCTCTGAAAGGTTCTTAAGCAGTGAGTATGAGGGCTAAGAATGAATGGGGGGGGGGGGGGGGGGGTCTTGTTCTGTACATTGTCAGATTTTTGTTGTTGTTGTTCACTGATGTTTGGTTCTGTATGTTGTTCACTGATGGTTTGGTTCTGTATGTTGTTCACTGATGTTTGGTTCTGTATGTTGTTCACTGATGTTTGGTTCTGTATGTTGTTCACTGATGTTTGGTTCTGTATGACATTTGTTGGTTTCATTGTTGTTGTTGTTCACTGATGTTTGGTTCTGTATGTTGTTCACTGATGGTTTGGTTCTGTATGTTGTTCACTGATGTTTGGTTCTGTATGTTGTTCACTGATGTTTGGTTCTGTATGTTGTTCACTGATGTTTGGTTCTGTATGTTGTTCACTGATGTTTGGTTCTGTATGACATTTGTTGGTTTCATTGTTTGTTTGTTTGTTTGAGTGCGTTTATAAAGATGGGGGGGGGGGGGGCGGGGAGAGGACTTGGCCGAGGGAAGAGGGATAGGACAGATCCCGAACCCCCCCCCCCCTTCTCTCTCTCTCTCTCTCTCTCTCTCTCTCTCTCTCTCTCTCTTTATCTCTCTCTCTTTCTCTCTCTCTCTTTCTCTCTCTCTCTCTTTCTCTCTCTCTTCTCTCTCTCTCTCTTCTCTCTCTCTCTCTCTCTCTCTCTCTCTCTCTCTCTCTCTCTCTCTCTCTCTCTCTCTCTCTCCTCTCTCTCTCTTTCTCTCTCTCTCTCTTTCCTATCCCTTCTCCCATCACATACTCAACCTCTCTCCATGCCAGCTAGTTTTTCAGCAGCATGGGGGAAGATAGACAGACGAGGTGGTGTTTTTTGTTTGTTTGCTTTTGACTAAGCTTTTTATATATATATAAGTAAGCCCTAAACCCGTAACGACGTTGTCTTGTAATCTGTTTGTCGAGACTGTATTGCGGAATCACTAACACAATTCTTTTCCAAATCCGTGACAACGAAGTCAAGAGGAATGGTGACAGCCACCAGTTCCCTGACAACCAAGTCAAGAGGAGTGGTGACAGCCACCAGTTCCCTGACAACCAAGTCAAGAGGAGTGGTGACAGCCACCAGTTCCCTGACAACCAAGTCAAGAGGAGTGGTGACAGCCACCAGTTCCCTGACAACCAAGTCAAGAGGAGTGGTGACAGCCACCAGTTCCCTGACAACCAAGTCAAGAGGAGTGGTGACAGCCACCAGTTCCCTGACAACCAAGTCAAGAGGAGTGGTGACAGCCACCAGTTCCCTGACAACCAAGTCAAGAGGAGTGGTGACAGCCACCAGTTCCCTGACAACCAAGTCAAGAGGAGTGGTGACAGCCACCAGTTCCCTGACAACCAAGTCAAGAGGAGTGGTGACAGCCACCAGTTCCCTGACAACCAAGTCAAGAGGAGTGGTGACAGCCACCAGTTCCCTGACAACCAAGTCAAGAGGAGTGGTGACAACCACCAGTTCCGTGACAACCAAGTCAAGAGGAATGGTGACAACCACCAGTTCCGTGACAACCAAGTCAAGAGGAATGGTGACAGCCACCAGTTCCCTGACAACGAAGTCAAGAGGAGTGGTGACAGCCACCAGTTCCCTGACAACCAAGTCAAGAGGAGTGGTGACAGCCACCAACCAGTTCATTATCACCGGCAGACACCGGAAGAAGCTAGACTGTTGCATTGTGGGAATGAAGATGGCGGCTTGCCAGCCCAATCTAATCTGTCCGTATCAGGCGGGTGGGGGGGGGGGGGACAAGTGAGGGGCGGGGGGAGGGGTGTCTCGGGCACAGGTTGGAGAAGATGTCCACAGCCTAGAGAGATTTGTTGTTGCTGTTTTGTTGTTGTTGTTGTTTTAACTGGTGTTGAAAGTTTCTCTTTACAAGTGACCAGCCAGACTTTGCCAGCCCGAGAAGTTCCGTTCAGCCAGCCCGAGAAGTTCCGTTCAGCTCTTGGGGCGTTTGAAGTCTGGCTGGCTTTTACAAGTCCCCAGTCGAATTGATAGAAAAAATATCATGAAACTGGCTCCATCTCTTTTGGGGAGTAATCCAAAGGAAAATGTGTAGATTATATGCAGCATATCACTCGTCATGTAGACATTGAGGTCACTGATACTTTTTTTCGTGTTCAATGAATTTGTCAATGCTAGTTCTTTTAAACAAGCCTGGGAATTTATTTCAGTACGCTGAGAGTCTGTTACACAAACAGTTGTGATGACTTTTTGTACTTAAGTCACTTATCTTTGGTTTTCCTTGTCATGTCAGATAGAAATAACAAAGTGTTTTTTTTTAAGTTGTTTGGGTTCAAACTGTCTATACTGTTAAGAATGTCAAATGTTTGTGTCAGGTTACTCGTGATTCTTCTGACATAAAGCAGAACATGTGCGTCGGGGGGGGGGGGGGGGGATCAATATGCACCTTTGTTTGTGGATGTATGGTACTTATTGCAATATTCATCTTCTTATTGCTTTCGTTTGTATTTTTTCTTTAACCTTTTATGTATCTGTAAGCGCTTAGGCCATATGATGTAAGATTAAACCATAAATAATCATTAAAGTTCGCCTGCCAATCCAACGTGTGAGAAGTGCGTGGGTTCGAGCCCTGCCTTTCTCGCCCTTTCTTTCCCAGTTTGAATGACAAATCGAACTGAACGTCAAGCCCATCGGATGGGGACTATAAGCGAGTCGGACCCGTGTGCTTTCCTGGCCCCCTGCACACGTTAAAGAACCCAAGGCAGTTGAAAATCGAAAAGAGCAGGGGGTTTCCCCGCTGCCCTGGCAAAATTGATGTAGATTGAAGATAGCCGCCTGGTATTTCTTACCAAGCCACAAAAATTGTCACTTACTGTTATCGTGTGCCATCGTGTACCGGTGGAAATGGAGGACACGAATAAGCATCGCATGCATCCTATGTGAGAAACTGGAGGAATGGATGAGATAAATGAAAATGAGTGACTGATATTTGAATGGTGCGGGAAACGACTGAATGAGCGCCAGTAGGCTGCTCTTCGGCCGGCTCTACCTGGATAGGCAGCCCGTTGAATGAGTGAGGTAGTGTGTTTATTGTAAAGCGCTTAGAGCTTGGTCTGTGACCGAGGATAGGCGCTATATAAATACCCAATATAATAATAATAATAATATTATTATTATTATTATTATTATTTTATTGTTAACATCTTAAAGAGTTTCCTAAAACATATGAACACGATTTGTTTTGGCGCCATTACAGACTGTGCCTCCCTTGTAAAGGACTCATCATGATGAGGCAGAGCGTCTTGGGGGTGGTTTGGTGCCATCATGCTTTGTGCCTCCCTAATGACGGCCCTCTCGTAAAGCAGAGTGCCAGAAGAGTTGTTTTGTGCCGTCATACACAGTACCTCCCTTGTAAAGGACCTATCTTGAAGCAGTGCACCCCTACAGGTGTTTGTTGCCATGGAACACTGTGCCTCCATGTAAAGGACCTATCCTGAAACTGAGCATCTCTAGAGTCGTTTGTTGCCATGGCACACTGTGCCTCCATGTAAAGGACCTATCCTGAAACTGAGCATATTTAGAGTCGTTTGTTGCCATGGAACACTGTGCCTCCATGTAAAGGACCTATCCTGAAACTGAGCATCTCTAGAGTCGTTTGTTGCCATGGCACACTGTGCCTCCATGTAAAGGAACCTATCCTGAAACAGGTGCACCTTTACATTTGTATGTTGCTGTTAAACCCTGCTTTTCACATGTAAAGTACCTATGCTGATGCCGTGCACTTTTACAGTTGTTTCTTGCCGTTACACACTGCACTTCCCATGTAAACAATCTATGCTGCAGCAATGTACTGTATCTCCACAAACAACATGTCTCCTTCCTCCCCCCTCCCCCTCCCCCACCCCCCCGCCCCGCTTCGCACGCCCTCCCCTCCCCCTTCTCCTCACCACCTTCCACCCACCTCCACCCCCATTCCCCACTCCCTCTCCCTCTCCTTGCCCTCCCCCCCCTGCGTCACCCTCCCCCCTCCCACCCCCCGCTTTCCCCTCTCCTAGGGCGGTTACTGCCGCCGGCCATATCAGATGGAGAGGAGGTGGACTGTGCACCGATGAACAGTGTCTGTTTGGGGAACGACTCTCTGGGCACGGGTGCAATTGTCCCGCGGGCAGCCTGTGGTTAGAGAACGACTCTCTGGGCACGGGTGCAATTGTCCCGCGGGCAGCCTGTGGTTAGAGAACGACTCTCTGGGCACGGGTGCAATTGTCCCGCGGGCAGCCTGTGGTTAGAGAACGACTCTCTGGGCACGGGTGCAATTGTCCCGCGGGCAGCCTGTGGTTAGAGAACGACTCTCTGGGCACGGGTACAACTGTCCAGCGGGCAGCCTGTGGTTGTGGATCAATAACTGTTGGACTGAGACTGCTGCTGTTTTGAGGACAAATACACAGGGGAGAGAGAGAGAGAGAGAGAGAGAGGACAAATAGTGAAAGAGGGGTACAGACAAAACCACTGACATTCACCGGGAGAGAGAGGAAAAGGGGGGGGGGGGGGAAGAGAGAGAGAAAAACAGAGGATGAGAGTACTTGAGTGCACGCGACAGCCTGCATGCTTGCGTGCGTGTGTGCTTGCGTGCGTGTGTGCGTGCGTCCATGCGTCCGTGTGTGCGTGTGTGCGTGTGTGTGTGTGTGTGTGTGTGTGTGTGTGTGTGTGTGTGTGTGTGTGTGTGTGTGTGTGTGTGTGTGTGTGTAAAAGCAGGCGTATGTGTATATGTACGTGCGAATACGCTCGTGTGCGTGCGCGCGCGCGTGTGTGTGTGTGTGTATGTGTGTGTGTGTGTGTGTGTGAGAGAGAGAGAGAGAGAGAGAGACAGACAGACAGACAGACAGACAGTGTATGTGTTTGCGTGTGTGTGTGTGTGTGTGTGTGTGTGTGTGTGTGTGTGTGTGTGTGTGTGTGTGTGTGTGTGTGTGTGTGTGTGTGTGTGTGTGTGTGTGTGTGTGTGCACAAGTGCCTGTATATTTGTGTACTTTAGAGTGTATTTGAACGTGTCCATGCAGGTCTTTATGGGAGTTTGTATACGTATGCTGGTATGTTTGTATATGTGTCTGGATGTATGCGCGTGCATGTGTACATGCAATTGGGGGGGGGGGGGTGCGTGTGTGTGTGTGTGCGTTTGTCTGTCTGTCTGCCTGTCTGTCTGTCTGTCTGTCTGTCTGTCTGTATGTATGTATGTATGTATGTATGTATGTATGTATGTATGCATGTATGCATACATGTATGTATCTGTGCACGCAGGCGTGTGTATGTGAATGTGTGCGTGTGCTCGTGCGTGAATGTGTGTGTGTGTATGTGCGTGCGTGCGTGCGTGCGTGCGTGCGTGTGTGTGTGTGTGTGTGTGTGTGTTGTGTGTGTGTGTGTGTGTGTGTGTGTGTGTGTGTGTGTGTGTGTGTCTGTCTGTCTGTCTGTCTGTCTGTCTGTCTGTCTGTCTGTCTGTGTAGTAGAGACAGAGTTGATTGGCTCTTTTCACTCCTCATGAGCTGAATGAATGTGAAATACATTATCACCCAACTGAGCGATGACGAAATCCCCACATTGATAGGATAACATCAGTGAGAGAGGGGGGGGGGGGGACGACAGGTGTTTGGAAGGTGATGAGAGAGAGAGAGAGAGAGAGAGGAGAGAGAGAGAGAGAGAGAGAGAGAGAGAGAGAGAGAGAGAGAGAGAGAGAGAGAGAGGCGACAGAGACAGAGAGAGTCATCGATCCACTTTATTGACAGTTGTCCTCAGCCTTAATGCCAACCCAAAGGCGTCAGCTCACAACTTAACAGCAACGAATAGAGAATGAAGAAGACATAGAACTGACATCATTATCAGCCCAGTTTTTGCCCAAAGCGAGCAACGTTGAAAAAGTGGCACTTCTATCCCCCCCCCCCCCCCCCCCCCCCCCCCCCCCCCCCCCCCCCCCCCCCCCCCCCCCCCCCCCCCCCCCTTGTTATTGGCCTCTGCAACTAATTTAGCCAGAGTACTGGGACTACGTCATTTCCCTTTCATTTTCAAGCGCCAAGAAAGCTGCTCAAATCATGTCTTTCCCGAACAGACAAAAGAGACAACTGTCTACGGCATCTGCGAGACAAATTACATTCTCCCGATTATCGGGAAAAGAGGTGGAGAACGAATATCGAAGATTGATTCAATAAGGCCAAAGCCCCTGTATGAAGAACTGTGAACAAACAATGATCGTTATGCCGTGGACCAAAAAAAAGGTGGGGGGAGAGAAAGAAAAGCCAACGTTACTGGGGAAACATGCCGCTGTGATAGTCATAAACATTACGAAGTATGGAATTAACTTTATCCTCAAACACGGTAAATGCTTTTAAGTTATTCAGAGGTTTTCCATTCCAAATATATCCAGCTTTTTGTTCACATCTTATTTTCAACCACTAGGGGCAGCTTTCAAGTCACTGGGATTCTTACAGATCTTAGACACAAGGGAGAAAAAAGGCTCGGTTGAAGAGAGAGGGGAGGGCGGGGAGGGGGGGAGGCAGGAGGAATGCGAGACAGAGAGGTGGAGAGAGAGTAGAGGAAAAGAGAGAAAGAGCGAGGAAATAAATAAAAAAAATGAACAATTGTAACTAAAATATAAAATAAACCCCTGCTGCTCTCCTACGCACATGTGAATGTGTAAGCTGTGCTGGTGAGTTGAACATTAGTGTTAGTTCACACTATGAATGTGTCAGCTGTGCTGGTGAGTTGGATATTAGTGTTAGTTCACACATGTGAATGTGTCAGCTGTGCTGGGTGAGTTGGATATTAGTGTTAGTTCACACATGTGAATGTGTCAGCTGTGCTGGTGAGTTGGACATTAGTGTTAGTTCACACATGTGAATGTGTCAGCTGTGCTGGTGAGTTGGACATTAGTGTTAGTTCACACATGTGAATGTGTCAGCTGTGCTGGTGAGTTGGACATTAGTGTTAGTTCACACATGTGAATGTGTAAGCTGTGCTGGTGAGTTTAACATTAGTGTTAGTTCACACATGTGAATGTGTCAGCTGTGCTGGTGAGTTGAACATTAGTGTTGGTTCACACATGTGAATGTGCAAGCTGTGCTGGTGAGTTGAACATTAGTGTTAGTTCACACATGTGAATGTGTAAGCTGTGCTGGTGAGTTGGACATTAATGTTAGTTCACACATGTGAATGTGTCAGCTGTGCTGGTGAGTTGAACATTAGTGTTAGTTCACACATGTGAATGTGTCAGCTGTGCTGGTGAGTTGAACATTAGTGTTAGTTCACACATGTGAATGTGTCAGCTGTGTTGGTGAGTTGAACATTAGTGTTAGTTCACACATGTGAATGTGTCAGCTGTGTTGGTGAGTTGAACATTAGTGTTAGTTCACACATGTGAATGTGTCAGCTGTGCTGGTGAGTTGAACATTAGTGTTAGTTCACACATGTGAATGTGTCAGCTGTGTTGGTGAGTTGAACATTAGTGTTAGTTCACACATGTGAATGTGTCAGCTGTGTTGGTGAGTTGAACATTAGTGTTAGTTCACACATGTGAATGTGTCAGCTGTGTTGGTGAGTTGAACATTAGTGTTAGTTCACACATGTGAATGTGTCAGCTGTGCTGGTGAGTTGAACATTAGTGTTAGTTCACACATGTGAATGTGTCAGCTGTGTTGGTGAGTTGAACATTAGTGTTAGTTCACACATGTGAATGTGTCAGCTGTGTTGGTGAGTTGAACATTGGTGTTAGTTCACACATGTGAATGTGTCAGCTGTGCTGGTGAGTTGAACATTAGTGTCAGTTCACACATGTGAATGTGCAAGCTGTGCTGGTGAGTTGAACATTAGTGTTAGTTCACACATGTGAATGTGTCAGCTGTGCTGGTGAGTTGAACATTAGTGTTAGTTCACACATGTGAATGTGTCAGCTGTGCTGGTGAGTTCGACATTACTGTTAGTTCACACATGTGAATGTGTCAGCTGTGCTGGTGAGTTGAACATTAGTGTTAGTTCACACATGTGAATGTGTCAGCTGTGCTGGTGAGTTGGATATTAGTGTTAGTTCACACATGTGAATGTGTCAGCTGTGCTGGTGAGTTGGATATTAGTGTTAGTTCACACATGTGAATGTGTCAGCTGTGCTGGTGAGTTGAACATTAGTGTTAGTTCACACATGTGAATGTGTCAGCTGTGCTGGTGAGTTGGACATTAGTGTTAGTTCACACATGTGAATGTGTCAGCTGTGCTGGTGAGTTGAACATTAGTGTTAGTTCACACATGTGAATGTGTCAGCTGTGTTGGTGAGTTGAACATTAGTGTTAGTTCACACATGTGAATGTGTAAGCTGTGTTGGTGAGTTGAACATTAGTGTTAGTTCACACATGTGAATGTGTCAGCTGTGCTGGTGAGTTGAACATTAGTGTTAGTTCACACATGTGAATGTGTCAGCTGTGCTGGTGAGTTGAACATTAGTGTTAGTTCACACATGTGAATGTGTCAGCTGTGCTGGTGAGTTGGACATTAGTGTTAGTTCACACATGTGAATGTGTCAGCTGTGCTGGTGAGTTGGACATTAGTGTTAGTTCACACATGTGAATGTGTAAGCTGTGCTTGTGAGTTGAACATTTGTGTTGCTTCATAAGCTGGTGACGCAAAACAAAAAGGCATTCTTATTTTCACAAAAATAATCTTTTTTAAAAAGATGAATAGCCGGCATGAATAGAACAGAATATCCTGTATGAATAGAACAGAATAGCCGGTATGAATAGAACAGAATAGCCGGTATGAATAGAACAGAATAGCCGGTATGAATAGAACAGAATAGCCGGTATGAATAGAACAGAATAGCCGGTATGAATAGAACAGAATAGCCGGTATGAACAGAACAGAATAGCCGGTATGAATAGAACAGAATAGCCGGTATGAACAGAACAGAATAGCCGGTATGAATAGAACAGAATAGCCGGTATGAATAGAACAGAATAGCCGGTATGAACAGAACAGAATAGCCGGTATGAACAGAACAGAATAGCCGGTATGAATAGAACAGAATAGCCGGTATGAATAGAACAGAATAGCCGGTATGAATAGAACAGAATAGCCAGTATGAACAGAACAGAATAGCCGGTATGAACAGAACAGCATCAGAACGAGAAATAAACTTTCATTAAAATTTCACGGATTGGATTTCCTTCAGGGACACCGTTTGTGTACGAGGGGAGAGAGAGAGAGAGAGAGAGAGAGAGAGAGAGAGAGAGAGAGAGAGAGAGAGAGAGAGAGGAGAGAGAGGGAGAGAGAGAGAGAGAGAGAGAGAGAGAGACAACAGACAGAGACAGACTGACAGACAGACAGACAGACAGACGGGCTGATGACAGACAGAGACACAGAGTGGCCATTATTGATTGGCAGAAAGTGGGCGAACGTTATTCTGAGTGAAAACAAGCACCAACGTATTTTTCTTGATTTTTTCCCTGTTGTTTTTCTTCTGACACACACACACACACACACACACACACACACACACACACACACACACACACACACACACACACACACACACATACACACACACACACACACACACACACACACACACACACACACACACACACACACACACACACACACACTAGACACACGCAGAAAGGTCATGAGGACTCCACTCCCACACACATCAGTCTACGTGTCCCTGAAGACAGCTGCAAACATCAGAGAGAGAGAGAGAGAGAGAGAGAGAGAGAGAGAGAGAGAGGAGAGAGAGAGAGAGAGAGAGAGGTCTTGGACCACAATAGAAAAACGTGTGAGGGGAAAGATTTGGAGACAGAAGTCTTGATGGTAAATCCGTCATCGATTGACATTTGTTCATCCTTTGTTCAGTAAATTTCTAAATATGTCACACGCATCAATATATTCCCGCCCATAAGCCAACTATCAAATTGTCTGTGGACACTTGTAAACATTCTGCTGTCTCGAATTTCAACGGACTGTCTTATATGAGAACTATTTCTACCTTTTGATTCTTTTTTCTTTAAAACTTGGAGACATTGTGCGTCTGGTAAGAGTGTGTTTTAATTGAAATAATCATACATGCAAAAGAGTTTTCACGGAAACCTTTATCAATTTCATAGAGAGAGAGAGAGAGAGAGAGAGAGAGAGAGAGAGACTCGTGACTCGTGACTTTAATGTGAGGCCATCAGCCTATTCACATGAGTACGCAACAAGGAAAAAAAATCAATTTTATATAGTTAGAACAAAATTTACCATGACTGTAACAAAACGTTCTTTCATGACAGTATGTACATGCAGAGTTCTATCTTAATTATACATGAATATTTCTTAGTACGTTTTTCCTTATGAACATAATATAAGTATATATATTATTATTTTAAAACTCATGAAATGAATACTGTTGATAGTAGCATGCAGAACACATGTTATCTATTTCATTTCCCTCGTCGTATTTTCATGTATAAAGTGGAAACCTTACTACACCTGCGTCATATAATTCTCCGGAAAGCCGTACTATTTTAAGCATCTTTGTTTATTACGTTTACGCATGCGCCAAATTATCACCCCCTACCGTGCAAAAGAAAGGAAAACCCCGAATCTTGGGTCTGAATAACGATAGCTGCCATGTTAACCTTTGACACTCAGTGTGTGTTCTGTGGTCGTGTTCGTGTGGTGCTGAACTTGTGTTATTTATATTCATTGGATTAAACAGCCCCAAGGATAAATTACTAAAACCTTGCCGCTTTCCTGTATCAGGTTAGAGAGAGAGAGAGAGAGAGAGAGAGAGAGAGAGTAATGGCTCGGTTAAATCCTTCCTGTCGTTTTCGCCTCCAGCTCTCCGAAAAGTAAGGGAGGTCACCACAGACATTCCAATTGCCGATGTATAACTTAAAGGTCTACTTTAGAGGTTTTCGATAATTGGTCAGCTTATGCAGAAATATGAAATGTTTGATAAATTGGTAAATAAACATCCGATTCGCTCCCGATCACACGAAATCGATCCGCGAAAGTGGGCATTTTCACCTGTAATCAAGAAAACGGGAGGTAATCAACTAAATATTGGCATGGCTTAACTACTCTTGGATGTGACGTCACATGATGGACTGGCCGTCAGCCGCGACCTACACAATAAGCCAACGGCGACAGAAAGCGATTCTGATGGTTCTTGCACATCTCGATCAGTTTTTAATTTATCATGTAAAAACAGTGACTATGATTGCGACAGCCAATGTAACTCTGGGGATGTTTCTGCAAGGCCTTTACCTGATCAGTTTGAACGCTAAGTTCTTTTTACCACGTCAGTTCCAGCTGGACCCCGGAAACGAGCTATTC
>CM031623.1:56511907-56521907 GCA_018398815.1 Conus ventricosus | reverse complement strand
TTTATAAATAAATGAGTAAATAACAACATAAAAAGGAGAATGGGGAAGGGGGGGGTGACAGAAAGTGGACGGGTCTCCCTATTGCAGTTAAATCCTGCATTTAAAACACAAATGTTCGAAGCCAGTCATTCATATCGGAGAAGGCCCCTGCACACTAAACAAACCCCCACCACACACACACACCCCCGGGGAAAGGGAATGATGAAAATTTTTTTAAAAAATTCAAATTTTTAAACTGCTTTATTTAACAATTGGGGCCCAATATTTTTTTCCAGTTTTTTTTGGTGTAAAGAAGGAAAAAACCTTAAAAATTTTACTTCAAGTTTAAAAAAAATTTTCCCCGTCCCCCAAAAAGGAATATAGGCGGTTATTTGGGGTTTTTAAATCCATTTTTAAAAGGGAAAACCCAAAATGTGCCCTTTTAAAAAACAGAAAAATTGCACCATTCAAATGAATAATAACTATTTAATTTAAACCCAGCTCGTGGAAAGAGTTTTAAATAAAAATTTATGTGACGAAAAAATTTGTTCTTTTTTTTAAAAGAAAACAAAACCTTTATTTGCATGTACCGCATATTGAGCTCCCTTTGGGTATAGGATGAAAAAATGTTATAAGTCTTTAATAGAAATTACTTTGGGAATAACAATGGGGAGATTATAAAAAACCCTTTTTAAAACCCCCATTTTTTAAAAGTTTCTTGAGGATGAAAAAAGTCACAAACCTTTGGTAAATTAAATGGTCCCCCATTTAAAAATGTTTTTACACATTTAGTTTTTCCCCCAAAAAAAGCCCTTTTTTTTAAATTTTTAATAATAATCGGTTTGGCCACATTTATCAAAAAGCTTTGTAAGATCAAAAAAGGGAAAGAAAGGGGACATTTTTTACTTTTTGCAAATGTTTTTTAATTTTGGTTTAGTTGCCCGTGTCGGGTGACCCAATTGTATTTTCGTCCTTTTCCCCAAAAATCCAGTTTGGGGGGGGGGGAGGAAAAAAATACATATTTTTATCACAGTAATGGGCCCAAATTCAAAAATTTTAATTTTTTTTTTTCCATGATTTTTCCCCAGTATGAGAGTGCTGAAAGGGCCAAATCGAAACGCTCGGGCCGGGGCTTCCCCGCTTTAAATAGGGGGGCCCCAAAATAGACGCCCTTCCCAATATATGGGTTTTGCCAAAAACCCCAAAATTTGTTAAATAATTTATTTTAAAATAAACTATCCAGTTTTCGGGAAAGGGGGTTAAACATCGTGTAAAAAAAACCCCATCCAAAGAACCTAAAAAACCTTTTTTTTTCCCCCAAAGCGACATTTTTTCCTGATTCCCTGTAAAGTTTATTGATACATTTATAGAAACTGTTGTTGTTTGGAAACAGGTCTCTATAGTTACCCCTTATTTGTTTCTTTCAATCTAAACGATTTTGGCCATTGGCAAAAATTCCATACAAAAATGTTTTAACGTAAAATGAAAGAAATTTCCCCCGCTTTTTTTTTGGGAGATTTGAAATTCTTTACTTATTGGGTTTTTTTGGGAAAACTGGGGTTTTTAAGCCCCCATTTCAATTTTTTTTCACCTTATTTCCCCCCCAAAAATTTTTTAAGTCTTTACAGTCAGAAAACTTCCTTTAGACAGAAAAATGTGAACCCGTCTGCTTTTTTTTTGCGCCCGTAACTTTTGTTTTCTTTTATTTTTTTACGCACTTTCTTTATGAAACTGCATCTTTTATCCCCTTGCACGGAAACCCTTTTTTAACTTTTAGCCAATTAAGGGTAAGCTAAAGTTTTTTTCTTTAAAAAAGCCCCCTCGCAAGCCCGATTCCCCAGACATTTCCCCGAGAATGTTTAAAAATTTTTGGTTAAATTTTTTGGGAAAAGTAAAGAGGCCCCCCAAGAAAATGGGTTTTTTGAAAGTTATCAAAAAAAATGTTAACATCCCCCAAATAACTTACTTAGGTTTTTGCAGGAAAGGGAATTTTGAAAAAATTTTTTCCCCAAACGGCCCTTTTTGTAATTAAATTTGGGGGAAAAAATCTAACCCCAAAAAAACTTAGATCCCCAAAGGATTCCCTTTAAAAAAATAAAATTTTTTGGGCAATGGTCACAACCCTAATGGGGTCAATTTGGGGGGTTTTCCCCCCTTTTGCTGTTTTAAAGTAAAGCGGGGGAAACAAAGGTAAGATCAAGCGCCCATGCCCCTATGAAGAGAAATGTCGGGATGGGTTTAATTTTGTTTTCCCCTGTTAAGGGAAAACAAAAGATGAAATCCCCCGGGCCCGTTTTCCCCCGAAAATTTTGGGGGAGGGAAAAAAAAATTTTTCAAAACCCGTATCCCCGAAAAGGGCATGGGGAAATTTAAACCCACCAAAGATCCAAATTTTTTTTTAGAAAAGTTTAGAGAACGTAACCAAATTAGTAAATTTTTCCCCTCGGGCCCCCTTTGGGTAATAAATGATTTCAAAATGAAAATTTGATTGTCTGAAACCTTTTTTATTTTTAAAGGATGCCCACACATTAACCCTTTCTTTTGTAAAAAAAGAAGGAAAACGTATTGTAATTTTAAAACCAATTGTACATGTACTTTTACCACTTTTATCAGATTCTTTGCATATATGAAAAACCCGGGGGGAAAATAAAAAACCCTTTTAACTTTGGCAACTTTTGTTGATTTTTCATTTAGGGGACCGAAGGAGAAGTACCCGGGGTGAAATTTTAAGGGGAAAAGATGCTTTCACAAAAATTTTCAATATTAGATGGGGAAAAGGAAAAGTGCGTTTCCCTTGTAGAAGACAAATTATCACATTTTGTTTTTTTCTTTTTTCCTGGTCATTTTAACTTTAAATTTAAAAGGGGGATAAATAACAAATAGGTGACGGGCCCTACAAAAAAACCAAATTCAAAAAATGCTAAAAGCAGGGGTTTTTCCCCAAAAATGGGGGGCCCCGGGGGTTTTGGGGGGGAAAAAGGGGGGGGTGGGGGTTTTATGCTTGGGAGATTTTTTTTTTCCCTGGGGGTGATCATGGATAGGTAAAGATCTTGAAATTTGTAATTAGATTTTTGGGATGAAGGCTTCCCCAAAAAACCCCCTATGAAAATGTTTCAAAACAAAATGTGTTTGGGGCCCCATGCGAAAAACCAAAAAAAGGGGCCCGGCGGGAAAAATTGGAGAAAGGTTTCGCGTTTTAACATCCGTAGGGCGAGGAGAAATTTTTGGACATTTTGTTGGGTTAGTTTGCCCGGAAAATGACGGTGGTCGCCATGGGGACCCGGGGGCTTTTTTTCTTGAAAAGGGGATGGTGTGGTGCCAAAGTTGACCAAAGGGGGTGCCCCTTGAAGGGGAAAAGGGGGTGGGCCATTTTGACCAGCGGATGACTTTTTGAAGGGGAAAGGGTTTTTGGTGCCATGTTGACCACGGGTGACCCTTTTTGAAGGGAGAAAAGTGGTGGTCGCCATGTTTACCCGCGGGTTCCTTTTTTAAAGGGGGGATGTGTGCTGGTCGCCAAAGTTGACCACGGATGACTTTTTAAGGGAGATGTTGTGGTTTGGGCCCTTTTGGGCCAGGGAAAGAAATTTTTGAAGGGAGATGAGTGCTGGTCGCCCCTTTTTTGAACCCCGGGATTACTTTTGAAAAGGGGGAAATTGGGGCTGGCGCCAAAGTTGCCCAAACGCATGAAATTTTTGAAGGGGGATGAATTTCTGGTCGCCATTTTGACCCCGCGTGGGTCTTTCAGGGGACAGGGGAAAAAGGAAAAAACATAAAAACCCTTTATTTGAGGGTTTAAAACGGGAAAAAAAACCCTTTTCCCGGGGTTTGTGTAGATTTTTCAATCCTTTACAAGCATTTTTTTACAACCCCTCGATTTTAAAATTTCGTTAAAAGGACTCTTTCTGTTTCAGCTTCGCTTTGTTGAGAAAACCCCCTTTTAAACGAAATATGTTTTTTTGAATTTTAAAACATTAACTTTTTGGCCTCGTTTTAAACAGGGAAAATCCATGAAAAAACGAAAGAGGTTCCCCTTGAGGGGAAAAGGATCCCAAAGTTTTTTTATTTTGCAAAAAAGTCTTGTACGATCAAAATTGAAACCCACGGAAAGGAAAGTTTCCCCTTTTTTTCTTCGCGAAACGGGAAAATTTTAAAAAAATTCAAAGAAATTTACTAAAAACTGTAAATTTTCCCCCGGGTGGGATGTGAAAAAAAAGTCCTCTGAAGCTATAAAAAGCAGGCCCTTTTTCCATTTTATGAAGAAAGGAAAATAAGTTCGTAAAAAAGTAATGGCGGATTTTCGGTGGACGCCTTGAAAGAGTTTAAAAACCCGATCCCAAAATTAATTTTTTTTTTTGAAAAAAAACAGAAAAATTCAAATTTTGAGACGTTTGTTTATATGTTTCATATTTAAATTTATCAAAGGTTGGGCCCCCAAAAGAGGGGAAACGCCCCGCGGGATGGTTTTGCCCGGGACCCCCTTTGGGGAAATAACGGAAAATAACAGTTAACATTTTTTTCTTCGATTAAAAAAAACATTTCGGCATTTTGTTTTTTTAAAACTCTTTTCCCCAAAAATTTACATGAAAAAAAATTTACTAACTATTTTAAAGATAAAAACGGGCGGGTCGTTTTGGGTGATGGTTGTGCGGGTTTGGCTTTGTTTAAATTCCCGATTGCAAAGCTGAAAAAAACCCCAAAAATTTTAGGGAAGGGTCAAACCATTTTACAGCGAACAAATTGCTGTCCCGTGCATTTAAAATTTTTTAATTTCCTTGCCAACCCCAAATTTAATATTTCCCGGTTTGTGTTGAACACAGTCATTAAATTAAAAAAATTTTTAAAATTTTTTTGAAAATTTACAAAGAGAGGATTTTTATTTTTAAAATTAAAAACATGTTTGGGCTTTAGGAAAGCGTTTGAAAAGGGGTGGCCCAACGGGTTGTGGCAGGGAGCTCAGAAAATTTGGCAAGAGGAGGGTCTCGTCCAAACCATCCAGGCGCTGTATAACACCGCCAAAAGCGCAGCCCTTTCCTCAACAACCAGATAGGGGACTACTTCAAGACCACAGTTGGAGTCCGTCAAGGCTCCCCTGCTATCTCCCGTACTGTTCAATCTTTTTCCTGGAAAACATCATGCGTGAAACCCTCCATGACTTCCACTCCACTGTCCCATCGGAGGAAAATCATCATAATCTGAGGTTCGCAGATGACATCGACCTGATGGGAGGCAGCAACGAAGAACTACAAGACCTGACAAAGAGGACTGGAAGAAGGGCAGGTGCATATGGAATGGAAGTGAGCACAGAAAAAAGCAAAGTCCTGGCAACAGCACAACCAACACCCATGCTGAAATCTACATGAACGGACAACAGCTTGAAGAAGTGGGCGCTTTCAAATACCTTGGCGCCACTCTCACCAAAGACGGTCGCTCTACAACAAAATCAAGACCAGACTAGCGATCGCAACAGCAGCAATGGCAAAGCTAAACAAGATCTGGAAGAGCAGGGAGATCAGTCTTCCTACAAAGATGAAGCTGTACAAGCCCCCGGTGCTGTCCATCCGCTGATGGCCCGCGAAAGCTGGACCATGACAGCAGAGACCACCAAGAGAATCCAGACGTTTGAAAATAAATGCTTCAGGCGCTTGCTCGGATCTCTTGGCAAGACGGACCGGAAGACAACGAACGTTGTGAGGGCCAAATAACATCACTTGCAGGCCCCCAAGAACCCTCTTGGCAACAGTCAAGAAGAGGAAGCTGTCGTGGTTCGGGCATGTCATATACGCCACAATTCACTGCCCAAAACAGTCATCCAGGCACGCTGGAAGGCGGCAGACGAAGGGGACGACAAGCCAAATGCTGGATGGACAACATCAAAGAATGACCAGGATGGATGGCCCTACACTGATGCGACAGGCAGAGGACAGGGCCGGATGGCGGTGTCTGGCTTCGAGAGTGTCTCTCATCTCTCCTCTACGCCCATCATGGGCAAGAGAATGATGATGATGACATGTTTGCACTGTCTTTACATGAAAGGTACTAATGTTGTATTTTCTTGGTTCCATCGCACACCTCCTTCGTTTTTAATGATCAAGCAGAATAGAGCAGCAAAAAGGGGAGCAAAGAATATATTTGGTAGTATAAGGTTGATTGTCCTTTATCATACAAGGAAATTAATCATATAATCGAGAGGGATTTCTGGAGTCAATACAGTTCCTCATCAAAACCTCGTCAGCAAACTCTGTCAAACTTTGTGTCAATTAGCCGACCGGTTTCTAGCCTGACTTTATAGACTTTTATGTAATTCCCTACGAACCAAGTATTGCCAGACTGTTAAGGTGCGTATGTCGTGGGGATCTTATCAGTTCAACATGTGATTTTTGATTGTGAACTAACGAAACCCTTTTTGAATGGTGTTATACCAAGTGCTGACACTGGGCATGTTAATGTGTTTGACTTTTTAGATTCGTTGCCAGTTGTTTCTCTTGTTAAATTAACGAGTAACCTTTTGGGAAGCCATTAAGGAACATTTAATACATCATAATCGTAAGTTAGATTATTTAGTTATTTTTATCTAATTTTTCATAGTTACTGTCCTACAATTCATCTATGCTTTATTTATGTTCCATGTAACCACATCGTCCTCTTTTCTTTTATAATAATAGTCTAAAATTGTAAACAATATGTTATTTAGACGTCTGCGATCACCTATATGTGTGACGAGACGTAAAACAGAATTCCTTCCTACACACGGAATGTTGGTTTAAAACAGCGGAGATGGAGTAAGTGTACACATGAAAAGGACTGGCCCTAGCACTGAGCCCTGGAGCACACGGTACAATAATGGAGTAGGGCTGGTGGAAGTGGAACCATTGAGGAAACAGCAGGATGATGGTGGGTGATACAGAGGAAACAGCAGGATGATGGTGGGTGGATACAGAGGAAACAGCAGGATGATGGTGGGTGATACAGAGGAAACAGCAGGATGATGGTGGGTGATACAGAGGAAACAGCAGGATGATGGTGGGTGATACAGGCGTGAAACCAGGTGAGGACTGCACATGAGAGACACCTCAAAAAAAAAAACAACGCTATGCCGCCAAGCGGAGGAAACAAACAAAATGTCAGACAAAACTGACGCGTTTCGATCCGTGATGGCACGGATAGAAGACTGACATTATTTGGATCTGACGAGTTTGTTCGATTTTGTAACGGGGGTCAATTCGGCTTTTTCGAACGCTTGAGGAAAGACATTAGCTTCAGTGGATAAACTGTGTATATATGTAACATACTCAACAATGTAAGACAGAGCAAAACTGCTAGAAATGCCGGTATGTTATCAAAGCCCATGAACATGTGTTCTTGAATCGCACTGTGAGCGATTCCATGTCGTGTACGGCAGGAGACAGAATGTGGAGTGAGTTGCCTGATGCAGTGTTGTGTGTTTGCCAATCGACATTAGGGGAGAGGGACATGGACCTTCTCTGGATTGTTTGTATCATCTGTGAACGGAGTTTGCTATGGGCTCAGCTGGGAAGAGTGGGACCACTGGGAAGACTGGGACCACTGGGAAGAGTGGGACCACTGGGAAGAGTGGGACCACTGGAAAGACTGGGACCACTGGGAAGAGTGGGACCACTGGGAAGAGTGGGACCACTGGAAAGACTGGGACCACAGGGAAGACTGAGACCACAGGGTTGAGTTTCATCCACTAAATGAAGACTGGGACCACTGGGAAGACTGGGAAGACTGAGACCACTGGGAAGACTGGGAAAGACTGGGACCACTGGGAAGACTGGGACCACTGGGAAGACTGGGACCACTGGGAAGACTGGGAAGACTGAGACCACTGGGAAGACTGGGACCACATAGTCCAGTTTTATCCACTTAATGGACGCATCTCTGAGAGTGTGGCTTAAATTTCCAGACCAACACTGCAGGTGTCTGTTTCTTCGGGCCTGCTTGCCACCGGGATATCTTATGAAAGTGATCATAGACGTACAGGTCTGTCATGGGTCTCAGACCAAAAGAGAAACGGTAGCATCATCTTCGTCATCTTTAACGATGAGCGTTAAAAAGAACTGTCACAGATTCTCAAGTCTGTCACGCCTTGCTTTCATGGTGACCTTAGTTTCGATTACCCCTTCCACGACTCTACCCGCGGTGAGTTTCTGTCAGGGACGCCGGTATCGGCAGATTCCTCGGGACTGACACTGAACGGATGTGGTGGCGCCCTCCGGAGGGAGACCTCACTCACGTTGGCTCTGCTTCTGAGCAATTATTATCGGCGTTTTAGCAGGTGGTGTCCTGCGTACCACTGAACACAACCGAAGTGACTCGGCGATAGTGCGGGGTCTCCCCTGGTGGGTTGCCTTACGACGACTTGTCTTGAAATACTCCCTGCGGATTGCCGGTGCTGGGCTGCAGAAGAATAAGCCTGTGTGTGGCTGTAGACGGGGAACAGGAATGAGCGGCGTGCATGCAATGCCACTGAAGTGGTATGGAAGATGAGACAAGTAAAACCAAAAAAAAATAAATAAATAACTACATAACAAACAAAGGAACACCCTCACACGCAATAGTGATTATTGCCCGACACAGAGAGAGGGTGAAGAGAGACGGAGGAGATAGAGGGGTGCATGCCTTCCTATTAGACTAGCTTTCTATTGATTTACTCAGCTTTTGTTTATCGTGTTTTGGACCCCGACTCCCTCCAAACCCAACCCTCTTCCCACCCACCCCCACCCCACCCCACCCTCTCTCTCTCTCTCTCTCTCTCTCCTCTCTCTCTCTCTCTCTCTCTCACTCCACTTTGCCCTTTCGTCCAGTTGTTGTTCCTTTTGTTTGTTGTTGTTGTTTTTCTATTGTCTGAAATAACTACATTTGTGAGATATAGGTCGTCCTTGTTTGGCCAACGTACAGTTTACTGTTTGTTTTTAAAGTCTGCTGTTTTTAATCTGGTTGAATTCTCTTCCCCGTACAAACCGGCACTCGTGTGTGTGTGTGTGTGTGTGTGTGTGTGTGTGTGTGTGTGTGTGTGTGTGTGTGTGTGTGTGTGTGGTGTGTGTGTGTGTGTGTGTGTGTGTGTGTGTGTTTATCTGTCTGTCTGTCTGTCTGTCTGTCTGTGTTTGTGCGTGTGTGGCTATCCACCCCCACCCCCCCACCCCCACCCCCACCCCCCACCCCACCACTCACCCTTACCCCAACTTCACATTCCTTTAGGTTTAGCCCCACTACACGTGCATTTTCAAAATTTACATGCACGAAAATGTGTATGACGAGATGGGAGAGAAGGACAGACAGACAGACAGACAGAAAGACAGAGACAGACAGACAGACAGAGGCAGAAACAGACAGAAAGACAGAGACAGACAGACAAACAGAGGCAGACACAGAGACAGAGGCTGCAACAGAGACAGAGACAGAAAAGAGAGAGTTGAGGAGGTCAAGAAGAGAGGGGCGGACAGACAAATAGACAGAGTTAGAGAAATAAAAAGAGACAGACAGACAGACAGACACACACACACACACACACACACACACACACACACACACACACACACACACACACACACACACACACATACACACACACACACACACACACACACACACACACACACACACACACACACACACACACACACACACACACACACACACACACACAAGGAAAGAAGAAAGACAGTCCACCAAGAAAGAGAGACAGACATGCATGCAAATGTCAGTAGAAGGTTCACACAGTACTTCTTTATAATAAAAAAAAAAATGAAAATGAAGAGTAAGCAATGTCATTTAATGTATAACACAGTTCTTAGTGACATTGACCTATTCATTCATACTTGTGCTTCAAAGCGACATGGGCAAAATTCCTGGCTGTAACACACAGTTGCTGCGAGCAGGCAATGTTTGTTTCCAATTCACTTTGTCTGTTCACTTGAGTTTGGTGTCCGTATGTATATTTTTGTTTCATGTCTTGTCCTGCTTACTTCATGCACGAGAATCTTTTTTCCGTTTTTCTTTT
>CM031623.1:56480997-56488497 GCA_018398815.1 Conus ventricosus | reverse complement strand
CACCAAACACCATCAACACCTGTCTCAACTCACAATTCCTTTCAGGTCTTACGCGAGGACAGTGCTGACACTATAGAACAGAAATGTGACCAAAACGATTCTAGTATACATGAGGGTAAAACAGATATTGATCAAAACCTTCACCTTCAATCAGACACTCAGGACAAGTCTCCAGTGCAAATTTTACGTGAAATAAAGATTCCTGGGTATTTTTCTTCGGTCCTCATTGGTGACTCTGTCCTGAGGTATATCGATCCAAGACGTCTTGGCAGTGAGAAAGACAGGGTGTTCAAACTGTGTGTTCCCGGGATGACAATGAAGGATCTGATACAGTGGCTAGGCGCAGTACCAGACAAACTCACCCACATCCAGAACGTGATTGTCCATGTAGGCGTTAAACGATTGCCCCGCTGGCCCTGTGCCCATGACACAGTGGACAGAACTGATCAACCTCTGCAAGATATCCTTCCCTTCAGCTGTCATCACCTTCAGCTCCATCGTCCCAGCACGAGGACGTCACCCTTTTAACAACTCGATCTTTCCCTCCAACAGAGCACTGCGCACAGCCTGCATGGCTGCTGAAATCAACCTGATCGACAATTATGATACATTTATTACTAAGAATGGTGCCCCAAGACTTGCATATTACAAAGATCCTGTTCACCCCAGTCTTAAAGGTACTGCAAAACTAGCCATCAATTTTATGCAGTTTTTGCCACGTTTCTCCCGTCAGACCAACAGCCGACATGGTGAAGGTGGCCTTTCGTCACAGCGACAGCCCGAAAGTGATGGGCAAATAGAACAGCGGCCAGGTGCTTTTGATAGCACCCGGCACGGTGGCAGGGTAAACTCACGTCCTGAGTTTGGTCAGTGTTCAGGACGTGGTGGCTATGCAGCTGGCGCCCCCTCCATCTCTTCCATGATCCACTACCCCATGCTGCCGTCCCAGAGACAGGGAGGATGGACCGACCCCAGGCTACACCAGGCTCAACCTGAGGACGCCGTTCCCGTTCGACGTGTTCCGCAGCAGCAGCGCTACGACGCCGTAGAGGCCTTTCAGCCTCCCATCAACGCAGAGCCTGGTCCCTCACAGCAGCGTTACACCACCACTGAGGCCTATCAGCCTCCCTTCAAACAGGGGGCCTGGTCCATCACAGCAGCTGTATACCAACGTGGGCGAGGCCTTCCACCGTTTGGTCTCCAGACAGCCTCAAGACAACAGGACTGTCCCAGTACATGAAGCCAGCCGTGCTCCCTACCCCCTATTCCCCAACCAGTCCCAGGCCTCACTCCAAGGACCCTGGTGTCCCTCCGTTTCATACCCACCTCCCACTTCTCAGAATCCCCTTCTAACCACAGAGGGCCACTGGAAGACTGTCCACCAAGCTGCCAGCGAAGCTTCCAGAACCCAGTGGCACCTGTGCCTCCCCATACCGCCTGGTGTGTTGAAGATACGTCCCAGCAGACTGGAGAGTACGCCCTCCAACTGCTGAACATGGCATCACAGCTCCTGAACCAGTCCAGACTTCAGTAGTTTCCATATACACCACCCTGATTTATATGACTGTCTACATTAAAATGGGTGGAAATTGTGGTGTTTGTAGTGTAGTTGTGTGTGTGTGTGTGGGGGGGGGGGGGTGCGCTCGCACATGCGCACTTGCGTGCACGTGTTTTTGTATGTATTGAGAAAAAGTAAGGGGTAGGGGTTGAACGAGCGGGGGCGGGGTGGAGCGGGAACGGGAGGGCGGAGGGCGAGAGAATGAAGCAGTAAGAATGGTGTACAATCAAATATTAAATGTAAAGAGTAACCACGTGAAATTTATCAACGAATCAGATAGTTCCTTGTTTCCTTTGTCTGATTTGGTATTAACAAAAATAATTCAAATGTCACTGGTGTAAAAACATGTTCATCGATATGATAACAGTTAAGGATTTTCATGTATACACATGGAAAAAAGTTAAGCAAACCCTCACATCTATCGCTAAGGACGAGATATAATACTATTTAAATGAAAGCAACACTCAAGTAAATCAAAATGGTCTTTATTCCATGAAAGTATGACACTGTCCCATTACCGAAACAATAGAAATATGGTTCAGTGTTTGATAATTCAACTGCAAAATGGTGAACCAAGATGTGCACCATTTTTGAACAAAAACATGGCATGGTTAAGTTTGAAAAGAACAATTTCATCCAGTTGATGCCGAAATTAATTTTGGTAGGAAAACAACAATGAAAGTGTCCAGATTGCATAACAGCAAACAAAAATCAATACCGGGTGTATCCTCCCTGTACATTGATGACTGCCTGAATCCTTCGTCTCATCCCTCCAGTGAGTCGTCTGATCTGCTGAAAGGTGATCTGCTGCCACTCCCGATGCAATGCTGCTTCCAGTTCCTGGAGATTTTGCAGAGGAGGGTCCAGTGTCTGTATTCGACGGCCAAGCAAGTCCCATAGATGCTCCAGCGGATTGAGGTCCGGACTCATGGCAGGCCATGGTAATGTTGTCACCGCCTCTTGCTGGAGGTATGCTGTGACTGCTCTTGAACGATGAGGCCGGGCATTGTCATCCATGAACACAGGTCTTGTGGCTAGTGGGTGGTCGTCAAAATGAGGCACAACAGCTGGCTGCAGTACCTCCCGGATGTAGCGATCTCCTGTCAAGTTGCCACGAATGGTCACCAGGTCCATCTTGCAGTCGTGTGAGATGCATCCCCACACCATGACGGAGCCTCCGCCCGAAAGGTACAGTTTGTTTGATGTTCCTTGCAGCATAGGCTGTTTGGGGATGCCTCCATATTCTCGCTCTGCCATCTGTAACATGCAGTAAGAAGCGGCTTTCATCAGACCAGTGGATCTTCCTCAGTTCCTTAGGTTCCAGTGCTGTCGGTCAAGACACCAGGTCAAACGTAATCTCTTATGATTGTCTGTAAGGTGTGGACGCTTGATGACTCTTCTTGCCCTCAGTCCTATAGCTTGCAAGCGATTTCTAACGGTTTTTGTGGACAGAGGTCGATTTGGCAGCCACTGCCGTTTCAGTGTGGTTGAAGTTGCGAATCGCTGTTGCCGTACCAGTCGGTGGAGCGCCCTGTCTTCACGCTGGGTAGTGACACGTGGTCTGCCTGATCGTGGCCGGTCATTCACTGTGTTCGTTTCAGCATGTTTTCTTATCAATCGGCTGATTACTGACGTTTGGTATCCCAGTTGACGTCCAATAGCTTTGCTGGTCATACCAGTAGAATGCATGCCAATAATTTGCCAACGTTGTCCTTCTGACATTCTTCTTCGTTCCATCTTGTTGGACAGTGACTGTGCAGTGAGAAACTTACTCAAAAACGCACGTTTCTGTGGAGTGAGCAAACTTCATTTTTGCGAGTGCACGGATGGTGTGATGCTCGTGCACGCCACATGCAGCCAGAGACTCACTGTCACACTTGGCTGGTTTTATCATCTCTATGGAATACCCGTCTTGTCAGAATTACTATTTTGTGCCATGTTAATACTCACAGTTACCTGGGACGGTATGTTTCATTTAGGGTTGCTTAACTTTTTTCCATGTATATGTTACGAGAGAAAAAGAGTAAGAAAGAGAGAGGGAGGGAGCATGTGTGAGGGCATGTGAGTGCGTGTGTGTATGCGCGGATGTGCACGTAAGTGATGGCGCTCGCAGTGAGGCGCGCAGCCACGTGCGCGAGGATGTGTTATTGACACCGGACCCTGGTAATCGGAATGACAAGTGAACTCTATTCAGTTTTTTGTTTTTGGTTCACGGCGTTGTGTTTTGTCCCCGGATTGCTGATATCGTTATTTCTTGCTGAGTTTTGTCGCATATTGTTGTAGCTATAAAATTATCCTTACTGACTTCTTTAAGGCAGCTGATTTTTTTTTCTGCCTTTTTTTTTTTTTTTTAAATTGTTCTTTTGTTTGTTGTTGTTGTCGTTGCTAAAATTCATCTACAACCAGGTGTTCCTGCTGTTTGACTATTATTCTTCTCGTTTATCTGTAGTGTTGTGTAATCCGCAGAGTGTATTTGTAAATCAATTTCATGTATAATGAATGAATGGTTGTCTAAATTCGGCTTGAAAATAGGTTATTTAAACGTGTGTCATCTTTTAAACAAAATTTCTGATGTTCCCAACATTTTGTCCAATTCCGATAACTGTTTCCATTGTTTTGTTTTTCAGAATCTCGACTTTCCAATATAGTGCCTGATAATTTAGTTTCAATCCAAGGTTATAATACTATAAGAAGAGATCCAAAGACAAAGCTTGAAACAGGTTTAGTGGCCTATATTCACAACTCGATTAATTATAAACAGATCAACAGTTTGGATGAATATAACATAGAATGCATATGGATAGAAATCTATGTGAAGGGTACTAAACCGATTTTGTTAGGCTGCTTATATAGAAATCCTAACGAACGTATTGAATGGTTCGATCGTTTTGAACATATGATGGAAGATGTCTCAATGCGTTCGTCTGACATTATAGTTTTAGGAGATTTTAACATTGATCTACTTAAACCACATGATACATGGAAACGGGTTTATGAATTACAGAATTTGACACAGCTAATTAACACACCGACAAGAAAAACTCTATCCTCCGAAACGCTAATTGATCATATATACGCAACAAACCCATTTAATATTATAGAAACATCTGTGCCTGTATACGGTCTCAGTGATCACTTTCCAATTTGTCTAACATGGTCCAAAAAGGGGGTTAAATTCCAAGAAATGTTCACAAATGTATATCTTTCCGAAGCTATAGAAAATTCGATACTAACAATTTCTTGTCCGATTTGTGTAACGCAAATTTTTCTGAGGTGTATCAGCACAATGACCCTGATGGAGCACTGGCTGCTTGGTATGACATATTCATCTCTGTCTTTAACAAGCACGTGCCATCGGTAACTAAACGTGTCAAACCAAGGGGTAAGCCACCGTGGTATAATGAAAAAATCGATAAGGCCATTAATTTACGAGATTTTCTATTGCAAACAAATGGTAAAGATGATAATTTTAAAAAGCAAAGAAATAAGGTAACCGATATGAAAAGAGCCGCCAAAAAGAAATATTTCAGTGACCTTATTTCCCGTAAAGAAGATTCAAAATCGATCTGGAAAGCTATTAATGAGCTCTCTGGTAAAACCTTGTCATCTAGTGCTCCTTCTGAGAGAACATTGTCTGCTGAACTCTTAAATGATCACTTCACAACTGTAGCAGAAAAGACGATCAAAGCTGACTGTTCAAAAGACAATGACCTACTTGAGCTAAAAACGTACTGTGTATCAAAAAACAAAATCTAATCTTCAAATCGAGTTTATTGGTGTACATGATGTTTATAAGGAATTGTGTTCATTAAATCAGTCCAGTTCTCGAGGTTTAGATGATATAGATGGTAAAATTTTGAAAATTGCTGCTCCGATCATATCAGAGCATCTTACATATATTTACAATCTTTCCATTGATAAAGGTTGTTATCCACAATCCTTCAAAGATGCTAAAGTTTTACCTATTTTTAAAATCTGGTGATCCCATTGATCCTTCTAACTATAGACCTATCTCTATCCTATCTATTCTATCTAAACCCCTTGAAAAACACATCAAATGTAACATCCACAAACATTTCATGAAATATGATTTATTACATTCTAATCAAAGCGGATTTAGAGAAAAACATTCTTGTCACACCTTGCTCACTAATATAATTGAGCAAGGCATTTAAACATAAACAATGATTTCTTCACAGGAACAATTTTGTTGACTTCGCTAAAGCTTTTGACACTATAGATCACAATTTACTGTTAAGAAAATTAACATTGTATGGTTTATCCGCTGAAGCTCTTAAACTCATTTCCTCATTTCTTAACTGTAGGCGACAAGTAGTCTTCAAAAATTCCGTTACTTCCTCTCTTTATGCCAGTCAATTATGGCGTTCCCCAAGGGTCAGTCCTAGGGCCTATCTTATATTCAGTTTATATAAATGATCTTCCTTTACATATATCTTCTCCCTGTGAGCTTTTTGCTGATGACACTACTCTCCATAATAAAGACAAAGATGCTGACTCAGTATGTATCAAATTACAGAATGATCTCAATAAACTTGCAAAGTAGACTAATCTGAATCATATGGCCCTCCATCCTCAAAGTCTAAATTTATGATGACTACAACCAGACAGAAACGTCAAAATATGAAGGCTGATTTGTATAAAATACGTATACAAGAAAAAGTCTTAGAAGAAGTTAAATCACACAAATTATTAGGCCTTACAGTTGATAATAACCTTTCATGGTCTAATCACATTTCTGATTTGTGTAAAAGGTTATCTAAAAAATTATTCTTGTTGAACCGAATCAAGAATTTCCTTGATCAACATACTAGAAAGTTATATTTCTATGCATATGTACAACCAGATATTAACTATGCCTCTACATGCTGGGATTTAGCCAGCAAAAATTGCTTAAAACCACTAGAAAGCATGTACAGACGCGCTATTAAGCTGATACTCTTGAAATCTTCCCTACAAGCTAGTGATTATAAAGATCTTAACATTCTACCATTCGATCAAAAATGCTGCTTTAATAAAGCTGTCTTTATGTATAAAATTATTAATAATCTTGCGCCACCTTATCTTCATGACAAATTCCCATTAATCAAAATTCGAGGCAAAAATATCCTGTATAACCCCTCGACCACGAACTGATCTTTTCAAGTCATCCCTTATTTACTCTGGTAGTAAATTATGGAATGAAATACCTACACATTTAAAGCAGAAAAATAGTTTAGCATCGTTTAAAAAAGCGTATTTCAAATACCTCATTGACCAGTTGTAAATTATGTTTCACTTAACTGTATATTCTCACAAGTTTGACGTTCCTTTTGACACAAGCAAGTTGTAGCAGCCTCATTTGGCCTCCGTGGTCGGCTGGGCTATAAGCCATAATGACATGATTGACTTATGAAATGTTTATGTATGCCTATGTGATGTTTATGCATGTCCAGTTTTGTGTGTGTGTTGTGTGTGTGCGTGCGTGCGTGCGTGCGTGCGTGCGTGCGTGCGTGCGTGCGTGTGTGTGTGTGTGTGTGTGTGTGTGTGTGTGTGTGTGTGTGTGTGTGTGTGTGTGTGCAATACGTTATAATGAGATTGCTTACTATTTTCTAAAAAAAGAAAGAAAAAAAAAGTTTTCTTATTGCTGTGTTTAATGTTGTCAAATCGACGTAATTGTTCCTTTTGGTTATTGTCATTTTGAGGGCATAGTGTAAAAAAGCTTCCAGCTTATCTATTCACCCTCATTAAAGATTTCGAGTTTCGAGTTTCTCTCTCTGTTTGTCTGTCTCTGTCTGTCTGTCTCTGCCTGTCTGTCTGTCTCTGTTTGTCTGTCTGTCCCTGTCTGTCTGTCTGTCCGTCTGTCTGTCTCTGCCTGCCTGCCTGTCTGTCTCTGTCTCTGTCTCTCTCTCTCTCTCTCTCTCTCTCTCTCTCTCTCTCTCTCT
>CM031623.1:56463497-56473497 GCA_018398815.1 Conus ventricosus | reverse complement strand
ACACACACTAACACACGCACACACACACACACACACACACACACACACACACACACACACACACACACACACACACACACACACATACACACACACCACACATTGTTGCTGCTGGGATGCAACTAGGGACCACAAAGGAAAGACCGCGAGAGAGAGGAGAGAGAGAGAGAGAGAGAGAGAGAGAGAGAGAGAGAGAGAGAGAGAGAGAGAGAGAGAGAGACAGACAGACAGACGACAGACAGACGAAGATAGAGAGGGAGAGAGAGAGAGAGAGGTGGGGGGGGGACAGACAGACAGACAGACAGACGAAGACAGAGAGAGAGAGAGAGAGAAAGAGTGAGAGAGAGACAGACAGACAGACAGACAGGCAGACGAAGACAGAGAGGGGGCGGGGAGGGAGAGAGAGAGAGAGAGAGAGAGAGAGAGAGAGAGAGAGAGAGAGAGAGAGAGAGAGACAGACAGACAGACAGACAGGCAGACGAAGACAGAGAGGGGGCGGGGAGGGAGAGAGAGAGAGAGAGAGAGAGAGAGGAGAGAGAGAGAGAGAGAGAGAGAGAGAGAGAGAGAGAGAGAGAGAGAGAGAGAGTGAGAGAGAGGACATGATGATTACGATGATGACGATGACAATGATAGTGGTGATGATAGTGTACCAATCTTTCGTTTACTGGAGTGAAAGCTAAGCAAGCGCATGTTTTGTTAGTTAGTTAGTTAGTTAGTTAGTTTGTTTGTTTGTTTGTTTGCTTGTTTGTTGTTGGTCTTGTTCTTCACGCTTGTCGTAGCCTTGAGAATGGGTGAAGAGCAACAAACACTTCAGTCACAATGACATGTAATGCATGATACATATACTCCAAGGGATGAAGAGGAATTATCGCTGGGTGGTAATGATGCTTCGTCAGCATCAACTCACAGGAAAATGCTGAAGATAGGAACAGACACAGTGTCATGTTGTTGTCCGTCGAGACGACGAAGACCATCTAGTCATCCTGGGATCGGGGGTGGATGCGTAGATGGCTGGTCAGGCCGATCTGCGCCCGGAAAGACCTATCACAGTACGGACAGGGGATGGTGGCAGCAGTTGGAGATCTGTTGACACTGGTCTTCCAGATCATCCTGCACTGCTCAGCTGCAGCAATTCTGTTACTTTCACAGGTTTCTGCACCTTTGTGGACAGCTGATCGCCACCCGTCTCTGTCCTGGGCAGTCTGCTCCCATGTTGTGTGGCTGATGTTGACGGCCTTCAGGGAAGATTTGAGGCTGTCTTTGAAACGTTTCTTCTGGCCTCCATGAGAGCGTTTGCCCTGTTGCAGTTCGCCAAACAGTAGTTTCTTTGGCAGCCGATGGTCTGGCATGCTAACTACGTGACCTGCCCAGCGAAGCTGTGATTGCATCAGGATGGTGAAGATGCTAGGCAGGCCAGCACAAGCGAGGACTTCAGTGTCCGGAATCTTGTCTTCCCACTTAATGCCCATGAGTCTTCTGAGGCAGGTGGTGTGGAAATGGTTCAGTTACCTGGCGTGACGCTGGTAAACTGTCCATGTTTCACAGCCATAGAGCAGTGTGGTGAGAACTATGGCCCGATACACCTTGATCTTGGTCTCTAGGGTGATGGCTCTCCTGTTCCATACGTTCTTGTGGAGTCTGCCAAAAGCGGCACTAGCTTTGGCGAGCCGGGCATTCGCCTCATCGTCGATGACAATATTTCTGGACAGATTGCTGCCTAGGTAGGTGAACTTATCCACCGCGTTCAGTTGCTGTCCAATGATAGTGACGACTGGCTCAACGTATGGCTTTCCCGGGGCTGGCTGGTGCATTACTTCAGTCTTTTTCGTATTGATTGTCAAGTCGAAGTTGTTGCAAGCAGCAGAGAACATGTCAACACTGTGTTGCATTGTGGCTTCTGAGACAGCGTTGAGGGCACAGTCGTCCGCGAAGAGGAAGTCATTGACAGTGTCTGTCGTGACCTTGGTTTTCGCTTGAAGTCTCCTGAGACTGAAGCCTGATCCAACTGTGCGGTACTTGATGACGATGCCTATCTCTGCATCACTGAATGCGTCAGTCAACATAGCCGAGAACATGAGGCTGAACAGAGTGGGAGCAAGAACACAACCCAGCTTCACTCCGTTTGAGACTGGGAACGGTTTAGATGTCTCGCCGTTGTCTTGGACTCTGGCCAGCATGCCGCCGTGAAGTTAGTGTACGATGGCAATGAACTTTCTGGGGCATCCGTACTTCGCCATAATTCTCCAAAGCCCCTCCCTACTGACAGTGTCAAAGGCTTTGGTCAGATCAACATAGGTGGAGTACAGGTCGACATTCTGTTCCTGACACTTTTCTTGAAGCTGTCTGGCAGCAAACACCATGTCGATGGTCCCGCGTTCTTTCCGGGAGCCACACTGACTCTCTGGCAGGAACAGACACAGTCAGCCACATGGACAAACACAACGCGAAAGATTCTGAACTTTTATCCTACATTTCAGAGAGAGAGAGAGAGAGAGAGAGGGGGGGAAGGGAGAGAGAGAGAGGGGAGAGAGAGAGAGAGAGAGAGAGAGAGAGAGAGAGAGGAATGGAGAGAGAAGGGTAGAGAGGAGGGAGAGAGAGAGGGGGGAGAGAGGGGAGATATCAACGATGTCTGTTCCGAAGGTAACTGTTACAAGAAATTGCTTTTCCACCTGGCCCTTGTCCACTCAGGGACGAAGGAAACGAGAGAGAGAGAGGAGAGAGAGAGAGAGAGAGAGAGAGAGAGAGAAGGAGGGAGGGAGGGATGAAGAGAGGGAGAGAGAGGGAGGGAGAGATGGGGGAAGGAGGAGGGAAGAAGAGGAGACAGACAGACAGACAGACAGACAGACAAAGGGAGGAAGAGAGAGAGAGAGAGGGGGGGTGGGGGTGGGCAGAGAGCGAGAGAGAGAGAGACAGAGGGAGAGACAGGCAGACAGACAGACAGAGACACGCACACACACGCGCGCGCGCTCACACACACACACACACACACACACACACACACACACACACACACACACACACCTCACTCACACACACACACACACACACACACACACACACACACACACACACACACACACACACACACACAGAAAGACTGGCAGGCACAGACAGACAGACGTAGACAGACGGTGGGAGAGAGAGAGAGAGAGAGAGAGAGAGAGAGAGAGAGAGAGGAGAGAGAGAGAGAGAGAGAGAGGGGGGGGGGGGGGGAGAGAGAAGAGAGAGAGAGAGAGAGAGAGAGAGAAGAGAGAGAGAGAGAGAGAGAGAGAGACAGACAGACAGACAGGCAGGCAGACAGTGAGGGAGAGAGAGAGAGAGAGAGCGAGAGAGAGAGAAGAGGCTAATCATATTGACAGACCTCAAGCCGTGAAGGACAGGAGACACACTATGGTAAGCTATGATAGATTGCAGGGGGGCGGGGGGGGGGGGGGGAGAGGGTTGTGGGAGGGAAGGAAGGAGGGGGGATTTAACACCACCTCTCCGCCGCTGAGCCGTTGAGCTGCTAGCCCCTCCGTGCCCTTGATCCCACCCGTTTCGCAACATTCCGGGTAGCTCCTCCTACCCCGGGGTAACGGTCAAAGGAGTCGACAATGTGACACCAGCGCTGACCAAACAACAGGAGAGGAGAGCCGTGAGAATGTAGGTAGTTGGAGGGGGGGGGGGGGGGGGGGGAGGGAGGAGGGGGATGGGGTGGGGGGGCAGGGTGGAGGGGGGTGGGTGGAAGGGGGAGGGGGGGGGGTGGAGGGGAATGATGATAAACGGACCTGAGGGGAAAAGTGGAGGGGGAGGAGGGGGTTGGAGGAGGAAGAAGAGGAGACGGGGGGGGGGACGGGTGGGAGGGGTTGATTTCTGAGATTCTTATCTGCCACCTTCCGACCGAAATAGGTCTGACAATGTCAGTATTATGTCGTGTTTTTTTTTTTTATTCTCTTTTTTTTCCCCTTTCTTTCTTCTCTGATCTTCCTTTCTTTCTTTCTCTCTTTGTTTGCTCGTTCATTCTTTCATTCATTCGTTCATTCTTTCATTCATTCGTTCATTCTTTCATTCATTCGTTCATTCTTTCATTCATTCGTTCATTCTTTCATTCATTCGTTCATTCTTTCTTTGTGTTTCGTTCTTTCTTTCTCATTGCCTCCAATCAGATTGATGTCAGTCTTGTGCTGGTTCTGGTCAGTTATGATGGACATAATTATTCAAGCAGATGATCATCATACTAGATCAAAGTCCTATGCTTGCTAAACTACTACACACGTAGGATAAATGAAATCCAATCTGTGATCCAGCAAACATCTCCTAAACGATGGTCAGTATTCATCATAAAGTGAGAAACGCAGGTGTTGTCCACAAATGAGGTCTATTGAATTTAGCACAGAGCAGTTTCCAAAGCCGGAACTTGTAAGAAAGTTAAATACAGAAACAGACCATGTTCGGGAAATCTGGGGTAATCCGTCTTAGATAGAGCTCACGTTTAGCGAGAGAGTGACCCCGCCGATTTTACAGGACAGACGACACGGATGGACATGCGCAAAGCAGTTTAGCCCCCACCCCCACCCCTCCCTCTCCGTTGGTATGGATGAACACGTTACACATAGCATTGCACCTTCCCCGAAGTTGGAGTATGGCTGCCTTAATGGCACGATTAAAAAAACCCGTCATACACAGAAAAATCCACTCCCTTTGTTGGGTAGATGGGATTAATCCTAGTCTGTCTATACAGGGAGTGTCCGCAGGAGCATCAGCCTGCGTACGCAGAGAAAGAAAAACAAGATGCGAAGCATATAAACGTACTCCCGTTTTCCAAACCGCTTATAAATCGGCCAAGTGCTTTGTGAGATAAGAAATAAAGGCAAAATAACGGTTTTAACGGTTATTTAACCGATGTACACTTTTGAAACTGGTATTTTAGTCCTCACTGGGCTAAAGCCTGTGTACATACCAAATTTCATCCAAATCGGACAATATGCCAAGAATAACGGTTTTTAACGGTCAGATTTTGAAACACTGCATGGAAGTGCCATTTGTGTGTGATGACCTTTCTATATACAAAATTGCATTAAAATCCACCAATACATAAAAAATAACGGCAAAATAACGGTTTATCGGTTATATAACCGATATACACTTTTGAAACCGGTATTTTAGTCCTCACTGGGCTAAAGCCTGTGTGCATATCAAATTTCATCCAAATCGGACAATATGTCAAGAATAACGGTTTTTAAACGGCCAGATTTTGAAACACTACATGGAAGTGCCATTTGTGTGTGGTAACCTTTCTATATACCAAATTTCATTAAAATCCACCTACATATAAGAAATAACGGCAGAATAACGGTTTTTAACGGTTGTTTAATCCATTTTCAGCATTACATCACTTACATATGGACAGAGGATCCGATTTGTCACAAGATCATCCAAACCGCTTATAAATTGGCCAAGTACTTTCTGAGATATTCCATAAAGAAGAAAAACCGTTACAGGCCGTTACAACCGTTAGTAACGGCTATAACGGGGCAAACTAAAACATCAGGCATCATCCGTGACCCATAATGAACATACCTGCTAATTTTCATAAAGGTCGGCCAAGTACTTTCTGAGATATTCCATAAAGAAGAAACCCGTTACAGGCCGTTACAGCCGTTAGTAACAGTTATAACGGTAAACTAAAACATCGGGCATTATTCGTGACCCATAATGAACATACCTACAAACTTTCAGAAAGATTGGTCTAGTACTTTCTGAGATATTCCATAAAGAAGAAAAAGCGTTACAGGCCGTTACAGCCGTTAGTAACGGCTGTAACGGTAAACTAAAACGTCGGGCATCATCCTTGACCCATAATGAACATACCTGCAAATTTTCAGAAAGATCGACCCAGTAGTTTTGTCTGGAGCGAGTGGAACACATTTTGACCACGGACACACAGACAGACGTTTTTATTCTAAAGTACTCCCTGTTCTTTAAGAACTGGGAGTACAAAAATGGACTTGCTAGATCTGTTTTGCTTGGCTTATGATCTGAGAAAAGGCCACCCTGTCTGCAATGGAAGAAGATGCGTTACTTTCCTCTGATTGGTTAAATCCATCCCATAACAGGTCTATTTCACCCCGTCAGTCAGCCTAGCTGGCCAATCAGAGAGAGAGACTCAAAATACAAACACACACACAAAACAAGAAGTAACGTAACGCAAATTTAACAGACTGTACAAACCTGACCAGTGAATTTTCCACACAACGTCTCTATCAGACGTGACACAAGTTAAACGAATAAACAGCCATCGTAAGCAGAGGAGTGACATCAGGACTTTATGATTGATGTTTGTTTGCAACTTGCTGCGTCTGAGGAAGACTTTGTGTGGAAAATTCACTGGCCTGTGTTTGTACTGTCTGTTAAATTGGCGTCGCTTTACATCTTGTATTTGTGTGTTTATTAGTAGTTTGAGTCATTTTCAGTAACGCAGCAGTCTGTTTTCGGTGTCAATCAGAGAGAGAGAGAGAGAGAGAGAGAGAGAGAGAGAGAGAGAGAGAGAGAGAGAGAGAGAGAGCCAACCCGTAGATGTGAAGGATGCGACCGTATATTGAGGACACTGTGACAAACTTCACTTATTGTTATTGTTGTTATGACCGATTTCACTTATTATTATTTTTATTGTTATTATTATTATGACCGACTTCACTTATTATTATCATGACCGACTTCACTTGTTGTTATCATTATGACCGACTTCACTTATCTTTATTATTATGACTGACTTCACTTATTATTATCATCATTATGACCGACTTCGCTTATTATAATTGTGACCGACTTCACTTATCATTATTATGACCGACTTCACTTATTATTATCATTATGACCGACTTCACTTATTATTATCATTATGACCGACTTCACTTATTATTATCATTATGATCGATTTTCACTTTTTTTACATTATTACCGCTTCACTTATCATTATTAGACCGACTTCACTTTTTATTGTTATTATTATATTATGCCGCCTTCACTTTTCTCAAAACATTTTTTTATCATTATTAATTTTTTTTATTCTTATTATTTTATGACCGCTTCCTTTTTTATGATCACTATGACGACTTCATTTATCATTTTTTGACCGCCCTTCACTTATTGTTTTTATTATTATTTTTTATGACCGACTTCATTTTTTGTTATTATTTTTAATTATTATTTTTATGCCGCTTATTTGTTATGACACTAGACCAACTCAGTATCTTTAGTATGACGATAAGTCAGAGGGGCGTTTGCTCACGAACAAAGACGGTTAAAACACGCATCTTGACCGCCAAACAAAAAAAAGGTTCCAATTGCAACGAAAGACAGGCTTTACTTTCCCTGATTTTTCTTTTTGGGGACGGTTGAAACAGAAAATACAGACGGGCATTTAAAAAAGAAAATGCGAACTCTGGTAAAAATAGCGACTGGCTTTTTAAAAAAAGAAAATGCAAACTCTTTTCACTGGACTGAACGAGCCCCAATTGTAGGGGAAATTGTTACCGCAGAAAGAAAATAGTGATTCTCTCTGTTGTACAGGACTTTGATATTCACTGTGGTAAAATGAATAGTACTTCTTCTGTTGTACAGGACTTTGTAATATCAGCTGGGGTAAAAATGAAATATGACTTCCTCTGTTGTACAGTGTTTTGTTAATCACGGGGTAGAAATAAAAAGTGACTTCTCTCTTTTGTACGTGCTTTGTATATATAGCTTGGTAAAAAGAATAGGCTTCTCTCTGTTGTACGTAAATTTTTTTATCGGTGTGAAATGAAATAGGACTTCTCTCTGTTGTACGTGACTTTGTATTATCGCTGGGGTAGAAATAAAAAGTGATTTCCTCTTTGTACATGACTTTGATATACAGCTGTGGTAGAAATGAAAAGTGACTTCTCCGTTGTCAGTGACTTTGTAATACAGCTGGGGAAATGAAATAGTGACTTTCCTGTTGTACGTGATTTTTTAAATATCAGCGGGTAAAAAATGAATGTGTTTCTCTCTGTTGTACATGATTTTGTATTCACGTGGTAGAAATAAATATGACTTCTTCTTTTTGTAATGACTTTGTAATACGCTGTGGTGAAATGAAATAGTGTTCTCTCTGTTGTACAGTGATTTGTATATACACTGGGGTAAAAAATGAAATAGTGACTTCTCTCTTTTTTTTTGTACAGTGACTTTGTATTATCACTGGGGTAGAAATGAAAAGGACTTCCTCTGTTGTACAGTGATTTGTATATTCAGCTGGGGAAAAAGAAATAGGACTTCTCTCTTTTGTACGTGTTTTGTATTATCAGCTGGGTAGAAAGAAATAGTGACTTCTCTCTGTTGTACAGTGACTTTGTTATTCAGCTTGGTAAAAATGAATATGACTTCTCTCTGTTGTACATGACTTGTTAATAGCTGTGGTAAAAATGAATGGACTTCTCTCTGTTGTACATGACTTGTAATATCACTGGGTAGAAATAAAATAGGACTTCTTCGTTGTCAGTGACTTTTTAAATATCGCTTGGTGAAATGAAATAGTGATTCTCTTTTGTACAGGCTTTGTATAACAGCTGGGTAGAAAGAAATAGTGACTTCTCTCTGTTGTACAGTGTTTTGTATATATCGCTGTGTAGAAATGAAATAGTGATTCTCCGGTTGTACGTGATTTGTAATATCAGCTGTGGTAGAAATAAAATAGTACTTCTCTCTGTTGTACAGTGATTTTGTATATACAGCGGGGTAGAAATGAAATGTATTTCCCTCTTGTTGTACAGGACTTTGTATATTCGTGGGGAGAAAGAAATGTGACTTCCTCTTTTTCAGTGACTTTGTAATATCACGTGGAAAAATGAAATGTGATTCTCTCTGTGTACAGTGTTTTTTTATAATCGCTTGTAAAATAAATAGGACTTCCTCTGTTGACAGGACTTGTTTTTAAATCAGCGGGGTAGAAATGAAATAGGATTTCTCCTGTTACATGGACTTTGTATATATCAGTGTGGTAGAAAGAAATAGTGACCTCTCGTTGTACAGGGATTTTGTATATACAGCGTGGAGAAAGAAAAGTGACTTCTCCTGGTACATGACTTTGTATTATCAGCTGGGAAAATAAAATAGTGACTTCTCTCGTTTTCGTGACTTTGTATATATCCGTGTAGAAATGAAAAGGGACTTCTCTTTTGTACAGGACTTTGAATTTTATCAGCTGGGGTAGAAAGAAATAGTACTTCCCTTTTGACGTGACTTTGTATATATCAGTGGGTAAAATGAAATATGACTTCTCTTGTTGACAGTCTTTAATATCAGTGGGGTAGAAATAAAAATAGTGTTTCTCTCTTTGTACATGATTTAAAATATAGCTGGGTGAAATAAATAGTGACTTCTCTCTGTTGTACAGTACTTTGTATATACAGCTGTGTAAAATAAAATAGTGCTTCTCTTTTGTTGTACAGTGACTTTGTATATACACTGTGTAAAAATGAAATAGGACTTCTCTCTGTTGTACAGTGACTTGTATATATCCTGTGGTAAAAATAAAATTTTCTTTTTCCTGTTGTACAGTGATTTTATATTCCTGGGTAAAAGAAATATTTACTTCTTCGTTGTACATGACTTTGTATTATCAGCTTTAAAATGAAATAGGACTTCCTCTGTTGTACAGTTTTTTGAATATCAGCTGGGAGAAATGAAATTTGACTTCTCCTGTGTACGGCTTTGTTATATCGCGTGGTAAAATTTAAATATGACTTCCTTTTTGTCGTGATTTTATATATCACTTGGTAAAATGAAATAGTGACTTCTCTCTGTTGTACGTGACTTTGTATATACGCTGTGGAAAAATAAAATAGGCTTCTCTTGTTGTACGTGTTTTGTATATATCAGTTGGAAAATGAATGTCTTCTCCTGTTGTCAGTGATTTTGATATTTCACGTGGGAAATAAATAGTGATTTCCCTCTCTTTTTTACGGGACTTTGTATATTCAGCTGTGGTAGAAATGAA
>CM031623.1:56445997-56448497 GCA_018398815.1 Conus ventricosus | reverse complement strand
CGTAAAATAAAAATGGAAAAAAAAAAGGAAGAGGAGAGAGAGTAAGGAGAAAAAGAAGAACGAATGTGGTAGCCAGAAGAAAAAGAAGAAGAAAAAGAAGAAGAAGAAGAAAGATAAAAACGACATTGATAACTAATCAGTGGTGAACCCCCCTCCCCCCCCCCCCCCCCTCCACACACACACAGAGTGATCACCCCTCCTACCTACCCCCTCCCACTCATCCTCAAGACCCTCCCTCCGCTCCGTTCTAACCCCTACCCCCTACTCCTTACCTCCCTCCACCTCCACCTCCCCACCTGCCCCGTTCTTCCACGAACCCCCCCCCCCCCCCCCACCTGTCTCCCCCCCCTCCAACCCCCCCCCCCCCCCCCCCCCCCCCCCCCCCCCCCCCCAGCCACGCTGTGGTGTTAAGAGGGTAGTGTAAAGTCTTTCTGTCACCTCGACTGAACCAACTTCCAGCGGAGACTGTGACTCATACGATTCCACACGGACATCGAGAGGGCTCTAGACGCTTGACGTTTTGACGCCTTGACGCCTTGACGCCTGACGCTTTGACGTCTGGGCACTTGACGCCTGACGCCTGAGGCTTTGACGCACCCTCTCTCCTCTTTTCTGTCTGTCTAGCTGTCTCTCTCTCTCTCTCTCTTCTCTCTCTCTCTCTCTCTCTCTCTCTCTCTCTCTCTCTCCCTCTCTTCTCTCTCTCTCTCTCTCTCACCCTCTCTATCTCTCCCTCTTACTCACCCTCTCTCCTCTGTTCTGTCTGTCTAGCTGTCCTCTCTCTCTCTCTCTCTCTCTCCTCTCTCTCTCTCTCTCTCTCTCTCTTCCTCTCTCTCTCTCTCTCTCTCTCACCCCCTCTCTATCTCTCCCTCTCACTCACCCTCCTCCTCTGTTCTGTCTGTCTAGCTCTCTTCTCTCTCTCTCCTCTCCTCTCTCTCTCTCTCTCCTCTCTCTCTCTTCTCTCTCTGTCTCTGGCTCTGTCCCTCTCTGTCTAAGTGATCCATCTTCATTTCCAAACATCAACCTCCTGTAGTTTTGTTTTGTCTCATCTGCTCAGGTTGGATTTTTTGTTACAAATCACCATTGTGGCTGACATCATCATTACCATCATCATCGTGAACATCATCATCAACATCATCTTCATCGTCATCGTCGTCATCGTCGTAATCATCATCATCATCATCATCATCATCATCATCATCATCATCATCACAGTCGTCGTCGTTGTCGCCGTCGCCGTCGTCATCATCGTCGTCATCATCATCATCATCATCATCATCATCATCATCATCATCATCATCATCACCATCGTCATCATCTTCCCTCTTTATTTTCTTATCCTTCTTTACCTTTTCTTTTCTTTAGTATCCATCTCTTCTTCCTCTTCTCAATCGTCTTCTCCTCCTCTTCATTCTACTTTCTTTTACTTCTTTCTACTTGTTCTGTTTCTGCTTCTTCTTCTTCTTGATCTTTTTATTGTTGTTGTTTTCTCCTCCTCCTCCTCCTCCTCCTCCTCCTCCTCCTCCACTCCTTCTCCTCCTCCTCCTCCCCACCTCATGTTCCTTCTCCTCCTCTACTTCCTCCTTCTCTCTCTCTCTCTCTCTCTCTCTCTCTCTCTCTCTCTCTCTCTCTCTCTCTCTCTCTCTCTCATACGATTTTCATTATTTAGACTGCTGAAAAGTAATTATTTAGTAGAAGCAGAAGCTTATTTGTCTCTGAACTTGAATAGATTTATCAGGTCTGAATTAACAAAATTCAGGTTTGGTGTATCGGATATTGCTGTACATCGTCAACGATATAATGTACATACAGAAAATGATTTGTTGTGTCCATTGTGTAAATCTGGTAGGGAAGATGAACTTCATTTTGTATTCTTATGTCCTGTTCTGGCAGATTTACGACAAAAACTTATTCCGTTAAAATGTCATCGACGTCCAGCACTGTTCAAGTTAGTCTGTCTTTTGTCGTAAAAAAAAATTACAACGTTGCAAGAAACCTTGCTTTATAGCTGTACAAATCATTTAAAAGAAGGAGTGATTTGACATAGGTAATTTGCATATGTTGAGAATGTTTAAATTTTTGTGATGAAATACCTTGTTTAACTATGTTTTTTATTACTCATCCCCTTCAAATGGGGCTGTGGCCTTTCTGAATAAATTTTCGTTATCGTTATCGTTATCGTTATCTCTCTCTCTCTCTATCTCTCTCTCTCTCTCTCTCTCTCTCTCTCTCCTCTCTCTCTCTCTCTCTCTCTCTCTCTCTCCTCTCTCTCTCTCTCTCTCTCTCTCTCTCTCTCTCTCTTCTCTCTCTCTCTCTCTCTTCTCTCTCTCTCTCTCTGATATTTTTTTGTCTTTAAATCTCATTGCATAATTCCGTGTAGCAAGGACATGTTGGAAGAACAGGTTCTGCCTAAAATGTCAATCCTTGATCGAATAAAAGTTTTCTGAGTTCTGAGTTATCTTCTTCTTCTTCTTGTTCTTGTTCTTGTTCTTCTTGTTCTTCT
>CM031623.1:56433497-56440997 GCA_018398815.1 Conus ventricosus | reverse complement strand
TACTTGTGTAAGCGTGCTCAGAATCTAAACCATGTTGATCATTTTCAATCGTAAAGAAGTTGACACAAAAATTCTGCGAGTCTTTTTTTTTTTTTTTTTTTTTGTAACCTGACGTGTGTTGTGTTAACATAAAGGAATAAAAGAGACAAATATGGAAACAAGAGTTGAAAGAGCCTCGTTCCTGATTTATTTTCTTTCCGTTTGAAAATCCACACCATCTTTAACGCGGAGACGCTGAACGTCGTCTGTACGGGTAAAAATAAAAAATAAAAAAAAAGAAAGAAAAGAAAAGAAAGAAAAAGAAGAAAGCCAGAAAGAAAATGTCTGTCCATTCTGTGCGGTCATCATGTCTGTCCATTCTGTGCGGTCATCATTCTGGCTCATGCACCATCAGAAATAAAGTCCGCTGATAAGTGCTGGTCATTGTACGAGCAAATTTATACTCTACCCCGTTGGGAATGAACTGCCGGAAAACGTGCCCCCGTTCCTAGAGCCGGAAAGTGGAATGCTGCGAAAAAAAAAAAAAAAAAAAAAAGAAGAAGAAGAAAAGGAAAAAAAAAAAAAGAAAAATAAGGAAAAAGCTTCGGTCCGAGAAATATGCAAGAAAGAAAGAAACAGAATAATATCCCCCTACCCCCCCCCCCCCCCTACCCCCGCAAGTAGATGCCTCGATCTGGCTTCCCACTCCCAGAGTTTCCCAGGCGTATAATCAGTCAGAGCAGCGGGCAATTCTGCCATGACCGGTTTAGAGCGTGGCATTAGAGCGACAGAGCGCTCATAAAAAAGGGACCCGACTTGCAGGAGGCGGCTCCGGGAATGGCTGGGGAGCGTTGAGGAGCCGGGCATAAAACGGCCATGTGGGGGTCTATGTGAAGGCCCTCCATCTAGCAGACCCCTAGACCAGATAGAGTCACGAAGTCTCTGTCTCCCCCCCCCCCCCCCCCCTCACCTCACCTCACCTCACCTCCGTTTCCCACACCCCTAATGAGGGTTATCGGCGAAGCTCAGCTGCCCCGCCCCCCCCCCCCCCACACACACACACACACTCTCCTCTCCTCCTCCCCCTCCTCTCCCCCCCCCCTCTCACCACCTACCCTTCCTTCCTTCTCCTCACCCCCCTCCTGTTATCAGACCGGACAATAACCTCTGGCAGTTACTACTTTACTCCCAGCGTGAATCACGAAATCGCTCAAGGGGAGAGACTAGCAATCTTATTTTTTATTGGCTGATAGAAACGAAAGCTAGTTTTATACGTCTGGTGAATAATTCATTATAAGTTTTCTCTCTCTCTCTCTCTCTCTCTCTCTCTCTCAACGGGTCGACCTTTCCCTCACCCTTCACCCCCACCCCACCCCCACCCCACCCCCTTTTATTTTCTTTTTAAATGGTTGGAAAGGGAGGGGGAGGGAGATGGTGACTAACGATCCTGCTGAGTTCATTTTGAATTGATTCGTTGAGTGATTTGAGAAGACAGGTCTTAGAGTTGACTTGTATGGGGGCGGGGCGGGGGCGGGGGAGGGAGGGGGGGGGCAACAGAGTCCATGTTAATGGTCTGTAGCTAACAGGCGGGTCCACTCCCCCCTCTCGCACACACCCCATCCCCCACCCCTGCCCATCTCAAAACGACTGAAAGCATTTCATCTTCATTAAAAGCCATTTTTGTTGACAAGTGTGTGGGTCTTAATACAGATCGTTAGACCTGAAAGAGGGGCAGTGTTTGCAGCAGAAGAAGAAGACTTCAATGAGGAATCCCTTCCTAAGTCAGCTTGACGTTAATTGGGGAATAAAAAAAATAATAATAAAAAAGTTCAGCGACGAATAGACCTCCTCGGTATTCTTCTCCTTCAAGCCTGTTCAATCTGCTTGATGAGCTCCGTGTCAAAGCAACAGGTTCTTTCTTGTCAAGGAGTCGCCAGTTTGATTCTTCATCTAAACAACACTTCAACAACCGACAGACCCGAACATTTGTTGCTGCGTGTCTTGGCGTGTTGTCGTTCTGGTGGTTTAGAAGCCTAGTGTGAGATTGGTCTTCTTGGCCCATTCTGTGTGTGTGTGTTTGTGGGGGGGGGGGGGGGGGGAGGGAGAGGGGGTTTTTGGCTCTATCGTATCACCGTGAGGGGTCGTGAACGTTGAGAGCTGGAGGTACAGTGGTAAGGTTTTATCTTGATGGTCGCTCGTTGGCACTAAAAGGAGAACACACTTCTTCCGGCTGGTTTAATGTCTGTCCATTATGAGTGAGGTAGAGACAGACATACGCGTTCACATCCCTCGCTGAAAAAAAAAAGGGGGGGGGAGGAGGGGGGGGGGGGGAAGGGGGGGGGGGGGGGGGGGGGGGGGGGGGGGGGGGGGGGGGGGTTAGGTACTGCATTAAACAAGGTAATAAGGATCCCGTTCATAGCAGAATGGTGGGGAAAAGAGAGAGAGAGAGAGAGAGAGAGAGAGAGAGAGAGAGAGAGAGAGAGAGAGAGAGAGAGAAAAGAAAAAACACAAAAGGTGGGACGGGAGGTTCTCGCAAATAGCGTTTGTTCAGAGTTATGTCCCTTTTACTCTCGTCGATCTCATCTCTCTGTCCCCGTCCTACGTTGGTGTTCATCTCTTTACAGCGTTGATTTCTACCACCTCATATAACACAGACCCATTCAGATGGGGCCTCTTGTAGTCTCGCCCCTGTGTCCTACGATCCAGCAGAAGAGCAATCAATATCGTGTCGCTGGGCAGGCCTCCAGCCGGAGGAGACCCCGCCCTGCTAGCGTGACCGTTCGGTTGCTGGTGGTCCAGTGCTGTCTGTTCTGATCCCACGTGACGTGGGACTCTGGGCATCGCTTGTAATCTGACCACTATCTGAGGATGCTGACCGCTTAGGTCGCCGAACCAGACGAAATCTCCTCTCTCTCTCCTCTCCCCTCTCTCTTCTCTCTCTCTCCTCTCTCACTCTCTCTCTCTCTCTCTCTCTCTCTCTCTCTCATCTGTCTGTCTGTCTGTCTGTCTGTCTGTCTGTCTGTCTGTTTCTCTCTCTCAGTCTCTCTCTCTGTCTCTCTCTCTCTCTTCTCTCTGTCCCCCTCCTCTCTCTCTCTCATCTCTCTCTCTCTCTCCCTCCACTCTCTCCTCCTCCTCTCACTCTCTCTCTCTCTCTCTCTCTCCGTGACATCCTGTTCACTCTTGTAACATCTCGCTCTCCTCTCCTCTGCCAGTCTGGCGATCTGCTGTCGTTTCCTTGAATGTTACTGTGCGAGGGTTGGCCTGAAGAAGCGTGCTTCCATCTCCACTGTGCACGCACTGGAGCTCAGTCCTGCCGCTTTGGGGCCCCGGGGGGGGGGGGGGGGGGGGGGCACTCCCCTCGGGGGGGGGACCCCCTCTACTTTCTTAAAATCTCCACCTCCCCCAAAATTTTCTAAAGTTTTAAAAAAAAAAAAAAATTTCAAATAACTCCCCCCCCATGGCCCCAAAACCCAAAAGCCCCCCCTTTTCGACCCCATTTCTTCCACCCCACCCTTCCCAAAAAAATTCGTGCAAATTTTTTTAAAATTTTAATTCTTTTTCTTTTCTCGTTTTTCGGTTTTCTTTTGTCCCTGGGGTTTTGGGTTTTTTCCCCCCCTGGGCCCCTGGGTTTAAAACCTCTTTTTTTCCCCTTTTTTTATTTTTTTCCCTTTTTTTTTTTTTTTTTTTTTTTTTTTCCCCCCCCCCCTTTTTTTTTTTTTTTTTGGGGGGTTTTTTTTTTTTTTTTTTTTTTTTTTTTTTTTTTTTTTTGGGTTTTTCCCCGCCTTTTCCCCCCGTTTTTTTTCGCCCCTTTTTTCCCCCAAAAAAACCCCCCCCTTTTTTTTTTTTTTTTTTTTTTTTTTTTTAAAAAAAAATTTTTTTTTTTTTCCCCTTTTCCCTTTGGGGTTGAAATGGTAACAGTTTCTTTTAAACTGATCCCCCTTTTTTTTTGGGTGTTAAGGGGGGGTTTTTGCCAAAATGGGCCCCCTTTTTTAGAAAAAACCCAAAAAAAACAACACCAGCCTCCCCTGGGGGGGGGGAAAAAAACCCTCCCAAAACCCTAAAAAATTTTGGGGGGGGGGGGGGGGGGGGGGGGGCCGTCCCGGGGGGGGGGCTAACAAGGGGGGGGGGGGGGGGGGGGGGGGGGGGGGGGGGGGAAGGGGGGGGGGGGGTTTTGGGGGAACGGGGGGGGGGGGGGGGGGGGGGGGGGGGGGGGGGCCCCGGTGTTAAAAAGGGGGGGGGGGGAAAATTTTTTTTTTGGGGTGAAAGGGGGGGGGCAAAAAAAAAACCGGGGGGGGGGGGGCCCCGGGGGGGGGCCCCAAAAACCCCGGGGGGATTTGGGCGGGGGGGGGGGGGGAAAAACCAAAAAAGGGGGGGGGGGGGGGGGGGGGGGGGGGGGGGGGGGGGGGGGGGGGGGGGGGGGGGGGGGGGGGGGGTTTTTGGGGGGGGGGGGGAAAATTGGGGGTTGGGAGAGGGGGTGTTTGGGGGGGGGTGGGAAATGGCTTAAAAGGGGGGAGGGAAAGGGGGGGGTTTTGAGGAGGGGGGGGGAAAGGGGGGGGTGGGGGGGTAAGTTTTGGGCCCTTTTTTTTGAGTTGGGGGGGGGGGTGGGGGGGGGTGGTTGGGGGGGGGGGGGGGGGGGGTGGGGGGGGGGGGGGGGGGGGGGGGGGGGGGGGGGGGGGGGGGGGGGGGGGGGTTTTTTTTTTTTTCCCCCCCCCCCCCCCCCCCTTTTTTTTTTAAAAAAAAAAAAAAAAAATTTTTTTTCCTCACTTTTTTTTTTTTTACCCCTTTTTAAAAAAAAACCCCCAACCAAAACCCCCCCAAAAAAAAAAAATCCTTTTTTTTCCCTCTTTCCCCCCCGTTGCGTTTTTTTCCCCCCCTTTCTTTTTTTTTTTTTAAAACCACTGCTTTTTGTCCTCTTCTGTTCTGCTCTTCTCTTCTCCTCTCTCCCTCTCTTTTTCCTCTCTCTCCTCTCTCTTCTCCTCCCCCCCCCACACACAACACAACCAAAACACACACCCCCCCAAAACCCCCCCCCCCCCCCCCCCCCCACAACCCAACCCCCCCCCCCACACACCACACAAAACACCCCCCCCCTCCCCTTTTTTTCCTCTCTCTTCTCCCCTCCTCCCCCCTCTCTTCTCTTCTCTCCTCTTCTTTTCCCCAAAACAGTCTTCTTTTCTCTCCTCTCCTTCCCTTCTCTTCTCCCCCTTCCCCTCTCCCTCTTCCTCTCCCCCCCCCCAAACCCCCCCACACCCCCCCCCCCCCCCCAAACACACACACCACCCCCCCCCCCCCCCCCCCACCCCCACCCCCCCCCCCCGCCCACCCCCCTCCCCCCTCTTTTTTTTTTCACTCTCTCTCTCCTCTTAAAATTTCTCTCTCTCTCTCCTCTTCTCTTCCCTCTTTTTTTGTCTCCCCCCCTTTTTCCCCCCCCCCTTCCCTCTTCTCCCCCCCCCCCCCCCCCAACCCCCCCCCCCCCCCACACCACCCCCAGTCCCCCCCCCCTTTTTAAAGCCCCCCCTTAAAAAAGTACCCCCTCCTCCCTTTCCCCCCTTTCCTCTTTCTTTTTCCCTCCGGGGTTTTGGTCCAAAAGGAAAATTTTAAAATTCTTTTATTTCCGGGTCAATAAAAAAACACTTTTTTTTTCCCTCCCCCCCCCCCCCGAAGGGCAATAGCGGCCAAAAACCAAAAAAAAAATTTTTAAACCCCTTTTTTCACTTTTAAAGATCCCTTGTTGGCTAGATGATTTAAAGAAAAAAAATTTTTTCAAAAACAAAAATAAAAAAATTTTTCAAAAAAGTAACCCCAAAAAGTTAAGGAAAACCCCCCTTTACAAAAAAAAAAAAAAGAAGAAAAGAGGGAGAGAAAAGGGAAGAAAACGAAAACAAAAAGGAAAAAAAGAAGGGGGGGGAGAAGAGAGAAACAAAAGGGAAGGGACCAAAAGGGGAGAGAGAGGGGGAGGGGAAAAAAAAAAGAAAACAAAAAAACCAAAAAAACAAAAAAAGAGAAGAAAAGACAACAACGACGACGAGGAGGGAGAAAAAAAAAAAAACCAACAAACAAACCCCCAAAACCCAGATAAAAACAAAACAAAAAAAAAAAAAAAAAAAAAAAAAAAGAAAAACAAAAAACAACCCTAAAAACCATATCGAACAAAAAAAAAAAACCCGCAACCCCCCCAAAAACGGGAAAAACAAAAACCCGGTTTGGTCCTTTAACCTTCCTCCACCCCCAAGGAAAATTCCCCCCCCCTCCCACCCTTAACTTTCGGGTCACCCCCACTAATTGGGGGTTTTTTATAAAAGAGGGGTTTTAGGAAAAAGGCAAACTTTTGGGGTTTTTTTTTTTTGGTTTTTTTTGTTTTGTTTTGTTTTTTTTTGGGGGGGGTTGTTTTTGGTTTTGCTTTTTCTTTTTTGTTTGTTTTTTTTGGCGCCATTCTGTCTTTTCACAAAAAATAACATTTGTTATTTGTTTTTGTGTTTTCATTTCGTCCTTTGTTTAACCAATAATATTTCATTTCTTCCCTTGTACTAACCGTATGTGATCGGAACGGCCGAAAAAAAAAAAATCCTGTACAAGTCCCCGCGATGGGAGCCTTAAAAAGGAGATCTCAATGCACCCGTCGCCATCCACCCCCCCCCACCACCCCCAGTCCCCCTCCCCAACCCAAACGTCCCCTACCCCACCCCTGTGCCACCCCCCCCCCCCCCCCCCCCCCCCCCCCCCACCCCATCTCCTCACCTCTCCGTCCCAAAGCTGCCGTCTCCCCCGGCGGGGGGGGACAGTGGTGAACTCAATTTGTCACCGTGGGGAAATCGGGGTCCCCCTTTGTCGCCATAGTCAGCCACAGACATGCCCATGGGCTGTGTGGGGGAGGGGGGGGGAGGGGGTAAAAAAAGAAGGTGATGATGGGGATGAGAATGATGATGGTGTGATGATGAGATGAGATGAGATGGGGATGATGAAAGAAAAGAAAGAAGAAGAAGAAGAAGAAAAAAAGAAAGAAGAAGAAGAAGAAGAAGAAGAAGGAAAGAAGAGAGGAGGGGGAGGGTGTAGAAAAGAAGAAGTTTATGATGATATGATGATGAATGATGATATGATGATGATGATGATGATAAGAAGAAGAAGAAGAAGAAGAAGAAAGAAGAAAAAAAGAAAAAAGAGGAGGAGGAGGAGGGAGGAGGGGGGGAAGAGAAAAAAAAGAAGAAAAAAGGGGGGGATGATGATGAGATATGAAAGAAAAGATGAGAGATGATGATGATGATGAATGATGATGATATGATGAGATGATGATGAAAAAAAGGGGATGATAGAGAGATGAGATGAAAAAGAAGGAGGAGGGAAAAAGGAAGGAGAAAGAGAGCAGAGCAACAACTCAAAGGAGGGGAGGAGCATTTAAAAAGGGGGAGGAGAAGAAAAAAAAAAAAAAAAAAAAGGGAAAAAGGACAAGGAAGAGAAGAAAAAAACGACACGAAGAAAAAAGATAGAAAGATAGAAAAAAAGAAAAGAAACAGAAAGAAGGAA
>CM031623.1:56423497-56425997 GCA_018398815.1 Conus ventricosus | reverse complement strand
TTACATTTCAACACATCCACCTTTTTTCTTTCTTTCTTTTCCATTTTCTTTTCTCTCTGTGTTGTTTTTGTTGTTGCTGTTCTTGTTGTTTGTGTTGTTGTTGTGTTGTTGTTTTTGGTTGTTGGGTTTTTGTTGTTTTTTGTTGTTGTTGTTGTTACTTGTTATTGTTGTGTGAAGATCTGGCAAGGAAAGGTAAGCATGGTTTAAAATGCATTGTTAAGGAATTCGAGACATTCAATAATGAGGCTGTGCATTACGCCGAATTTTTTTTTCTTCTTTCATTTCAAATTCAATCCATAATACAACATACAGTTGAGTTACGGGCCTTGAATCGGCTGCCATGAACACTGAAAAGATTCATCATTTACATACACCGATAGTTTCCTTATTCATTCACACAGACTGCAACTCATCTTATCTTGTGCATGGAGAGTCTAATAGGTATCCTGTAGACAATCAGGTACGTTCGACACTGACTAAAGATAAGCCCACTGATATCAACACACTGACTGCCATGTCAATAGAGATCCTTTTTTCACTGCTATCATCACGCTGACTGCCATGTCAATAGAGATCTTATTTCACTGCTATCATCACGCTGACTGCCATGTCAATAGAGATCCTATTGCACTGCTATCATCACGCTGACTGCCATGTCAATAGAGATCTTATTTCACTGCTATCATCACGCTGACTGCCATGTCAATGAGATCCTATTGCACTGCTATCATCAGCTGACTGCCATGTCATAGAGATCTTATGTTCACTGCTTCATCAGCTGTGCGTGTCAAGAGATCTTGCAATGCTATCAACGTGATCCCATGGTAAGAGATCTTATTTACATGCTATCATCACGACTGCATGTCAATAGAGATCTATTTCATGCTATCATACGCTGACTGCAGTCAATAAAGATCTTATTTCACTGCTTTCATACTGACTGCAGGGCAATAAGATCTATTCACTGCTACATCACCTGACCATGTCAATAGAGTCTATTACGCTATATCAGGCTGACTGCACTGTTAATAAGATTCATGCACTGTATCATCACGCTGACTGCATGTCATAAGATCTTATTCACTGCTATCATCAGGGACTCCCTAAATAGATCATGCATGCTTAACATCCGCTGATGCCATGGCATAGAGATCTTATATCACTGCTAATCATCACGCTGACTCCCATGTCAATAAGATTATTATCACTGCTATACACACGGACTGCCATGTCAATAGAGATCCTATTTCACTGCTATCATCACGCTGACTGCCATGGCAATAGAGATCTATTGCACTGCTATCATCACGCTGACTGCCATGGCAATAGAGATCCTATTGCACTGCTATCATCACGCTGACTGCCATGTCAATAGAGATCGTATTTCACTGCTATCATCACGCTGACTGCCATGGCAATAGAGATCTTATTCACTGCTATCATCACGCTGACTGCCATGTCAATAGAGATCTTATTTCACTGCTATCATCAGCTGACTGCCATGTCAATAGAGATCCTATTTCACTGCCATCATCACGCTGACTGCCATGTCAATAGAGATCCTATTGCACTGCTATCATAAACGCTGACTGCCATGTCAATAGAGATTCCTATTGCACTGCTATCATCACGCTGACTGCCATGTCAATAGAGATCCTATTGCACTGCTATCATCACGCTGACTGCCATGTCAATAGAGATCCTATTGCACATGCTATCATCACGCTGACTGCCATGTCAATAGAGATCTATTGCACTGCTATCATCACGCTGACTGCCATGTCAATAGAGATCCTATTGCACTGCTATCATCACGCTGACTGCCATGTCAATAGAGATCTATTGCATGCTATCATCACGCTGACTGCCATGTCAATAGAGATCCTATTGCACTGCTAACATCACGCTGACTGCCATGTCAATAGAGATCTATTTCACTGCTATCATCACGCTGACTGCCATGTCAATAGAGATCCTATTTCACTGCTATCATCACGCTGACTGCCATGTCAATAGAGATCCTATTTCACTGCTATCATCACGCTGACTGCCATGTCAATAGAGATCCTATTTCACTGCTATCATCACGCTGACTGCCAGGGCAATAGAGATCCTATTGCACTGCTATCATCACGCTGACTGCCATGTCAATAGAGATCCTATTGCACTGCTATCATCACGCTGACTGCCATGTCAATAGAGATCTATTTCACTGCTATCATCACGCTGACTGCCATGTCAATAGAGATCCTATTTCACTGCTATCATCACGCTGACTGCCATGTCAATAGAGATCCTATTGCACTGCTATCATCACGCTGACTGCCATGTCAATAGAGATCCTATTTCACTGCTATCATCACGCTGACTGCCATGTCAATAGAGATCCTATTGCACTGCTATCATCACGCTGACTGCCATGTCAATAGAGATCCTATTTCACTGCTATCATCACGCTGACTGCCATGTCAATAGAGATCCTATTGCACTGCTATCATCA
>CM031623.1:56400606-56403106 GCA_018398815.1 Conus ventricosus | reverse complement strand
AGAGAGAGAGAGAGAGTACACATACTAAGAGTTTATTTTAAGGGAGAAAAATTTGATAAAGTTTTGGACCGTAAAACAATGCGTCTGTCTGTCTGTCTCTTGTCTCTCTTTGTATTCTGATTGTCTATCCATCTGTCCGTCCGTCTGTATATATATAATGTCATGCGTGTGTGTGTGTGTGTGTGTGTGTGTGTGTGTGTGTGTGTGTGTGTGTGTGTGTGTGTGTGTGTGTTGTTGTGTGTAAGTGTGTGTGTGTGGTGCGCTATACATACTATTAAAGCACAACTATACAATGTATACACATCAGGACTAGAAGCTTTGCTCCCATGGTGAACCTGTTCCCCCCCCCCCCCCCCCCCCCCCCCCCCCCCCCCCCCCCCCCATTGAGGCACCCCATTGAAGCACAGTTCCCAGGTTCCCCAGGTTCCATCAGTGGTGTGACAAAGCCTTTCTCTCAGTCTAGGGCTACCTTGGCCACCTGCAATACCGCGCCGTCAATCTACCTTGGCCACCCTGCAATACCGCGCCGTCAATCCACCTTGGCCACCCTGCAATACCGCGCCGTCAATCCACCTTGGCCACCCTGCAATACCGCGCCGTCAATCCATCTGGTTGTCTGTCTTCCCCTTCCCCTCCCTCCTCAACGGTTCTCTGTAGGAATGGTTTTAGTAAGGCCGTTGGATCTTGGTACATGGGATGTAAAGACCAAACAGTCTTGTGCCGTTTGTTTACAGGCCATTCGTTTTACACCCATTCTCATCTTTTAAAAAAGGTGAAGAAGCTCCGTATGTGGTGTATTCCATGTCATGTACCACTCACAGTGAAACATGTCTTTTAGAGTGTCGGGACGTGCATGATGTGAGAGATAAACATTTTACAGCAGACTCCATGAAAACCTTGTTCAGAGATGTCCCCACTGATGCGATCTTTGAATTTCTGAAAGAGATTGACATTTCTCAATGATCTAAGATTTTACGGAAGAAAAATTTCTAACGAAGATTCTGGTACGGTTTTTAGGAGGTGGATTTTATGTGTGAATGATGTTTTTTTTTTTTTTTGATGACTTGTGAGTTGACTTCAACGTGGTGACAGCCCTGATATGGCCCTTTGCGGTCGGCTGGGCTATAAGCAACATTACCTTACCTTAAATTACAGCCATACCAACATAGTTGTCTTTTCTTGACGGATGACACTAGATCTTCATAGGATCCGGTGTGTGTTTGATGGTCTGCCATCTCAATGCTGACACATCTTGAGGGTCTGCCATCTCATGCTGAGACATCTTGATGGTCTGCCATCTCATGCTGACACATCTCATGCTGACACAATCTCATGCTGACACATCTCATGCTGACACATCTCATGCTGAGACATCTTGATGGTCTGCCATCTCATGCTGACACATCTTGCGGCAACACCTCATCTCCATGGGGGTCGGATCGGATCCTTCTTTCCGGATCCGTTGAGATGATCCATGACTGGCGTTCGTACAGAAGGGCTGGTTTCCTTACGATCTCAGGACTCTTTGACCAATCTCGGTCATAATGTATGACGAACAGTGATTTCCCGTTTTCAATACTAGTGATTTCAGAGAGGGATTTGTAATAATTTTTCGTTGAAAATAATCTGTACGAGAGCAATCACACGATATAATTATTATTATTATTATTATTATTATTATTATTATTATTATTATTGTTATTATTATTATTATTATTATTGGTATTACTATTACTATCATCATCATCATCATCATCATCATCATCATCATCATCATCATCATTACTATCATCATCATCATCATCATCATCATCATCATCATTATTATCATTATTATATTTTCATCATTGTTATTATCATTATATGATAATTTTTTTCTTTCAAGTCAGCCTTTACCAGATCTGTGCGCTCTGTCTAAATCCCAGGAGTAAAGCAGAAGGGAGAGGGATGGGCTTAAGTACTTTTTTCATTACTTAGAATCTCAACTAAGTATAGTGAAACGTTGCAATTGTTGTCTTCCCTCCTTTTTCCTCCATGCGTGAAAAAATTATTTACAATATGAAACAGGAAGAGAGGAAAAGGAAGAGAGGGAGATTTTTTTTTTCTTTTTTTGTTTTTCTTTCATTCTTTCTTCCTTTATTTCGCCATCTCTCCCCCCCCTCCCCCCCCCCCCCCCCCCCTCCCCCCCCCTGACAATGTGCATAAACTCTTGTAGCATCATGATTGTCATGTTACAAAACAATAGGTCATGATTGCTACATGTGGATTTCAAACTGACTTGTTAAAATGAATGTGTCCTCGCTTGCATTCTGAAAAAAAGTGATGTAACAAGGTTATTCAAGAAAAATAGAATTTTCAATGCAAGGTGGAAAAAAAAAATACCCGCATGTTTCAGTAAATTACAAACACGCCGAGGAGCGAGTGAAAGAGCGGGCAACACACACACACACACACACACAACACACACACACACACACACACACACACACACACACTCACA
>CM031623.1:56390606-56395606 GCA_018398815.1 Conus ventricosus | reverse complement strand
CTCCACCACCCCCTCCCCCCTTTTTTTTTTTTTACTCACAACCCTCACCCCTGCTCCTTCCTCCCTCCCTCCCTCCTTTTATTCTGTCTTGAAAAAAAAAATCTTTATCAAGTCAATATTGTAATGACAGAGGATTTGTTTGCATGCACTTGTTCCCCCCCCCCCCCCCCCCCCCGCCCGCCCCCTCTCCCCTGCTGTTAATTTTTCAATACACGCAAAAGGACAGAACATTAACAACCCTCGCCAAAACCGAAGCCAGTGTGACAACGACAATGTATAGAAGAAGCCCGTGCTCACCGCATTATTCTGTGACTTTTTGTGCTTTCATTTGTCGGCTGTTCTGATGTGTGATCTCCTATTTATATCTATATAAAAAAAAATACTTAGATCTATAGAGCGTGTTACATTATAAGCGTCACTTTTGTGCACAATTCATTATGTTTGTCTGTAGTTTGGTGTGTGGGTCCAGAAACGCCAGGTCCAGTCAACGTGCATAATTGAGAGAGAGAGAGAGAGAGAGAGAGAGAGGAGAGAGAGAGGAGAGGGAGAGAGAGAAGAGAGAGAGAGAGAGAGATGGGGAGGGGAAGGGAGGGAGGGGAGAGAGAGAGAGAGAGAGAGAGAGAGAGAGAGAGAGAGAGAGAGGAGAGAGAGAGAGAGAGAGAGACAGACAGAAAGACGGACAGCGGAGAGAGAGAGAGAGGAGAGAGAGAGAGAGGGGAGAGAGAGAGAGAGAGAGGAGAGAGAGAGAGAGAGACAGACAGACAGACAGACAGGACAGAGACAGACAGACAGACAGACAGACAGACAGGACAGACGGACGGACGGACAGACGGGGAAGAAGAGGAGGAGGAGGAGGAGGAGGGAGAAGGAAGGGGAGGTGGGGGAGGAAGTAAAAAGATGAAAAAAAAACGAGGAGAAGAAGAGGCGAAAGGGAAAAGGGAAAGTAGAAAAAAAAGAAAAAAAACAACCAAGACGAAGAATGATGATGACGACAATAATGATGAGAAGGGTTTGTGAGTACGTGTTTGTGCGAACGCATGCGCTTGCACGTTCGTACACATACGCATGCTTACACATACGTGCATGGACATAAGTGTGAAATTGCTGTTTATAGAATGGTAATTTAACACATAACTAATTTGGAAGAAAACACTTAAACGCCAGGTGCTTGCATACACGGTCTCCCACACTTGTACAAGGTCCCCTCCCTGTATTGACAGACATACTAAACAACCCTCAGTTGACGAACAGGCTACCTTTGACCTTCAACCTTTGACCTCTCATGTTGTTTCTCCTTCGTCTTCTTCTGCTTCTTCTTCTCTGTCTCTCATCCAGCCTTTCTTTTCTCTCATTCTCGGTCTGTCGTCTGTCTGTCTGTCTGTCCGTATTCTCTCTCTCTCTCCTCTCTCTACTCTCTCTCTCTCTCTCTCTTATTCCGTCTCTTTTTCTCCGTCAACCCATCCTCTTTCCCTCCCTCCCTCCCTCCCTCCCCCTCTCTCTCCTTTGTATGTACCATTGCTCTCGCTCCTCCGACTCCTCCTCCTCCTCTCCTTCCCTCGCAATCTCTTCATAACGCGTGTCAACCCGCCGCAACGTACAAGCCCAAAGATGAATTCATCCAGTGATACAGTAATCGGCCTGGTCTGAGCACCTCAGGAGCAGATTGCGGGGATTATCCACTTGTTTCCGTTGACAGCGCTAATCCGCACCTTCTGTGGTGAAGAAAACTCGGCCTTGGCAAGGGAGGGAATAGACTTTCTCTGACGAAAGTTACCGCCCCTCGTACTTACAGGCAAAGTCTATGGTGTTATTTGGGCATCAAAATAAAACTTTCTGCGTTTTCTTCTCCTTCTCCTCCACCCCCCACCCCCCTTTTTTTTTCTTTGTTCTTACCCCCTCCCTTTTTATTTTTTTTGTTCTTCCCTCCCCCAGCCCTCCCCCTTTTATTTTCCTTGGCTGGGGCTGGGGGTTGGTTGAGGGAAGGAGGCTGGGGGAGGGAGTTAGCAGTTTATGAATGTCATGACAAAGTCATTGTGAGTATCATACTGCACTGCTTCACCGCTGATAATGTTAGACTCCTGCGTTTCATGGCCATCATTTTTTACTTTTTCTTTTCTGAAAGAATGTGAGTGATTTCGTTTATCTGCTTGATTTTTTTGCTGATTCAATTGGTTAGAATGATCATGTTATGCCATGGTTGCAATTACATTATTATGATTATTTTCTTTAGTAATGAAGGCAGAATAAGAGGCTTTTTTGACATGGTAATAAAGCTGTACGTGTATTATTCTGGTAAGGTCATTGCTAGGATGACGGCATAACCACTGCCCCTCTTCCTCCAGGAAAAATAAAAGAAAAGAAAAAAGAAATAAAGAAAGAAAAAAAGAAGAAAACAGGAGAAAAAACAAATAAAACCAGGCGTGGTGCCAGTCGGAGCGCCCAGGGGTTGCGTTTTTAATCCGAAGGTGAGTGGGTGGGTCATAAATAAACTGTCTGGTTTGTGCCAGTGTGTGCGCATCTACTGGGAGTGGGCTGCTGGTGCTGATGGTCTTAAACAAACAAACAAACAAACAAAGAAGCAAACATACAAACAAAGAAAGAAGCAAACATACAAACAAAGAAGCCAGTCCTGAAAAAAAAAATCCAGTCCCGTTCCTATGCAGTTTACACTATACACGTGAATTCAGTGTTGTTGTTATTTGTCCCACTGCTTCACGGTCTTCATAGATAGCAACAACCCTGATATCATGAAGCTCACTTTCAATACACCTCTTCTTGCGCTGATGCTGGCTAGTTAGACTTGGAATATTTTTTTTATTTTTTTTATTTTTAAATCACACTATTTGTTTTCTTTTCAAGTTTATATACAATAACTTCAACATTTCACACATGAAAAAGGGAAAATATAACTTTAGTCGGGACAGAAAAAAAGGAAAAATCAGTAAAAAAGCAACTTCAACAAAATCGAAAACACATAAACACACAAAAAGAAGAATACGAATAGCTGCACCACACACCTAAAACAAAACGAAACAAAACAACACACACACACACACACACACACACACACACACACACACACACACCTGCCAATATTCATGTTTTCTTAGGGTGTCAGTAAGTGATTCTAAGGATTACGCAGACGTTATGATTACATACTCTTGATTAGCTCGAAGGCTTTATTGTTCATATTTTGAGAATGAAGGATATATGTTCATTTTCAAATTCCACTACTTCGAATTAATACTTATGCCAGTCAGTGTTAAACTTTACTGTGTAAAGTTAACATAAATGATGTACTTTTCTATTTTATAACTTTCAACAGTGTAATGAACACATTCGCACGAGGAAGTTTATTTTTTAATTCACATCTATGAAGGTAGAGTTTAGCCGATAGCTGGATAAAGTCTAACACTCTGACAGATCTAAAATCTATGTCATGTCAAAACAGTAACATTTTTTCATTTAAAAAGAAAGAGGTTATATTTATAAGCTTATCATTGATTACTTGTTCGAATCGTTCCCAAAAAATCATTCACGTGCATACATCTCCAGAACATATGTTCTTTACTGTCTTTTGCTTCCTGGCAAAAAAATACATTTGTTATCAGATTTGACCCCCATGCACAATAACAACTTAGAAGAAAAGGGCAATATTGATCTTTAGAATGTAGGTTCTCGAATGGGAATGCGATTATTTTTTTCAAGAGCACTTTGTTTACCTGCAGCCATGCAGTGGTGTGTTAAGGTATTCTGAACGGAGTAAATAACAACAACCACAACAAACAAACAACGACGACGACCGACGGAAACGACGAGGACGACGACTAAAAGAAGAAAGGGAGGGAAAAATTGACTGAATGAAAATCTGAAGGCTGCACAGAGAGAGAGAGAGAGAGAGAGGAGAGGAGAGAGAGAGGAGGAGAGAGAGAGAGAGAGAGAGAGAGAGAGAGAGAGAAGACAGGGAAAAAATGGAAGAAAGGACGGAGAAAGGAGGAGAACATAAAGGAAAGAAAAAGAAAGTGAAAAAAGGAGAGAGAGAGAGAGAGAGAGAGAGAGAGAGGAGAGAGAGAGAGAGAGAGAGAGAGAGAGAGAGAGAGAGAGAGAGAGAGAGAGAGAGGAAAAGCCATTCTCTATTGTTTACAAAGAGAAATAAACTTGAAATTCTTTATGTTCATCTCTCTTCTCAATCATTTAACTTTTCATTCGGAAGTCCTGTAGAAAAACAAAACCCGGTGAATTGTCCTTCAGTAGTGTGCGCAAATGATTCCCCAAAGAGTTTAAGGAAGAAGAAGAAGAAGAATTAGAAGAAGAAGAAGAAGAAGAAGAAAGAAGAAGATGATGATGATGATGATGAAGAAGAAGAGAAGACTAGTCACAGAACAAAACACTAATGCTACAGAAACAAAACACAAATGCCTGTCGCTTAATTACGCTTTTCTTTAAAAAAAAAAAAAAATTCTAGTCTCGTACGTCGACTTTTGTTTTTATGATCCTAAAAGATCACCATATTGTCACTGCTCTGCCGATTCCCTCTCGTCACACCCTCCCACACAGTCACAACTTCCGCCAGTCTTCTGACAGCCGCAAATCCGCAGGGATTAGCTGTCCATCAATCCGCATTCATCCGCCGCCTACCGCCATTATGGGAGTTCAAGGGGAGAGAAATAAAACGCCGTGCGTGAGAGTTCCTTCCCATTTCAAAGGTTGGCCCATGCGGCGAGGGTGCTCGATCGTTGGTGCTCTTGTGTGCTTTGTTGTGTGTGTGTGTGTTTTGTTTTAGCTCCGTTCTTTACAGTGTTATTAGTCCGACTCTTGTCCTTTGTTTTCGACTTGGTTCTTTGTTTTGTCATTGTTTTTAGCTCCGTTCTTTGAGGTGTTATTATTCTGATCCTGTTCTTTGTTTTCGACTTTGTTCCTTGTCTCATTGCTTTTTTTTTTATCTTTGTTTCAGTTTTGTTCTTTGTTGTCTCACTGGACTTGCTTCTTGGTTTTGTCAT
>CM031623.1:56360154-56382654 GCA_018398815.1 Conus ventricosus | reverse complement strand
TGTCAACACAAATGGTGGCCACACACGGTATTAGGACTTCAAGCTGGTTTGTCACGTGACCTTGGATTTTCCACGCAAAAGACATATTGCTGATGACATTTTCACACATTACCAGTGTAATGAATCAAATCACGTTGAATTCTCGCTTCCACTCTGTACAATTGTGACCAATAAAATTCACCCCCAACCTTCAGCTTGTTTTGTTTTCGCTTTTTTTTATGGAAGTCAGTGTATAAACATCAGGCAACATTTCAATATATTTTTCACGGCAAAACTCTGTTTTAAAATTCCTATAAAATAAACACTTATTACTAGATTCTAAAGCATCGTTCCATGCACGTATGTAAACATCTTCTAATGAATTACAAACATTTCTACAGATACTGTGAACAGACGAAAACTTTTGTGTCTCCCACACAAAGTCGAATCCTGTTTCGATAAGGATATTCCGTATACACATCAACCACCTAGATGTAAAACCCTGATTTCTGTATAAATCATATAATACTTGATACAATCTAGATGAATATTTGTTTGTTTGTGGTGAAAGTAAGGATGGCCAGATTTTTTTCATTCGTGCATATACTTGAATTGAAACAGGATACATTCCTAGTTCTCCATATATTAGTTCTGTTTTAGTAGAACGATTTAAATAAAAAAGATGCTTAAAAAATTTAAGCTGAAAACTTTCCATTAGCTTTAAATCACTATATCCCCAAATTTCACAGCCATATAAAACTACAGGCAGAACCATTGATTGGTATAAGTCCAATACAATGTTTATAGGCAAATTTTGAAATCTTGCCGTCTTTAGTAAAGAAAACATTGCACATTGCGCTTGGTCATACAAATATTCTTACATTTATAAAAAAAATTCCTGTTCTGCTAAAAATTATACCTAAATATTTGAAAGTGTGTACTATTTCAATGGGCTGATTTTTTAACTTTAGTTTTTTTTCTAGGATTATTGCGTCCATTAAAGACTACACCCTTTGTTTTTGCTACATTAACATTAAGCTTCCATGCGCTACAATACTCGCTTAATACATCAAGAGCATTCTGTAAACCACAAAAGGAATCTGCAATAACAACAATATCATCAGCGTATGAAAGTAAAAGTAAACTAATGTAACTTAATAAATCGCTACTTCAGAGGCACACCGGTTCATCTCCAAAATGGCAGATTTGAGAAATGCCCACTTGAAGTTTTTAAACAATGGCAGAAGTCACACGAGTACTTCTATAGTCACATAACTCACAATGGTTCAAGTTGTAATGTATAAGTGCTGTTAGCAGCATCAAATAGTATTCAACAGAAAACATAAAAACACACATTTACAAAAATTAGTCATTCCTTGCTTGAAAACTGCCTCGCAGGGCTCTTCATAATTTGGAGCAAACCAGACTTCTAGTAGAAAGCCTGGTGTAGCGCGCTCCTTATCTGACGGTCCTAGCCTCTCCCCTCCCACGTGGCAGAGCAGGCCATAAATCAGTGTAATGAGGAAGGCAGACGTTTTCGCTCTCCTGCTGCCAGCATCTTTCACAGCAGGGAAGAGTATCAGCCAAGTGTACAGAGGTAGCCTACCCTCCCTTCCTATCCTTAACATATCCTCTTTCTCAGCACAGTTGGTTAAAGCCGGATGTTCCGCTGTTGCTCCAAACACATAGGTAATCTTGCTCTGTGCCACAAGTGTTTTTTCGCTTTATCTCTGCTATTATGCAACATCACATCACCAGGTTTGGAGCTCTTGATAAGACCATGAAAAGACACACAATGCACCAAAAAACCCAAAACCCAAAATTTGGAGGTAATCTGGTGTGGCTCTAATGTAGCGAAATCTGAGTCAGGGAGATTTAGATCAATATTCAAGAAAGCACAGTTACGATCTGTGAGATATAGTTCAAGATCATTCAAATACAAAGAAAATAGCAAAGGTGAAAGATTTTCACCTTGATGAACACCTCTAAAACTGCCAAAATATTCAGATTGACTCCCATTTATAAATATACAAGATTTTATTTGCTGATACATATTCGTGATTTCTTGCAAAATCTTTCCATTTACACCTTCTTTGATAAGCTTTTGCCATAATCTCTGCCTCCAAACTGAATCGAACGCTTATGTGAAATCAACAAAAACACAAAATAATTGCTTTTTACGACTATTGAAAATATCATTTAAACTTTTTAAAACAAATATATGATCTGTTGTAGAATGATTTCGTCTAAAACCAGCTAGATTTTCCGAAAGTATGTTGTTATTCTCAATAAAATCTGTCAAACGATTATTCAAAATTGTTGTGAACAGTTTTCCAACACAACGCAGAAGTGTTATACCCCTAGAATTGTTACAGTCCAATTTGCTACCTTTCCTTTTGTATATTGGCAGAATACGTCCAGTTAACCATTCTTCTGGTATGGTCCCTGTATCAAGAACTTTATTGAAAAATTTACAATAACTTGTTTTGAGAACTGAAATGCTTTGTTTTATATATTCATTTCGTATTTTATCTATCCCACAAGCCTTTCCATTCTTAAGTTGCTGTAGAGCTTTTTCAACGTCTTCGTCACTTATTGGTGCATTTAAAAATTCAAGATCATGTTGCAAATCACAGTCAATATCTCTTTCGTTCTCAACACTATCTGGTTGAACATTCAATGATTTAAAATGTAAGAAAAGATCATCCATACTAACAGGGCATTCATTTCTGTTTCTGACTTTAATATTTTCCAATATTCTCTTGGTCTATTAGTTTTTAATCTACGAATCTTCTTATGCCAATGCTTTGTGTAAACGCTATACGATTTTCTGAGAACTTTTTTGTATTCCTTACTGCTAGTTTCAACCTCTCTACGGTTGGGACTAGTATCATTTAATTTAGTTCTATGTTTGGCTGTAAAATAGTTTTTTCTATGTTTCCTGCATGTGGCATCAAACCACAACTTATTTTCGTTACTTTTGTTTGGCTTTTGCTTTGTACCTTTTGATACATGTTTGAGTTCTCCCAGTGTGTCTTTAGCTGTTTCTAACAGAATTTGCAATAATAATGTATAGGCATCGGCAACAGAAGCGTTTTCATTGCCAAGTATATTGCTTAATTCCTCTATGTTTTAGTAAGTAAGTTTTCTTTAAACATCTCACCTTTAGATGGATCCCACTTCTTAATGTTTGCATTAAACAAAGGTCTTCCTGTTTCAGGACATTTATCGCTTCTATTATTTTCACTGAAATTTGAACTTTGAGTGAAAGCATTGTTTGATGTTCTCCGCGAAATGCTGAGAGATAAAAGATTGGACTGTGAACATCTGAAAGCATGGCGACAAAGGGATCAACACTAAAGTCAGCAATATGTGTGAACAATTAAGATGAACCCAGCATATAATCAATCATAGTACATCCGCTACTAGTGCATCGACCAATACATGCGTCTCTGCCAACTCTCCCATTACATATAAACAAATTTTGTGATTTGCAAAAATCAATAAGTCGATAGCCATAGTTATTAGGTCGACGTACATCCTGGGAACACCTCGCAATAGGGATTTCAAGATCTCCAATACACAGGTGAAAACTATCAGCAATAATGTCATTGATATTTGGATCAAACTTCAGGAAGTCAGGCAAACATTTAGTATAAGCATTAAAATCTCCCATAAAAAGCACATGGCAGTTAGAATCATGACATGTAAGACTAGATTCCAAATCATCAAAACAGTTAACTGAACCATAAGCAGTTCCCTCTGGAGGAATATAAACTGAACCGACGAGCAGATATTTATCATAACCTGTCAGCAGCTTGTTGATTTTTAACCACAAAACACAGTCACTATCACCATTGGCTTCAGGTTCCAATAACCGAATAAAATCTTCATATGTTTTTTTAAAAATATTTTTATAGGCAATCGCTATGCCACCGGATCTTTGATACGAAAGATATTTTCGACTAAACAAAACAATAGAGTAACCAAGATTACTAAAGCAGTCCACTAAATAGTCAGAATCTTGTGCATCAGCTCTACTTTCGGTGAATGTTAATATGTAAAACATGGAAATATACTTCGTAAATTCTTTAAACTGCAAACGACTTCTTAGTCCACAAACATTGAGGACAGGAAAGACAATCTACATTTAGAATCAGAAAAACTTGAAGCACAATTCAAACTAGCAACACTGTCAAGGCTTGAATACGGATGTACATCACCGCGTCCTCCAGCAGACCCATATGGCTCACAGACAAGAAGGTGCTGCAGCCCAAGGAACTTGAAATCCACGTCGACGTCCAACTTGAAGAGGTCGTCGGGGCTGTCCACCATCACAACTTGCGCCCTCTCCTGACCAGGAATCTTTTTCAGCTCCCACGAAGTCTGCCATCAGGAGTGGTATATACCTTGTCCATTTTGTCGGACTTCTTCACCAAATGAAGAAGCCTGCTGCGAAGGACAGTCAAGTCGTCGTTCAGATAGACTCGCTTGTATTTTTCTATCTTATGCAGCTCCTTCTTCTTTCTCATGACCTCACCTTTCACACGTCGAGAAAGAAACTTTACATGCACAGGCCTGCACTTGCCACGAATCTTCTTTCCGTTCCTATGAACAACAGATATGTCCGAGGCCTTTACTTCACGTCCTGCCTCTTGGAACAGCGTTGCTACCTTCTGATCGAGGTTCTCCTCGTCTTCTTCAGGAAGATTGACGATCCGCACTGTTTCCCGCCTGGTGTATTGTTCCTGGCGATCAAGGGAGTAGTGCAGCTTAAGGTTTGATTTTTGCACTTGTTGCAGGATTTCCATGTTTTTCTTGAGGACAGTGTCCATCACTCCAGTGATTACCCTCTCCAACCCATTCACAAACACACTTTCCATTTGTTTGGCAATCACTGGAACTAGAATTTCGGCGACACGCATTGCAATAACGTCACTGTCAACATTGACGTCATTCTGTTTCTGATTTTTTTCCTTTAGGGGTTTTCTTGCCGCTGTTCTGCTGGCACGGTTTCGTGGCATTCAGCCTGTGCAAAATGCTTTCCTGCACCTCTTTGCACATTCCTGCTGTCGACTCCCTTACCAGCGTCTGTACAACACTGTCCAAACTAGAATCCCGCCACTTCACTGAAGAAGTAGAGGCCTCAACCGACATTCTGGCACGGTCAGTTCAAAACCAAAATAATAGAAATTAGACCACTCACTTGATCAAAAATAAAAAAAAGCGGCATAAACTGAAATCCGGAACACTTACTACTTGATGGCTAAAGTTTCAAGTATAAAGTTAAGGAAAAACTAATACAAAACAAGAAAAAATACAGAGCTCAAAATTTCAGCCGACCATCAGAATGACCCGGAAGTCACACACACACACACACACACACCACACACACACACACACACACACACACACACACACACACACACTTGCTTGCTTGCTTGCTTGCAAAATCAGTGTCGAGTAAGCAGAATCATGATTGGGGGGGGGGGGGGGGGGGGGCAAAGCATTGGAAGATCCTGTCTATTTGCCTGTGCCTGTGTTTCTCCGTCTGTCTGTCTGTCTGTCTGTCTCTGCTTCTCTCTCTCAGAGAATGTAAATATGCGGGTTCACGACCACCCATGTTATTCTGCACGAAAACCCCCATTTTCACATACAAATCACGTCCATCTCATGCCAGTTTTGGTCAAAATTAACACCTGTTTCTAAACAAAATTAACACGCAAAAACAGCAAATATTGACGTAATTAGTACTTTAAAATGGGGGGCTTACGTGCAAGATAAGATTGGTGATCGTGAACCAACATATTTACATTCTCTCCAGGGACTAAAATCTAATGGTTTACAGTACGCTCTTCTACTTCCAGCACTATCAATAAATCTGAACAAACAACTTGTCTTCCATCTTGATTAGTTATTTTTACATCCAATGAATTTATAGGTCCCTCAATTAATTCTTTAAATTGGCTGTCTCTATCAAACCTATCTAACTGATAATCGCAAAACCCTGCTTAATTGACGGTAGCACTCTAGAACTTAATGGATAGCCCCCAAAAAATTAGTATCTGTTTTTAACTGTTTAAATGGACATAAACAACATTGGTTCCGAGAAAATCGTTGGTCTAACTGCCTAACATACCATAAAGACCGCTTTTAAGTGTATATGTTGTTTTAATATTATATGTTTCACCACTATCAATAAAAGCCAAAAATTCGAGCAAGGCTTTCTGGAAAAACGTACTCCCTATTTTCTTTAATTCTGGAAAATTAATAGTAATTATAAGATTTTGCCTCACATTAATTTTTAACTGCATGCCAAAATTTCAAATACCTACTTCTCTAAAGAACAAAAGTTGTATAACCATCGGGTATTTTTAAATGTTATTTATTAATTGCCTTGATCGCCCTTAATATCCACCCATTAGTTCTTACTCTTTCAAATATGTTATCCATTTTACTTTAAAGCCATTTCTTTAAAGGGCAATCCCTACAACTTCCCCACGCCAATTGTCAATTGGATTCGTCAAGACACAACGTTTGTTTGTTGGACTATTAGATGTACATCATGTATAAAACTAATTAAAAAAAACTCATTTAAAAAATGAACCTTTTAAATATAACGAAAGTGCGACATAACAATGAAGAGCGTTTTATAACCCAAAATCTTTGGAATTCAGCATCTAACCATTGCAGTAGATGAATCATACGCTCCAAGTCAACTTGTAAACCCACTAACTAGATATTTAAATCAGCCAATAAATATGATAGAGTGCCATCCAGCATGGGTCCTCCCGCCCTATGACTTTTATTAACCAGAATCAGTTTAAATTTTCCAATTAACTGCGCAACTACAGTTGCGTGTTTCATTAATGCAAACCATTTTAAAACCATCAACCAATCTCTAGTATGGTCAGTATATAACTTCAGTTTATTACCATACAGACGACTACTAACGAACTACAAGAGCCCCTCCCTAACACAACGTGTTTAATTCCATAAAAAGCCCAATGGACAATAATGCATATGAAAGAATCTGCAACGAATTAACATTAATCCTTCAACTGACTTAGACAAAATTTAGACCGCAAATCATGATAAGGCCAGACATTATATTTGTGGGGCGTAAAAAGAGGAATATACTTATGACAACTGGCCTGGCCCACACCCTCTTTTTCACCAGACCAAACAAGTCGATTAGGGTCATTAGAACAAAAACATCCTAAACTTGGGCAACATTTAATCTTAGATGAAATAAAGCCAACAATGACAGGAGTGCAAAGACTCAATGACTCCATAACGAACATACGTTTGGTGTCTATTAGGAGCACAAGCAAGACTAAGTCTAGCATAGATGATCAATCTACAAGCTTTGATGCCAGAAAACAATTTCTAGCCAATTTTAGAAGATCTATTAACTCTGCTGTTTGATTTGCCTGCCAGCTTACAAAGTATCAAAACGTTTCGTCACATGCAGACAAAGTTGACTTTGTTGTAGCTAGATTATACATGCTGCTTCTGAGCTTAGACTACAGATTGGCCATGATACAGAATTATAACAATGAAATCCTCATAGCTGGATACGGCCAAAATTAGGACAACAAGTCAAGGTTTAAACACAAGGCCTGGCTCCTCCATTTTTAAAGAAAGTAACCCAGCCCTGAATAAAGCCGATCCAGTTTTAAAGTGACCCACCAGCCAGAAAGCAGTCCAGAAAGCACGCCACCTGTTGATCTGCCTCACACTGACAGTCACACTAGCGAAAAGAACAGCCCTCGTTGTATTTTTAACATTGTTACTGATTGGCCATACTATTAATTCACTAAAATTTATCCAGCAGCTAGTACACCTAACTCCCATAGATGACATGCCATATAACAACAACTTTGCCTATAGTAGATTCAAACCCAACTACCAACACTGCCAATTATGCCCTGGCAGAGCTTCACCGCTTTGGCAGCTAACTTCTTTTAATAAGGTTTGCTAATGATGCAATTGTTATCTAATCCAACTTTTACAGGCTGAGGGTTGGAGGCGCTACTGGTCTGTTGGCCACTAGCCTGTTATGCATAAACAAGTGTAAGATAGCAAACCCAACAGCTGTTAATATGCTAACTATTGTAATCCCCTGTTCCCTGAACAAGTCCTTATTCTTTCAGCTAGCGTAGTGTTTTCATAAAGTATTTGTTTATAGTTTCTCTATTCTGCTTGTTTGTGATGCAGCTGCGCTCTGTTAGTGACAGCACTTCTAACCTGGCCGCCCTTTGTAGCCTTAAATCTGTATTTTCTGCTGTATTCTAGCCTTTTCTTCTCGCCCTAAATTGTTATCATCTGCATCAGCAGTTTATTTTTTTCTTCTTCTATCTCTCCTATCCTAGCTCACCAAGTTTTGCTAAATTGTTGTTAGTTCACCCCTTATTGTTGTAAAGCTCATTAAGCCCCAGGATTTCACGCATAGGAATGGAGAATCTTCAATTGTTTTAACTGCGTCTCCTCATTAAAACTCGTTTCAATTTCTGCTATTAGTTCATCTGCTGTTCGATTTAATTCTTGAAGAGGTATGTTTTGTATTTCAGATTGTGTTGGCAACTCTTGCCCCAAGTTCTGTAAACGACTAACAGCTTCGGCTCTAAGCTCAAAAAGTTTAATTGCTCTGCCTTAGCAAAGGGAGTTTTCGCTAATTGTGCTTAGTTTTAAAAACTTGTTTGGGTTTGGTTGAAGTAACTTTTACACGGTTTCCTGCACCAGTTCTTATATACAAATGCCCATCAACTTTCCTCAAAATCATTAGGATCAACTACTTCTGGTAGCTCTCGCCTATGCTTATAGATGATTGAATTCTTTCTCGCAATAGTTCTTGACCGGTTCTAGGAGTAAAGAACTCTGCTCCTTCAAGCTCTTCTTGCAATGAGGGCCTAGTTCTGTTTCATCTTCTTCTTCTTCAATAGGATCAATTGCGTCAAAATCTTCAGCCATATTTTTTATTTATATTCTTTTTTGTTTTATAAAAAATGAACTCATACGGTTGTGACCTCGATCCATACAGAAAAGAGAAGGAACCCCATGGCGTAAAAGGTATAAGGCAGACTGTAATTAGTGTAAATACTCCATCAACAGTTCAGCCTGACAAACTTTAAAGTTAAGTTCCCTGATCTTGGCACTGACGATGTTATAATGCCAGGCAGGCAACTGCTAAACTATCATTTCAAATAATATTATTAAATCGAACAGATCTAATGCTACTTACTTTTGTTTGGCGAAATTTAGGCAGAGGGCAATTATGCGTTAAAACATATGGCAAATAGACTGTGAGGGTCAGTGAAGAGCTTTGTGTACTTAAAACGAGGCAGACACTTTTTTCTGTTTGATTGTTGGCCCTCTATATACTGATTTAATAGGGTTTGCCCTAAAAAAAGAAAGAACAAGGAGAAAGTTTATCAGGGGAATACAAGTCCAAAACAGCCCTCAAAAAAACGGTATTCAACACAACAACATCAACACATTTATCAAGCACAGCTCTAAAGCGGAGGATGCAAATGATGATTATAAAAGATGAGGCAGTAGCAAACAATGCAACAGAATTCTGCATCCCTCTAGATTATTGAGTTGTTAAAGACGCATATGCCATATACCAAGGCGCGCTAAAAGAAAAACTTACCTTATAACTGACATTTAATCGTGTGTCTATGCGATTCTGTTAGTTTCTGTCCTGAAGACCCCTTTAGCTAAATACGCAGTCAGCGACATTTGCTCTTGATTTTGATGTGTTACTAACCCTGACTGGCCAGAACAATCTTTAACCCAGTATAAAAATAAAACAGTTATTTATTATGATACAGTTATACACGCCATTACAGAAAATGAAAATACCAGCGAACACTCTCTGGAACATACAACTAAATCAGTCTCTGAAGCTTTAAAAGAAGTTTTGTTTTGTTTACTGAAGAAACAACTCTTTTCAAAGAGAATCAGAAGCGTTTTAATAATCCAAAAATTGAGAAGGTCGACTGTGCAATAAATGGTAAGTCAGTTCATTTTGTATTCGGGTCGCGACTTTTACCTCACCAACACTATTGATGAATAAGAAAGATGTATTTTGCTGAGGCAGACAAAGGATCCTACAGTTAACGCGTATGTAAAAAACTCGCCGTTATGATGTAAGACTCGAAGACTACTTAATAACTAAATATGGGGCTGAGGCTGGATTTAGATCCACATTTGACAACAGACTGTTTGGAAGTGGAGAAAAGGTAGGCCAAGATGGTATTTAAATAAATATTCACAAGAAAGTAACCGGAAACGCCCCAATTCAAAAGCATGTTATTATGATTGTGATGCTCAAATAAACATAGAAGAAAACAGGCTAAAAGACGCGGTTTTTATAACTTAGTAAAATGCAGAAGAAATATTCTTTAATAAAAACAGATGGTGGCTTAAGTTTCCTTCCTAAAGATCCGCACAAAAACAAAACTTTAGGGTTCTCTTATCTGTGGGATTACTGGGTGTGGAAATCTGTATTCGTACTTGATTTGTTACAAACAAAATACATGAATTCATTTACTAGACACATTGTTATAATCTGCACAACCATTAGCACAACCAGTCTTACAAAGAAAGGAAGTTAATTTGGACCGACGTAATATATTTTTAGATGATCCTTAGCGACAAACTGGAGCGACGTTTAGAACATTACTATAAACTATTTGAGGAACTGAAACCATTTATTATTGTTGACTGTTCCGCTGAACGTGACAATTGTTAAAAAAAAAAAGCCTCTCTCAAACTAGCTTTAGAGACGCCAACGCATTAGTTTTCTGTGTGCACTTAACTCAAAAATACAATGCTGTCCATTAAAAAAAGACTTTAGATCGCAGTTAAAATCGTTGTATTATTTTACACCTAAGGACAAAGATAGTTTTGAAGATTTAAAGTTGGAAAACCTAGATAATAAGGACAAAGAGGAGCTAAAAAAAATAAAAGAGCATTAGAAAAATCTAAACCAACACGCTAAGCTATGCTTGCGGACTGACCCCCCAGTTCAATATACGTTTGTTTATTGTAGATTGTTTACTATTAATTTTCTTTAAAACAATTTGTTTATATTTTATTTTAATATATTCAAAAAAATGTCTCGAGGGCCAGAATCAAAGCGCAGCTAGCTCCGAAATGCCCTGCAGTAGAGCTAAAAGACCTATCAGACCACGGTTGAGTGTGGATCTAGTTAGGAGTGACCAGAAATGTTATGGATTGAAATACACAGATGAAGGGGATACAAACGAACAGAAATTTTGAAGACAAAAAACGACAGCAGTATCCAACCACTAGACGGATAAGGAACTTAAAGGCAAACGACTTGGCAAACAAGAATACAAACTTCATAACGAGAGAATGCTTGGGCGTATTGCTTTCCTGCAATTGATTGGAAATTTATAAAGTTTGAACTACGAATCCTCCTAAGAATACTAAGATAAGGAAAACCATTAAAGAAAGGCTTTGAAAGCAGGACCCATACTTGTTAGCCCCCTAGATCCAGGAACGCAACAGAAAAAGCAGAATGAAATAACTAAGCGGGTTTACCTCATAAGTGCTACAGAGAAAGCAGTCCCTAGCTGAAGTGGGGGGTGCCACCATCGGCTTAGACTTTACCCCAACTCTTACGTCACTACCTAGGCAAATGACGATGATTTTACGCTTATTTTATTACTCCGATGGAGGGAGATACTAGTTTGCAGAGAACATGCTTATTAGAGGCATACAAATAAAGGCATGAAAACTTGGAATTTCAATCATCAGACCAACGTTTATATAAGGTTGACACAGACAAACTAACAGTTACTACACGACTTTAATTTCATTACGTATGTTGATTTATATTTAATGCGCTTTACTCTGTTGATGAAGTGCTTGAAACAGAAGGATTAATAAGAAGTTATGTATAAGAATTAATTATAAAAAAAATAATCTTATTTTAAAAAATGCATGTTCAACAGTTGAGGTTAAAGCAAATAACTGGACTTCAAAAGGAAATAGACATGCGACTTGGATAGAGTATAGATACTAAAAGAAATATGCTAAAGCTTTAAATACTCCTTTCTTATGTTATTAACTGCTCCTCAGCTGTAACTAACGAAAGTGCTGGGTCTGGTGTTGCCTGTTTTAGTTAGCCACTGGGGTTGGGGCGCCAGTCACTTAAGCCCTAGGTAGGGGTCTTGGTTAGGTTTAGAGTCGGCCCTTGGTCTATGATTGTAAGTGCATGTATTAAAAAAATTAAGTCCTAAATTACAAAAGCACACTGCCATTGGTAGCCTAGCATCAATGCCAAAACTTTGTTCATTAAGATTAAGTATAAGCAAATCATTACAGGATGAAAACATAACAGACGAAGAATTTGATAAGCTTATGGCTGATGTTGAGGATTATCGACTACCAAAAGATTGAACATCAAAGGAGTGGAAGAAAGAACGTTAACTTCGCAACAGGTAGACACTGATTGCAATTAAACAGAGCATGAAAAACAAACACATGATCAGTTAAAACCCAAAATAGGCCCAAAAAATAAGTTTATGCAAATACTATTTTTTTTTGTTAACTCACTGTGTTTGGATGTGACAACTTGCCAACTCATCACGAACCCAAAACGATCTTTTAGGGCAGGGGGCCTTTTAGACTTGTAGCCACCGCCAGAAGAGAGAGTTTCCTCTTAAATAATACACTGGAGGGATATTTTACATAAATCTTCTTTTTCAACTTCATATACGTCTACGCACCATATTGGATCAGTGTCTCTAATTTTTATTCTCTAACCTCACCTCTGCTCTCCAGGAGCATACAAGTATCTTACTTTTAGTCCCAACGGCAAGAGTTTTTGAGTCCCCGGCACATCTACCAGTAATGCAATTTTTTTAAATTTGATCGCGTTTTACTGGTTTAAGTGCCTGTTCTTTTAAAATTCTTCATTGTTCATGACGCGTAAGACTGATGGCAATCCCTAACTCCATCTGTGTTGCGTACTCTGTCCATAATTTCTCTGTAGATATTGATAGGTCAACAGCGGTTCAGCTAGATTCTTATTAAAGTTTTCTACTAAGCCCTTTGTTGATCGATGGTTCCTGGGATCCCTCTCTTAACTGTACATGATGTTTTTAAAAACAGTTGTGTTTTACAGAACCACAAAACTTTTCCATCATCAACTGGGATCATCCTAGGATACTTTAATGGACCTCTCATGTATATTTGTTAGTAAAGCCACAGCCACAGCATTTGAGCATTTATCAGTTAAAGGTTCAGCGTCCTTTGTATATCTTGAAGCCATGTCAACAACTGTCAGAGCCAAATTTAAAAAAACTAAAACTTTTTTCTCTTCTTATTTTGTCATGTGAAGATACAGCAAGTTCCATCTGGTGGGTGTCATTGGAACTGGTTAACAATCTAGCCTTATTATTCCTTTTGGGGGGGCAGGCCAATATATTTGCCAAATTTGCTTGTTTTGAAAGCCAGTCTTACGCATCGATTTCAGACACTCTAGAGCTTTAACTTAGTTTTTCAATGCAGTCTTTCCTTTCCAATACCCTTTAAGAAGAATAATATATTGTTTCATATTTTAAATGTATTTTATTTTACACAATAAAGTGAGCAACACTATAGACTGCGGACATACCAACTGCAATAAAAAATATCTCTGCAGTCTTCTGTTCCTCAGAATGGTTCATAAAAGTCAGACAGTTACTGGCGGTGGCGATAGATAGAAACTTCTTTCCTGTCACTAATAATACTCATTCATTGCGTGCATCAACGTCATAACATTTTTGTGCTCGCATGTCCCTGTTTCTCTTAACTTTTTTATTAAATAAAGTCAAGTTAGCAATTCCCGTCTTTTCTCATAAGCGCTATTGCCTTGGGGGGCCCCCCTCAATCTCCATTGCCATCGTTAATGACGTTCTCTCCTCTTCATCGGACCGCAGTTTACTAAACATATAATTGCTTCCAAGAAAGCCAAGCATAACAATAGCACCTCCCACCATCCGAACCAATCCAGACATCTTTTTAAAATCAATATTTCTAGATTAATCTTTCTATGACCTATATATTCTGGTGATAATCCCCTGTGTACACAAGAGTCTTTTGACGCAATCCCTGCAGTAATTTACAACTTAGAAACCTTAACAACGACCACAATGTCTAGCCTTCCTAGGTCAGCGCTTCATTTTAAAACATGTTTTTTGCTAACACTCTATAAACCGATCCTAAGGCCGCTATATACCGCAGAATAGTAAATCGTATTGATAATCTTTTTTTCACTCATTCTTTTTTTATTACAAAAAAAATAAGTAAAAAAATCCTAATACGAAAGGCTGTCTATGTGCTTTTTAATCAGATAATCTTTTGTTTGTTAAAGCTAGAAAATAAGGTTTTGCAACAAGTTTTTGGCGAATCTTCTATCATATCCCATGTTGACGGTTTTTTTAAAAATTTCCTAACAAGCATTTGCCAGGGGTTGAATAAACTATAACACCACGTAGGCACAGCAAAATTAACCAACTTTAAACTCATGGTTTTAAAAGTAAATATATTATTTATTAATATTGCTTTAATCAAATGGAATGGGGACGAACTAATAAATTGTGGGAGCAAGCAGCTACTCAGTAACCACAGCCATAAAGAAAGATTATACTCTCATGTGGCTGCTTGAGGAAAAACTAGACAGTATTTAGTGCGTTTAACAACAGTCAAGGAACCAGATCCACAACAGTCCTCATCAGACATTGAGAAGTACTACGCAAGGTACGAAGCACAACAATGACAAAAATGTTAGATCAGTGGGCCAGACAAGATTAGTTTATTGCGAAGTTAGTAAGAAAGAAGGCGCCAGTTGATTCAGAAGAAGATTAAAACATATGACATATCACAAGATCCTGTTTTAAACAAGTCCCTAAAACACTATGCATGTGACAGGTATTACAGAATTGGAACGAATGTTATGCCCATTCATCATGGGGATAAATTACTTTTAAATCAATTCATTTTTGATCAAATTACATTTAATCGCAATAAAAAAAATGACGATAAGAAGACGCCGCAGGTCCTTCGCAGGACCTCCGAAAAGAGCATAATATACCGAACAAGTGATAGTCCACAGAGCATCCCACAAGTGAGTAAATGTCACTAAGGCTAAAAATCCTCCTGGGCGTGTTGAGGCTGGGCCTAACAAGCTGAAAGGAACAGACTGAGAGAAAAGAGCAAACCAATCAACAAAACAAAATTATTAGATAGCAATACAACATCGCCACGCCAGCCGCAACAGCATCACAATTATCAACACTCAATCACAACAAAACAATAAGATGTAAATATTAGGTATTGGGGAGCTGTTTTTTGTGGTGGGGGAGTTTTTAAGAGCATACAAATACCTAACACCATACTTAGCAGCAAAGGCCGCGAAGCCCCCACAGAAAAGAAGAACCAGCTTCATCTTCTCACAAGAAAAGCTCAACCTCCTGCTGTAGATCCATATTCAATGGAATAGTGTTTAAGAAATAAAATAAATACCAGTTAAGAACTAGATAAGTAACAAGGTTTTAAATTGTTATAGAAAGTAACATTTTTAAGTATAAAGTGCAAGTAAATACAATTTAATGTACGTAACATATCAGTTCTTGTTAAGTAATAGTTTATCGTTCTTAAAATAAGTACGTAGTTTAAGGTTCTTAATACGTACTAGTTAAGTTCTTAAGTAGTTAGGTTTCTTAATAAAGTACTATTAAAGTTCTTAAGTAAGTTACTTGTTAGTTCTCTTAAGTTAAGTACAAGTTAAGTCGTCAAGTTATCGTTTTAAAGTCCTCCAATGCCCTACAGCATATGAAAACTCAGGGCTAAACGTAATTCTCTTGTTATATTGTTAAGACTATGATTTCTTGTTAACACACATTGTGTTTACTTGAAGAAGAGTAGAGCGTAGATTAACATATGTGTGAATAAATACTTTGTTTCAAAGAGAGCTCGCTGTAGTTATCGTGATTATATTTTATTTTGACAACTTCTTTACATATGCCCCTAGCCTTCTTGCATTACAGAAGTCTGGCAGGCAACGCTGATACATCTTCCGACTGCAACAACATATTCTTTGATAACTTCCCATTAAGTTACAACCTTCATCTTTTCCAATTCACTATTCTTGTCGCCGTTGAAGGAGTGTAAAAGGACAGTTCATTAGGATCGTCCCACATGTGTCGTACCATCCATCAACTCTTTAGCTAACTTCTGTTTCTACAAGTCTTTTGTAAAAGTCTTCTGTGGGGACGTCTAGAATAAAACTATCAGTGTCTGTGTATAAGAGACTTTTGCTCTCTGGGTACCCGCGGTTTAAAGTAGTCGAACAGAAATACTAACATAATTAAACTTTTGACAACTCTAATACGGTTAATCCGATAAACACTGGCTTGACCACCTTAACATCCCCTTTACTTCTCATAACCCAACTCCAGGCTGTCGTTAAATCATTTAAAGTCTTGATATTATGGTTAAGAGACCAGCTTAATTGCTTGTTTTCTTTTGTAACTAATTTAACATCTTTACGTTGTGTGGATTTTCCATCGTCTAACCAAAACAGCTGTTGTATCAATATCAGTTTAAAGAAGTCTTTTTCTGAGGCGTCAGTGCTTGGTTCTAAGATCAGTATTCTATCTTGATGTATGGTCTCATAAAGGGCTCTTGATCACAGAAAATTATTCTGTGAACAGCTCCTTAGTTTCAGTCCGTGACTTAGGTAGAACTGAAACAGTCTGTAATGACACACATATTTAGTTTTGTGCGAAGTGGGACAAGCTTTAGGGCGGTTCGATTGGACCTCATCTTTAATCATTCTGCGGCTAGGGGGTAATCTTTAGTGAAGATCGTGAATTCTTTAGATACTTCTAAGTCTACTCCAAGATTAAACATGCTCGGATTATCAAGCGTAAGCTGAGACAACATACCTAACACAAGTGTTAACTTCATGGGGGACCTTATTAATCATTTTAAAGTTACGTACTGGAAGCGGTTGACTCATGGCCCCATCCATACAGATTGTGTAGCATCATAGAGTACTTAGATAGTTGGATGGCTTAGGTGGGATCATAGTCATCTAAATACTTGTTATTAGCTTTGCAGTAAGGATGTGGCCATGCTCATAACTCCCCATAGCCGTCTTCAATCAACTGCAGTGTGGGAAGATCAATATTAAGTCAAATCTGAATGTTTGTAGACTTAAGGAAAAGCATCCCAAGAACGGCCTGGGCAGAGAATGTAATGCGATGAGTCTAAAAGCTGTAATGTTTCATGCATGTAGATCTGTAATTTTTGAAAGACGTCTGCCAATAAACACACGTCAAGCCAATAATATTGATCATGATAGTCGCCCATCGTTTGACAGCGTAATTCTGTCCAGGCTTTCTGGCGTATCATATTCAGAGTCGGTTATGTCCCTTTCCTCTAAGCTTAGAAAAGAAAGCGCACTTTAGGAGGAAGCGGAGTCTCATCAAAAACTATCCCACGAGTCTCTGTATTCAAAAGGATAAACTCCTTTACGGACTAAAGGAATGGATCAAAGTATTGTTTAGTTATTGGAAAGTCTTGTAGGATCTGCTGAACTTATCTAAACTCCCATCAGATGTTGGGAGCCCAGAGTCATAAAAAGCAACAGTCAAGAAGTAAAAGTCATGTACTTATTTCTGAATTGTCAATGCAGGTAAACCCTCTTATATTCAGAAGCACTGCATGCATGAATAAAATGAGAATCGTACCGTCGTAGGTTATGAAAGAAGATAGGCATTTCAAGTCGTGGGTCAACCTTTATAGTTGTGTGAAGATTTACATTGTTGTCGCGGCCCCGTCTGAACTTTCCAGTAAATGGTCGTGGTCTCTTATGCGTCGCCTAAAAATTCTCTTATACATATCCACAGTGTTAGATGAGTCATAGCGGTTCTTGGTCTTCAGGAGTCAAACAATGCCTCTGAAAGATTTTGTTGGTTGGATAACTGATTGGAAAAAGGTGGGGGAAGTTTTTTTCATCTGCTCTAAAAAACTACTAGCTGCGTTGGGGCCTCTGTAAATCTCGGGTGTTTGGTGGTTGGCCGTCTGACCTAACAACATAAACGCATAAGAAACAATCTGATGTGGGATAATAAGGAGTTTTTGTTCTTCTGTTGGGGCCGTATACTGCGGCCAGAGCGATTCCAAAGTACGGCATAAACCAAGTGGGGGGCACGATACGGGCTCACAGCATTTTGTGTATAATCTTAAAACTAACTTTTAGAGCCCTGGTGTTTTTAGGCGTGAGGAGTTCAGTTTCACAGTCCTACAAAACTTTACAACCGATTCTTATGCTTGGCAGCTTCTTCTATAGTAAAATTCTGAGCAAACACCTTCTACAAAATATCTTATCTTAGCATGATCTTTGATGTAAAACCCCATAAGTCCTCTTACTTTCAAAAAATATACATAATGACTCTTTGTACTATCTGTAAACAGTATCAAGTCTACATGTTTGTCAAGTAATTCACCTAAAGTAGGGGCGTTGGGAGAAACCCTTAAGGCACTAGTTGGTCCTACTAACAGACCATGGGTGTGTACGTTTAGGCCAGATGATAGAGTTTGTTTTGCTCTCAAACGAGATATACTGTTTATACTTACTGAAAGTTAATGTTAACAAAGTTCAGCTCTTGTTTGTATGCATCATAATTGGACTTCTGTTGCATGATTTTTAACAGGATGTAAATGCGCAAAATACACCACTGACACACATGTTTGTCAGAATTATGTATGTTTAAGACTGCCCGATTTAACCTAACTCCTTTGGAGAGAAATGTTAGAATGGCCGACTATAGGATAGAACTTTGTTTGTCTTAATTTAATTTCAAGACCTGATTTTCCTTCCAAGACCAGCAGCAGCCATAACCCCTCAACTTAGCCTCCTCCACTTGCATGGTTAACTGTGTAAGCATGTAGTCCAGGCCCAGTTAGAGTTAAAGTCGTGATAGCTGATTAACATCTTTTCATGTTTAGTTGAACCCCAACTTCCATGTTAACTATCAACAGGCGTTATTTAATCAATCGAAACGGTCAACCAATACTTTTACAGGCGGCTTCTCGCTTGAAAGACTCTGGATATTAGAGATAGCATGGTGCTACCTTGTCATGAACATTAGTGGGTTAATGATGCCCATGTCTACTGTCGCAAACAAATTGCTTAATTGTTTGTCACTACGAATATTTCTTATCCATCGTATAAAGTTTTCCATCCCAGATTATACTTGTTGGTCGCCATTTTTAAAGCCACAATATTACGTAGATTAAAAAACTAAATTAAATAAAAGTTAGTAAAACACGCTTTTTATTCTTCACCAAGCGTTGCAACACTTCAAGCCAACGTTTAACTTACAATAACACTATATGTTAGCTTTTTCTGATCACTTACGTCATTTCAACGCTTTTGGTTGCTTCTTTAAATAGTTTTCACTATATCTTTATAATATTGTTTACATCATTCTCAAACCAACATTCACTAAAATCAATGTTTAATGCTTTCATTGTTCGTCAAATAGTTCAATCAACATCTTTAAATCCGATTCACTGAGATGGCAGGCCATTTTTAAATCGACAATAAATAAAAAAAATAATTATAAAATTCCAGTATATCCAAAAGTCTATTCGAATCGTAAAAACTGATTGGCAGGTTTAAAAGGTGACAGTTACTCCTCTCAAGATCATCAGACACATGCAGGTCTGGCAACTTCGGGGCAAAATTATCAAGTAAAATAGTAAACAATTTTAAAATTGGTTTTAAAGGCCAAGACTCGTGGTATTTTTACTAACAGCTTTACATACCTTTCTCGAATAGTTAAGTTTCAAAAAAAGTTCTGTAAATATTAATTCATCAAACACGTCCTTTAACACATTTTTTTATCACCCCAGCAATATCACCCACACCAAAATCATCAAATATATCTGTAAGCTTTAAATAACTACGTTGGGGGTTCAATTTTTAAAACCAGATTTAATCCATAAATTTAAAAAAATTAATTAAATCAGTTTCTCACTCTCCCTCATTCACTCCCTCATCACTCTGTGTGTCTCTCTCTCCTCACACACACACAAACACACAACAAACAAACAAACACACCACTAGGATAGGGAGGTGCTTGTGGGGGGCTTTTTGAGGTTCGCACTTAGAACACCGTAAATTCCCTTAAAGCAGGTAAAGCAAAACGGCGAAGCAACACGGCGAAGCAGGAGCAATGTGTTGAAGGCACAACAACAAAAAAGCCATGTTTCATTATATACAAAACATTTCATTATAGTGAGGCAGGCCGTCCTGAAAAGGCAGTCCAAAAGTTAAAGCAGGACGTTTAACAGAGTAGAACAAAAAAGATCAAAAACTAGTTTGACCAATTTCAGCGCTACCGGCAGTGCGCGACCTAAAACTGTGCTACTTGCCTGTAGCGCGACCTATTTCAGTGCTCAACCTATTCCCCTCAAAAAACCGTCGTCAGCGTCACCTCAGGCCCGCCGCAGCCAATGCGTGTGGAGGTGAGTGAACTGACTGGCATGATCGAATCAGTTCCGCCATTTTACTGAGATTGTTGCGTTCACAGTCGAACAATTAACAGGGCCCTACTTTAATTTTATTTCTTGGAGAGAATGTAAATATGATTTGTTCACAATCCCCCTATCTTATCTAGCACGTAAGCCTCCAGACTTAAAACAACCATTTGTTCGTTGTAGTGAGGCGCCGCTAACCACACACCCGTCTTCACTAAACCAACTGCCGAGCTAAAGAATAGAAGGTCTGCAGCTGCTCGGAAGCCCCCGGCCAAATGAAATGATGTCCATACCCCTCTGCCGATTGGGTAACGCACACACGCGATGATAAAAATTATAGAGCTCAGGCCCCTTCCCCCGTGTGTGAGCAACAGGATGTGGCAAGCATCCACGGCACCCATACTGATTAGAAGCGGCCTGGAAACAATTGTCAAACCATACACTTGTTAGTTAATTTTTATGCCCTTGGAGAGAAATGTTAAATATGTTTGTTCACGATCACCTATCTTATCTAGCACGTAAGCCCCCGTTTTAAATGTGCGGATTTTGCGACAATTTTAGAGGTTTTTGTGTGTTAATTTGAATGTAAAACAGGTGTTTAATTTTGACAAAACTGATATGAAAGGACGTTATTTGATATGTGAAAGGGGGTTTACGTGCAAATAAGATGTGTGGTCTTGAACGACCCGGTTTTTTTTTATCCCGTCATTAAGGCAGAGCCTACTCCAACTCGGGGAAGGTGCATGCTATGTGTAACGTGTCATCCATACCAACGGCCATACTGGCCTTCTCTTCCGAAAGTTGGTGATGGGAGTTTACGTGTGTGCAAGATGTTATGCGTGCGTTCACACACGGAACCTCGGTTTATAGTCTCATTCGAAGGACTGTATGAGAAATGGATTTAGAACCAAAGTTAATTCCGAGGGAAAAATCCCCTGTACCGAAACGGCTGGGCGGAGATTCGAACCCGCAACCCCAAGATCACCAAGATTACGAGTCCAGCGCTCTACCACTGAGCTATTCCGGCCCCCGTTCCTGAGGATAATAATTGTTTTACCTGTTCTTTGATGGTCATAATGAGGGTCATGATGTTCCCGGAGTTTTGCTTGGAATAATAACCATCACCCTTCTTTTTCTGAAGGAAAAATATGTATTGTTATCACACAAAACAAACGGTTAACAGGTAAAAAAGCTTTAGGGGCCGGAATAGCTCAGTTGGTAGAACGCCGGACTCGTAACCTCGGTGATCCTGGGGTTGCGGGTTCGAATCTCCGCCGGGCCGCATTGGTACAGGGGGATTTTTCCCTCGGCGTTAACATTGGTTCTGACTCCATTTCCCCAAAAAAGTCCTTCAAATGAGACTGTGCACCGATATTCCGTGTGTGAACGCACGCACAACATCTTGCACACACGTACAATCCCATCACCAACTTTCGGAAGAGAGGGCCAGTTTGGCCGTTGGTATGGATGACACGTTACACATAGCATGCACCCTGTGTGAAAAATCGGAAAAAAAAAAGAAGAAGAAAAAAAAGAAAAAGAAAAAAAGAAAGTGAGTGAATGACATTGACTGGATGACACGGGAAACAACAAAGAGAACAAAGAATAACCAGCAATCATCTGCTGTTTGACTGTTTACCTCTTCAAGCTCATTTACCACCATTATCAGGCATGTCATTGTGTGATGTCTTTTCAGGTTGAAAGCTTGCCTTCAATGTTGTTTTCTCTTTAACTTGTAGTCCAGTTAAGCATTTGCTTTAAGATTATTTGCAGGTATGTTGTAGGGATGCTTAGAGGGACATATATATGCACTTAGATAATCACATTATACATACGCTTACATAGTCACAGACATTTATGCAATTCTCTCTCTCTCTCTCTCTCTCTCTCTCCCTCTCCTCTCTCCTTCTTCTCTCTCTCTCCTCTCTTCGTCTCAAATCTCTCTCTGCA
>CM031623.1:56344999-56359154 GCA_018398815.1 Conus ventricosus | reverse complement strand
GCTATTTACCATGACACTATATAAAATACTTGTTAATCCACTAAAGATACTGATGATCTCTAATTTTACCCATGACACTATATAACAGTACTTTTTAATCCAATGATGAAGGGGATGCGATATCTCTATTTACCAGGGACACTATTAAATACGTTCAATCCTAATGAGAATGAACCTGATGATCGCTAGGGTACCATGACACTATATAAAGAATTTTTTCAATCTTAATGATGAATGAGGCGATGATCTCTAGTTACCATGACACTATATACAGTACTTTTTAATCCAAATGATGAATATGCGGATGACTCTAGTTACCATGATACTATTAAAATACTTTTTTAATCCGAAGATGACAGATACTGAGGATCTCTAATTACCATGTCACTATATAAAATACTTTTCCAATCCTATGAGAAGATGCCGGGATGATCTCTAGTTACCATGAACACTATATAACTACTTTTTAATCCTAATGATTGAATGATACTGATGAAAGCTCTATGACCATAACACTAATACTTTTTAATCCTAATGATGAATATATACTAATGAATATACTAATGATCTCGATTTACCATGACACTGATATAAAGTCTTTTTTAATCCTAATGAGAATGAGGCTGAATGATCGCTATGTACCATGACACTCTATGAAGTACTCTTTTAATCCTAAGATGATTATGCTAATGATCTCGTAATTACCATGACAACACTAGACAAAGTAGTTTTCACGCCTAATGATGAATGATACTAATGATCTCGATTTACCATGGCATTCCAATCCACTGGCGTTGTCATACAACAGGAATAAGAAAAAAAGAAAAAAGAAAAACAAGAAGAAGCATTGAGGCCGGGATGATCATTCTTTTCCTATCTTCGTTGTTTTGTTTCTTTGCCCGAAAGAACGGTCACTGTTTTCCCCCTTTCCTCCGCTGAAGAAATGGAACGCCTGAGTGCGCCCCCTTGGAGTTTAGTACTGACAGTAAAGAACGTCCACTGTTTTCCCCGCGGAAGAAATGGAACGCTGAGTGCGCCCCTTGAGGTAGTACTGACAGTAACCGGTCTTTGTTGTGTTGGGGGTTGTTTGGGTTTTTTTTCGTGGGTATGGGTGTATGTATTGTTGTTTTTTTTGTACTTGGGGGGGGGGGGGGGGGGGGGGGGAATGGAGAAAACATTTTGATCGTTATGAGAGAAAAACCAAAGCAACAAAAAAGTAAAAAAAGGGGGGGGGGGAGAGTGGGAGGGGAAGACTATTATTTTAAAGAAACCGTTGGCGACTTCAGAGAAACAGCGCAACCCCCCTTTCCCCCCTGAAGATAAATAGCTTATTTGTCTTTCGTCTCTCGTGTTTGTTTTTTTTTGTGTTTGTTTTTTTTGGGGGGGGGGGGGGGGGGGGGGGGGGGGGGGGGGGGGGGGGGGGGGGGCGCTCATTTCATCGGCTTATGAAGCATATACTTCCCAAATGAGGAAGGGAAAAGAGAGGAAGAGGGAGTGGTTGTCCCTGAAAGAAAGGAGGGGAACAGACAAAAAGAAAAAAAAAAAAGAGAAAAGAAAGTTATGTGGAAGAAGAAGAAGAAAAGAAGAAGAAGGAGCAGGAGAAGCAAGAGGAGAGATGGAGAAGGAGAAGAGAAGAAGAAGAAGGAGAAGGAGAAGAAAGAGAAAAGAAAAGAAAAAAAGAAACAACGGGAAGAAGAAAAGAAGAAGACGAAGAAGAAGAAGAAGAAAGAGAAGAAAGCAGAAAGAGAAAAAAGAAGGGAGAAGGAGAAGAGAAAGAGATAGAAAAGAAGAAGGAGACAAGAAGCAGAAGAAGAAGAGAAAGGAGAAGAAGAAGGAGAAGAAGAAGGAAGGTGAAGATGAAAGAGAAGAAGAAGAAAAGACGAAAAGAAGAAGAAAGAAGAAGAAGAAGAAAGAAGAGAAGAAGAAGAAGAAGACGAAAGAGAGACGAAAGAAGAAGAAGAGGAAGAAAGAAGAACAAGAGGAGAGAAAGAGGGGGAAGAGGAAGAAGATGCCGATATATGGACGGCTGAGGAGAAATGGAAGGATGAAGAAAAAAGAAAATGAAAACGAAGAGAGAGAGAAGAAGAGAGAGAAGAGAGAGAGAGAGAGAGAGAGAGAGGAGAGAGAGAGAGAGACAACCCTCAGACAACAGACAGACAGACAGACAGACAGAGAGAAGAAAAAGAAAAGGAATGAAAGAAACAGAGACGAAGCATAAAGGAACAACAAACCAGACAAACGAATTAGACAAAAAAAAAAAAACGGAGGGGAGGGGTCGCTGGAATGGGCGGTAGACAAAGACAAAACACAAAAGAATGAAGAGGGGCTGGGTAAGACAAAGACCAACACAAAGAATAAGAGGGGGCGTGCATTAGCTGAGACCGAGTGGGATGGGGTGGGGGGGAAGGGGGGGGAGAGGGAAGGGCTGGAGGTGTTGTAATAGAAAGGATGCACGAATACCCGTGGAAGCTGAAGAAGAGAGAGCGAGAGAGAGTGAGAGAAGAGAGAGAGAGAGAGAAGAGAGAGAGAGAGAGAGAGAGAGAGAGAAAGAAGAGCAAAGTGAGCGGGTGGGGGTGGTTGTGCGGGTGAGAAGGAAGTCGTGAGGGACGTTCACGGAGGTACGAATGAAAATTCCGGTCCGGTGTGCCGGTAAACGGATGAGAAGGCTACATAAACAGCAGGAAAGAAGACAACTCTCCTTCATGACATTCCAGTCCCATTCCCTTTACCTCTCCACCCCCCCACCACCCCTCCACCGTCACTACAGCACCCGCTTGCTCGCCCGGCCTCCTCTCGCTCTCCTCGCCTCTCTCTCTCTCTCTCGTTTTTGTTTTTTTTTCTCGCTTTCTCCTCTCTCTCTCTCGCGCTCTCTCTCTCTCCTCCTCCACTCTCTCTCTCGCTCTCTCTCTCTCTCTCTCGTCTTCGCTCTCTCTCCTCTCTCCGCGACATTCACACTCTCACGCTCTCTCCTCTCTCTCTCTCCTCTCTCTCTCTCTCGCTCTCTCGCTTTCACTCTCTCTCTCCTCTCTTCATCTCGCTCTCGTTCTCCTCTCTCTCTCGCTCTCTCCTCTCATCTCTCCTCTCTCCCCTCTCTCTCGCGCTCTCGCTCTCTGTCTCCAAACCCTTCCTAGGAAATCCCTTGTGCACAATGCTAACAAGTTGCATCACACGTGTGGTGTGTGTGTGTGTGTGTGTGTGCGGGTGGTGTGGTTTGTGTGTGTGTGGGTGTGCGGTGTGTGTGTGGGTGTGGTGTGTGTGTGGTGTGTGCGTGCGTGCGTGTGTGTGTGGGGTGTGGGGGGGTGTGGTGAGGGGGTGGTGGGTTGGGTGTGTTGTGTTTGTGGTGTTTGTGCGTGCGGGTGGGGGGGGTGGTGTGGGTGGGTGTGTGTTTGGGGGGGGTGTGTGTTTGTGTGTGGTGTGGGGGTGGGGGGTTGTGGTTGGGGGGGGGGGGGGGTGGGTTGTGTGTGTGGGGTGGGGGGGGTGGTGGGGGTGGGGGGGTGTGTGTGTGGTGGTGGAGTGGGTGTGGGTGGGGTGCGAGCTGTGTGGTGTGTGTGTTGTGTGGTGGGGGGGGTGGGGGGGGTGTGTGTTGTGGATGTGATGTGGTGGGTGGGGGGGTGGGGGGTGTGTGGTGGGTTGGGGTGGTGGTGGGTGATGTGTTGTGGTTAATTGTGGGGGTGGGGTGTGTGGTGTGTACATTGTTATAAATACATAAATAATTTTTTGGTGTGTGCGTGCGCACGCGCGGGTGTGTGTGTGTGTGTGTGTGTCTGTGGGTGGGGGGGGTGGGGGGGGGGGGGTGGTTGTGCGCGCGGGGGGGTGGGGGGTGTGTGGGTGTTGTGTGGGTATGGTATGGGGATGTGGTGTGATGTGGGGGTATGTGTATGGGTTATGATGTGTATGGTGTGTGCATGTGGGGGGGTGTGGTGGGTTGGTGGGTGTGGAGGTATGTTTGTGTGTACATATGTGTATATAGATACATACATATTTTTTGTGTGTGCGGCCACGCGCTGGTGTGGGTGTTTGTGTTGTGTGTGGTGGGGGGTGGGGGCGTGTGTGGTGTGGTGTGTGTGGGTGTGTGTGTGGTGTGTGTGTGGGTGTGTGTGTGTGCGCGCGAGCGCGCACGGATCTATGTGGTGGGTTGTGGTGAGTGTGTGTGTAGTGGGTGTGTTTAGATAGATAATATATTTGTGTGTCTTTGAGCGCGCGCACGTGCGCACACACACCATAATTGTCCAGATTACAACTCAGGCAAGGCACAGAAACGAATTGTAAGAATCTCGCGCCCAGACATAATAAGAGGAGAAGACAGAACACACACACTCACACACACACACTCCACACATCACACACACCACACACACACCCACAGACACTCACACACAAGCACACTCACGCTCACACACACACACACACACACACAGCCCGCCACACACACACCACACACACACACTCACACACAAACACACACACACACACACACACACACACACACACACACACACCACACACCACACACACACACACACACACACAACGCACACACACACACACACACACACACACACAACGTTTGCTTCCACGCACACAAAGCTAAAACCGCTTTCTTTCCCCACGTCGCCCTACACACACACACACACACACACACCACACACACACACACACACACACTCACACACACACACAACAAATACAAGCACGCCACCCCTACTCCACCCGTCCCCCACACAGACTCACTGATGAAACCAAATTTGTGTCAGATTAACTGCTTAGAACACTGATGAAACCAAATAGTTGGCCAATGAACGCTTATCACTGATAAACCAAGTTTAGTGGCAGATTAACTCTTAGCTGGACTACTCGAAAAAACATGAAAAGAATGCCAACATTTGCTAATTCAAAAAGATACCACACACACACACATAACACACACGACACACACACACACCCACACACAACACACACCCCACACACACACACACGCGCGCGCACACACACAACTACACACACACACACACACACACACACACACACACACACACACAACACACACACACACCGCGCCCGCGCCGGCGTGCGCGCGCCCAAAAGCTACGGGTTAGGGGGTAGGGGAAGCAATAAGGGGGAGAAAGAAGCGTCTAACGTCTGGTCATCCGGTAGGTTGGACACAAATCTGCCTCAGCGACTTGCACCTGATTGATCTTTGAAGTTCGGAAGAGAGCCACCCATTTTTGAACGCATCCTAATATTTTACCATAAAAAAGATTTGGTTTTTTTTTGTGAAGACGAAATTGTGGTGTGGGTTGGTTAGAAGATGTTTGGAAAGTGTTGTGTGAATGAAGTTTTTTTTGTGTTGTTGTTTGTTGAGGTTTAATAAGACTTGTGAGTTGACTTCAAGCGGGTGACGGCCCTAGTGATACTATGGTCCCCGGCGTTGGTTGGGATTAGCAAACATTACCTTATTAACTATGAATAATGAATTATGCTTGTGAGGTTTGGCGTCAATTTTTAAAAGAAAGAAAAAGAGACAAACAAATATCGACAACTGGCGGCATAGACCGGCTGCATGAGTTGTTGACATAGAAAAAAAACAAATAAATACGTGTAGGAAATGACGTAGAAAACATATACGTAAAGGATATGACTTGCTTAAAGGTGTTGGTGTGGTGTGTGTGTGGTGTGTTGTGTTGTGGTGTGTTCTTCTTTAATTTAATGCTACCTTTTACAGATTCTGAGACAAAAACAAGAGACAAAAAAAACGAACACATACAAGCAAACGAAAACAAAACAGATAAACACAGGTAAAAGGGCCGTGTGACGAAGAAGAACAAGAACAAGAACACGAACAGATTGGTAATTTGCCATATGAAAACCAGAGGTTTTGTGGGGCACAGAATGATCAGTGTTGTATGTCCGTGTTGTTTGTGTGTGGGGGGGGGGGGATGGAGGGGAGGTGGGGGATAAATGTGTGTTGTTTTAAAAATGTCTGTAAAAGTGTATGGAGACGTGGAGTAGTGTATATCTAACCTAATCGTGGCATCATAGGCTATATTACTTAATGAGATACCAAGAAGTGACAATCACTTGAACCCCTTTCTAATCACCGGCATAACGGTAAACTGCTTAGCCCTCTGAGCATATCTGAACATTTAAAGAAACAAAACATTTTTATCCAGCAAATAATAAGAAAATATAGCAAACAAAGTACTGAGAATCAAATAAATTCCAACTGGACCTCGTAACAGTTGCCCTAACAACGTCTATACCCTCGCTGCCGTCCCAAAAATGTCCCAAAAAATCGGGCGATTGAGGGTGCAAACTGAAGAAGCCAAGTAGGCAAATATGTTTTTAGTATTTCTGCAAAGGAAATGACATGGAATAGTGTAATAATTTGGCCACAAATGCAAGTGACATTGTTTACAATGTTTGGTGGGTGTGTTTTGTGTGTGTGTGGGTGTGTGTGTGTGTGTGTGTGTGTGTGTGCCCGGCGCGCGCGCCTGCGTGAGTGCGTCTGCCAGATTACTTAGGCTGCATCTACTTGCAGAGTTAGCATTATTTATTCAGCGTTGCGGAGTGTCAACCTCGCTGATAGTTTTCAGTCCCCATGTTGTCCATTCAATTTTGAAAATTCTTTTGGTTTATTTTTAATTTTGTTGAAAATTAATGGGGGAAAGGGAGGGGGGGAGGTGGGGACGAAGCGTTTGGAAGGTGGGGGGTCGGATGGAGAGGAGGAGAGGAGAGAGGGGGGGGTGAGGGACACAACGTGGGAAGAAGAGTCGTTTGTTGTGGTTTGTCGATTATATAAGTCTTGGGGTGTGGTGTGGGGGGTGGTGTGTGTGTTGTTGTTGGTGTGTGGGTTGTTGTGTGGGTTAGGGAACGGCGGCTGTTTTGTGTCAGTGTGTGTGTGCAGTGTTGTGCGCGTAGAGAGAGAGAGAGAGAGAAGAAGAGGGGAGAGAGAGAGAGAGAGAGAGAGAGAGAGAGAGAAAGAGAGAGAGAGAGAGAGCACGCGCACACACACTGTTGTCCCGCACTAATTCTGTCTGCTTCTGGCTCTCCCCCCCCCCCCCCCCGCTCTCCTTCTCTCCCGCCCTCCCTCTCTCTCTCGCTCTCTCTCTTCTCTCTCTCGTGTCAGAGTCTGCAGGAGAGACTGAAGGGAAACTGAAAAGTATGGAATCATTCCTGCCAACATCGGCATTTGTCACATCAGTCCACTGAAAATAAAGCTAAACGAAGCAGCAGAAATAACCACCGTAACAACACACAAAGGAGGGGAGAGAGAGAGAGAGAGAAGAGAAGAGAGAGAGAGAGAGAGAGATAGAGAGAGAGAGAAGACAAGACAGACAGAAGACAGACAGATGACGACAGACAGGGATCACTCTCGGCCAACCGTCCCACCTGTTTTAAATACAAACGTCCCTGCTCCGGCACTTCACCACAACACCCACGCCCCCCTGCACCCTTGATATATCCCCCCCACCCCCCTCCCCGTTCCACACCTCATCCCCAGTCACAGACCCCATCCTCCATCGCTACCCCCCTCCCCCCACCCACCCACCCACCACCCGTCCTCGCCACTCTGACCCCTCTGACCCACCCCCCCCCCCCCCCCCCCCCTACCCTTGGAGAACTGAATTAAAGATTACGTCCCAGATGCCAGGAGGACGGGAATATTCCCCAGTCCCGTCGGGCCCTGGTTTCCATCGGGCAATGATGCCGCCTCACCGGCCCTCGCGCTCTGTCGGTCTGGGGCGTCTGTCTGTCGTCTTGTCTGTCTGGCTGTCCTCTCTCTCTCCTCTCTCTCGCCCTCCTCTCTCTCTCTCTCTCTCTCAACGCACACCGCACACACACACACACACACACACACACACACACACACACACACAACACACACACGCACGCACGCACCGCACGCACGCACGCACTGCACGCACGCACGCACACGACAACACACACACACTCACATAAAGTTTCGCGAGTCTGAGTATCTCTCTCTGCTCTCTCTCGCTCTCTCTCTCGCTGTCTCTCCTCTGTCTCGCTCTCCTCGTTCTCGCCTCTCTCTCGCATCTCTCTCCTCGCACCTCGCTCTCGTTTTTCCACTGTCACGAAGTCCATCCCACGTGGGTTGGTAAGGGGGGCTTGAAATAATTCTTAGGTTGTTGTTATGTTCTCCAGAGACCCCCCCCCCCCCCCCCCCCCCACTCCGCTCTTCATAAGGGGCAATGTGCTTATATGAAGTAAAAACCGCTGGTTTCTGAGTTCCTCTCTCTCCTCATCTCACTCGCTCTCTTCTCTCTCCTCTCTTCTCTCGCGCTCTCTCTCTCTAATTAGTCAACGCTATGTGGGCTTGAAACGAACATGAAGCGGGGTGAAACATAAAAAACTTGATGGTAGACAGAGCGTGGTGTTTCTCTATGTCTTTTTCGTGTCTTTCTACCTTGGTTGGGGTGGGTGTTGTTGGGTGGGTTGGTTTGTGTGTTGTGTGTTGTTGATGTGTTGCTTGTTTGCACTTGGCTGTTTAATATAGGCCTGGGTTCTCAAAATAGGTGTCGGGGGCTATGGTACAGGTTGAAATGTGTGAACTGCCTCCTCTCTGGTCCCTCAGAATGTGACTAACCTCACCAGTTCTTTCCTTCGGAAGCATCCAAGACCACCAAGCGTTGTATTAAGCGGGGGCCGTTGTTTGTGGGTTGGTTGGTTGTGTGCCGGTTGGTGCTGTTTCGGTCGTTGTTAGTGTGTTATTTTTGCTGCTGTTGCCTGCTTGTTGTTGTGGCGTTTTTGCTGGCGGGTGCGGGTTGTGTAATGGTAGTTTGTTGTTGGCTTTGCTGCGGGTTGCTTGCTTGTTGTTGTTTGCTTGTTGTTGCTGTCGTTTGCTGTTTTGTTGTAATGGTTGTTGTTGTTGCTGTGCGGTTGGCTGTTTGTCGTTGCGGTTTTGGTTGTAATTGTTGTTGCGTCTGTTGTTTTTTTTGTGTGCTTGCTGCTGCTCTGTTTTGTTTTGTGCTGTGTTGTGGTTGCAGCTACTGTTGTTGTGTTGCTGTTTTGTTGTGGTCGGTGCTGTTTGCGGGGTATTGTTGTTGCTTTTGTTGTATTATTGTTGCGTTTGTGTTGCTTTGTTTAGGTGATTGCCCTGAATTCCGTGCCCCGTCAATGACAGCATACCGTGTCCATTCCTTGCATCAGACGTCCTCGCCACAGCACTCCCATAGCGTTGATCGCTGGCCCATACCGGTGGTGCTTTGGGGATGACATGATCTCTGAGGCGGTCATTACCTGTCCACAGGGAATGTCCGCCCACATCTCCCCTCCCCTCCCCCCCCCCCCTCCCCCCTCCCCCCCCCCCCCCCCCCACCACACACACACACACAACGTAGCAATAGCCATGGAATTTAACAAAATTCAGCCAGTTTCGTGGTGCCAACACAATGTCAGTGGAACGCCCTGTGTGCCGCACACCCTATGTGAACACAGAGCGCAGGCTTCCAAGTGCGCAGGACTGCGTCCCAATGGAGAAGCCCTGTGTGTGCCAGCAACCCCCATGTGAACACAGCGCACTTCCAAGGGTGGTGCAGACTGCGCCCAACTGTTTGTTCGGCTGTTTGAGGACAGCACTTCCTGGTTCCCACCCGCACCTTCGGGTGTATCAGTTATTTTTTCTTCTTCTTTTTCTTTTTCTCTTGATAAAGACAACGGACAGCGACGTAAAACAAAGCCGAAGTCTTAAACACAATGTAGTTTCTGCGTCAGATTCAAATGACTTGTGAGTTGACTTCAACGCGGCGACAACCGTGATAATTAGGAGGACCCTTTGCGGTGGGCTGGGCTGTAAGCTCAGTTGGTAGAGCGTCGGACTCGTAATCTGGTGATCCTGGGTTTCGGGTTCGAATCTCCGCCGGGCCGTTTCGGTACAGGGATTTTTCCCTCTGAGTTAACATTGGTTCTGACTCCAATTCCCATACAGTCCTTCGAATGAGACTATAAACCGAGGTTCCGTGTGTGAACGCACGCACAACATCTCGCACACACGTAAATCCCATCACCAACTTTCGGAAGAGAAGGCCAGTTTGGCCGTTGGTGTGAATGACACGCTACACATAGCATGCACCCTGCGTGAGAAATGGAAAGAATGAAGGAAGTAAGGAAATTGAGTGAACGATATTGACTGGATGACACGGGAAACGACTGAATGAAGCGCCAGCTGGCAGCTCTTCAGTCGGCACTACCCAGGTAGGCAGCCCGTTGTGTAAACGAGTGTGGATTGTAAAGCGCTTAGAGCTTGGTCTCTAGCCGAGGATATCATTTCATTTATGCCCGTCGCTCCCGGTGGAGCATAGGCCATCAACGACTCTTCGCCATCGCACTCTGTTCTGGGCTGTTCTGGTCATTCCAGTCCAGTTGGTCCCTTGTTGTTTCAACTCCGCCTCAGTGTCTCGTCTCCAGCTGTTGCGAGGGCCGGCCTCTCTTTCTCTTTCCCTGCGGGTTCCAGGTCAGGGCTTGGCGTGTGGTGCTGGATGCTGGCTTCCTGAGGGTGTGTCCGATCCAGCCCCACTTCCTTCGCAGTATCTGCTTGGCCACTGGTTCCTGTCCCGCACGCTCCCACAGATCTTCGTTTCGGACCTTGTCCTGCCATCGGATTTTGTAGATGCGCCTCAGACAGGTGTTGAAGAATGTCTGAATCTTTTGTTGCATCGTCTGTGTTGTTCGCCACGTCTCGCATCCGTAGAGCAGAACTGATTTCACATTGGAGTTGAAGATGCGGAGTTTGGTTCTTATGCTGATTCCTCCAGATGCCCAGATGTTCTTGAGCATGACAAAGCTGCTCTTGCCTTGCCGATTCTGGCTGTGACGTCTCGGTCCGTGCCTCCCTGTTGGTCAACCACGCTTCCCAGGTAGACGAAAGACTCCACCTCCCTGATGGGCTCTCCATCGACTGTGACTGGTGTGTTGGCAGTGGTGTTGATTTTCATCAGCTCGGTCTTCTTCCTGTTAATCTTGAGCCCTGTCCCGGCTGATGGGTCTCCAAGCGAGTGGTCTTGTCCTGCATCTGGCTGTGGCTGTGTGACAGGAGCGCCAGGTCATCAGCAAAGTCAAGGTCATCGAGCTGCGTCCAGAGTGTCCACTGTATACCGTTGTTTCTGCCTGTTGTAGTGGTCTTCATGATCCAGTCAATGACCAGGAGGAAGAGGAACGGCGACAGCAGGCATCCCTGCCGAACTCCGGTCTTCACCTAGCCGAGGATAGGCGCTATATAAATATTCATTATAATAATATAATAAGCAACATTGCCGTGTTTTACCTTTGTGTTTAAAATCCGCTCAACCTTCGATACAATCATTGTGACGGGTCTCCGACGCTCCCCCTCGTTATTAAAATATGATTATCATATTCAGGAATGCAGGGGTTATAGACAGAAGTAATTACGCTTTCACAACCAAAAGGCGCTCTCGCATAGGCACACGCACTCTGTCACTCACATCGGGCCCGCACAAAGGTGACGGGAAACCAATAACATTTCATAGAAAATAATCAACTTTTATTCAACTTGACTCCGAGCCCCCACCCGTCACTGCACAACACAACTATCTGTATCATACAACAATGTAAACAGCATACAGACAATTTCATAAATCGCATCCCCTGTTCTTCAGTTATTCTTACTTAGCCAGGAAAGACAATATTCCATGATTCTGTTTGCACACTTATAACCTTAAGAGCAAATAAACGTCCATAACTTGTCAGCATTCCTTGGTTGATCGTCAGTTTCTCTCATCCACTGTACGACCACGAGCTGAAGCTGCCACACTGTTGTGTCCTCCTGATTGGCCAAATCCCAGTTGGGGGACACTGGCAATGTAGCTTGAGTCGCACCCTCACACCGAGTCTCCCGGACTCCACCGTACTTCGCCCTCTCCACTGAAAGGGCTCCTGTCGGCCTCTCCCACAGGTCTTCTCTGGCTGCAAACACCCCACCGTTGTCTGGCAGCTCCCTGTCTAGGCTCCAACAGGCTGACACGTCTTGCTGTCGACCGTCCCCACACGGGAGACAATTCTTCTCGTCGTCGGCTCCGAGGCTACAGCAACCTCCACTGTCTTACGTCCCCACCCAGGAGACAACAAGGCGACAGCTAACCTCTGCTTCACGCTGTATTTTCTTGAGCCCTCAGCAAGACGGGCGAGTTCACTTTCCCTTAAGTGAGTCACCCACTTCCTGGTTTTCCAAGCGCCTTATATTCATTCTCAAACAAGAGAGAACCCGAGTTTAACTGGCTCAACCAATGGAATCACAAGCACACACACATCACACGATTTGTACCATTAAATCCCCAAGTTATTTTTATTCCACCAATGGAATCACTAGTCACCTACACATATACACACACACAGCTGCTAGCGCTAACCAAGACTTGGGTACCAGTGGTTAATGCATAACCTCCTATTCAAACTCATGTTCGATTCCCCGAAGCTACCCATTGTACTAACAGCCTGGACTTCTCTACCAGCCATGACTGATGCTTCAAGTAGTTACTACCTCTATAGACAACAAGGCGCAAACCACTCAATTGGCCGCAGCCTTCCATTCATTCCTCAGAACAAGGACGACTGAAATGGTCGCTGTACTCTGCCTGCAGGCTGACGGTCACCTACCCGTGACGGTCACCTGACACGATCGCCTTCCCTTCAGGCCCACTGGAGAACCCAGTGAATAGCCAGCCAGTGGTCGACTGGACACTCCTCTACCCAGGACCGGCAGGTCGGCAACTCCTTGTCACTATCCCTCGGACATGCGAAACACTTCCCAGTAACTCTCCCTCCTTCAGTATGCGACTCGGGGTATTCCCCTCTAGTGATGCCTGAATTCGCACACTTGAAGAACCCAAGGACTTGCTCTCAACAGCAGCAAAACTACCCTTATTTGCCTAAATGCTCGAGAACATTCGGCCGATTCATGACAATCATGATTAGTGATGCATTACAGGACTAGAGGTGGCACAGGCTGCACACCAAAAATGGATGCGCCATGGCCTTGCTGAAGGACTCGAGAATTTATGGACTGGCACAATTAGATTTGCTTTGAGAATTTTTTTTTTTCATTGTGTCTGAAAGTTGATTTACCTTCTCTTCTTTCCTATGCCCATCAAGGTGCACCCCGGGTGGTTCCAAACAGAGAAATTAAAGTGAAAGGGATGGGACTATTTGGATGGAACCACCTGGCGCAAAGATAGGGTCACGGGTGAGTGAGAAGGCTTGATGTGTGACGTCAGCAAAGGGAATGGTCACGTATTTATAGATTGTGAAGGATGTCATCGGAAATTGAAAAAAAAAAAAAAAGAAAGGTAAAATGATTGGTGGGGGAGTTGTTCTTTTGACCAATTATCAGCTTAACATTAAATGCTAGCTCAAACTTACACAAGGCCTCAAAATGCTAACATGGATTATAGAGTGATGCAGAGCAAACTCCCAATTGTGGTAAATGGCCACAAGAAAGCTTTACTAAATTTGTTCAACCAAGATTACTTCTTTTTTTTTTTTGCGCATGCGCGGGAAAAAGTGGCAAGTTCTCTGACTGGTAAGCACAACTATCTGAATTTTTGTGTTTCGAGCATATGTACCTTGCCTGCGTGTTCTTGACCAGAGAGTTGGCTTACCGAACGAACGTATGATGTCCGGGTTTTTTTTTTTTTAATAGTTTGTTTTTAGCCCACAAAGGAATGTTAGTGTAATTTGTATCTCTTTTCTTTTGTTTTTCTCTTCTTTTTTTTTCTTCTTTTTTTTTTGTTACTGATTTTTTTAAAACACAGTTAGCTTCCTTTTCTTTTTCTCTTTTTCTTTTTTTTTTCGAGCTTGATTGTTCAGCATTTCTTTTTTTTCGAGCTTAATTGTTCAGCATTTCTTTTTTCTTTCCTGATTTTTTTTTCTTCTCATTCTTTCTCCTTTTTATTCTCTTTTTTTTTTTTCGTCTTCCTCTCCTTCATTCTTTCATCTTTCACTCTGATTTTCTTCCAGAAACTCTCTTTTTCTGACTTCCATTTCTACCAGTCATTTGTCTGTTCCTTCCTCCTTCCTCTTCATTTTTTTTTTTGGTCATAAATTGGCGTATTCGTTCCCTCTTGCTTTTAAAAACAAAAATTGTCCGGGGCTAGAGAAACAAGAGATAGGCCCATTGATC
>CM031623.1:56339092-56344899 GCA_018398815.1 Conus ventricosus | reverse complement strand
GCTAGACTAAAACAATCTTTAGCAGCTAGTCATCTTCATTACTGAGTGAAACAATGGGAAAAAACTTGATTTTCAAGATCAAGATCCAAAGGGGGAATACTACTTTAAGGCACAGCACTACAACTTTACAGATGTTCTGCTTCGTTGAAAGTCCTCCACAGGGGCGTTACAATGTGTGATGGCACTAAAACAAGAAATGTTGAAAGTCCCCCACAGGGGCGTTACAATGTGTGATGGCACTAAAAACAAGAAATGTTGAAAGTCCCCACAGGGGCGTTACAATGTGTGATGGCATTAAAACAAGAAATGTTGAAAGTCCCCCACAGGGGCGTTACAATGTGTGATGGCACTAAAACAAGAAATGTTGAAAGTCCCCCACAGGGGCGTTACAATGTGTGATGGCATTAAAACAAGAAATGTTGAAAGTCCCCCACAGGGGCGTTACAATGTGTGATGGCATTAAAACAAGAAGTGTTGAAAGTCCCCCACAGGGGCGTTACAATGTGTGATGGCATTTAAAACAAGAAATGTTGAAAGTCCCCACAGGGGCGTTACAATGTGTGATGGCATTAAAACAAGAAATGTTGAAAGTCCCCCACAGGGGCGTTACAATGTGTGATGGCATTAAAACAAGAAATGTTGAAAGTCCCCCACAGGGGCGTTACAATGTGTGATGGCATTAAAACAAGAAATGTTGAAAGTCCCCCACAGGGCGTTACAATGTGTGATGGCATTAAAACAAGAAATGTTGAAAGTCCCCCACAGGGGCGTTACAATGTGTGATGGCATTAAAAACAAGAAATGTTGAAAGTCCCCCACAGGGGCGTTACAATGTGTGATGGCATTAAACAAGAAAATGTTGAAAGTCCCCCACAGGGGCGTTACAATGTGTGATGGCATTAAAACAAGAAATGTTGAAAGTCCCCCACAGGGGCGTTACAATGTGTGATGGCATTAAAACAAGAAATGTTGAAAGTCCCCCACAGGGCGTTTACAATGTGTGATGGCATTAAAACAAGAAATGTTGAAAGTCCCCCACAGGGGCGTTACAATGTTGTGATGGCATTAAAACAAGAAATGTTGAAAGTCCCCCACAGGGGCGTTACAATGTGTGATGGCATTAAAACAAGAAATGTTGAAAGTCCCCCCACAGGGGCGTTACAATGTGTGATGGCATTAAACAAGAAATGTTGAAAGTCCCCCACAGGGGCGTTACAATGTGTGATGGCACTAAAACAAGAAATGTTGAAAGTCCCCCACAGGGGCGTTACAATGTGTGATGGCACTAAAACAAGAAATGTTGAAAGTCCCCCACAGGGGCGTTACAATGTGTGATGGCACTAAAACAAGAAATGTTGAAAGTCCCCCACAGGGGCGTTACAATGTGTGATGGCATTAAAACAAGAAATGTTGAAAGTCCCCCACAGGGGCGTTACAATGTGTGATGGCATTAAAACAAGAAATGTTGAAAGTCCCCAACAGGGGCGTTACAATGTGTGATGGCATTAAAACAAGAAATGTTGAAAGTCCCCCACAGGGGCGTTACAATGTGTGATGGCATTAAAACAAGAAATGTTGAAAGTCCCCCACAGGGGCGTTACAATGTGTGATGGCATTAAAACAAGAAATGTTGAAAGTCCCCCACAGGGGCGTTACAATGTGTGATGGCATTAAAACAAGAAATGTTGAAAGTCCCCCACAGGGGCGTTACAATGTGTGATGGCATTAAAAACAAGAAATGTTGAAAGTCCCCCACAGGGGCGTTACAATGTGTGATGGCATTAAAACAAGAAATGTTGAAAGTCCCCACAGGGGCGTTACAATGTGTGATGGCATTAAAACAAGAAATGTGAAAGTCCCCCACAGGGGCGTTACAATGTGTGATGGCACTAAAAACAAGAAATGTTGAAAGTCCCCCACAGGGGCGTTACAATGTGTGATGGCATTAAAACAAGAAATGTTGAAAGTCCCCCACAGGGGCGTTACAATGTGTGATGGCATTAAAACAAGAAATGTTGAAAGTCCCCCACAGGGGCGTTAAAATGTGTGATGGCATTAAAACAAGAAATGTTGAAAGTCCCCCACAGGGGCGTTACAATGTGTGATGGCATTAAAACAAGAAATGTTGAAAGTCCCCCACAGGGGCGTTACAATGTGTGATGGCATTTAAACAAGAAATGGTCATTTCTCACGGGAAGGACTCGTCCACGCTGACCTTTGGCTGCCAGAGCACTGACATACGCAAGAAGCTGTTCTCCAGTATGACGGACGGGAAAGGGGTGGTGTTTGGGGTGGGGGGGTGGGGGTTGGGGTGGGGGTGGGGGAGGGGAAGGGGAGGGCGATGGAGGCTACCTTACGAAGTTAAAGAAACCAGCTCTGAAAAAAGTCCAAGACTTATTAAAAGCTTCTACAGAAACACCAGCAACTTCACTTGTTTTTATACAGGTAGATTTTGTTTTTGTTTTTTTGTATGTGGCAACATCACGTCTAAACGACTGCACGTATTGGCCTAGAGCTAAGTACGCAAGATCGTCTTCGTCCCTCAGCCCAAGTCAGACTCGGACTTTCCATGCGAGAATACTTATCAAATTAAAGTAGTTTTAGCATACATTAAACAGTCAGAACACTGTGCTGCAGCGGACTACGTTAGCCAGCCGGCACTCGGTCAGCCTGCTTGCGGCGCTCACGGCACTCGCCATGGTAGAGGCCACACGCCACAGTTGGAATTTTGCCCTAAAACACTATATAATCCACGTAAGTGTTTTGAAACCTACCATAAATTACAGTCAGCATTTAATGTCAAACTGATAATTGACCAAAAGAACAACTCCCCACCAATTATTTCCCTTGTTTGGGGGGGGGGGGGGGGGGGGGGGGGGGATTTTCACCGATGAAATCACAAACAATCTTCACATACATGACCTTCCCCTTAGTTGACTGCACAGTTGAGCCTGTGACCGTATCTTTTCGCCAGCTCAAAGCGCCCAAATAGTCCCATTCCTTAGATTCTCATCTGTCTGCTTGGAACCACCTGGCTTGTACCTTGATGGCCATGTGAAGAAAAACAAAGAGAATCAACTTCCAGACACAATAAAAATTCTCAAAACAATCTAACTGCGTTAGTCTATCAATACTCGACTCCTTTAGCAAGTTAAAAAAAAAAAGATTCCTTTAGGAAGGCCTTGACACATTCATTTTTCATGTGCAGCCACTTGCTGGCTGAATGGTCAGCCGGCTCCTTTTTGGCTGCCTGAAAATGGCTGGAAGTAAAACATGGGAAGGTGGAGGGCAGTAAAACATGGAGGGCAGTAAAACATGGAGGGCAGTAAAACATGGAGGGCAGTAAAACATGGAGGGCAGTAAAACATGGGGAGGTGGAGGGCAGTAAAACATGGCAAGGTGGAGGCAGTAAAACATGGCAAGGTGGAGGGCAGTAAAACATGGCAAGGTGGAGGGCAGTAAAACATGGCAAGGTGGAGGGCAGTAAAACATGGCAAGGTGGAGGGCAGTAAAACATGGGGAGGTGGAGGGCAGTAAAACATGGGAAGGTGGAGGGCAGTAAAACATGGGAAGGTGGAGGGCAGTAAAACATGGAGGGCAGTAAAACATGGGGAGGTGGAGGGCAGTAAAACATGGGAAGGTGGAGGGCAGTAAAACATGGAGGGCAGTAAAACATGGGGAGGTGGAGGGCAGTAAAACAGGGGAAGGTGCAGGGCAGTAAAACATGGGAAGGTGGAGGGAAGTAAAACAGGGAAGGTGCAGGGCAGTAAAACATGGGGAGGTGGAGGGCAGTAGAGGCGGCAGAAGGGAGAGGTAGGGTAAGGTAGCATTGCTTATTGCCCACCACCGACGTGACTCGGCAGCAGTGCAGTGTCTCCTCCGGTGGGTTGCCACTTGACGACTTGACATTGACTGCTCCCTATGGACTGCTGGTGCGGGGCTGCAGCGCGACGGGCCGGGCTGTGGCTGTGGACAGGGTGTCGGGATGAGGGGTGTTAGTTCAATGCCAATGGGTGGCACAGAAGATGGGACAGCAAAAAAAAAAAAAAAAAAAAAAAAAAAATTGCTTGTAGCCCAGCCAACCACTAAGGGGCATTACAGGGCTGACACTGTTGAAGTCAACGAACAAGTCATTCAAAAAAAACAAACTTCATTCACACTATCCTTTAAAATACACCAGAGAAGAAGAGACGGTCTATGGACATGTGAGCAAAAAGTCTTTGGTGGGATTTCTGGCAAAGCAATACTGCTGCTGGACAGAGGTAAAGGAGAGGAGGGGAGTGGGGATGTTATGAGGCGGTTGTGGATCGGGGGATGAGAGTGAAAAAGTCTAACATACATTTTAGCACGAGACTTGTTGTCTCCATCATACATGCCGAGGTCAAGAATTACTTTACGTCATAAAGGAGACGAACGGCTTAACACAAAAAAGTCTACATACGTTTAGAAGGAATCGATTGAAAAAAAAAGAAAAAACATAATGGGATTCGAACTCATGACCTCTTACTTACCATTCAAGCACCCTAACCACTCAACCATAGCAGGAGTCTAGCTACACAGGAAGTTCCGTAAGTATTTGTTCCTTCATTGCATCGCTTCAGTCCTACAGGTTTGGGGATCGCAAACTGCAGCATTGCATGGTTTGGTTTCGAGTGTCGATGAAACTAGGAAGAAAGATAAACAGTAAATAAGTGGGGTATGTTTTGCTCCCATAAGGAAACCTAACACAGAGTAACTTTTATTCAAGACTGGCACAGCCTTTTAAACTTGAATAAAGTCAGACAAAATACATAGACGAACAATCTAATAGTGGGGGAAAAACAAGCGCAGGCCAACAACTGAACTGTCTGGCAAAGATTTGGACTTGAGGGGAGGGGAGAGGAGAGGGGAGTTTGAAGATAGGGAAACTGGGAAAATTAAATAAAAAAAAAAATTATGTTACAGATATGAAAACTCTTCACTAGCTGCATAAGGGAACCATCGCAATCCCTTTTGAAGGCAGATATATTTGTATTGCCTGCTCCGATACAAATATATCTGCCTTCAAAAGGGATTGCGATGGTTCCCTTATGCAGCTAGTGAAGAGTTTTCATATCTGTAACATAATTTTTTTTTTTTTATTTAATTTTCCCAGTTTCCCTATCTTCAAACTCCCCTCCCCTCCCCTCAAGTCCAAATCTTTGCCAGACATTTTCAGTTGTTGGCCTGCGCTTGTTTTTCCCCCACTATTAGATTGTTCGTCTATGTATTTTGTCTGACTTTATTCAAGTTTAAAAGGCTGTGCCAGTCTTGAATAAAAGTTACTCTGTGTTAGGTTTCCTTATGGGAGCAAAACATACCCCACTTGTTTACTGTTTATCGTTTACTGTTCCCTGCCTCATTTCATTTCCCGATTTAGGAAGAAAGAGTTTGGAATCACTCCGTACTGGGCCAGGCTGTGTGCAGACCGGAGAACAGGAGCTGGGCTTTCATGGGCGCCGGCGGGATTCTTACTCGGAATGTGCGACAGTGCACTCAGTGTTCTACCTTTGAGCTGACGGGAACCCCGTATAGCACTGGTTTGGAGTTACGCGCCTTGAATTATGCCCCCTGTCGGAACGAACGGACTTGCCTTGAGTTATGCCCCTGTAGGAACAAACGTTGCTGTCTTCGCTTATCATCGCTATATTCCCCCCTCCCCCACCTTTATCTCCCAGAAGATTAGTCATCCTTGTCTATGATTCAGTGCAGTTTTTTTTTCTTTGAAAATTGCTTGTCCTTGAATTGACTATAATTTGCTGTACATCCCCCCCCCCCTCCCAGAAGAT
>CM031623.1:56321592-56326592 GCA_018398815.1 Conus ventricosus | reverse complement strand
GACCCGCCGCGAAGTTGTGTTCGTCCATCAAGGCCTTGGTGGACCTCTTGACGCGGCCCTTCTTGGACCTCAACGAGGCGTCGGTGAACTTGTGGCTGAAGAACGTGCCGAAGTGCACGTCGTCCCCGCAGCCGCCCCACTTGAAGGAGCCGGCAGGCGCCGTGTTGGGCAGCACCCCACAGCTGCACTTGGTGGTCACCCCGATGCTGCACGCCCTCGCCATGGTGTGCACCACCGAGGCCGAGGACAGTCCGTACACGTAGGCCTTCTCCGAGTTCCTGGAGGGGTGGGTGGGAGGGGGTGGGGGTGGGGGGGGGGGGGGACAAAAGAGAGGTGGACAGAGTGAGGGTTCACTCTATGAGAGTGTCAAGGTGTTGTGAAGAGAAGAGAGAGAGAGAGAGAGAGAGAGAGAGAGAGAGAGAGAGAGAGAGAGAGAGAGAGAGAGAAGAACAACAGTGATCGTCCTTTGTGTGAACACACCTGACAGTCATATTTATCTAAAAAACAGTGATAATCCTTGGTGAACACACCTAACAGTCATATCTATCTAAAACAGTGATAATCCTTGGTGAACATACCTGACAGTCATATCTATCTAAAACAGTGATAATCCTTGGTGAACATACCTGACAGTCATAGCTATCTAAAACAGTGATAATCCTTTGTGAACACACCTGACAGTCATATGTACCTAAAAAACAGTGACAATTCTTTATGAACACACCTAACAGCTTTATATATCTAAACAACAGTGATAATCCTTTGTGAACACTCTTAACAGTCATATTCCCTGTGAACACACCTAGCAGTCATATTCCCTGTGAACACACCTGGCAGTCATAGTCCCTGTGAACACACCTGGCAGTCATATTCCCTGTGAACACACCTGGCAGTCATATTCCCTGTGAACACACCTAGCAGTCATATTCCCTGTGAACACACCTAGCAGTCATATTCCCTGTGAACACACCTGGCAGTCATATTCCCTGTGAACACACCTGGCAGTCATATTTCCTGCGAACACACCTAGCAGTCATATTCCCTGCGAACACACCTAGCAGTCATATTCCCTGCGAACACACCTAGCAGTCATATTCCCTGTGAACACACCTAGCAGTCATATTCCCTGCGAACACACCTAGCAGTCCCCATTCCCTGTGAACACACCTAGCAGTCATATTCCCTGTGGACACAACTACAGTTATATGGCATGTGAACACACCTAACAGTCATATTCCCTGTGAACACAACTAGCAGTCATATTCCCTGTGAACACAACTTGCAGTCATATTCCCTGTGAACCCACCTAGCAGTCATATTCCCTGTGAACACACCTAGCAGTCATATTCCCTGTGAACACAACTTGCAGTCATATTCCCTGTGAACACACCTGGCAGTCACAACTTACAGTTATATGGCATGTGAACACACCTAACAGTCATATTCCCTGTGAACACACCTAGCAGTCATATTCACTGTGAACACACCCAGCAGTCATGTCCCCTGTGAACACACCTAGCAGTCATATTCCCTGTGAACACACCTGGCAGTCATATTCCCTGTGAACACACCTGGCAGTCATATTCCCTGTGAACACACCTAGCAGTCATATTCCCTGTGAACACACCTAGCAGTCATATTCCCTGTGAACACACCTAGCAGTCATATTCCCTGTGAACACAACTTGCAGTCATATTCCCTGTGAACACACCTGGCAGTCATATTCCCTGTGAACACACCTGGCAGTCATATTCCCTGTGAACACACCTAGCAGTCATATTCCCTGTGAACACACCTAGCAGTCATATTCCCTGTGAACACACCTAGCAGTCATATTCCCTGTGAACACACCTAGCAGTCATATTCCCTGTGAACACACCTAGCAGTCATATTCCCTGCGAACACACCTAGCAGTCATATTCCCTGCGAACACAACTTACAGTTTTATGGCATGTGAACACACCTAGCCGTCATATTCCCTGTGAACACACCTAGCCGTCATATTCCCTGTGAACACACCTAGCAGTCATATTCCCTGTGAACACACCTAGCAGTCATATTCCCTGTGAACACACCCAGCAGTCATATTCCCTGTGAACCACCTAGCAGTCATATTTATCGAGAGAAAATATATTCCATATGAACACAACTTCGTCATAATATTTCCCTGTGAACACACCTAGCAGTCATATTATCGAGAGAAAATATATTCCCTATGAACACAACTTCGTCATAATAATTCCCTGTGAACACACCTTACAGTCATATTTATCGAGAGAAAATATATTCCCTATGAATACAACTTCGTCATATTCCCTGTGAACAAACATAACAGCCATATTTAACGAGAGAAAATGCATTCCCTATGAACACAACTTCATCATATTCCCGAAGAACACAACTTACAATCATATTCCCTGTGACAGCAACTTACTCTCCGGGGGGGGGGAGGTGGGGGGGGGGGGGGGGGGGAGGGAGGGGGGGAGATAATCATTTCGGCGAGAAAACGGCTCATCCTCCCAGGAAAATAGTTATTTCCCCTGACGAGGGATAAAGTTCCATGCAATGAGGGGTGGGGTCCGGGTATACTTCAAGAAGAAGCGAGTCGATCTCAAAGTCCGCTGCCCGGAAATACAACTACCGTAACTAGGATATTTTGCATTTTTGAGATTTCTGGTATACTGTAAGAGCGGGCCAAGGACATAATGTACCGAAGTCACAAATACATTATCCTAAAAATAAACATGCTGTCATCAAATACTTGTACTGTAACTCAGCTGGCAGTATATCTTGTGGGGATAAATAATCAGTGGTTTTTTTTTTTTGTCTTCTGTAAAATTTGATTTTCAGAGTTACGGCAGTTGTATTTACGGCAGCGAACGGAATTTCTCATTGACCACGTTCAGAACAAACAGGTGTGTGTGTGTGTGGGGGGGGGGGGGGGGGGGGGGGGGATGTTTCTTGTTATGCGCTTGACCTGGACAACGGAAACAGAGGAGAGGAGGAGGGGGATAGGGGAAAATGGAGGATGGGAGAGAGAGAGAGAGGAGAGAGAGAGAGAGGAGAGAGAGAGAGAGAGAAAAGGAGAGAGAGAGAGAGGTGTCACTGTCTTCATTCAAGAAATTCAAAAATTTATTGCCTAGCATTTGCATAAAAGAATCGCAAAGATTTTAAACGGTTTTGATGTTAAAAGGGTTTGGCTGAGAGAGGAGAGAGAGAGAGAGAGGAGAAGAGAGAGAGGAGAGAGAGAGAGAGAAGAGAGAGAGAATCACATCTCCATGCAAAAAATTTTTTAAAGTTTATTGCCAAGCACTTGCACAAAAGAATCACAAAAATTTTTGAATGACTTTGATGTTATAAACCTTGGCTCTAAAGAAGAAAAGAGAGAGAGAGAGAGAGAGAGAGAGAGAAGAGAGAGAGGGGAGAGAGAGAGAGGAGGGAGAGAAGCCCCCATCTCCATGCAAGAAATTTTAAAGTTTATTGGCTGGCACTTGCACAAAAGAATCCTAGAGATTTTTGAACGGCTTTTGATGCTATAACCCTTTGGGCTCTAAGAGAGAGAGAGAGAGAGAAGAGGAGAAGAGAGAGAGAGAGAGAGAGAGAGAGAGAGAGAGAGAGAAGCCGGCAAGCCAACAACCTCTCTCTCTTCTCCCCTCTCTCTCTCTCTCTCTCTCTCTCTCTCTCTCTCCCTCCCGCCCCATTCTAGACATTCTTCACCCGTCTCCTCTCCCTCCACCGCCCCCCACCCAACAGTCACTGGATTACCCACCTCCCTTCCTCATCCCCCAAAAAACAAAACAAAAACAAAACAACAACAACAACAAAAAAAAAAAATAAAATAAAAACTAAATTACCCCAAGGTTCAAACTCAAACCCACCCAGCAGGCTCTCTCTCTCCTCTCACTCTCCTCCTCTCTCTCCTCTCTCTCTCTCTCTCTCTCTCTAAATCAGAACGCCAGGCCCCAGACACTACCCGCACCCCCCCCCCCCCAACCACCCCCTCCACGCCCTCTCCACCCCCACTCCCTCCGCCCCGCCAGCCTCTCAGTGCCAGAGCGAGGGCTGGAAGCGATTCATAGTCACGGAGCTTCAAACGGCAGTTATCACAGGAGCCGTCGAGGCAGAGTCAACAGAAAGCGCGTGATAAGTGCTGCGTTGAAGAGTCCCTGGGATAACACTGCGTCCCACTGTCGTCACCTTCCCCCTCCCTCCCTTCTCGTTCACCCCCTCCCCCCCCCCCCATTCACTTTTACCTCCCCCCCACCCGCCCACTTTTATTTCTTCTACAGATATCAGAATGGGTCTAATTCTTTTTTTTTTTTTTTTACATTTTTTTTGTAATGTCCGGGTGTCCCTCCAAATTCGCTTTCCTGCTCTTTTCTTCATCCTTCACCATTTTCTTTCTTTTTTTTTCTTTTGTTTTTTCATCTTCCTTTTGCTTTCTTTTTTTTTGACCTTCTTTTCTGTCTGTCTGTTTCTCTTTTTTTTGTTTTTTTTTTTGTCCGTCTGTCTTTCTTGTTTCTTTTTTTTTCCCCTATCTGTTTGTTTGCCTCTCTCTCTCTCTCTCTCCCTCTCTCTCTCTCTCTCTCTCTCTCTCCCTCTCCCTCTCTCTCTCTCTCTCTCTCTCTCTCTCTCTCTCTCTCTGTGTTTCTTTCTTTCTTTCGTTCTTTCTGTCTTTCTTTTTTCTTTCTGTTTTTCTCTCTTTCTGTCCGTCTGCTGTCTGTCCGTCCGTCTGTCTGTCTGCCTGCCTGCCTGCCTGCCTGTCTGTCTGTCTGTCTGTCTGTCTGTCTGTCCGTCTGCCTGTCTGTCCGTCCGTCCGTCCGTCCGTCTGTCTGTCCGTCCGTCTGTCTGTCTGTCCGTCCGTCTGTCTGTCCGTCTTTTCTCTGTGTGTGTTTTTCTTCTCCTTCACTGTTGATGTCCTTCGTTAGTTTATTGATGTTCTACCTAGAGTCGTCCTCACGACCCGAATCTTATCTTCTTTCTCTACCCCCACCCCGCAT
>CM031623.1:56309092-56311592 GCA_018398815.1 Conus ventricosus | reverse complement strand
CACAGACAGTGCCAATGCCTGGATTCCGTTAAGCCACAGACAGTGCCAATGCCTGGATTCCGCTAAGCCACAGACAGTGCCAATGCCTGATTCCGCTAAGCCAGAGACAGTGCCAATGCCTGGATTCCGCTAAGGCACAGACAGTGCCAATGCCTGGATTCCGTTAAGCCAGAGACAGTGCCAATGCCTGGATTCCGTTAAAGCCACAGACAGTGTCAATGCCCGGATTCAGTTAAGCCAGAGACAGTGTCAATGCCCGGATTCCGTTAAGCCACAGACAGTGTCAATGCCCGGATTCCGTTAAGCCACAGACAGTGCCAATGCCTGGATTCCCATCCGGATTTTGTGTCAGATCTGAAGAGGCATGGGAGAGAATCTGTGCCAAGAGCTTTTCCCTCTGAACATTATCTTTCTGTTCCAGTTCTTTACACTGTTCAGTCAATTTACATGCCCAGCGCCGAATGTCGTCTGGAAGCTGAAGAATGTTGAATGCTCTTCCTCCACTGGAGAGCAGACAATCATCTAAGGGTAATAATCCTGTCGGGATCTTATCTCCCCCCACAGGTGACCTACTCGTTTTTGAGAGAACCAGTGTTTTAGGAAGAAGAAGAAGAAGAAGGAAAGCGCCTAAGATGTACCGGCAATCTTGATTGGTAGGTTACAGAGGAGCTCATTGTCACTTTCAGATGAGCTTTCTTGAGGCAAAACATGGTTGAAATAGACAGAAGAGAAGGGGAAATAGACAGAAGAGAAGGGAAATAGACAGAAGAGAAGGGGAAATAGACAGAAGAGAAGGGGAAATAGACAGAAGAGAAGGAGAAATAGACAGAAGAGAAGGGAAATATGCGCAATGAAATGTCAACAGCCTTCGCTCCGGGCTGTTAATCTAGTCAAGCAAATTCCAGAAGCTGTACACATTTTGGCAGAGAGGAATAGGACAGTCGTGGCGGCTGCAGGTTTACAAATGCAATCTTGTATTTCAAAAGGTCACGGAACATTGATTCTACTTCACAGCCGTTTGTTGTAGGATTCACAACATACCACACTCAGTTGACTCCCACTCTTTTACGTAAAGTAAGGTCACATCTGACAAGACATAAACGCCAGGAAGGCGGGAAAAATGCTCCATGGACAACAGGGATTCTGGGATTCTCATTGATGATGGTGCTCACAATTCAGGGAAAGAAATCAAAACGACGATTGAACTACATACTGGGCTATAGAAACGTTGACACCAGGTGTACTTGAGTTTAACAGCACTCGCAGAGCATAAGAATAGTTTTTAATTTAAAAGCCCATGCCAATAAAATGCCACACGCTTCTTTCTCTAACATCCTTCCACATGTTTATGCCACTAATGGAAGCGACAGTGCCAGAAGAATCCCCCCTCCCAAACACTCCTCCTCCCCAAACTAAGAGTACTAATGGCTGCCAGGTTTCTGAACACATCCACCCCACCTCCACATCCTGACCCCCTCCCCCCCCCCCCCCCCCCCCCCCGGCCAGGCCACTGTTCCAGCTGTCCTGCCTAGCAATGATTTACATGACATTCTCAGACAGAGGGGGAAAGGTCTGGTGCAGGAGAAACCAATCTCCCACCCCCCTCCCCATCTCCATTACCTCCCTTGATCAAACACAGTCCCTGCGTCATCACCAGCAGATCACTCTAATCAACAGCAGATATCTGTCAAGCCAGAGACAGTGCCAATGCCTGGATTCCGTTAAGCCAGAGACAGTGCCAATGCCTGGATTCCGCTAAGCCAGAGACAGTGCCAACGTCTGGATTCCGCTAAGCCACAGACAGTGCCAATGCCTGGATTCCGTTAAGCCACAGACAGTGCCAATGCCTGGATTCCGCTAAGCCACAGACAGTGCCAATGCCTGGATTCCGCTAAGCCACAGACAGTGCCAATGCCTGGATTCCGTTAAGCCACAGACAGTGCCAATGCCTGGATTCCGCTAAGCCACAGACAGTGCCAATGCCTGGATTCCGCTAAGCCACAGACAGTGCCAATGCCTGGATTCCGCTAAGCCACAGACAGTGCCAATGCCTGGATTCCGCTAAGCCACAGACAGTGCCATGCCTGGATTCCGCTAAGCCACAGACAGTGCCAATGCCTGGATTCCGCTAAGCCACAGACAGTGCCAATGCCTGGATTCCGCTAAGCCACAGACAGTGCCAATGCCTGGATTCCGCTAAGCCACAGACAGTGCCAATGCCTGGATTCCCATCCGGATTTTGTGGCACATCTGAAGAGGCATGGGAGACAATCTGTGCCAAGATGTTTTTCCGTCAAATCGTTTTATCGATGTTTTACTTCTGTTCGAATTCTCTACTCTTCTCAGTCAATTTACATGGTCAGTGCCGAATGTCGTCTGGAAAGTTGAAGAATGCCGATTGTGTTTCCTTCAGTAGAGAGCTGACAGTCATTAAGGGGCAATAAACCTGTCGGGTTCTCATCTTTCTCCACATGTACTGGTAGTCTGGACTGGTTTGCGA
>CM031623.1:56256592-56304092 GCA_018398815.1 Conus ventricosus | reverse complement strand
CAGTTTTAGTGCTGCTAGACGCTGTGGATATGATTTTTCTTTCAGGGGGCCAAGCTGCATGTCCCATACGGAGAGAGCGTCACACCAAAAGGGGGTTCTGACCGTGTGTTTCTGTATCGGCCAGTGGGATTCTTGAGCCTTGCAAACGAATCAGATGGAGCCGTTTACTTCCACACAGCCCAACCGATCACCATGACGACCGGGCCAGGTCATCGCAACTCTGTCCATCTTCGTCACCTCAGTGTCCTCCCAGACTTGCACCAGATGTCCACTGAGGCACCCTTCAAGGGAGATAACATTGCGTGTAACCCTAGGGTATATACCTAGGATTTCTAGGACGTGACAGAAACAGAAGCGATCTGGATGAATTTTCAAAGGGGAACACCTGGTTGTTGTTGCTTACTTTGTTGTGGGTCCTGCAACCTTCAGGTTTTTAAAACTTTGCTTCTTCTTTTCTTCTTTTAAAGTTTTTGTTTGTTTGTTTGTTTGTTTGTTTGTTTTTCTCTTCTTTTTCTGTTTTGTTAGTGGGGCTTCCATCCTCCTATTTTCACCCGACTTTTTTTAAAAACTGAAACCGACTCACACTCTCCATGCATTGTGTGGGGTGTGTGTGTGTGTGTGTGTGTGTGTGTGTGTGTGTGTGTGTGTGTGTGTGTGTGTGTGTGTGTGTGTGCGTGTGTGTTGATGTGTGTGTGTGTGTGTGTGTGTGTGTGTGTGTGTGTGTGTGTGTGTGTGTGTGTGTGTGTGTGTGCGTGCGTGCGTGTGTGTGTGTGTGTGTGTGTGTGTGTGTGTGGTGTGTGTGCGTGCGTGCGTGCGTGCGTGCATGCGTGCGTGCGTGCGTGCGTGCGTGTGTGTGTGTGGGGTGTGTGTGTGTGTGTGTGTGTGTGTGTGTGTGTGTGTGTATGTTGTGTGTGTGTGTGTGGTGTGTGCGTGTGTGTGTGTGTGTGTGTATGTGTGTGTGTGTGTGTGTGTGTGTGTGTGTGTGTGTGTGTGTGTGTGTGTGTATGTGTGTGTGTATGTGTGTGTGTGGTGTGTGTGTGTTTATAGATGAACATTCGCTTGCTGGTTTTTAGTGTTTTAGCTTTTGATACAAAAGCCTCCGGGTTTATTCGTGGAGTAATGTGTGGAGTTCTGCACACCTGGTTGTTAAACGCAGAACACACGTCACAGAAACTTGATAAGAGAGCTCCTGCACTGGCAGTAAACACGTACTTGAAAAGAACACAGACGGGCTGTTTTAGTTCACAGCACATGCCGGTAAAATACCACACTCTTCAGTGGCTGCAACGGTTCTTGGAGGCGGTGGCGCCACTCATGGCAGTGACAGTGATGGCATACCCCCCCCCATCCCCTCACACCCACCTCTTCACCATGGGTCCTAACTCCAGCACGATTTCCAACCACAGCCCCACCACCCACCCTCCGAATCCACCCCAGCTTCCTTTCAGGGCTGGCTTCCAGCTGTCCGGTCTCAGGACAGTGTACAATGCATTCTCACACAGAGGAGAACAATTCTGGTGTGCAGGTCACAATGAATGTTGAGGCGCTGTCACTGCATCAATTCCTTTCGTTTTTTTTTTTTTCATGTGTCAGATTTGAAGAGTTGTGGCAAAGAACCTGCAGCCAAGATTTCCCCTGAACTCGTTCTGCCGATGTTCTGTTTCTGCAGTGGTTCTCCATTGTTCTCACTCCATTTCCTCCCTAGAGTTAAAGAGTCGTTTGCAAGTGGAAGAATGCTGAATCCGATTCCTTCACCAAAGAGCAGGCAGTTATTCAAGGGTGATAATCCTGTCAGGTTATTATCCTCTCTCCTCCCCCCCCCCCCCCCCCCCTCACGAGTAAAGTACCTCGCATGTGCTGGTAATTTTTCGTGGGTTGGTTAGGGTGGAGGGTTTTTATGATATGGACTTTCCCGGGCAGAGCATAGTTAAAACAGATTGAAGGGAAAAGGAATAACAACGATGAGATGAAAGGAAAGCAGCCAACATCTATAAAATTGCACCGAACAGTTTATCACTTCAACGAAATTCTAGAGTCTTGGCACATTTGGCGAGGATTGATAAATTGAGTGAGCTTCTGTTTGCAAGTGCAGTACCGTAGATTCCAAAGATCACAGAAACAGTGTTTCCACGTCGCATCCATCTGAACCAGGATTAACGACATAGCGTTCTCAGTTGACTCCAACACTGCATAGAAAACTAACATCTCGTCTGACGGACATAAACGTCATGCAGCTTTTTGAGAAATGCGTTATTCAGAAAATAGGAATTCTGCGCATCCCTATGTATGAGCGCAGTCACAATTCGAGACAGAAAAAAGGACGTTTTCAAAGGTTAAGGAAACTCCCTTCCTGCCCCACATGAAGGCCAGTGCACTTTAAGCTCACTAAGGAAACTCCCTTCCTGCCCCACCATGAAGGCCAGTGCACTTTAAGCTCACTAAGGAAACTCCCTTCCTGCCCCATCATGAAGGCCAATGCACTTAAGCTCACTAAGGAAACTCCCTTCCTGCCCCATCATGAAGGCCAATGCACTTTAAGCTCACTAAGGAAACTCCCTTCCTGCCCCATCATGAAGGCCAATGCACTTTAAGCTCACTAAGGAAACTCCCTTCCTGCCCCATCATGAAGGCCAATGCACTTTAAGCTCACTAAGGAAACTCCCTTCCTGCCCCATCATGAAGGCCAATGCACTTTAAGCTCACTAACGAAACTCCCTTCTGCCCCATCATGAAGGCCAGTGCACTTTAAGCTCACTAAGGAAACTCCCTTCCTGCCCCACCATGAAGGCCAGTGCACTTTAAGCTCACTAAGGAAACTCCCTTCCTGCCCCATCATGAAGGCCAATGCACTTTAAGCTCACTAAGGAAACTCCCTTCCTGCCCCATCATGAAGGCCAATGCACTTTAAGCTCACTAAGGAAACTCCCTTCCTGCCCCATCATGAAGGCCAATGCACTTTAAGCTCACTAAGGAAACTCCCTTCCTGCCCCATCATGAAGGCCAGTGCACTTTAAGCTCACTAAGGAAACTCCCTTCCTGCCCCATCATGAAGGCCAGTGCACTTTAAGCTCACTAAGGAAACTCCCTTCCTGCCCCATCATGAAGGCCAGTGCACTTTAAGCTCACTAAGGAAACTCCCTTCCTGCCCCACCATGAAGGCCAATGCACTTTAAGCTCACTGGTGCTGACTTCCACTTTGATTTTTTCAAATGTTAAAATGTGTGCTTGACAACGTTAATACACGCAGAAACAGTTGTGTGAAGTCTACAACAAAAGTTATGCGATGAAAGACTCCAACAAAAAAGACGAGACCATCTTAATTTGATGTTTTTTCCCCCTCTGCTCTTCCTGCTCCTCCTCCCCCTCCTTTCTGCAAGAGTGGGCTAAGGGGGAATAGCCAGGAGGTCAGGGAGAGTGAGGGGCCTTTACTCACATGGTTGGGGACGGTTGACTGGTGGAACTGACGGTCGTGAGTTGGAACTACTCGTGGGCTGGGATCTACTGCAGGCTTACAAACCCTGTCTGTCCGTCAGCAACCAACAGGTGCCCGAGTCAGTGCTCGGAAGGTGTGACCTTCTGGGTCAGACGTTCCCAGCATGCTGCTGGAAGGGGGGATTCTGGGGAACAGCTGGAGGTGAACTGATGTCCACGTCATTAGAGAGCCAGCCTTTCGATGTGAGGAGAGTGAGTAAGAGCTTCTGTGGTGTCTGACCCCATCCCACAAAGTGTCTTCACTCTTAAGACTTCCATTTCGCAAAATATGAAAGCATGGATTGTAAAGCGCTTAGAGCTTCGTCTCTAACTAAGGAAAGGGGTTGTATAAGAACGTTTATTGCTACGACTACTACTACTACTACTACTACTACTACTACTACTACTACTACTACTACTACTACTAACGTTGTCATGAAGCTGTTGAGAATGAAATGTGGCTACTTTCCGCTGAACGGCCAAAAGTCGGTCAGTGAGTGCTCACCATACAATTTACAGTGAGTGCTCACCATACAATTTACAGGCTGAGGTTTCCAGACAAAAGTCGGTCAGTGAGTGCTCACCATACAATTTACAGTCAGTGCTCACCATACAATTTACAGTCATGCTCACCATACAATTTACAGGCTGAGGTTTCCAGACACAGAACGCCACGTGACTTGCAGACCCTGTTGCTGGCACTCCTTTGAACGGAATCGGCCATCAACGTATGGCATGCTCGCACATGTTTACCCTAAAACTGCGTCTGGTGTACTTTTGAGCAAAAAAAAAACGAGCGCATTTTCTTCAAAGAGTGTGGAAAAAATTCCAGATTTCTGCAGAAGCGGAGAGGTGCGGGGTGGGGCATCCATTTTTCAACTGCCATCACATTACACAGGCTGCTTCCCGAGAGGAACCACGTGATCTTGCATTAATTGCGGTGAAAAGAGATTCTTTCTAATTATACAAATTATCTTCAAACCCGATTCATCAGCATACTTTGGCACAAGCTCACGCTCTGTCGCCGTTTTTTTTTTTTGTTTTGTTTTGTTTTGTTTTTGTTTTGCTGTTGTTGTTTTTTTGTTTCACAGCATGTTGTCCTAGAAAGAGACACAGGCTGACGCGATGTCGCGCGCCAGTTAGCAGGAGTTGTCGCTCTTTGGTCAAAGCCTCCACCATGGCCATATTCCACAAATCCAATTACCGGACAAGAACTTTGCCTCCAGGACTTTTTCCTCGGCTTTTGTTTCTTTTGTTGGCCGTCAACGTATTTTCGCCAAACATGTGTACACAGTACGGCGTCATCGTGAGGTAAACAGATCTGCATACTGCCGTGATCTGATTCACCATGAAAGAAAGAACACACGTTTCTCGTTGAGATGGTGGGTTGATCGCCGTTCTTGTGCAAGGTGCTGGACATTGTGGTGAATATTCAAGGTCTGCTGCTCAGGAAAAACTTGCTGCCAGCGTGACAAAAAATCTTTCTGTTCTTTCGGGTTTCACTATGGCAACCATACCACACACTAACTTCAAAGCAGTGGACCTTGGCTAGTTGTTCAGGTTAACTCGTTGTCAGAATTGTCTCTATTTTCGCTCTGTCTCCTGCTCCTCGTCCCACACACGACCAGACCTAGGTTTGAGCTACACGACCAGACCTAGGTTTGAGGTTTGAGCTACACGACCAGACCTAGGTTTGAGCTACACGACCAGACCTAGGTTTGAGGTTTGAGCTGTTGCAGCAGCTCCCAGCACTCGCATTTCCCAGTGAGCAGCCACTGGCAACTCGCCGGCAGGCAACCCACCAAAGGAGATGCCGCGTATGCCTATATTATTGGCAGCTGCATTCGTTTCATGCTTTCAAATATGCATACATTTCAGTTCGTGAATTTTGAAGTTCTGGGCAATCTGGGTGGAAGAAGTCCCCCCCCCCCCCCCCCCCCCCACCACGTGGCTGAAGCGTGTTTGTGCGGGTAAACACGTGGAAGACCAAATCTTGTTTCGCAAAAAAAACAAAAACAAAACAAAACAACAACAACAAAACAGTAAAAAATGAAAAAAAAAATGTACAGTCCACATTTGGCCCCGTGGTGGTACACTACACATCAAGGCACAATAAACATCTAATCCACATCAGCACTGTTTGGCTCTGTAACAGAGAAAACCCAAACCCACCCAACCTATGGCGTCTTTCTCGATTTCCATAGCCCCCCCCCCCCCACCTCCCCCGCCGCCCTCCATAGGCCCCCCCCGTAACCTCCCTAACCATCATCCCAGTGATCTCTCCCACCCAAACACACACACATTCACATGCACATGTGTGTTAGTATACAAACGCACACATTCACACGCACATGTGTGTATGTCTACAAACACAAACATACACCGCTGTAGAGTTTACAGGCTTTAACAGACAGACATCTGCAGTTCTGGTGGACAGCTGCAACGATAAAACTCCCTGAAGCAGGTTTAAGCACGCGCGCAGAATGCAGTTCGCTGCGAGGTGGCATAGCAGCGAACACCAAGGGAGAGGCGGCAGTTCTCCTTTGAGGGGCACTGATGTGAGAGGTCAGTGTCAGGCGGCACAGGGAACCTTCCAGCTGTATGGGTGACGGCGGGTCTCGTCTGTGACGCCAGGAGACGGTTCTTGGAGATGAGGGGCGATTAGCGATAGAGCGCTGCCTGACAACGATTACTATGACCTTGGACTCCATGCTTTAGGGCCAGGCCGGGGGGCACCCCTCACGGGGGCCCTCTCGGCCGTCGTCTGCGTGGACCACAGAACAGAAAGGACTCGTGCAGCGCTCCAGCGAACTTCGTCCTGCTCCCTCTTTGAAGCGGCCTCACGCGGCACAGGACCATCGCCACCCGAGAACGAAAAAGGCCGCCTGGTGGCCCTAAACACAGCCTTCTGGTGGGTGTGTGTGTGTGTGTGTGTGGTGGGGGGGGGGGGGGGTAATAGAGGCGAAATACACCGACGACCATCATCGGCCGACCAAAAACACCCGCATTTGAATTAAAGTTCACAAGGACCCCAGAGCTCTTGAGAGCGACAGACGACGGCATCCTCACACGGAACTCACCCACTACTGCCAGCGACAACAGTGGCCACAGAAGATGCAGACCTACGTCTGCGAGTGTACTGCCCTGTCCTTAAGGGCCTCCGGAAAATAGGACGTAAATCTCATCATTCAAACCAAGTTTAAGCACAAGACAGAAAGAAAGATACTGAGTCAGAGGGTCGCAGTGTAGGGTGAGTTTGTTCCAGACTGAAACAGGTTGAAAATACAAGGACGTCTGACTGTGTGTGCACCTGACACTATGGGTTCGGATTCCCCAAACGAATCAACCATGAACGTCACGAGGCTTAGCCAATCAGCATGAGGACCAGGCCAGGGCAACGTCTGTCTTCTATCTTGGCCGCTTTTTTCCATTTCCAAGACTCCACATAAATGTGCACTAAGGCATCCTTCAGAGAATATAAACGCTTTGAAACATAACCCTGCGTTGCGTGCCCAGAATTTCTACGATATCACGAACGAGCAGTTGAAAGGTATCCCCAAAGCACATATACAGTTGTTAAGTACGAGCACATGTGACAGAGGTAAACTTTATACGATAGCATGTGCACCAGCAGTTCAGTTTAAACGTACTTGCAGAGGACATAAACGGCTCCTAAGTTCAAAGCATATGCCTGTAAAACACCGCCCGCTTCAGCCTCCCGAAGATCCTTGCACGTGCTTATGCCACGTATGGAAGCGACTAAGCAGAACACCCCTACATGCCCCCACCCCTCCCTTACCCTCAGAGGCCTGATGTCTGCCAGATTTCCAGTCATATTCTCACCGCCTCCACACCTCCCCTGCTCACTTTCAGACCACTGTTCCAGCCCTCCCGCCTCGGGACGATTGAAACTGCATTCACAGACAGAGGAGGACTGTTCTGGCATAGAGAACCCATCTCTCACACCCCACACAGACAGAGGAGGACTGTTCGGGCATAGAGAACCCATCTCTCACACCCCACACAGACAGAGGAGGACTGTTCGGGCATAGAGAACCCATCTCTCACACCCCACACAGACAGAGGAGGACTGCTCGGGCATAGAGAACCCATCTCTCACACCCCACACAGACAGAGGAGGACTGTTCGGGCATAGAGAACCCATCTCTCACACCCCACACAGACAGAGGAGGACTGTTCGGGCATAGAGAACCCATCTCTCACACCCCACACAGACAGAGGAGGACTGTTCGGGCATAGAGAACCCATCTCTCACACCCCACACAGACAGAGGAGGACTGTTCGGGCATAGAGAACCCATCTCTCACACCCCACACAGACAGAGGAGGACTGTTCGGGCATAGAGAACCCATCTCTCACACCCCACACAGACAGAGGAGGACTGTTCGGGCATAGAGAACCCATCTCTCACACCCCACACAGACAGAGGAGGAAAGTTCTGGCATAGAGAACCAATATCTCACACCCCACACAGACAGAGGAGGAAAGTTCTGGCATAGAGAACCCATCTCTCACACCCCACACAGACAGAGGAGGAAAGTTCTGGCATAGAAAACCAATCTCTCACACCCCACACAGACAGAGGAGGAAAGTTCTGGCATAGAAAACCAATCTCTCACACCCCACACAGACAGAGGAGGAAAGTTCTGGCATAGAGAACCAATATCTCACACCCTACTGTATCTCCACAAACGCTCACTGATCAGAGATAGTCCCAGAAACCTCACTGGCAGATAACTTTAATCAGGAGCAAGTAACTGTCGAGACAGAAGATGGCTGCCTCATGGAATCTCATTTTGTGGCAGATTTGAAGAGTTATGGCAAAGAATCTGTGCCAAGTTTATTTTCCGCTCCGATCGTTTTATCGGCGTTTTATGTCTGTAGCGCTTCTCTACTCTTCCCAGTCTGTTTACAGAGCCAGTGGTGAATGCCGTCTGCACGTTAGAGAGAATGCTAAACGTGTTTTCTTCACTGGAGAGCAGACAGCCATTCAGGGGTGAGAATCCTGTAAGGTTCTTATTCCCCCCCCCCCCCCCCCCCACACACGAGCAAGCACCTATCATGTGCTGTAGTGGGGTTCTATGTCGCAGAATTAACCAGAATTGTGCACTTCGTGCAACAAGCACAATACTTTGGTATATTGTTCTTTACAATGTTATAATTGATTTCAGATTTGAAGCCACTTCAAAATCTTTTTTTATTTTGAGAAATAAATAAAAAAAGATGAGCCAAAATTGCAGACGATTTCTAGCGCGAGGTGCCCGCAGTGAATATTATCAAGCAAAATGAATGTAAGCTAAAATTATCTTCTAATGATAACATGTTGGATAATGATATACTGTGTATGAAAATACATATGTTTATCCAAAAATTTGCTGGTCTTATTTTGTTTCCTTAATTCTCTATGACTTGTAGACCCGCAGCGGGAAAATCAAAATGGCCGCTTCCGATCGGGTGTTCGTAATTTGCTAGCGAAAACTTCGTCTTTCGAGGTGAATTATGGATTTACAGCTCTTCAGATAGTCTTGAAATGTCATCTTATTTGTTATCTGAAGCGTACTAATACCATCCTTTACCTTACTCTTTAAATAAGTTGCCTATTGTGTGTGTGTTTACAGTGTTTTCCCTACACTTTGGAGAAGTTCGTTTATATATAATATTCTTCTTCCTAAAAGACTGGTACACTCAAAAACGAGTAGGTCACAAGCACGCATGTGTGTGTGTGTGTGTGTGTGTGTGTGTGTGTGTGTGTGTGTGTGTTAATAATAAATGTCTTTGAGGATTCTCAGGAGATTTTAAAAAAAAACAGGAAGACAGAACAAATATTAACAACGCGCGCGAGTACGCGTGCGTGCTTGCGCGCCACACGTGTGTGTGTGTGTGTGTGTGTGTGTGTGTGTGTGTGTGTGTGTGTGTGTGTGTGTGTGTGTGATGGGAAAAAGGACAATTCAGTGTCCAATCCCATTTCACATTGAGGAAAAAGAGAGGCAGATAGAGGGAAAGATGAGCAGAAGCAGAGATAGAGAAAAAGAGAGAGTGGCAGATGAGTCTTATGTTTGGAAGGGGGCACTTGAGAGTGTAAAAGAAAGTGAAAGAGTGGTAGATGAGGAGTCTTATTCTTGGAAGGGGGCACTTGAGGGTGTGTATAGAGGGGGGGGGGGGGGGGATATAGATTGATAGATAGATGCATATAGATTGTTCACATGTGTATGTGTCTATGAGTATGCATACCTGGATGGTTGAGATGGTGTTTGGGGTATATATAGGAGATCCAAGTAAATGTTGTTCTGCACAATTCTTAGCCACTGACAATGCTTGAGTTATTGAACAGCAGAGCTGACCACTCAGACTGTTCCATATCTTTTGATCTCCCTTTGCAACCTTGAATGATCCTCAAGCATAGGCTCAAAGATTGTCCCCTACATTTTATACTGTTTGCATAATGCTTTTAGTTTTTCAGCAACTTTTGTCCTCTCCACACTTTAGTTTTATTTCATTTACTATCCTTCGCTGGCTGCTTTGGGGGTGATGTTGGATTCTTTTGTGAACCCTTGGTGGTGAGAACACCACAGAATTATGGACTGTGGTGTGTCTCTATTTGACACCAGGAGCGCAGACACAGTCAGCCGTGTCTCCCCGATGAGTCCAATCCAGCGGACGAAAGGCCTGGGAGCAGGCAATACACATAGATCTGTCTTCGAGAGGGTTTACAGTGGTTCCCTCATGCAGCTGGTGAAGGGTTTCTCATTATTTATAATATATTTTCCCCCCATTTTCTTCATTTTTTTTTAAAGTTCAAATTTTTGCCAAGTCATTACTATGCTGACTGAAGAATTGTTAGCCTACACTTGTTTCCCCCACTACTTAATTGTTCAGCATTACATATATTACGCTCTACATGTGATATTGTAGATATGCTATATATGTACATGGGGTGTGCATAAGAATAAGGTGGGATTGGGGGACGGGGTATAGAGAGAAATGGGTGGGGGAGAGGTCGTGGGAAAGGAAAAGAGTTGGAATGATTCAAACTAATCCATCAATCTTTTTCCACCCCAGCCGGCATTATCACACCAATCCAACCACATTATCTCACTTACGACAATGATCATCATCCTGTAGTACTGTAGATCTCACTTATGATAGTGATCATCATCCATCAGTCATAGATCAATTTCTCTATTCCCCCAACTGGCATTAACATGCTAAGGCCAGCACACTATTCCACTTTTGTAAATGACCATCATCCCACACTACTGTGAATCACACTCACACCATGACAATAATCAACATCCATCAATCATTGTTTGTAAACCTCCTTCATTCCCCCAACCGGCATTATTACACCAATGCCACAACATTATCCAACTTACATAACAATGATCATCATCCTACAATACTGTTGATCTCGAATGATACATGATCATCACCGATCAGTCATCCACCCCCACCCCCATCCACCTTCTTCCTGAACCGGCAGTATTATACTAATGCCACCACATTATTTCCCTTATCACAATGACCATCATCCTACAGTATCTCACTTATGACAATGATCATCATCATCATGAAAAAAAAAAAAAAAAATATATATATATATATATATATATTAGTGTGTGTGTGTGTGAGAGAGAGAGAATGGGTGTGTATGTGGGTGAAAACTCCCCACAGTTAGTCTCATTATGACCATAATTCACCCATAATACCCTCCCCTCTCTCCTCCCCCCCCCCCACCCTACTCCCACCCCTTTCTTTTTCCCCCAACAACACTATTTGCATGAATTTCTCACCCTCCACACACCCCATGCATACATTTGTGTGCGAGGAGAGATATGAACTCTTCTCTCTCTCCTCCCCCTCCCATTACCCTCTTCTACGCCCCCTCCATATTCTGTCCCCCCCCCCCCCCCAACGATATCTTACCACCCATTGATCATTTCCATTCTCTTCCAATCATTACTGTCATTACCCACACCCCCACATACGACTACCCCCACATAACTACTCTCATCACCGTGACCTCCCGATAACATTGTTCATTTATTTATTTTTCATTTATATCTTTTATATTCTTTATTTACTTCTTGTATCTTATTTCATTTATTTACTCATTCATTTATTTATTATTATGATTTTTATTCATTTCATATTATTTTAAACTTATTTTTGTGTTATGGGTTCAGATGAATGAATGTACAGCATACGACTCCCCTTTTTGCTGGCGCCCATCTTGGAAATTGCTCAAATACACAAATTTTCCTTCTTTTTTAAAAAAAAAAATAGACCTGTATCTGGTTATGTTCAGGGCATGAAATTGTGCTTCTCAGTCAGATTTGGTGTTTGTAGCATTAAATAAACAATTTGAAACATATATTCCAATTTTTATGTCGGCCATTTTGAAATATGCCAAAAAAACACGTTTTTACAAATTTTTCATGGTGGCTCTAAATCAGGTTTTGTTCAGGACATAAAACTGGCCATCTCTGCCAAATTTGGTGCTTGTTGCATGAAGTGCATGATTTTTCGACATAGAACCCCCGCTACTGGTAATGTTGGTTGGTTGGTTGGTTGAGGCGGAGCTTTTGCACGTAAGCTCCCGTGAGGGCAAAGCACGGCTAGAACAGGCGGGAAGAGACAGCATGCGATATGAAGTGAAAGCAGTTGACATCTTTGAAACTCATCTCGAGCTGCTTCTCCATCTCTCCCAGTTCTAGGACCTTCTCACAGTTTGGTACAGAGGAGGGAAGGACGGTGATGTTGGCTAGCAATGAACACAATGTCACATTCAACCCAAATCAGGGTGGTCACATTGAACGACATGATTACCACATAATTAACTGGGTGATTGATAAAATCTTGGAGGGGGGGTGGGGGGTGGGTGGGGGGGGGGGGGGGGGGTTGCGGCGGTTTTCTATCAAGAGATTCTATTTTCTCTCCACCAGAGCGGCATTTCACCAGTTTCAAGAGGTTCAGCATGCAGACAACGCCATTTTTGTAAAGATGGAAACGTCGCTTCCCAACCCCCCCCCCCCCCCCCCCACACCCCACACAAAACCTTCACACTACTATCGTCAATTAATGCGTCATGTTTCAGGAACGTGAACTCTGTATCATTCAATCTTCGACTGAAGCCAACACACGGGACAACACAAAGTCTGAGAAACGTTCTGTCAAACTGGATGCCTGTACAGTCTGTTTCCTGTGAGCAGGAACGAGAATCTCTAAACCTGGAGTTTAAAGTCATAAGGTTGAAACTAGAAGTGTAAAACAGGAAATCCGGTCACTGAAATTCTAAAGTACGCTTCTTCAAGAACTGCGCAAAGTTCTGCTTTGATTGGTCAATGGCTTTGGTCAGTGACTTGAAGGAACAGATAGACACTTGTGTGAAGTCTGTTAGATTATTCGTTGGTGAAGAGACAGAAAAGAAGGATTTGATTCATTGTTTACTTGGGAGTCTCCGTGTTTGTTTTCTGTGTTCTGTGTTGGCATTTCTGCTGGCGATTTGGTGTCCTACATAGCAATCGTTCCGAATCATGGGCGTGTGATTTATCTTATCATGGGAGCAAGAGTTATCCTACTTATTCGTCATTTTCTGTATACCATTCCCTGCCTCATTTAAATGTCTCTCATGTAGATTGATTGTTTTCTACTTCTCTCTTCTTCTGACTTACATTTCCAAAACGCTGGAGGAACTTTCTCATGTTAGGGAACAGCTGTTGTAAATCCAACACAAATCACTGTGGAGTATTTCTATTTCTTTCTCCCATGTACGATAATGCCCAGCATGTGAAGGTACACTGAGGCAAGAGATGGGCGAATGCATCTTCTACACACCTGATTGAACAAGCATGTGAAGGTACAGTAAGGCAAGAGATGGGAGAATGCATCTTCTACACACATGATTGAATAAGCATGTGAAGGTACAGTAAGGCAAGAGATGGGCGAATGCATCTTCTACACACCTGATTGAACAAGCATGTGAAGGTACAGTAAGGCAGAGATGGGAGAATGCATCTTCTACACCCATGATTGAACAAGCATGTGAAGGTACAGTAAGGCAAGAGATGGGCGAATGGATCTTCTACACACCTGATTGAACAAGCATGTGAAGGTACAGTAACGCAAGAGATGGGAGAATGCATCTTCTACACACATGATTGAACCTTTCCTTTCATACCTGTGTCTTGTGCCCTTCCTTTGTTCAAAGGTAGGCAGGCAAGGGGAGCAGGGTGGGGCGAGGGTGAAGGGTGGAGAATGTGACAATATAAGGGGAGAGAGAGAGAGAGAGAGAGAGAGAGAGAGAGAGAGAGAGAGAGAGAGAGAGAGAGAGAGATAGGAAGGAACGATATTTCTTAGTGAGGGAAAAACCGCAGTTGGTACCAGATTTTTTTTTTATAATCCAGACGCAAGAAGAGGAAAATAGTGATAAATTACAAAGAACAATATCAGAATCTACGCGAACATCCATAGAGGAAATTCAGGAAGCTGCAAGTTGAAGAATGCTGAAATACCTCTCCTTCATCAGAGAACAGGCAGACGTTCAGGGGTGATAATCTTGTCATATCCTTACCCCCCCCCCCACCCCCACCCCATGTAAACACCAAGCTGGCGCTGTTAATTTTGATTGGTTAGTTCAGGACACTTTTTCCCCCTTTAAATAAGCTTCCTTGGGGGTGATGAAGCCAAGTTCAAAAGAGTCTGAAGAGAAAAGGCATACATAAATCCCGATGAAAGAAAAGCAGCCTTCATCTATCAAACTCACACTGCGCTGTAGATGAGTTGGAACAAATTCTGGAACCCTGTGTGTATGCTGGCACAGTGAGAGAGCGAGCGGACCACTGCTGCAGCAGTTACAAGTGCAACGCCGTAGTTCCCACACGTCACGGAACACTGTTTCTACGTCACACCCATCGCAAACAACACAGCTCACAACACAGCGCACCCAGTTCGCTCCCACTCTGCACAGAAATCAACGTCACATCTGACGAACATAAACCTCACACAGCCGCCCAGAGAAATGCGTCATATCTCATGAAACATGAACTCCACGCATCCCATTTAAAGAGTGAGGCGAGGTGCATGTGCGGAGAGTATACAGAAAAATCAAAAGATGATCAAAGCTGCCGTACCTGTTGCATGAAAGCGTTCTATGTGCTTTGGTTGAAGTTGAAAGAACGATGACCTGACGCTGAAATGTACAGTCATTTTTTTTTCAGCTCGACTGTACAAAATTCCACTTAAAAAATCAATATCTCTATATTTACAAAGGGAGTGATAGTTGGGCAAAGTCTGTCTGAAGATAAGATAAGATAATGTTGCTTATAGCCCAGCCGACCGCAAAGGGCCACATCAGGGCTGTCACCATGTTATAATCAACTCACAAGTCATTAAAAACAACAACAACAACAAAAAAAACCCCAACCCTTTCACACATCTCTTTAAATGACATCTTCTAGAAACGCACCAGAAACTTCGTTAAAAATAAAGTCTGTCTGATTATTATTATCATTATTGTTGTTATGAATACGTATATAGCGCCTATCCTCAGCTAGAGACCAAGCTCTAAGCGCTTTACAATCCACACTCGTTTACACAACGGGCTGCCTACCTGGGTAGTGCCGACTGAAGAGCCGCCAGCTGGCGCTTCATTCAGTCGTTTCCCGTGTCATCCAGTCAATATCGGTCAATATCATCCACTCAATTTCCTTACTTCCTTCATTCTTTCCATTTCTCACGCAGGGTGCATGCTATGTGTAACGTGTCATCCATACCAACGGCCAAACTGGCCTTCTCTTCCGAACGTTGGTGATGGGATTTTACGTGTGTGCAAGATGTTATGCGTGCGTTCACACGCAGAATCTCGATTTATAGTCTCATTCGAAGGACTGTATGGGAAATGGAGTCAGAACCGATGTTAACTCTGAGGGAAAAATCCCCCTGTACCGAAACGGCCCGGCGGAGATTCGAACCCGCAACCCCAGGATCACCGAGATCACGAGTCCGGCGTGTGTGTGTGTGTGTGTGTGTGTGTGTGTGTGTGTGTGTGTGTGTGTGTGTGTGTGTGTGTGTGTGTGTGTGTGACTGTGCGTGCGTGCGCGCGCTAGCTTGTGCATGTGTGTGTGTGTGTGTGTGTGTGTGTGTGTGTGTGTGTGGTGTGTGTGTGTGTGTGTGTGGTGTGTGTGTGTGAGAGAGAGGAGAGAGAGAGAGAGAGAGAGAGAGAGAGAGAGAGAGAGAGAGAGAGAGAGAAGAGGTGGAGGAGGGGGAGTCCACGTGCATTGTAACAACGTGAAGTGTATAGTATCTGGGCGAGGCAGGAGCCCCTGCATCAGGTTTCCTGACGGCTGCTTGGTCTGACTACACATTTGTTTCTCTGGCACAGGTCTACATTGCACACAACCGCCGATCTGTAGCATGCTGCTGCCTCCTTGCTGCCTCCATGTGCTGGAGACAGAGACCAGCCCCAGCAGATCACACGGCCTTTCTGTGGCTCTGTTGATGCCTGCTGCAGAGTATACGAGAGAGTTAAAGAAGACCCCAATGTCCCGAGCCAATTCCAGCCACAGAGACACAAAGTCCACACGGTATACACACGCAGAGAACACTATCCATTAATAATTCGACGATTAATCTTCTTCTTCTGCGGTCGATTTTACTGGTTGCATCAGATCTTCAATCCTTCCACTGTCTATGAAACCCGCATTCTTCTCGAGGTCAAGATGGCTGCCCCAAAGCTGCATCTGCAGTTCTGCACCCTCTGGCCAGGTTTGATGCCGTAGAGTTTCATGAGCTGGACAGTGTTGGAGGATGTGTTCTTTGGTCTGAGATTCAGTGCCACACGGACATTCACCTGTGTGGGCTATCTGAATTCAGCTGAGGTGGCTCAGCATTCAGCAGTGGCCAGTTCTCTGTCCGAGGAGGATTGCCTGCAGGTCTCTCTGGAGCTGATGGATTGGATCAGCACCATTCAGCATTGTCTGCACACAGCGTTCTTTCCACTGGCTTCGGTATTGGTTGTGGATGACAGTTTTGGCCTCTCTGTAGGTCACCAGGTGGCAGAACTGCTCCATATGGCTGCCTGCCTTGCACAGAGCGTCAGCCTTCTCATTCTCGGTGATCCCACAGTGGGATGGAATCCACTGGAGAACAATGGTGGATCGTCCTGAAAGATCATGGAGGGCTTGTTGATGTTTTCAGCTGCTGTTCATTTCTGTTGCTCTGAAGTCCCTGCAGCAGACGTCTGCAGTCAGTGAAGAAAGCAATCTTGGGTGATGGGTTGTTTGACTCTCTACTGTGCATCAAAACGTACCGTGCATCAGTCTGAAATCTGCTCAGTGCGCTGTATAAAACAAAAGGAAAATAATCTCTTTCAATTTCCTCCGCCCCCTTACCTCCCCTAATTCCCACCTCAGTAATCACTCTCATCACCCCCCCACCCCCTCAGCATCACTTCACTCCTCCAGCCTCCCCCTCCGCACCCATCCTCACCACCCCAACACATGGGCATGAATACATACACATGCACATGCGAACACTTACGTACACAAACATAAACCACTGTACACTTAAGAAACTTTCGCGAACATACATCTACAGTTGTCATGGAGAAGTAGGAAGGTAAACATATTGAAACAAAAGTTTGATTGTTATCACCATGAAGAGAACTTATATAGCGCCTGTCCTCGGTTAGAATCCAAGCTCTGACCGCTATACCATCCATGCTCGCGTTTACACAACGGTTTGCCTGCCTGAGTAGAGCCAACAGAGGAGCTGCCTGCTGGCGCTACATACAGTCGTTTCCTGTATTATTCGCCCAATATCAATCGCTCTGCTTTTTGTTTCCTGTATTATTTGCCCAATATCAATCGCTCTGCTTTTTGTTTCCTGTATTATTCGCCCAATATCAATCATTCTGCTTTTTGTTTCCTGTATTATTCGCCCAATATCAATCGCTCTGCGTTTTGTTTCCTGTATTATTCGCCCAATATCAATCGCTCTGCTTTTTGTTTCCTGTATTATTCGCCCAATATCAATCGCTCTGCTTTTTGTTTCCTGTATTATTCGCCCAATATCAATCGCTCTGATTTTTGTTTCCTGTATTATTCGGCCAATATTAATCACTCTGCTTTTTGTTCCTGTCATTCTTTCGATTTCTCAAAGAGGATGCATGCTATATGTTACCTGCCATAATATACTGACGGCCGAAATGGCCCTCTCCTCTGAAAGTTGGTGATGAGAATGACGTGTGCGCAAGACATAGTGCATGCGTTCACACTCGGAACCTGGGTTTACAGTCTCCATGAAGGACTTTCCGGGAAAGGGAGACGGAACCACGGTTAACTATGAGGGTAAATCCTCCTGTAAATAAACGGCCCAATGGAGATTCGAACAAACAATCCCAGGAACCTCAGGGTTGCGAGTGTAGTGCTGTACCACCTGAACTTTTCCGGTCTAAATTTAATGCGGATTTAAAGGAAAGAACAGAGTCAAGAGAGTCGCTGCAGACAGGTCCTTTGTGGCATGTCTTGTCCTTGTCTTGACAGCAATTGACTTTTGATCATGTGCTTTGTATCTGCCACTAGTCTTGTCTTTGTCTTTGACAGTAATGGACTTAGATCATGTGCTTTGTATCTGTCACTAGTCTTGTCTTTGTCCTTGGTATCAATGGACATCTGATCATATGCTTTGTATCTGTCACTAGTCTTGTCTTTGTCCTTGGTGTCAATGGACATCTGATCATATGCTTTGTATCTGCCGCTAGTCTTGTCTTTGTCCTTGGTGTCAATGGACATCTGATCATATGCTTTGTATCTGCCGCTAGTCATGTCTTTGTCTTTGACAGCAATGGACCTTTGATCACGTGCTGTGTATCTAACACAAGTCTTGTCTTTGTCTTTGACAGTAATGAACTTCTGATCACGTACTCTGTATCTAACACTAGTCTTGTCTTTGTCCTTGAACGCAATGGGTCTCTGATCACATGATTTGTATCTGCCCCCCCCAAAAAAAAAAAACAAAAACAAAAAAAACAACCCCCCAAAAAAAAACAAAAAAAAAACAAACAAAAAAAACCCCTCTCTAAACGCGTCAAATGCATCCATCAACTTGACATAGCTCCCTTACTGACCAAGAAGATCTGGCCAAGGTGAGTCCCATCGCTTACCTCCCATCATCCACAGTGGGGTCCCATCGCTTACCTCCCATCATCCACAGTGCGTCCCATCACTTACCTCCCATCATCCACAGTGCGTCCCATCGCTTACCTCCCATCATCCACCCAAGGTGCGTCCCCATCACTTACCTCCCATCATCCACCCAAGCTGCGTCCCATCGCTTACCTCCCATCATCCACCCCCAAAGGGGCGTCCCATCGCTTTCCTCCCATCATCCACCCAAGGTGCGTCCCATCGCTTACCTCCCACATCTCCACCCAAGGTGCGTCCCATCGCTTACCTCCCATCATCCACAGTGCGTCCCCATCGCTTACCTCCCATCATCCACAGTGTGTCCCACACTTACCTCCCCTGATCCACCCAAGCTGCGTCCCATCGCTTACCTCCCATCATCTACCCAAGGTGCGTCCCATCACTTTACCTCCCCTCATCCACAGTGCGTCCCATCCTTACCTCCCATCCCTCCCCCCAAGGTGCGTCCCATCGCTTACCTCCCCTCATCCACCCAAGGTGCGTCCATCGCTTACCTCCCATCATCCACAGTGTGTCCCATCGCTTACCTCCCATCATCCACAGTGCCTCCCCTCACTTACCTCCCATGATCCACCCAAGCTGCGTCCCATCGCTTACCTCCCATCATCCACCCAAGGTGCGTCCCATCGCTTACCTCCCATCATCCCACAGTTCGTCCCACACTTACCTCCCCATCATCCACCCAAGGTGCGTCCCATCACTTACTTCCCATACCATCCACCCAATGTGCGTCCCATCGCTTACCTCCCATCATCCCAGTTGCGTCCCATCACTTTACCTCCCATCATCCACCCAAGCTGCGTCCCATCGTCTTACCTCCCATCATCCACCCAAACGAGCTCTTAGCCCTCCTTCAAAAGAAAGAAACAGTTTGGAGTATAACCCTATAAGGTACACATCCCACAGTTTAGGTACACATCCCACAGTTTAGGTACACATCCCACAGTTTGGTACACATCCCACAGTTAAGGTACACACATCCCACAGTTAAGGTACAACATCCCACAGTTTAGGTACACATCCCACAGTTTAGGTACACATCCCACAGTTTAGGTACACACCCCACAGTTTAGTACACATCCCACAATTTCTATAATTCACTCACTGGTGCATTACGTTTCATGCCAAACGACACATACAGTCGTTAAACACAGGCACATGCGGTGGAGTGAAATTTTATTCGAGACGGCTTGAACGCATTTGCAAAGGCCATAAAGGGTTTCTATGTTCAAAGCCTAAGCCTGTAAAATACTATACGACTTCAGTCTGTACAAACGTCCTTGCACGTGTTTGTGATGCCATACGAACGACATTATCGACAGACCACCCCTGCCTTCCCATACCCCACCCCCCACCTCGCCCTCACCATGGGCGCTAATGTCTCCCAGTTTCCCAAACACTCCCCTCCCCCCCCCCTCCCTCCATCATCATCTCCACACCCCATCTCACTCACTTTCAGGGCTGCGTTCCAGCCCTCCCGCCTCGGGACAATGTGAATTGCATTCTCAGACAGAGGGGGAGAGTTCTGCTATAGGAAAAACCAATCTCCCACGCTAAATCCTCATTTCCCCCCACACTCCCCCTGATCAAAGACCGTCTCAGCCAGCCCACGGGCAGAGAGCTCTAATCAGGAGAAGGTAACTGTGAAGGCAGAGACACTGCCACGTCGTGGATTCCCGTTCGGTCTTTGTGGCAAGATTTGAAGAGTTATGGAACCTGAGCCAAGAGCTTGTTTCCCTTCCAATAGTTTTATTGACGTTTTTACATCCGCTCTGGTTTTTTTTTGTTAACTCTTCTCATCAGTTTATGCGACCAGTGTTGTCTGTGAGAGGAAGAATGTGGAATGTGTATCCTTCCACAGAGAGCAGCCAGTCACTCAAGGGTAATAACTCTGTCAGGTTCTTATCTTTCCCACAGGGTAAGATGCTAACGTGTTCTGTCAATCTTTATTGGTTAGTTAAGACAGAAATATTTTGGGATTAGCTTCCTTCAGGGCAATGCATTGACGACACAGGCTGGAACAACAATGATTGGATAGACCCGAAAGCAGCCAATGTCTCTTCAACTCACACTGAACTCTGTTAGTCTCTCCCAATTCCAGAACTTTCACATAGGTCAGTAGAAAGGTCATAGGTCAGTAGAAAGGTCATAGGTCAGTAGAAAGGTCATAGGTCAGCAGAAAGGTCACTGCAGGATCAGCTGGACAATCACGAAAAGCAGCAAGCCACTGTTACGACAGAGACACTGCCCACAGAGTTATGTCAGAGAACCTACGCTGAGATATCTCTCCCCCCCCTCCCTCATTCCAATCGTTTTAACGCCGTTTTAATTCTGTAGCGGGTCTCCACTTTTCTCAACCGGTTTACTTACAAACCCAGTGAAAAAAAAAAAAATCGTCCGCAGGTTTAGGTATGCTGAATGCGTTTCCTTCACCAGAGAGCAGACATTCATTCAGGGGTAATAATCCTGTCAGGTTCTTATCTCCCTTACGCTAGTAAGCAACTAGCATGTGTTTGCTATTTTCATGGTTAATTTACGGTAGAGTTTATCTCCCTTGAGAGGCAAGCGTCAGTCAAATGGGCTTGAAGAACTACCATCTGAAAGCAGCTGGCATCCTCTACATTCATACTGAGTCGTTTTTAGTGTCATCTGATGCCAAAACTTTTATACAGTTTGGTATGAGGTCGCACAGGAGTTTGTTTTTAATATTAAGGAGCTATGAAAACAATGTCACACTAACTAAAAAAAGTATCTTGCGATAAAGAAAATTATAACAGCGCGAAGAAGAATCAAAAGGTAATGCTAAGAGAAGATTTTAATTCAAAAGATTAAAGAATTTTTTTTCTCTCCATCAGAACGATATTTTACCAGTATCAAAAGATTCTGTTTGCAGACAACGCCACACTTTATATAAGCTACGAACATCGACTTCAATGACTTGGCACGTCATTAAGGTCCATAAATGTGCTATGTGTCAAGGGAACATGAAGTCTACATAACAACTGGAGGTACCACACAGGAACACACACACAATCTGAGAAACGCATGTCTGCATACGTGGGTGGCTTCCTTTTAGCAGGAACTGGAGTCTGAAGGAGCTGCAGGCTAAGTACATAAAGTCTTGACTCAAAAGTCCAAATACGGAAGTCTATGACAGGAAATCTAACTACTGAAATTCTGTAGCACACGTTGTGCAGGTCTGCAAAAAGATCTTCAATGGAGGCTTGTCTCAATTCCTTGCGTAAGACGTAGTGCTCTATCCTGTTAGGACAGCAAAACAAAATCCTCTGGATGAAAGACAAGGCTGGACTCATGCGCTCCCTGGCATACGCCGTCTTCTTGTATTCATGCGAGACGTAGATCCTCAGCAGAGCGGGTCTGGAAGGGAGGATCCTAACCATGGTAACCAGATTCTACGGCAAGGCGCTAAACATGAGGTCTGGTGATCATATCACCAGTCAACACGTGCGTCATCACCAGTCAACACGTGCGTCATCACCAGTCAACACGTGCGTCATCACCAGTCAACAAGTGCGTCATCACCAGTCAACACGTGCGTCATCACCAGTCAACACGTGCGTCATCACCAGTCACCACGTGCGTCATCACCAGTCAACACGTGCGTCATCACCAGTCAACACGCGCGTCATCACCAGTCAACAAGTGCGTCACCGCCAGTCAACAAGTGCGTCATCACCAGTCAACACGTGCGTCATCACCAGTCAACACGTGCGTCACCGCCAGTCAACAAGTGCGTCATCACCAGTCAACACGTGCGTCAAACTGTTGAGCAGAACGCGGGACCACAGGAAGACCCAGAGACATCCGTTCAGAAAAGAGAAGGACGCTGGTATGATGCTATCATGGACCACAGGAAGACCCAGAGACATCCGTTCAGAAAAGAGAAGGACGCTGGTATGATGCTATCATGGACCACAGGAAGACCCAGAGACATCCGTTCAGAAAAGAGAAGGACGCTGGTATGATGCTATCATGGACCACAGGAAGACCCAGAGACATCCGTTCAGAAAAGAGAAGGACGCTGGTATGATGCTATCATGGACCACAGGAAGACCCAGAGACATCCGTTCAGAAAAGAGAAGGACGCTGGTATGATGCTATCATGGTCCAATGATCTTGCTGGAAATGTCCTCTGGGAACTGTTGAAGAAGGGAAACGAGGGGGAGACAACAAAACAAAATAGAACCAAACGATGGACGATGGTATGGGTGTATATCATGATCCAATGACCTTGCTAGAAACATCTCACGGGGAACTGTTAAAGAATATAAACGAGGGGAAGACAGGGAAACGAAACAAAGCAACACGATGGACACACAGCACTACAGAGTGGGCAGGGAGACAAAGCAACACGATGGACACACAGCACTGCAGAGTGGGCAGGGAAACAAAGCAACACGATGGACACACAGCACTGCAGAGTGGGCAGGGAAACAAAGCAACACGATGGACACACAGCACTGCAGAGTGGACAGGGAGACAAAGCAACACGATGGACACACAGCACTGAGAGTGGGCAGGGACACCATTCCCAGAGACCCTGGCCCTGGCCACACCACCGACAGAACTGGGGGAACCTGGTGAACTGTTCTTCACTGTGGTGCCCCAGTGACTGCCCCACGGAGTTCAGGGTGAAGAAGAGAAAAAAACAGACAAAGAAAGCAGAATAGCATGTCCTGAGGGACCTCAGGAACAATATCACACAGTTGCTATTGAACCGAGGCAGGACATCTCAGAAAACTATTTCGTGAGTTGCCAAATCTGTACATATCGTGACGATCCTGCGCTGTTAACCGGACGAATAATTCGCTCCGTTTTGTTTTCATTACTTTCTTTCATTCGTGTCTCACAAGAAAACCACGCTACAATTGATTCGGATGTGATTCTGGTTCTGATTCAAAGGTCTGCTTTGTCTTGTCGATGGCTCTAGTCACAGAGGTTACATGGAAGGATACCTGTGTGAAGTCCATGACGTCACTGGTTGTTGGAACAGACTCAAACAGGTGTATTCATTCGTCTCATCCTGGTTTTCTTTATTTTTTCCCCCCTTCCTTTTATTGATTTTTCTTTTCAAACAGGAGGCAGGCTATCACGTGGGGGAGATCAACCACACACAAATAGAATCACTTCAGATTGGACTTTTGTTTGAACTGGGACATTTCTTTTCCTCCCCCCCCCCTCCCCCCGTTAACGTAAAGAAGACTACATCATTTACACACCTCTTTTGGTTGTTTTTGACACACCTGTGTCGTGGTACTCCTCCTTCTCTTCATTCTCCTCCTCCTTTGGTGGTAAATGGAAGATAGAGAATGGAAACAGGGGTGGGGGTGTACATGGGGGGGGGGGGAGGGGGATCTGTGCTTGTGATAATGGAGGGAGGGAGGGAAGGGAAGAGGAAACGGAGAGAGAGAGAGAGAGAGAGAGAGAGAGAGAGAGAGAGAGAGAGAGAGAGAGAGAGAGAGAGAGTGAGTGACCCATCGGTTAATTTTATACATGTATATTTTGATGAATGAAATATATATTGCGAGTCAGTGTGTGTGTGTGTGTGTGTGTGTGTGTGTGTGTGTGTGTGTGTGTGTGTGTGTGTGTGTGTGTTTAACTATAACTCACAAAATATAATCTGCCCTCTCAGACAGTGGAGGGAAGTGTGTGTGTGTGTCTGTGTGTATGTGTGCGCACGCGCGTGTGTGTACGTATGTGTGTGTGTGTGTGTGTGTGTGTGTGTGTGTGTGTGTGTGTGTGTGTGTGTGTGTGTGTGTGTGTGTGTGTGTGTGTGTGTGTGTGTGCGTGCGCGCACACGTGGATGTGTGCATGAATGAGTGCATTTGCGCGTATGTGCATGCACGAGAGCACGTGTGCACGCGCTTGTGTGTGTATGTATGTGTGTGTGTGCGCGCGACAGCACTTGCATTTGCGCGTGTGTATGTGTAAGTGTTCGTGTGTGTATGTGCTCGTGCATGTTTCAGCCCTGATGTGGCCCTTTGCGGTCGGCTGGGCTATAAGCAACATTATCTTTCTTATCGTGCATGTTTGTGTTCGTGCATGTTTGTACATGTACAGGTCTGTGCATGTGTTCACAAACTTCGTTTGTATGCCCTTCTCTTTGTTGGATTCTCTGCTCTGTCCATCCTCCTTCAATAATCAACCCACACAGACAGGCTGCTGTCTGTTCAAGGCCACAAAGCTGTCTGGAATACTAACCCCTGTTGATACCAATGGCTGATACGACATGATACGGCATCAGCAGTGGAAACATACTGGCAAAGAATACAAACAGCCTAAGTACAAACAGACGTGGTATAACTCAGTTCACACCACATACCTCCGTAGCTGAAATGCCATTCAAGGCCTGTGCCACTTATGGGAGGGACAGTGGCGGTAAAACTAGCACCATCGAACGTCCTAATGCCAGCCACTTTTCCACGCCCCCCCCCCCCCCCCCCTCCACCCCCATCCTAACCCAGTCACTTTCAAGGCACCGTTCCAACTCTCCTGTCTCAGGATGATATAATCTGCGCTCTCAGACAGTGGAGGAAAGTTGTAGTTCGGGAACCAATCTCCCCACCCCACCCCCTCCTCCTCCTCCTCCTCCCCATAACCTCCCCCTGATCAAAGACAGGTCAAGCGACCCCAGTGACTGATAACTCGAATCAAGAGCAGATAACGGTTAAGCCAGACAGACTGCAACTGCCTGGATTCCCATTTTGGATATCATGGCAGATGTGAAGATTTATGGCGGAGAATCTGTGCGAAGATTTTTTTTCTCCTCCAGTCGTTTTATCAACGTTTCATTTCTAGGAAAAGTTCTTCTCTTTTCTCAGTCCGCCAACACAGCCTTTGTTGAGCGTCGCCTGCAAGTTGAAGAACGCTGAATGGGTTTCCTTCAGCAGAGAGCAAGCAGTTATTCAAGGGCAATAATCCTGTCAGGTTCGTATCTTCCCCATACGCGTAAGCACCTGGCGTATGCTGGTAATTGTGATTCGTTACTCACCGTGGAGATTGATCCAGATTGGTTTTCTTCACAACAAAGCACCGCTGAAATAGATTGGAGAGAAAGGAGAAAAAGAAATCTTCAATGAAATGAAAGCAGCCTTAATCTTTACAGCTCACACTGAGCTGTTTATAAGTTCCATCTTATTTAAGGAACCTCCTCATTTTTTATGGAAAGAGAGATAGGGTAGTAGTGTTTACTGCATGTTTACAAGTGCAATGTCGTATTTCTCAAGATCACAGAAACAGCGTTTCTACGTCATAGCTATTTGAAGCAGAGTCAAACACTTAGTGCACTCAGTTCACTCGCACTGTCTGGAAAATGTACGTCATATCTGACGAATATAAACGTCATGCAGCCTGGATAAATGCGTCATATTTCAGAGAACATGAACTCTGCGTATTCCTATTTATGAGTGAGGTCACAATTTAGGAGAGAGAGAGAGAGAGAGAGAGAGAGAGAGAGAATCGTTGTCCATGTGTTGCTGTAACCGAAAAAGAAGGACAAACTAAAGCTGAAGAACACTAGCACTTCTGTCTCATTTGTACGACGTGTTGCTTTGTTTCACCAATAGAGGTGATTGGCAGTAATGAGAAATACAGGGATACTTGTGTGTGAAATCTGCGAGGTTACTATATCTAGGAAGACTAAAGGTACCAGGTGGTCCGAGTTCCATGGCCTTTAACTATTCTTTATCTTCGTTCTCAAAACAAAAATCACACAAATGGGTTACAAACATGCAAATTGGAAAAAAAAAGCGACAACGTCCATACAATAGTGCCCCATTTCCCACATACAGAACAAAGAGAGTTTCGCTCACAAAGATCTATTAGAACAATGAAGCTGAGTAGAATACGGAAATAGAACACTACGAAATAGAAGCTGAAAGTGCAGAACTACCATGAGCACAAACACCGTGGTGAGGGAAATGGACAGAACTACCGTGAGCACAAACACCGTGGTGAGGGGAATGAACTACCATGAGCACAAACACCGTGGTGAGGGGAGTGGACAGAACTACCATGAGCACAAACACCGTGGTGAGGCGAATGGACAGAACTACCATGAGCACAAACACCGTGGTGAGGCGAATGGACAGAACTACCATGAGCACAAACACCGTGGTGAGGGGAATGAACTACCATGAGCACAAACACCGTGGTGAGGGGAGTGGACAGAACTACCATGAGCACAAACACCGTGTGAGGGAGAGTGGACAGAACTACCATGAGCACAAACACCGTGGTGAGGGGAATGGACAGAACTACCATGAGCACAAACACCGTGTGAGGGGAGTGACAGAACTACCATGAGCACAAACACCGTGGTGAGGGGAATGAACTACCGTGAGCACAAACACCGTGGTGAGGCGAATGGACAGAACTGCCATGAGCACAAACACCGTGGTGAGGGGAATGGACAGAACTACCATGAGCACAAACACCGTGTGAGGGAATGGACGACTGAAGCTATGACACGCCTATGTTGTGGTCTGTCTCTCTGTGACACGCCTGTATTGTGTTCTGTCTCTCTCTGTGACACGCCTATATTGTGCTCTGTCTCTGTGACACGCCTATATTGTGTTCTGTCTCTCTCTGTGACACGCCTATATTGTGTTCTGTCTCTCTGTGACACACCTATGTTGTGTTCTGTCTCTCTTCGACACGCCTGTATTGTGTTTGTCTCTGTGACACGCCTATGTTGTGTTCTGTCTCTCTGCGACACGCCTATATTGTGTCTGTCTCTGTGACACGCCTATATATGTGTTCTGTCTCCCTGTGACACGCCTATATTGTGTTTTGTCTCTCTGTGACACGCCTATATTGTGTTCTGTCTCTCTGTGACACGCCTATATTGTGTTCTGTCTCCCGTGACACGCCTATATTGTGTTCTGTCTCTCTGTGACACGCCTATATTGTGTTCTGTCTCCCTGTGACACGCCTATATTGTGTCTGTCTCTGTGACACGCCTATATTGTGTTCCCTCTCTCTGTGACACGCCTATATTGTGTTCTGTCTCCCTGTGACACGCCTATATTGTGTTCTGTCTCTGTGACAACGCCTATATTGTGTTCCCTCTCTCTGTGACACGCCTATATTGTGTTCTGTCTCCCTGTGACACGCCTATATTGTGTTCTGTCTCTGTGACACGCCTATATTGTGTTCTGTCTCTGTGACACGCCTATATTGTGTTCCCTCTCTCTGTACAACGCCTATATTGTGTTCTGTCTCCCTGTGACACGCCATATTGTGTTCTGTCTCTGTGACACGCCTATATTGTGTTCTGTCTCTCTGCGACACGCCTATGTTGTGTTCTGTCTCCCTGTGACACGCCTATATTGTGTTCTGTCTCTCTGCGACACGCCTATGTTGTGGTCTGTCTCTCTGCGACAACGCCTGTATGTGTTCGTCTCTGTGTGACACGCCTGTATTGTGTTCTGTCTCTCTGTGACACGCCTGTATGTGTTCTGTCTCTGTGACACGCCTGTATTGTGTTCTGTCTCTCTGTGACACGCCTATATTGTGTTCTGTCTCTCTGTGACACGCCTGTATTGTGTTCTGCTCCTGTGACACGCCTATATTGTGTTCTGTCTCTCTGTGACAACGCCTGTTTTGTGTTCTGTCTCTCTGTGACACGCATGTATTGTGATCTGTCTCTGTGACACGCATGTATTGTGTTCTGTCTCTCTGTGACAAGCCTATATTGTGTTCCCTCTCTCTGTGACACGCCTATATTGTGTTCTGTCTCTCTATGACACGCCTATATTGTGTTCTGTCTCTTGTGACACGCCTATATTGTGTTCCCTCTCTCTGTGATACGCCTATATTGTGTTCTGTCTCTCTGTGACCACGCCTGTATTGTGTTCTGTCTCTCCTTGACACGCCTAGAGAGAGAGAGAGAGAGAGAGAGAGAGAGAGAGAGAGAGAGAGAGAGAGAGAGAGAGAGAGAGAGAATCGTTGTCCATGTGTTTGCTGTAACCGAAAAAGGACAAACTAAAGCTGAAGAACACTAGCACTTCTGTCTCATTTGTACGACGTGTTGCTTTGTTTCACCAATAGAGGTGATTGGCAGTAATGAGAAATACAGGGATACTTGTGTGTGAAATCTGCGAGGTTACTATGTCTAGGAAGACTAAAGGTACCAGGTGGTCCGAGTTCCATGGCCTTTAACTATTCTTTATCTTCGTTCTCAAAACAAAAATCACACAAATGGGTTACAAACATGCAAATTGGAAAAAAAAAGCGACAACGTCCATACAATAGTGCCCCCATTTCCCACATACAGAACAAAGAGAGTTTCGCTCACAAAGATCTATTAGAACAATGAAGTTGAGTAGAATACGGAAATAGAACACTACGAAATAGAAGCTGAAAGTGCAGAACTGCCATGAGCACAAACACCGTGGTCAGGCGAATGGACAAAACTACCGTGAGCACAACACCGTGGTGAGGGGAGTGGACAGAACTACCATGAGCACAAACACCGTGGTGAGGGGGTGGACAGAACTACCATGAGCACAAACACCGTGGTGAGGGGAGTGGACAGAACTACCGTGAGCACAAACACCGTGGTGAGGGAGTGGACAGAACTACCGTGAGCACAAACACCGTGGTGAGGGAATGAACTACCATGAGCACAAACACCGTGGTGAGGCGAATGGACAGAACTACCGTGAGCACAAACACCGTAGTGAGGGGAATGAACTACCATGAGCACAAACACCGTGGTGAGGGGAATGGACAGAACTACCATGAGCACAAACACCGTGGTGAGGGAGTGGACAGAACTACCATGAGCACAAACACCCGTGGTGAGGCAATGGACGACTGAAGCTATGACACGCCTATGTTGTGTCTGTCTCTCTGTGACACGCCTGTATTGTGTTCTGTCTCTCTCTGTGACACGCCTATATTGTGCTCTGTCTCTGTGACACGCCAAAATTGTGTTCCTGTCTCTCTCTGTGACACGCCTATATTGTGCTCTGTCTCTGTGACACGCCTATATTTGTGTTCTGTCTCTCTCTGTGACACGCCTAATTGTGTTCTGTCTCTCTGTGACACACCTATGTTTGTGTTCTGTCCTCTCTTCGACACGCCTGTATTGTGTTCTGTCTCTGTGACACGCCTATGTTGTGTTCTGTCTCTCTGCGACACGCCTATATTGTGTTCTGTCTCTGTGACAACGCCTATATTGTGTTCTGTCCTCCCTGTGACACGCCTATATTGTGTTCTGTCTCCCTGTGACACGCCTATATTGTGTTCTGTCTCTCTGTGACACGCCTAAATGTGTTCTGTCTCCCTGTGACACGCCTATATTGTGTTCTGTCTCTGTGACACGCCTATATTGTGTTCCCTCTCTCTGTGACACGCCTATATTGTGTTCTGTCTCCCTGTGACACGCCTATATTGTGTTCTGTCTCTGTGACACGCCTATATTGTGTTCCTCTCTCTCTGTGACACGCCTATATTGTGTTCTGTCTCCCTGTGACACCCTATATTGTGCTCTGTCTCTGTACACGCCTATATGTGTTCTGTCTCTGTGACACGCCTATATTGTGTCCCTCTCTCTGCAACAACGCCTATATTGTGTTCTGTCTCCCTGTGACACGCCGATATTGTGTTCTGTCTCTGTGACACGCCTAAATTTGTGTTCTGTCTCTCTGCGACAACGCCTATGTTGTGTTCTGTCTCTCTGTGACACGCCTATATTGTGTTCTGTCTCTCTCGACACGCCTATGTTTGTGGTCTGTCTCTCTGCGACACGCCTGTATTGTGTTCTGTCTCTGGTGACACATCTGTCTTGTGTTCTGTCTCTCTGTGACACGCCTGTATTGTGTTCTGTCTCTGTGACACCCTGTATTGTGTTCTGTCTCTCTGTGACACGCCTATATTGTGTTCTGTCTCTCTGTGACACGCCTGTATTGTGTTCTGTCTCTGTGACACGCCTATGTTGTGTTCTGTCTCTCTGTGACACGCCTGTATTGTGTTCTGTCTCCCTGTGACACGCATGTATTGTGCTCTGACTCTGTGACACGCCTGTATTGTGTTTCTGTCTCTCTGTGACAACGCCTGTATTGTGTTCTGTCTCTGTGACACGCCTGTATTGTGTTCTGTCTCTCTGTGACACGCATGTATTGTGTTCTGTCTCTGTGACACGCCTGTATTGTGTTCTGTCTCTCGTGACACGCCTGTTTTGTGTTCTGTCTCTCTGTGATACGCCTGTATTGTGTTCTGTCTCTGTGACACGCATGTATTGTGTTCTGCTCTCTGTGACAACCTATATTGTGTTCCCTCTCTCTGTGACACGCCTATATTGTGTTTCTGTCTCTCTGTGACACGCCTATATTGTGTTCTGTCTCTCTGTGACACGCCTATGTTGTGTTCCCTATCTCTGTGACTCGTCTATATTGTGTTCTGTCTCTCTGTGACACCGCCTATATTGTGTTCTGTCTCTCTGTGACACGCCTATATTGTGTTCTCTCTCTCTCTCTCTCTCTCTCCTCTCTCTCTCTCTCTCTCTGTGACACGCCTGTATTGTGTTCTCTCTATCTGTGACACGCCTGTATTGTGTTCAGTCTCTCTATGACACGCCTATGTTGTGTTCTGTCTCTATGACACGCCATATTGTGTTCTGTCTCTCTGTGACACGCCTGTGTTGTGCTCTGTCCTCTCTGTGACCCGCCTATGTTGTGTTCTGTCTCTCTGTGACACGCCCATGTTGTGTTTCTGTCTCTCTGTGACACGCCTATGTTTGTTCTCTCTCTCTCCTGTGATACGCCTGTATTGTGTTCTGTCTCTCTGTGACACGCCTATATTGTGTTCTGTCTCTCTGTGACACGCCTGTATTGTGTTCTGTCTCTCTGACACGCATGTATTGTGTTCTGTCTCTGTGACACGCAGTATGTGTTCTGTCTCTCTGTGACACGCCTGTATTGTGTTCTGTCTCTCTGTGACACGCCTATATTGTGTTCTGTCTCTCTGTGACACGCCTATATTGTGTTCTGTCTCTGTGACACGCATGTATTGTGTTTCTGTCTCTCTGTGACACGCCTATATTAGTTCTGTCTCTCTGTGACACGCCTGTATTGTGTTCTGTCTCTGTGACACGCATGTATTGTGCTCTGTCTCTGGGCACGCCTATATTGTGTTCTGTCTCTGTGTGACACGCCTGTATTGTGTTCTGTCTCTGTGACACGCCTGTAGAGAACAGTAATTGCCGACTCTAAGCCACTTTCACCCTCCACCGAGTTTTTTGGGCGAAAGTGGCCTAAAAGCCGCCTTTTCCTGTGGCGGAAGAGAGAGAGAGAATCACCGCAGACAGACAGAGAAGAGAGAGACAGAGAGAGAGACAGACAGACAGACAGAGAGGCGGGCAGACACACACACAGCATTTTATGGCACGCTATGCTATGGCACGCCGCGCAGACAAGCGACCCTCGCACACAGTGCAACGGCTCGCCACAACCTGCGACCAAAAAATCAATAAAGCACACCTGACGGCCTCGTTAACTGCAACATAAGCGAATGTTCTAGACTGTCACGTGTCATTGCCACTTCGTAGCCGCCACGTTAACAAGACGCCATTGTTCACTGGATTACTTCGCAAGAGGCTGTGTTTTAATTGTGCCTTAGCTGTCCGTCATTTTACATTGAAGGCTGTGCTGTGGTGCTTTTTCAGTGAGAAAAGTGTTTAATTTAACAAGGCGAAATGTCACAAATGTCTGAAGATAGTATTTCTTCCGATTAGGTAGAGAAATTCTTGAATCACAGGCTGCTCATCAAGAATATGTTAGATATTCTAGCAGGCAACAGTTTAATTTTACCTGACATGGATCAAGCTTGCAATGTTCCATTACCACCCCAACACCAACAGAATTGTGGACCGAAGAAGAAAAGAATGTACTTGAAGAGAACAGGCTATTTCATGAAGAAATGGCAAACATTGCTGAGAAGGCAAAAACAGTAGGCCCAATGAAACTACCAAAAAGGCCAAAACGAAAGCTGGAAGATTATTTCAAAGAAAAACAAGGAAGAAAGAAAAAGAGGCGGTGCTTGATTCTCCAACAGATTTGCACAATTATCTTGTTGCAAATGAAGCTGACGCCAGTACTGGCATATCAAGAAAAGCCTTTTTAGATTCTGTTCTTTTGACTGCTCAGCAGGCGAAAATGAAATTATAGAAAAACTGCAAAAAGGGATTAGAAATCTAAAAAGACAGGACCCCAAACAATAATGTTTCATATTCAGTTTGGTGGTTTCTGATTTGTGCAAAAACTGGCAGGAGAAAGAAAGAAAAGAAGGAAGAATGAAAAACGTGGGCACAATGGTTAAAAGAAAAAACAGGATATTCAGATGTTTACGTACGCAAGCTACGTACTCTTGCAAAAGTACTTCAAACCATTTCCTCAGTTTTACAATATTGGTCTGCCAGTCAGTTTTATCATGAATAAACCTGAAGCAAATTGAAAACATGCTACAGATTGAAGAATACAGAAACTACTGGTCAAAAGTTCCAAATATTCCGCTGAACCTCAACTGTCACAGCCCTAGTCATACAATGTTTGTTTGTGCGGCGTTTTAGCAACAGTGCGCGCGACTGTAAGACCACTGCAGTCCTACCACTGACGTAAGATCTATTTTTAGATACCGCTCATGCAGGAGCGGTCGGGGTTGTTTAGAGTTGGCTGCTTTAGCAACAGTGCGCGCGACTGTAAGACCACTGCAGGCCTACCACTGACGTAAGATCTATTTTTAGATACTGCTCATGCAGGAGCGGTCGGGTTTGTTTAGAGTTGACTGCCTTGAATTCCACCAAGCACTTCATGACTTTGTATATATTGCTGTGATTACTGGCTTCACTGCTTCGCTTCAACGTCCTGCTTCAACTTTTTTGGCTGCCTTCGGCGGCCACAGAATGTACTTTATTCAACTGTCTTGTTTATTAAATCAAGCTTTTGATAAATGCACTTGGTGGCTGCTTTGAATAATCTTCAGTTGACAGAGAGACCGGCAGCCGCTTGAATTTACGGCGCTTAAGCGCCAACCATAAAACCCTTCCCCATTTCCCTATGCAAGCACTTCCTTATTTTTAAATGTTGTGCGTGTGTGCTGTTATTGTTTGTTTTTGTTGTTTTACTGATAATAACTATATTATATTCTGAACATTCGTTTCTTATAAATAATCAAAGGTGCGCGCACACACACGCACGCACGTCCCCCCCACCCCCACCCCACGCATGCACCGCCCCCCCCCCACCCCCACCCCACGCACGCACGTCCCCCCACCCCCCACCCACGCACGCACGTCCTCCACCCCACCCCCCTGTGTACACCACACACACTCCTACCCCCAAGTCGCCCCAAGTTCTTAATTAAGTTTTTAATTAAGTCACCCCAAGTTCTTAATTAAGTTTTTAATTAAGTTACTTCAAGTTCCTAATAAGTTCTTGATCAAGTAACTTCTAAGTTCTTGATTAAGTCACCTCAAGATCATAACTAAGTCATCCTTTAAGTATTCAAGTTATCTTATAATTATTAAAAAAATACAACATGTTTTTATCTTAAATATAGATGTCTAATATAGTACACACAACGCCTCAAAAAACGCGCCATCGTTGAGGATGTCTTGCTCAGCGTTCTCTGCATAGATCTTAAGGAAGTTCTTACATCCTAAGCAACCACATTGATTACAATCTGGTCTATGGAAATGTCTTTATAGACTCCATGTCTTTATTATTGACTTATCATTTTATAATACGCATGATCTATTTTAATAAAAGATTTAAAATTAAGTTCTTAAAATATTATTCCATTATAAATGGATCAAAATGATGCTTTGTTATTGGCGTTTTGGCGTGCAGTTGTCTTTTTCTGTATTTAACGGTTCAGATTTTTTTGATTGCTTTGTTTTTGCCAGCGTTGTTTATATATTTATAACCGTAAAACCGCCCCCAGCAGCAGCAAGAGCACCAAAAATGACAACAGTTTTAAGTTCAATATTCCATGAGGACTTTGGTGTCCTTGAATCACATGGAGTTTTTATAGCTGGCATTGAATCAACTTGTTCTGGCGCTGGCGGTGTTATGTTTTCATGATGAGTTATATTCTGTAACATTAATTTTTTTGTCTGTTTCCACTCTGCTAATTTTCTTCCTGCTTCAACACGCCCAGATGAGGATGCTTTTCACTGGCCCCCACCTGATTCAGTGTTTTCTGCTGATTTCTGGCTTGGTTACTTTCTCCACTTGATTCAATGTTTCCTGATTCTGGTTCTGATGATTTTCCAGCTCGGTCATTTTGAGGGAAATAAAATCTATATGATTAAAAGTTATTAATCCCATGATTAATGGCGATAACAATGTTCCAAATCTATAGTATAAATCACATCCTAGAGACTCTAATGACTTTGTTAAAACTGGATCTTGCGTTAAATCATACGTAAGATCTTGTTCAGAATCAATGGGAGCAAATCTGCTGACTAGTTTTGTGTACAAACTAAGAACCGTTTGCCCCACACTTTTCACCATTCTAGACCCCAGCTGCGCTCATACCTGTTAGAAACTTTAAAATGTCTTGCGGCGACATCTGTTGAATCTGTTCTATGCTGAATTCAGTTCCGAGGAACTGTTTTGTTTTTCCACACGCCGCCAAAGAATACAACCTCTCCTTTTGGGCATAACAGCTTGGCCATCAACTTGGTCATTCATAAGTTCAGGAAGGTTTAGGCTGCCTTGTAGCTGTAGGAGATCATCACTGTTCATGTTTTTTAATAATTATAATTATTTTATTTTATAAAAATGAGCACCGAAAAAACTGTTGCTAACCTTGTATACCATTCTGCTGTTATTGAGGACTAAGTGTAGGATACTCAATGCTTGGTAAAAGCCTGTTAAGAATTAAACCAGCAGATCTTGGCAACTAGACTTTGAGGATTCAGCAAAGCTAATTGCTATCATTGCAGCTTCGTTTGCTACGAAAGATTTTCTAGTTAAGCAAGGAATAATTCCGGAAAATATAAATATGTAAGAAAAATACATTTATAAAAATGGCTTCACTCGTAATGATGATAGGCGGTGCTGTGGTTAATGCGCTCGCTTTAGTGGAAGTAATTACGCATTTAGTAAACTGCGAGATGAAGGCAGAGAAAAAGACATAACAAGCTGTGGAGCAACTAGCTGCAGCACAAGATCGCTATGAAAAGCAGAGATTGAGCATTAATTTTATTAATGATACTCTGAAAAAACAGGGCCATGCAGCTTACACATTTAAAGATGTTGATCAAGCAATAAAACAATATTATCTAGTAACAGGCAAACCAATCCAGACATTGCCCCCACCAAAATTCAGCGACTTTTATCATCCATCAGAAAAACAAAAGATGCAAGAAATCGGGTTTATTGTCGTTGGTATGACCGTCGTGTATTTTGTTGCCATAATATTGGCTGAATAAAAAATGAACAAAATCTATTATTCGCCCAAAGGATATTGGAAGGGAATAACAGCAATTAAAAAGCTAAGCCAAGCAGCTGGAGTCAGTGAACAAACAGCAAAGGAATGGTTATTCTAAACAAGCAATTTGGCAAATTTATTTACCTGCCCCTAGACGAATACAGAAGACCACACTTTGTTAATACACTCCAAACGACACCCAATCAAATGGATCTTCTATATTTACCCTCTGATAGGATTAGACGAAAAAGATTTAAGTACGCACTCACAGTCATTGACAAGGCTTCAAGATACAAAGATGCGGAACCATTAACACAAAAGAGTGCTTCTGCTGTTGCTGTTGCCATACAACTGATATATCAACGAGGTCCTTTAACTTATCCTCGCATGATTCAAGTTGATGATGGAAAAGAATTTAAAAGGCCAAGTGAATCAATTATTGTTGAAACATAGAGTTACCATAAAAGAGGCATTCCAGAGTTCATAGATCCACAGGCTTTAGTCGAAAACTTTAACAAACAGTTAGCTGAAAGACTTTTTTCCTACCAGTATCACAGAGAGCTTATTGACAATTCTCGCAACACAGAATGGGTTAGAAGATTGCCCTCAGTTTTGCGCGCAATGAATAATGAAGAATTTAAAGGGCTAAACCAGTACAAGCAATCAAAGAAAAACAATAAATGTTGCTGAAGACTCCAGTACACCCAGCAAACTATTACCGTTTGGTTGAAAGTAAGGTACCTTTATTTACCGGGGAAGCAGAAGGGGACACACTCGCATCAGGGCAACCGATCCAGTTTGGAGTGTTGATCCATAAAAATAAAAAGAATTGTAAAAATGAATCCGCCCGTGTATTATTTACGAGAAACTGACACAACAAAACAACCAGCTCCTCAAAGATCTTTGTGAAAGAAGAACTGCAGATAATCCCACCAGACACAGTTCCGCTTTAATTAATTTACGGTTCTCCAGTGCCCAATTGCATATGAAAACTCTGGATTAACAAACACCCGTTTTGTGTTTGTTCTATCTAATGACTTCTTTTGTTACAACTGTTGTGTTGATCTCATGTAGATTAGATCGCAGTTTTACGTTGTCATGATGAAAAGTCTTATTGCCAAACAATGCTTCTTTGTAGTTGTCATGTGATATGTTGACTGCACAACGCTGCGAGATATTCCCTTTGCTTTCTTAATGATTTCTCCTGGCTCGAAATACTGTACATTTTTGACCTTAACCCCACATACTCCTTGATTACCTTTCCAGATAATTCATCCTTCATCTTTCCTAAAACCTTTTGTTAGTAATTGAATGCAAAGGCGAATCTTAGGGTAATCGACGTGTCATACCATCCCGCATGTCCTTTAGCTACTTCCATTTCCATGTCTTTATAAATATCTTCAGTAGGAATATCTATAACAAAACTATCTGTATCTGTGTAAAGTACTCTGGACTCGGGATACAGGGGTTTAAAGTAGTCATAAAGAAATTCTAACATCAAAAGCTTGATAATTCTAAAACAGTAAACCCAATAAATACAGGTTTGTCCAATTTGACTTTCTTTTTTTTTCATCATTATGCCAAAAAGGTGATCATGAAATTTTCTGAAGTCCTGATAATTAGGTTTTGAAGTCACTTAATTGCTTCGTTCTCTTTGGTGACCAATCTGACATCTTTACGTTTGTGGGGATTCTCCATAGTCTTTCCGAAACAACTGTGTTCATCAGCTTGAAAAAGTCTTTTTCTGAAGCATCTGTGGATTTAGTTTCTGAGATCAGTGTTCTTCATGATGTATGGTTTCATGAACTGTTCTTGATCAAAAGCAATTATGCGATGAACTGCGTCAACTTCAACCCATGTCTTAAATAAAATTGCAGAAGTCTGTAATGACAGACATAATTTTTTTTTGCCCCGAAGATTAGGCACAAGTTTAGGCGGCTCTCTTGGATCCGTCTTTAGACTTTCTGCTGCCAATGGATAGTCATTATGCAGGTCATGGAGTTCATGAGGATATTCTAAGTCAACTTCTAGAATGAAACCACGCTGTTGATCAGGCGTTAAACTGCCCAACCACTTTAATGCCTTTTGAATAATATTCGGATCGCCGCCTGTGTACATTTTAAAGTTACGTAATGGAAGTGATTGCGCCATAGCCCAACCATACAGATTGTTTGCATCTAAATACAAAGATAGTTAACTTTTTACTCGGATCATAGTCGTCCAAGTATTTGTTGTTTGCTATTAACAGTAATGGTGCGACGCCATACTAATTCCCCCACGCAATCCGTTTTCAATCACTGAATCATTGTAAATCCGACAATAAATCAATTTGTACTCCAGTAAACTTAAGAAAGCATCCCAGCTCATCCCGGGCGCAGAAATATAATGCGCAGGATCCAAACTGTAATGTTTCATGCAGGTCTTTCTATAATTTTCAAAATATCCGCCAACAAACATACATCGGCCATTAAGTAGGAGTCATGATAGTCTCCCATCGTTTTACAATCTAAACTTTTGCCAAGCATCTTGAGCATGCTGGTAATCAGAATCACTGATGTCCTTATCCTCTGAGACTAGAAAGAACGCGCCTTTAGGAGGAAGTGTGTCTTCATCAAACCTTTCCCAACTGTTCATGTACTCATAAGGTAAACGCCCTTTCTAACAAGAGTTGAGTCAAAATATTCTTTGTTATTGGGCAGGACTTTAAGGACATAGCCATGACTCTAATGAACCCATCATGTGTTGCATAGAGTCATAAAAAGACATGTTATTTAGATTAAAGCACATGTACTTTCTGATGACTGTGCAATGCATGACACCCTGAAGGCATCGTCCACTGCTTTCATTATAAGATGAGAGTCGTAACCTCGCAAGTTTGAAAGAAGATGGGCAGCTTCCATGTCTTAGGATCAAACTTTAGTTGAAGAATTGCATTTACTGTGCGCCGCTCCTCTGAACTTTCCGCTAATGTGATCATGGTCTCTTACTGTCGGATTCTCTGCGTCTGATGAGAGACCTAAAACCGCAAATCCAACAATGTGTGGCTGAGTCATACTGTTGTTGGTCTTCAGGTGTCATTATGATTTCAGATAAGTTTAGATTATTAGAACAGTCATTGCGCACATTGCTGCATGCGTTCTAAGAAGTATTCTGCGGCATTTGGCCCTCTATATAATTTTGGCTTTGAATGAACGCCATCCGACCTGACAACGATGAAAGCAAATGAACAAATTTGATGATTACTCATTAAGACTGTTTTTTCGAAGTTTTTGTGGCGCTGGCCCTTCATAAGGAACAATAAGCGACTCGAAGTCTGCGTAAACTACGTATGGAGAATGTTGCAACCGTTTCCAGTTCTTAAAACTAACTTTAGATCCAGGTGGGGGCGTAATTAGTTCTGTATTACAGTCAACTGGCCGATACAATGTTTCTTATGTTCGCTTGCGGCTTGAGCGGTTGGAATTCTTGTTAAACATTATTCTACAGAATTCTTGTTTATGTTCATGCTTTGAAGTATGCGCTAATAATCTGCTCATTGTGCGTATCAATGTGTAAGGGGGCAGCCCTGCTGGCGAAAACATTAGGAGTAAGTCCACATGACTTTTTGGCTGGTTCGCCTATTGTTGGACTGTCTTGGACACTTTAATTGGCACCAGATTTGTTTCCTCATCCCATGTGTATACATAACAGTTATTGGGTTGTTTTGTTCTTCAAACTGATCAATTTGGTCTACACTAACAGGAAAGGATATTCCATTGAAGTTAAGATCTTTGGCGTATTGCGATAGTTAGTCACTCTCCCCTGCGTGTTCGCGGACATGATGCAGCCTTGAAAGGGACGCACCACATGAAACATTTGTTGTCTGAATTTTTTATGTTTAAAACTGCTCTCTTTAAAACCAACTCCCGAGTAGCGGAATGTAAGCCTTGCCTACAATCGGTGCATACTTAGCCTGTTTTAATCTAATCTCTAAGACTTCGCCTCTGACCAACCAGAGCCTCTCATTTTAGCTTCTTCAGCGCAGCGTCAAACTGTGCAAGCATTCGTCTGCCCAACCGGGTTTTTAAGTCAATATGAGAAAGAATATCTGCTGTTTATTGAGACCCAGACTTCTAGATTTTCTTCATTTATTGTTATATAGTCGATTAAAACAGCTAACATTACTTTAACTGGGGTCTATTGTTAGTTTGCCTGGAACTTGAGAAATAGCATGAACAACACTTGCCTGTACGTTGTTGGTCAATGACTTCTAAATCAATATCATTCAGTGCTCTTGATAAACGCTCTCTCTCGAGCATTCCTTCAAAAAATTCGTCTTGTCCTTCATATATCTTAGCCATGCTGTCTTTCTTTTCTAAGCCAACATATTTATTAAATTAAAAAAAATACAACGGCTTAATCAGAATCAATATCAACGGTCTTTTTGTGCTTGGACTCATAAACTAAAGTATAAACACCCTTCGATGTTGTTACTGTGAGCTGTTTTAGAACAGAGTTTAATGTCTCGTTTACTTTTTTTAAGCTTTTCCTTTTTTATCTGCTCGGGTCTGGCTGTTGAGAAAAACTTGTCCCCGCCTTTCTTTGAAGATCAAACTTTTGTCTTTTGTAGTCCATCAAAATCGGCCTGTAAACGATTAAATCTTCATCCGTGATGTTTGAGTCAGCTAGTGCTTTATTTATTATCAGCCTGAAGGAACTAAGTTTAGCCGTTATTAGTTGAACCATAGCTGTGTGCTTTTGGAGTTTAGTTTTTATTTTTTTGCTGGCAGCACCTACAGCTAATGAACACAGACCGAGAGCTAAAGACAAACCTCCTAGAGGTAAAGCGCGGGTGTGCCTATGCCCGTTGCTAAGAGCCTACACTTGTTCCTGCTGATAGAGCACTTATAGTCGATGCTCCTGTATTAACATATGTAACAGCATTAAAGGCAGCAGAATACCTTCGTTTGGTTTTGCTGTATTTTGAAAGGTCCTGCTCTAGTTTTTGTTGCATTTGTGTAATGTTGGTTAATCTGAAGGTTTTTATGTTAGGGCTTTCTACTATCTCTTCTCTTGGCGGCGCTGTAGGCACATTTGATAAACCTGAACAGACATGCTTTTTTTTAAATAAAAATAATTTAGTATAGTACACTTTCTAATCTGCTCTTTTAATATTCAGCTGCGCATCATATAATAAAAACAAATGTACATTAAGCGGTTTATATGGGCTTCTTCTTTTTTATCAATTTGAATGTTTATTACGTCTCTAACAGTTCTCCCGCTTCCATGCAACTGATTATCCTCTTTGACCTTAGGTCAATCCATAAACCGTATTTTGTTGTTAAATAATCATCAAGCCTAACATTGTGAAGATGTAAATCTTTAGACACAAGGTCTACTGTTGGATTTCTACACCTCCCGCCCCCAAACAGTTTTCTTATTTCATCAAAATGCTGATAAGGTTTAAGCCCGCTAGCGTAGATTTGGTTAGGACTACCCTCAATCGAACATTGTACTTTCGTTATTTTTGGATTAAAAAACTTTTCACTTCCTCTTTTGAACGGTTCTTCATCTTCGCACAGCAATAAAATGCCTTTAAGTGAATGTGCTGCAACGCTAAAACAAAAATTTCCCCATATAGTGTCTGCCCTGTTTTTGGATATGTTGAATGATGACGCACGTTTTCGTAATATATTACTAATTGTGACTCATATTGGTGCTCAATCAGCTTTGCTAAGAAAGGGTTGCTAACAACGTCAAACTCTAACGAGATGTCAGAAATGCTGTACTTTGCTTGGGTGTCTGATGATCTAATAACACGTTTGTATTCATTAAAAGTTAGTTCATATGACAATCTGTCTTTTAATGCTCCTTGAAAGTACGGCGCATGCGCTTTTAACAACTCAAAATCTAAGGGAATGGAAAAGCGATTTCCATACGCAAAATTACAGCCACATACTTTTTGCCGTCTTTAGTACTGCGGCGCCTATTCTATGTTTTAGTGCTTCTTCATTTTCGATTCCTTGAAACGCAAGATCAGCCCATTCATTCCCGGTTAGCCATAGATCAGAAAGGTTAAAAATATGTCTGCATTATGTAAAGAAAATATTTCTTGCCCCTCAAGTTTTATAGAAATTTTCTTAACGATTGCCCGCCCCAGATTCTGTACAACTGTCCTGTTTGGGTCTGTTGAAGCGAGTTCTATTTTGAAAGTAAGACGCGCAGAGCCTGGCACAATCAATTCATCTGCTCCTAGGTCTGGAAATTGACAGTAAGAATTTGATCTGCATCAATAGTAGATGGATTATTTGGAACAATAATATCCGTTATTTCCCCTTTCACGCCATGGGCTCTTTCTGTTTTCTATGCGGGTCAAGAATCGAGCCATATGATTGTGGCATTTTTTATAAAACAAAATAAAAAAGTTAATTATTTAAAAACATGCAGGCATTGAGGATGAAGATTATGATGTTTTAGATTCTGGAGACGACATGAGTGAAATGACTCCTTTGGTACAGCATCGCTCAGGGCTCTCTTTGCGGCGTGAATTAACAGAAAGTAAGGTCAGATCATTATACCAAAGTTTAGGCCAAGAACCTCCCGAATTTATAGACCCTAATGATTTTGAAGTAAAAGATGACCATTTGTTTGTGGGGAGCGACCAAGGACAACTTGTTCAGCTTACAACTAAAAAAGACCCATCAAAGTTTTTAGCCGTGGGTTCAATTAGAAATAGACTTCCTGCGAGCGTACAAAATCGCCTTGGCCTTGTTAGGCCAAAATTAAGGGCAGAAGCAGTTTCTAAACTTCAAAACACACTGCAAGAACTCCCGACAGATAACCAAATGCAAAACATGGAACTTAAAGAATTAAATCAATCAGCAGGTGAATTAATAAATGTAATAGAAGCAGAATCCAGTTTTTCAGAAGAAACAGCGTTAAAGACTATACACGACTCACCGCTACCCATGCGAGAACTAACGGCCCTTGATCATGCTTAAGAACCATCAGAGGCGAATTAACAAACAATTTAGCAAAACTAGGTGAACTAGATGGGCATATAAAAAAAGAAAAAGAAAAACTCGTTGAGGCTGATGACGCAACTTAGGGCCTGATATTAAAGAAAGAATAACCCAAAGACTAAAAGATCTTGAACAAGAGAGATCAGCAAGACTAGAAGTGACGACTACTAACCGAGACCTATACGAACTCAAGTGAAAGAATAAGAGAAACTATCGAAAAAATTTTATATGAAGACGCAACGCTAGCAGAACGAATAAGACATTGTTTAGAGAGCAGGGGGTCACATTAGCAAAACGTTATAACAGCCTTAGGATTTGCAATAAGCACACTGGTGTTGGCTATTACAGGCGGCGGTGGCCAAAGCCCAGTGCCTCCGCCACCATCGCCTCCATCGCCGCCTGATAAATCATGGGTAAAAAAAACAGCTTGATCATCTTGCGAGTTTATTAAAAAAATTAGCTGATAAAGCTATAGACTCTTTACCGGGTATAAATTTGGAGGTATTGTTAGCTGGCTTTTGTCTACTGCAAGCAAAGTATTGGCTTATGGCCGAGCACTTATGGACATTAGTTCTCTTAATAGTTGGGTTAATTTTTAGTAAGATAAAGACCAAGTAATCCTAGCCTGTTAATCCAAGAACAAGCGCTGTCTTTTCATATTCATGGTCATCGCGAACAGAGTCTGCGAGCTTTGCTGAGTCTTCAATGGCCTTTGGGCTTTGGACTTCGGAATTAGATGACTTATTCTTGGGGGTCATCTTGTTTTTTTACTGCTTGCAATATTACTGGCTCAGAATTTATGTCGTTTTGTCCAACCTTCTGTTCATTTCCTGCAACGAGAATTTCATTGTTGTAGTTTATTATTGTTCCTATCTGGAGCCTGAGGTCAGAAGGCAGCATGTATAAACCAGTGCCAACAGCAAAGTCTACTTTCGATCTTGCGTATTGTAAAACATTTTGGTACCTTTTAATACTTGAAGGCAAATCAACAGTAGAATAATGGCGTCCTCTAAATTTGCTAAGTATTGTTTTTGTGCGTCAAAGCCATAGAAGGATCTGTTATGCTCGATCTTGCCTGTGCTTGTGAACCTAGCAAACACCAAACGTAAGTACGAATAGAGTCATTTAAATTTGTTCTATTCCTGCTTTAGTTAGGCCCTTAGAAGTGTCTAAGATAAATGTTGTCCATGCTGTTTTATGCTCTTGCTCTATGGACCCAAGGGGAACAGCTGTGCCTGAAGAGAAAGATGTGTAAGGAGGATTCCAGTCATAGTTATATTTTCTGTGCACGCCCCAATAATAAGGGGTGCCTAAGCCATGATTGCGGTCCAACTTTTGTCTAAAGTCTGTCTTGACATTAATATTGAATTCGTTACAAATCCTTCAAAAGCCTTCATGTCTATTTGGTTGCTGAATGGATTTAAAAGGTTTGGGCATTTGGTAATGCGCTCGCAGTTCAGTCAAAATACGTCTGAAGGTGTAATAGAAATGAAATCTGTACACTGACCTCACCAAAGGATTAGGTGATTTAAGTGATCAGCATACGACACTCCACACCCAGTTGATGCACAAAACACAGCAAAGTTTAACTGGTTCTGATAAAACTGCAACGGATGACTAAACCACACTTCCGGATGCGGTCGTTTTTAATAGGAGGGTTAAGATATCTGCTTAATGGAGTACTTACCTTTTTATGAAAGGTGTCAGTCTGGGTCACAGAAATGTCGAGGGTGTCAGTTGTTAAATTTTAAGATTGTAGTGCGGCCCAACAGAATATTTTGCATCAGTATATTTGAATGCACTCATTTTTAATTTGTTTTAAAAAATGTTTGTAACAATACAACACACTCAAGACCGCCCTTCGTTTTTAGAACATGCTATTAATAACGAATGCGAAACCAGAACGGTCGCGCTCCATGAAATATTCTACAAAGTCGTATGGTTTATAATAAGCAAAGCCAAGGAGAATAATAAGATTAAAAAATTTAATAATGCAGGAACTTTAGTTAGCCAGTTAACCATACCTGATGGTTATTACGGTTTTGCTCACTAAAAAAAAGCAATGAGTAACTTCGACATTGCTCTCAAAAATTAACAATGCGAATCTGAAAACAAAAGTTGACCTTCAAACCTGAAGAAGAAGTAGGGTACTATTTTGATAAAGAGCTAGCTAAAATGTTAGGCTTTGCAACTGACAATCGGGGCTTTCATAGTTTTAGAGTTACACCAAACAAAACTACTTATGAGGAGAAAAAACCGCTCGATCTTGCATTACATTCATTACTCTATGTTCATTTGGATGAGCTGAGCACTGATGAAAACTTATATGATGGAAGGCCCTCAACTGTTTTAAGAGCTCTTCCGTCAGGGAAAGCTGCATATTGCGATTATGAAATTATACAATTCCCTAATTTACAGTTTAAAAGATTAGTTTGTGGGAGGGTCGGATCATTTAATATAAAAATCAAAGACAAAGCGGGAAAGTTGTGAAATGTGATAACCTGCACATTGTTTTGGAAATAAATAATACGTTACTAAAAAATAATGTCGCGTGGGCCAGAAGAATCAGGAGTTACATTAGCGCCTGTGAGGGGTATAACTTTAGAATTAAAAGACCTTGCAGATGTTGCGGACTTTGAACAGAACGGTGAGATAGGCGCTTTGTATGGTTTTGAGTACACTAAAGATGGTGATTATAAACGCAAAGAGGTTGGCGACAGCAAAAAGTTTCCTAAACTAGAACAACTGCGCAATCTAGAGGCAAATAATGTTGGCCATATGAATATAAAATAGTTCGAAACCTGACCTCAAATGGCACTTAGAACCATATTTAGAATGGGAAATAAAATTTGAATTCATAAGCCCATTTACATATTTTAGCCGTCAAAAAAGTTTCAGAAAAGCATTCAACTCTGCCCTTTACATGTAAGTCTTATGCCGGACGACAATAGTCGGAAAGAAATTGAAATAACGCCGTATGGGAAAAAACAGTACATCCTCCACAGAAAAAAAACAGTTGTAAAAAAAGCTTCTACAAAATTACAGTTCTTTCCAAGCAGAAAATTAGGAGACACGTTCACAATAATATTTGAAATTTCTGTCTTTAAAGATGTGGAGAGGGATGGGTTGTGGGCGTTAGTGATGACCTTATAAAAGGAATTAAATTTGCTGGCAAAACTTAGACGTTAAACGCCTTAACGTTACCATCGTCGTTCTTTACAATGGTGAGGATATTAAGATCATAACAACAAGCAACAAAATCAATGTTTACTTAAATAGAAACAATCTTACAGAACTGAATTGATTAATCTTACCCATTTTTGGCCTCGTAGGGTTTTATTATACTGAACAAGTTTTGACGGAGTATGATAAAAATAATAACTGGATTAGATTAAATTCTTCTATAAAACCATGGAGCAGTTAAACTTTATGACAAAAACTCCTCATTGCTCATTGATTTGTGGCAGACTGGTTGTGGAAAAACAAATTTTGTCCTAGACCTATTACAAACAGTTTATCGCTATAATTTTAATCATATTGTGGTTTTCTGTCCAACACTTAAATGGAACAAAGCATATCAGATAGAAGGTTTTTATGGACAGATGATGCCATATATTTAGTTGATCCTAGCAATAAACTGAGTGAGTGTTTAGAACAGTTTTATAAACTGTTTGAAGGAACGCAAACACTATTAAATTTTAGATGACTGTTCAGCAGAAAGAGACATAGTTAAAAAGAGAAACACTTGTCAAAACTAGCTTTCAGCGGAAGACATGCTCGGATAAGTGTGTGATTTTATGCCAAAATATAACTCAGTTTTAAAAGACTTTAGAGAACAGTTAAAGACTGTAGTTTTATTTCACATGAAAGACAGAGACTCATTTTAAGAATGTTTGCGCGAAAATGATGTTATTGAAAACGATCAAGAAAAACATAGGATTAAACAAAAACTAAAATCTGAAAAGTTTAGTAAATTAGTATTAAAAACGGATAACCCTGCACAGTATGTTTGTTTGTAGATAATCGTTATTTTTTGGTTATTGACGTCTTACTTGTCAGAGAACAGTAATATGCTGATTCTAGGTCACTTTCGCCCGAAAACTCAGTGGAGGGTGAAAGTGGCTTAGAGTCGGCATATTACTGTTCTCTCCTGTATTGTGTTCTGTCTCTCTGTGACACGCCTATATTGTGTTCTGTCTCTCTGTGACACGCCTATATTGTGTTCTGTCTCTCTGTGACACGCCTGTATTGTGCTCTGTCTCTCTCTGTGACACGCCTATATTGTGTTCTGTCTCTCTGTGACACGCCTGTGTTGTGCCCTGTCTCTCTGTGACCCGCCTATGT
>CM031623.1:56216569-56219069 GCA_018398815.1 Conus ventricosus | reverse complement strand
CGCGCGCGGGTGCGCGCATGTGTGTGTGTGTGTGTGTGTGTGTGTGTGTGTGTGTGTGTGTGTGTGTGTGTGTGTGTGTGTGTGTATTCGTGCATTGTGTGTGTGTGTGTGTGTGTGTGTGAGTGTGTGTGTGTGTGTGTGTGTGTGTGTGTGTGTGTGGTGTGTGTGTGTGTGTGTGTCCCGATGAACAGGCAGGAGGGTGTGGTTGTAGAGCTTTTCCCCCCCTGGCTTCCCCCATCCAGCTTTATTCATTTTGCACGTTTCTTCTTCTTCTTCTTCTTCTTCTTCTTCTTCTTCTTCTTCTCTTCTCTCTCTCTCTCTCTCTCTCTCTCTCTCTCTCTCTCTCTCTCTCCTCTCTCTCTCTCTCTCTCTCTCTCTCTCTGGCATTGAGCTCAGTCGTGAGAGTAGCGCCCCTTGCAATTCTTCTGACTGATGCAACGGAGGCTGGAACCCCGTGCATCAGTGCCATGAGCAGGGGAGCAGTTCTAACTCCCCGGCGTGAAAAAAGAAAAAAAAAAAAGAAAAAAAAAAAGAAAAAAGAAAGAAAGAAAGGAAAGAAGAAAAAGACAAAAGTGAATAAAGAAAAAAGAAAAAAAAAGAAATAAAGAGAAAAAAAGAAAAAAAGAGAAAAAAAAAAGGTAAAAGAAAACGTTGCAGGGCGTGACAAACTCGAAGATGTGACACGGATGCCTGTGAGCTCTCGCAACACGAGGCGACACATCCAGCATCGTCTGACGCCCTGTACCACCACCACCATCATGAATCGGACGCCCGTCTGTCGAGACCTTTAACCACTAAATGTCCGCTCTCTGTCTCTCTCTCTCCTCTCCTCTCTCTCTCTCTCTCTCTCTCTCTCTCTCTCTCTCTCTCTCTCTCGCTCTCTCTCTCTGATCTCTCTCTCTGTATCTCTCTCTGTATCTCTCTCTGTTCTCTCTTCCTCTCTCTCCTCTCTCTCTGTATCTCTCTCTGTATCTCTCTCTGTCTCTCTCTCTCTGTGTATATATCTCTCTGTATCTCTCTCTCTATCTCTCCTCCTCTCTCTCTCTCTCCTCTCTCTTCTCTCTCCTCTCTCTCTCTCTCTCTCTCTCTCTTTCTATCTCTAGTTTCTCCGCCCCTAAGCATTTGACTGGAAGTTCCGTATAAATAGGTTAGGAGCCTGCTTCTCTCTCAAATACGCTAAACCTGACCTTCTGTTTTCTGTTTGTGCCTTTTCACACTGACGGAGATGCAGCTCATTCTAACCATTTCCACCATTGTTCATCGGACTGACACATCACACAAGAACTAATGCAGATTTCAAGGGTGAAAAAAGAAAGAAAGAAAGAAAGGAAGAAAGAAAGGAAGAAAGAAAGAAGAAGAAAGAAAGAAAGAAAGAAAGAAAGAAAGAAAGAAAGAAAGAAAAAGAAAGAAAGAAAGAAAATCAGATCGACTTTTCGAACGAAACACGGTTTCGTTTGTTTTCTCGACAGAACAGGGGAGATTGATTTATTACTGTTCAAAGACGTGGGTGTGTGTGTGTGTGTGGTGTGTGTGTGTGTGTGTGTGTGTGTGTGTGTGTGTGTGTGTGTGTGTGTGTGCAAACATTGCAATAATTTCCGAAACAGATGAAAAAAAAAAGTCCAGTTTGATAATTGCATTTTGCCATGTTTGTATATAGAGGTGAAAAACGTACGTACGTACATACGTACGTACGTACGTACGTACGTACGTACGTACGTACGTATGTATGTATGTATGTATGTATGTATGTATGTATGTATGTATGTATGTATATACGTACGTACGTATGTACGTACGTACGTATATATGTATGTATGTATGTATGTATGTATGTATGTATGTATGTATGTATGTATGTATGTATGTATGTATGTATGTATGCATGCGTGTGTGCATGTATGTATACAAGTGTGTATCAGTAGGAGCGTGTATATATGTATGCATGTATGTATATGCGAAAATACTGTACGTAAAGTATATGTGTATGTATAATGTATTATCGGGTATGTATGTATGTATGTATGTATGTATGTATGTATGCATGCATGTATGTATGTATGTATGTATGCATGTATGTATGCATGTATGTATGTATGTAAGGATGGATGGATGGATGGATATACGTGCGTACGTACGTACCTACGTATGCATGTACGTACGTACGTACGTACGTACGTACGTACGTATGTAATGTGTTAGGACTGCCCATAACCAAATGTAAACAAATCGCAAAATACTTAAGCATGTCCGTCATGATTGGGTCTAGGCGTGTTTGGTCAAGGCGGAATCACTTCATGAACCAGCCTTGAAACTGACAGATGTTGACTTTCAAACTGTGCTTTAAATAGCATTAGGTGTACAAAGCCGATTAAAGCACTGGCAGACAATGAATTGGAGCTAGCCAGAGAGAGAGAAAGAAGGGCGTGGGCACAGAGAGAGAAAGAGGGAGAGTAGAGAGAGAGAGAGAGAGAGAGAGAGAGAGAGAGAGAGAGAGAGAGAG
>CM031623.1:56196585-56216469 GCA_018398815.1 Conus ventricosus | reverse complement strand
TAACACAGAGGGGAACTTAAAAAATTCAGTTTTTATGATCCAACAAACAAAAATTAACTTTTAACCAAGAGGGGACCCGTTTGTGTAATGTTATTTAATATATGTTATGTTTTTAACAAAAAAAAAAAACCTAAACACGCACCCCACACCTGAATTTTTAACATAGAGAGACTGTTACTTTTACCGTTATATTTAAAAAATAACACACACACACACACAACCACACACACACACAAAAACCCCCACATTAACTTTTAACCCAAAGGGGGCTGTTAAAATTTTTGTTATGATAATCCCCTAAAACTCACCCCCCAAATTAACTTTGATCAAGACGGCTGGATTACTGTTATTTCCTACCACTTTAAACAAAACATTAACTTTAAAAACGACACACCCTAACCAAAATTTTTCAAAAAACCCCTACCCAAAAAACCCCAAAACCCTTTTTTTCCCCTTTTCCCCCCTAAAAACAAACCCACCCCCACCACCACCCCCCCCCACCCCCCCCCCCCCCCCCCCCCCTCCCCCCCCCCACCCCCCCCCACCCCCCCCCCCCACCCCCCACACCCCACTCCCCCAACCCCCCACCCAAAACCCCCTCACAAATTAAAAATTTTTTTTTCCTCCCATTTTTTTTCATAAAAATTAAAGGGGAAACCTCCCCTTTTTTCCCCCTTACTTTTTTACTTTTTCCCCAAAATTCAAACACCAAACCCCCCCTTACCAATAAAATAACTTTTCCCCCTGACCCCTTTTAAAAATTTTTCCTGCCCCCCCCCAAAAGGGGTTTAACCCCCGCCCCCCCCCCCCGAAAAACATCCGGAAAAAACAAAACCCGCCAATTTTCAAAGTGAGACGATCAGCCCACGCCTTTTCCTTAGCTGAAAAGATCAAGCTAAGTGAAAACTTTTTCATTTTCACTGTCCTCTTTGCTTGGGGCCCCTTCCCGGAAAAAGGGTAAGGGTCGAAACGCGTCGGGGTTTTGTTTTGTGCTCGTTTTTTTCCACGTTTCTTTGGCGGGGTTTCGCTGCATTTTTTTAAAATTTGAACCACACAAGTTAAACATTTAAAATTTAGATTGGCACAGGGTTCGGGATCTTGAATATAGGGCAGATATACAACGCACGGACAAACGGCAACAAAAAAGCAGGGAAGCTCAGTTCAGTTGTAAGAAAAGGGAAAAGTGAAAAAAGGGGAAAGGGAAAAGTTTAACCGCAAATAACAAAACAGGGGAAGGGTTTCGAAATAATGGGAAAAAAAACGCCCCCATTTACTCCAAAAAACCCATGCCCCTTACGGGCGCTGAACAAAAGTGAGGGGGAGATTTCATTATGGTTTTAAAGGCCCTTTTGTTTTAGGGATTGTGGGAAAAAAACTGAACTTTTCAGACGCAGTTATGCGCGCATTGAAATCCAAATGATAACCCCTTTTTGGGAAAAGTCAAAGAATTTCCAAAAAGGATTCCCGTTGTAATTTTTTTTTCTTGTTTTTCAGAAAAAGTGAACTAGAATAAAAAAAATAAACAACAACAACAACAAAAAAACAAAAACGTTGCGTTCTTTTTTTTCTGTTTTTTTCCTTTTTTCTTTTCTTTTTAACCCGTATATGCTGGACTAATTTTGTGTTGCGTGGTTCGGCTGTATTGTGTTGCAGTGTTTTTTTGTGTTTTTTTTTTTTCATTTTCTTATTTTTTGTCCTCTCTTTTCTTCCTTGCCCGTGGGGTGTTGGGGGGGAAAGGGGGGGTTTGGGGGGTGTTTTTAAAATTTACGGGTTTATGTTGCGCTGGTGGGGTTTTGTTGTTTATTGCCTTTTTGTTATTTGTTTTTTTCCCCCCTTTTTTTTGCTTTCCCCGTGCATGAGGAGGGGGAGGGGGGGGGGGGGGGGGGAGAAAGAATGTTTTGTTGTTTTTGATGGGGAATGACGGGCGTCGTGTCGTTTCGTTGTATTGGGCGTGTATTGTACCCCCCCCCCCCCCCCCCCCCCTCCTCCCGCCCCCCCCCTTTCCCCTCCCCTTCTTCGAAAGTGTTGGTTTTTGTGTGTGTGTGTGTGTGTGTGTGTGTGTGTGTGGTGTGCGTGCGGGGTACGTGTCTGTTTTGGGTACGGGGGGGGGTGGGGGGGGGGGGGGGGGGGGGGGGGCGTTGTATGCGTGCGCGCGCGCGTGTGTATTTTGTTTGGTTTAACATACGTGCATGCGTGACTGCGTGCGTGGTGCGTGTGTGTTGTGTTTTGTGTGTGGGTGGGGTGTGTTTGTGGGTGTGTGTTGTGTGTGTGATCCTCCCACCAAAAATTTGGGCCCCGCTCTTAACAAAAAGGGTTTTTTAAAACCCCCGGGGTGTAACATGCGGGGGAATTTTTTCCTCCCCAAGGGCCACGTTGAAGGCTTTCCAGAGGCGTGGAGGTCGAATTTCCCTTTTTTCACATTTTTGGCAGTCCCAACGGTTTTCCCCCCCCCCCCCCCCCCCTGTGAAAATGACTGCGTTGGGAGGATGGAACAGAGGGAAACCCACAATCCCGAGAACCATGCTCCCATTCAAAGAGGTCAGACAGGCCCCAAATGTTTTTCCAGTCCCTTGACCGAAAGGACTGTCGGTGGTTTTGGTCATTTACCACGGGATAATTGTCCCCCCCTCTCTGGTCGCCCGGTTTTTGACGAGCGCAGGGCTCCTTAGTTTTTCTCCCCTCCTGGTCCCGGGGTTTGACGAGGGGCTTTACTCCTTTGTTTGTCTCCTCTCTGGTCGCCGGTATTGACGAGGCATGACTCCTTTGTTTTTTCCCCCTCTCTGGTCGCCGGTATTGACGAAACGCATTTACTCCTTTTGTTTGTCTCCCCTTTTCTGGCGCCGGTTTTTTGACGAGCGCATGCTCCTTAGTTTGTCTCCCCTCTCTGGTCGCCGGGTTTTTGACGAGCCCATGACTCCTTAGTTTGTCTCCGCCTCTGGTCGCCCGGGGGGTTTACGAGCGCAGGGCTCCCTTTGTTTGTCTCCGCTCTTGGGCGCCGGTTTTTGACGAGCGGCCCCTGACTCCTTTGTTTTTTCTCCCCTTTGGTTTGCCGGTATTGACGAGCGCATGATCTTAGTTTTTTCTCCCCCTTGGTCGCCGGGATTGACGAGCGGCCCTTGACTCCTTAGTTTTTTCCGCTCTCTTGGGCCCGGGATTGACGAGCGCAAAGATCCTTTGGTTTTTCTCCGTCTCTGGTCGCCCGGGATTGACGAGCGCATGAATCCTTAGTTTGTCTCCGCTCTCTGGTCGCCGGTATTGACGAGCGCATGACTCCTTAGTTTGTCTCCGCTCTCTGGTCCCCGGTATTGACCAGCGCATGACTCCTTAGTTTGTCTCCGCTCTCTGGTCGCCGGTATTGACGAGCGCATGACTCCTTAGTTTGTCTCCGCTCTCTGGTCGCCGGTATTGACGAGCGCATGATGACTCCTTAGCCTGTCTCCGCTCTCTGGTCGCCGGTATTGACGAGCGCAATGATGACTCCTTAGCCTGTCTCAGCTCTCTGGTCGCCGGTATTGACGAGCGCATGAAGACTCCTTAGCTTGTCTCAGCTCTCTGGTCGCCGTATTGACGAGCGCACGAGGACTGTCGTAGGACGGACGTGATGGCGCCCTGCAGATGGGGCACGCTCACTTACACCGGCTCCACGACTGAGCGATTCTTGTCGTCAGCAGGGGGCTTAGTAGGTGGTGTCCTGCATGTGTTTAGCAATCCTGTCGTCAGCAGGGGCTTAGTAGGTGGTGTCCTGCAGGTGTTCAATCCTGTCGTCAGCAGGGGCTTAGTAGGGGTGTCCTGCAGGTGTTCAATCCTTGTCGTCAGCAGGGGGCTTAGTAGGGGGTGTCCTGCCGGTGTTCAATCCTGTCGTCAGCAGGGGGCTTAGTAGGTGGTGTCCTGCAGGTGTTCAATCCAAACAAGCACTACTGAACACCGCTGAAGTGACTTGGCAGCAGGAGAGTGCCTGTCCCAAAGGACATGCTGTATGGTGAGCTGTCGACAGGCTCCAGACCCACAGGACGGCCCGCCCTTCGCTGCAAGGACGTATGCCAGCGCTACCTGAGGGCAGGCAGCCTCGACCCAGCAGACCTGGAGACAGCAGCTTCAGACCGGGTCAGCTGGCGGTCCACCATCAAGGCTGGCATCAAGCAAGCAGAGCAGAGGAGAGAGGCCCAGTGGGAAAGACGGAGGCACAGCTGACGGCGAAGAATTGCGTTGGCACCCACAGACACTCATGACCGAGACTTCACTGCAGCAACTGCAACAGGGTCTGCGCTCGAGGATCGGGCTCTTCAGCCACAGCAGACGCTGCAGCTCCACAACTGACTGATCCACGGTGCAACGCCATTGTCTCTCGATACCATTAGCGTCTCCTCAACAGTGCAGTGTCCTCTCCGGAGGGAGCCTCGTGACAGCATGATACTGACTCCCCCTACGGACTGTCGATGACCGGGCTGAGACAGAGACAAGCCACGCTGTGACTGGTGGTGGTGGAACTGACAACAGCGGCGAAAGGGGGCAATGACTCGGGAAATGGCATGGAAGATGAGGCAGGAAAACAAAGAACAATAGTGACAATCCATTGAGGTGGGAAAACAAAGAAAAATAGTGACAATCCACTGAGGTAGGAAAACAAAGAACAATAGTGACAATCCACTGAGGTAGGAAAACAAAGAACAATAGTGACAATCCACTGAGGTAGGAAAACAAAGAACAATAGTGACAATCCATTGAGGCAGGAAAACAAAGAACAATAGTGACAATCCACTGAGGTAGGAAAACAAAGAACAATAGTGACAATCCACTGGATAAGAAAGAAGGTCTTGTTTCAGATGAAGGAGAATCTCTTGGAGACAAACGAGATAGGCACCATTATTGAGTTTGGATCTTTTTCTTCTTCTTCAGCGTTCCAGTATCTGGTAGCGTGTAAACTCGTTTTAAAACCCTGTTGGGATACTCACACTGTACTCGAGAGTATAGTCAGTTCACTCTGACTTCGTTGAGTTCAGAAATTTGTTGGAAAAAGGTTGTGGAAAAAGAGAGATAAATGATATGGTAGACAGAAAGGACAGTAGACGACACAGTACAGCAAAGGAGGAGACAGGTTACTGAGAGCGAAAGGAAAAGGGGACGTTTACTAGCACAGAATGTCCAGAAGGAGGGGGAACTATTTGTACAAAACTCTCCCCCCTCCCCCCCCCCCCCCCCCCCGGTATCCCCCCGGGGGAGTTGGGATCGATCTAATGCTTTCGTTTCGTAAAACGTGGTTGAGATACTGAGACATAAGGATCGTCGGTGGGGTTTTTTTTTTTTTTTAGATTGGCTTTCACTGACTGGTTTCTCGCGAGCACGCGCCCTCTGCACATCCCTGTCTGCCTCCCCAGTGTCGCTAGCGGTAGCACAGTGGTTCTACTAACCGACCAAACGCTAACAACGCCAGTTTTTGAAGTGGCTGCACACCAAAAATGAATACGCCAAGGTCTTGCTTAAGGAGTCGAGTATTTATAGACTGGCGTAACTTTTAATTGTTTTGAAAATTTTGACTGTGTCTGAAAGTTGATTCTCCTGAATTTCGTTCATAGGGCCGTCAAGGTGCAAGCCAGGTGGTTCCAAGCAGACAGATTAAAATCAAAAGGAATGGAGAACAGGGAAACCTTCATTCTGGCTCACTTTCGCCCTCAACCAGTTTTGGCGAAAGTGGGCCAGAATAAAGGTTTCCCTGTTCTCTGACAAGTAAGACTTCAATAACTAAAAAATAACGATTATCTACAAACAAACATACTGTGTAGGGTTATCCGTTTTTAATACTAATTTACTAAACTTTTTAGATTTCAGTTTTTGTTTAATCCTGTGTTTTTCCTGGTCATTTTCAATAACATCATTTCGCGCAAACATTCTTCAAATGAGTCTCTGTCTTTCATGTGAAATAAAACTACAGTCTTTAACTGTTCTCTAAAGTCTTTTAAAACTGAGTTATATTTCTGACATAAAATCCACACACTTATCCCAGCATGTCTTCCGCTGAAAGCTAGTTTCGACAAAGTGTTTCTCTTTTTAACTATGTCTCTTTCTGCTGAACAGTCATCTATAATAAATAGTGTCTGCGTTCCTTCAAACAGTCTATAAAACTGTTCTAAACACTCACTCAGTTTATTGCTAGGATCAACTAAATATATGTTATCATCTGTCCAATAAACCTCTATCATGATATGCTTTGTTCCATTTAAGTGTTGGACAGAAAACCACAATATGATTAAAAATTATAACGATAAACTGTTTGTAACAGGTCGAGGATAAATATTGTTTTTCCCACAACCAGTCTGCCCAAAAATCAATGAGCAATGAGGAGTTTTTGTCATAAAGTTTAACTGCTCCATAGTTTTTAATAGCAGAATTTAATCTAATCCATGTTATTGTTTTTATCATGCTCTCTGTTAAAACTTGTTCAGTATAATAAAACCCTACGAGGCCTAAATGTGTAAGATTAATCCAATTCAGTTCTGTAAGATTGTTTTTTTATTTAGACTAATATTGATTTTGTTGCTTGTTGTTATGACCTTAATATCCTCGTCATTGTGAAGAATGACAAACGGTAACTTTAAGTTTTTCAACGTCTAAGTTTTGCCAGCTAATTAGAATTCCCTTTAGAAGGACGTCACTAACGCCCACAACCCCATCCCTCTCCTTATCTTTTAAGACAGAAATTTCAAATATCATTGTGAACGTGTCTCCTAATTTCATTTGCGGAATGAACTGTAATTTTGTAGAAGCATCCTTAAAAACCGTTTCTCTTCTGTGGAGGATGTACTGTTTATTCCCATACGGCTTTATTTCAATCTCTTTCCGACTATTGTCGTCTGGCATAAGACTTACATGTAAAGGGCCAGAGTTGAATGCTTTTCTGAAACTTTTTTGATGGCTAAAATATGTAAAGGGGCTTATGAATTCAAATTTTATGTCCCATTCTAAATATGGTTCTAAGTGCCATTTGAGGTCAGGCTTTCGAACTATTTTATATTCATACTGGCCAACATTATTGCTTCTAGATTGCGCAGCTGTTCTAGTTTAGGAAACTTTTTGCTGTCGCTAACCTCTTTGCGTTTATAATCACCATCTTTAGTGTACTCAAACCCAACAAAGTGCCTATCTCACCGTTCTGTTCAAAGTCCGCAACGTCTGCAAGGTCTTTTAATTCTAAAGTTATACACCTCACAGGCGCTAATGTAACTCCTGGGTTTTTCTGGCCCACGCGACATTATTTTTTAGTAACGTATTATTTTATTTCTAAAACAATGTGCAGGTTATCACATTTTACAACTTTTCCTGCTTTGTCTGCAATTTTTATATTAAATGATCCAACCCTCCCACAAACTAATCTTTTAAACTGTAAATTAGGGAATTGTAAAATTTCATAATCGCAATATGCAGCTTTCCCTGACGGAAGAGCTCTTAAAACAGTTTTAGGGCCTTCCATCATATAAGTTTTCATCAGTGCTTAGTTCGTTTTAAATGAACATAGAGTAATGAATGTAATGCAAGATTGAGCGGACTTTCCCCCTCAAACGTAGTTTCATCTGGCGAAACACTAAAACTATGAGTGGGTAGATTGCTAGTTGTAAAGCCTAGCATTTTAGCTAGCTCCTATCAAAATCGTATTTTGCTTCTTCAGGTTTGAATGTTAATATTGTTTTTAGATTTGCATTGTTAAGTTTAAGAGTAATGTCTAAGTTACTCATAGCTTCTTTTAGTGAGCAAAACCCGTAATAACCATTAGGTATTGTTAACTGTTTAACGTCGTTTGTTCTCCTTTCATATTTTGTAATCTTATTATTCCCCTTGCTTTAGTTATATTAAACCATACGACTTTGTAAAATATTTCATGGAGCGCGACCGTTTTTGGCCCCGCAATTGTTAATAATAGCATGTTCTAAAAACGAAGGCGGTCTTGGGTTGTTTTTTGTTACAAACATTTTTAAAACAAATTAAAAATGAGTGCATTCAAATATACTGATGCAAAATATTCTGTTGGGCCGCACTACAATCTTAAAAATATAGCAACTGATACTCTTGACATTGCTGTGACCCAGACTGCCTCTTTTCATAAAAAGGTGAGTACTCCATTGAAGAGCTATCTTAACCCCCCTATTGAAAACGACCACATCAAGAAAGCGTGGTTTAGTCATCCGATGCAGTTTTATCAGAACCAGTTAAACTTTGCTGTGTTTTGCGCATCAACTGGGTGTGGAGTGGCGTATGCTGATCATTTAAATCACCATGATCCTTTGGTGAGGTCAGTGTACAGATTTCATTTTTATTACACCTTCAGACGTATTTTTACTGAACTGCAAGCGCCATTACCAAATGACAAACCATTTAATCCACTCAGCAACAGAATAACATGAAGGCTTTTGAAAGGATCTGTAACGAATTCAATATTAACATCAAGACAGACTTTAGACAAAAGTTGGATCATAATCATGGCCTAGGCGACCTTTATTTTCGGGGCACGCACAGAAAGTATAACTATGACTGGCATCCTCCTTCAAAACTTTCTTTTCAGGCAAACTGTTCAGCCTGGTCCCTACAGCAAGAGCATAAAACAGCATGACAACATTATCTTAGACACTTCTAAGGGCCTAACTAGAGCGGGAATAGAACGAATAAACGACTCATTCGTACTTACGTTTGGTGTTTGCTAGGTTCGCAAGCACAGGCGAGATCGAGCATAACTGATCCTTCTACTGGCTTTGAACGCACAAAAACAATACTTAGCAAATTTAGAGGACGCCATTAATTCTACAGTTGATTTACCTTCAAGTATTCAAAGGTACCAACATGTTTACAATACGCAAAGATCGAAAGTAGACTTTGCTGTTGGCACTGGTTTATACATGCTGCCTTCTGACCTCAGACTCCAGATAGGTACAAAATAATAAACTATAATAATGAAATTCTTATAGCAGGCAATGAACAGAAGGTTGGGAAAAAAAGACATAAATTCTGGGCCAGTAATATTACAAACAATAAAAGAACACCCAAGATTAAGTCATCTAATCCCCGAAGTCCAACCCCAAAGTCATTGAAGACTCAGCAAAGCTCGCGGACTCTGTTCGCGATGACCATGAATATGAAAAGACAGCGCTTGTTCTTGGATTAACTGGCCTAGGATTACTTGTCTTTATCTTACTAAAAATTAACCCAACATATAAGAAACTAATGTCCATAAGTGCTCGGCCATAAAGCCAACTACTTGCTTGCAGTAGACAAAAGCCAGCTAACAATACCTCCTAATATACCCGGTAAAGAGTCTATAGCTTTACTGGCTAATTTTTTTAATAAACTCGCAAGATGATTAAGCTGTTTTTTTACCCATGATTTATCAGGTGGAGGTGATGGCGATGGAGGCGCTGGACTTTGGCCTCCACCGCCGCCTGTAATAGCCAACACTAGTGTGCTTATGCAAATCCTAAGGCTGTATAACGCTTGCTAATGTGACAAACCTTGCTCTCTAAACAAGTTCTTATTCGTTCTGCTAGTGCGTGTCTTCATATAAAATTTTTTCGATAGTTTCTCTTATTCTATTCACTTGAGTTCGTAATTGGTCCCGGTTAGTAGTCGTCACTTCTAGTCTTGCTGATCTTTCTTGTTCAAGATCTATTTAGTCTTTGGGTTATTCTTTCTTTAATATCAGGCCCTAAGTTGGCGTCATCAGCCTCAACGAGTTTTTCTTTTTCTCTTTTTATATGCCCATCTAGTTCACCTAGTTTTGCTAAATTGTTTGTTAATTCGCCTCTGATGGTTCTTAAAGTACGATCAAGGGCTAATAATATCTCGCATAGGCAATGGGGAATCATTAATGTTTTTAACGCTGTTCTTCTGAAAAACTGGTTTCTGCTTCTATTGTATTTATTAATTCGCCGCTGATTGATTTAATTCTTTAAGTTCCATGTTTTGCATTTGGTTATCTGTTGGGAGTTCTTGCAGTGTGTTTTGAAGTTAGCAACTGCCTCCCCCTTAATTTTGGCCTAACAAGGCTAAGGCGATTTTGATCTTTCACACTGAGTCTATTTCTAATTGAACCCACGGCTAAAAACTTTGATGGGTCTTTTTTAGTTGTAAGCTGAACAAGTGTCCTTGGTCGCTCCTCACAAACAAATGGTCATCTTTTACTTCAAAATCATTAGGGTCCTATAAAATTCGGGAGGTTCTTGGCCTAAACTTTGGTATAATGATCTGGCCTTACTTTCTGTTAATTTATACCGACTTGTTGGTAATGTACTCCCGATTTCTGCTAATTCATCATGCAATGAGAGCCCCGAGCGATGCCGCTCCCAAGGGGAATCACTCATGTCGTCTCCACGATCAAAAACATCATAATCTTCATCTTCAATGCCTGCCATGTTTCTTTAATAATTATTTTTTTATTTTGTTTTATAAAAAAATGTTACATGCATATGGCTCGATTCTTGACCCGCATAAAGACTGAAAGAACCCTTTGGCGTGAAGGAAATAAACGGAATATTACTGTTCCAAATAATCCATCTACTTTTGATGCAGATCAAATTCTTACTGTCAATTTCCGGACCTAGGAGCAGATGAAGTGATTGTGCCAGGCTCTGCGCGTCTTACTTTCAAAATAGTAACTTGATTCAACAACAGACACAAACAGGACAGTTGTCCAGAATTTGGGGCGGGCAATTGTTAAGAAAATTTCTATAAAACTTGAGGGCAAGAAATATTTTCTTTACACAATGCAGACATATTTTTAACCTATTCTGATCTATGGCTAACCGGGAATGAAAGGGCTGATCTTGCGTTTCAAGGAATAGAAAATGAAGAAGCACTAAAACATAGAATAGGTGCCGCAGATACTAAAGACGGGAAAAAGTATGTGGCTGTAAATTTTGCGTTTGGAAATCGCTTTTCCATTCCCTTAGATTTTGAGTTGTTTAAAAGCGCAGCCCCAAACTTTCAAGGAGCATTAAAAGACAGACTGTCATATGAACTAACTTTTAACGAATACAAACGTTAACAGATCAACAGACACCGAAGCAATGTACAGCATTTCTGACATCTCGTTAGAGTTTGACGTTGTTAGCAACCCTAATTTAGCAAGGCTGATTGAGCACCAATATCAGTCAAATTAGCATATATTACGAAAAAGTGATTCATCATACAACATATCCTAGAAGCAGGGCAGACACTATATGGAATTTTAGTTTTAGCGTCTCAGCAAGATCGCTTAAAGGTATTTTATTGCTGTGTGAAGATGAAGAACCATTCAAAAGAGGAAGTGAAAAGTTTTTAATCCAAAAATAACGAAAGTACAATGTTCGATTGAGGGCAGTCCTAACCAAATCTATGCTAGCGGCTTAAACCTTAAACAGCATTTTTATGAAAAAGAAAACTGTTTGGAGGTGGGAGGTGTAGAAATCCAACAGTTGACCTTGTGGCTAAAGATCTACACCTTCACAGTGTAAGACTTGATGATTATTTAACAACAAAATACGGTTTATGGATTGACCTAAGGTCAACAGAGGATAATCAGTTGCATGGGAAACGGGAGAGCTGTGAGAGACGTAATAAACATTCAAATTGATAAAGAAGAAGAAGCCGATAAACCGCTTAATGTACATTTGTTTTTAATATATGATGAGCCAGCTGAATATTGAAAATAACAGATTAAAAGATAACAATACTAAATTATTTTTATTTATAAAAAGCATGTCTGTTCAAGTTTATCCAAATGTGCCTACAGCGCCGCCAAAAGAAGAGATAGTAGAAACCCCTAACATAAAAAACCTTTAGATTAAAAAAACATACGCAAATGCAGCAAGTACTAGAGCAAGACCTTTCAAAATACAGCAAAACCAAACGAAGGTATTCTGCTGCCTTTAATGCTGTTACATATGTTAATACTGGAGCATCGACTATAAGTGCCCTATCAGCAGGAACGAGTGTAGGTCTCTTAGCAACGGCATAGGCGCACCCGCAGCTTACCTCTAGGAGGTTTGTCTTTAGCTCTCGGTGTGTGTTCATTAGCTGTAAGTGCGGCTGGCAAAAAATTAAAAACTAAACTCCAAAAGCACACAGCTATGGTTCAACTAATAACAGCTAAACTTAGTTCGTTTAAACTGACAATAAATAAAGCGCTTGTTGACTCAAACATCACGATGAAGAATTTAAATCGTTTACAGGCCGAATTTGATGACTACAAAAGACAAAAGTTTGATCTTTAAAGAAAGGCGAGGACAAGTTTTTCTCAACAGCCAGACCCCGAGCAATAAAAAAGGAATGCTTAAAAAAAGTAAACGAGCATTAAACCTGTTCTAAACAGCTCACATTAACAACGCCAAAGGGCGTTTTTTACTTTAGTTTATATGATCCAAGCGCAAAAAGACCGTTGATATTGATTCTGATTAAGTATTTTTTTTTAATTTAAATAAATATTTTTGAGTTAGAAAAGAAACTCAACATGGTAAGATATATGAAGGGCAAGACGAATTGTTTGAAGGAATGCTTGAGAGAGAGCGTTTATCAAGAGCACTGAATGATATTGATTTAGAAATCATTGATCAGCAAACGTACAGGCAAGTGTTGTTCATGCTATTTCTCAAGTTCCAGGCAAACTAAAAATAGACCCCCCCAGTTAAAGTTTTTGTTAGCTGTTTTAAAAACGACTATGTAACAAAAATGGAAGAAAATCTAGAAGTCTGGGTCTCGGGCTAAACAACAGACTATTCTTTCCTCTAATGACTTAACGCCCGGTTGGGCAGACGAACTGCTTGCACAGTTTGCGCTGCGGCTGAAGAAGCTAAAATGAGAGGCTCTGGTTGGTCAGAGGGCGAAGTCTTAGAGATCAGATTAAAACAGTCTAAGTATGCGCCGATTGTAGGCAAGGTTACATTCCACTACCTCCAGCATTAGTTGCAAAAAAGCAGTTCTAAACATAAAGAATTCAGACAACAAATGTTTTATGTGGTGTGTTCTCGCAAGGCTGCATTATATCCGCAAAAACGCAGAGAGAGTGTCTAACTATCACCCTTACATCAATGATCTTAACTTTAGTGGAGTGTCCTTTCCTGTTAGTGTAGACCAAATTGATCAGTTTGAAGAACAAAACAAACTAATAAACTGTTAATGTATACACATGGGATGAGGAAACAAATCTACAACCGATTAAAGTGTCCAAGAACAGTCCAACAATAGGCGAACCAGACAAAAATCATGTTGACTTACTACTGATGCTTTCACCAGCGGGGCTACCACATTACACATTGATACGCACGATGAGTAGACTAATGAAGCATACTACAAAAGATCATGGCAAACAAGAATTCTGCAGAAAATGTTTAACAAGAATTCCATCTGTGCAAGCCGCGAGTGAACATATAAAACATTGTAAAAGTTCTGTAGACTGTAATACAGAACTAATTACGCCCCCGCCAGGATCTAAAGTTAGTTTTAAGAACTGGAAACGGCTGCAAACGAGCCCATACGTAGTTTACGCAGACTTCGAGTCGCTTATTGTTCCTTATGAGGGCCAGCGCCACAAAACTTCGAAAAACAGTCTTAATGAGTAATCATCAGATTTGTTCATTTGCCTTCATTATTGTTAGGTCGGATGGCGTTTATTCAGAACCAGAATTATATAGAGGACCAGATGCTGCAGAAACATTCTTAAAACGCATGCAGCAAGTGCGTAACGCCTGTTCTAATAATCTAAACTTATCTGAAATCATAATGGCGCCTGAAGACCAACAACAGTATAACTCAGCCACGCATTGTTGGATTTGCGGTTTAGAGCTAACGCCCAAGAGTGTAAACCCCACAGTAAGAGACCATGATCACATTAGCGGAAAGTTCAGAGGAGCGGCGCATAACAAATGCAATCTTCAACTAAAGTTTGATCCAAAGACATGGAAGCTGCCCATCTTCTTTCACAACTTGCGAGGTTACGACTCTCATCTTATAATGAAAGCAGTGGACGATGCCTTCAGGGTGTCATGCATTGCACAGTCATCAGAAAAGTACATGTGCTTTAATCTAAATAACATGTCTTTTTATGACTCTATGCAACACATGATGGGTTCATTAGAGTCACTGGCTATGTCCTTAAAGTCCTGCCAATAACGGAAGAATATTTTGACCCAACGCTTGTTAGAAAGGGTGTTTACCCTTATGAATACATGAACAGTTGGGAAAGGTTTGACGAAGATACACTTCCGCCTAAAGGCGCGTTCTTTTCTAGTCTTAGAGGAAAGGACATTAGCGACTCCGATTACAGCATGCTCAAGATGCTTGGCAAAAGTTAGATTGTAAAACGATGGGAGACTATCATGACTCCTACTTAATGGCAGATGTATGTTTGTTGGCGGACGTCTTTGAAAATTATAGAAAGACCTGCATAAAACATTATAGCCTGGATCCGCGCATTACATTTCTGCGCCCGGGATGAGTTGGGACGCTTTCTTAAAGTTTACTGGAGTACAGATTGATTTATTGTCAGATTTGCCAATGATTCAGATGATTGAAAACGGATTGCGTGGGGGAATTAGTATGGCGTCGCATCATTACTGTAAAGCAAACAACAAATACTTGGACGACTATGATCCGAGTAAAAGGTCTAACTATCTCATGTATTTAGATGCAAACAATCTGTATGGATGGGCAATGGCGCAATCACTTCCATTACGTAACTTTAAAATGTACACAGGTACGAATAATATTCAAAAGGCATTAAAGTGGTTGGGCAGTTTAACGCCTGATCAACAGCGTGGTTTCATTCTAGAAGTTGACGTAGAATATCCTCATGAACTCCATGACCTGCATAATGACTATCCATTAGCAGCAGAAAGTCTAAAGATGGATCCAAGAGAGCCGCCTAAACTTGTGCCTAATCTTCGAGGCAAAAAAAATTATGTCTGTCATTACAGACTTCTGCAATTTTATTTAAGACATGGTTTGAAGTTGACAGCTGTTCATCGTATAATCGCTTTCGATCAAGAACAGTTCATGAAACCATACATCATGAAGAACACTGATCTCAGAACTAAATCCACAGATGCTTCAGAAAAAGACTTTTTCAAGCTAATGAACAACAGCTGTTTTGGAAAGACTATGGAGAATCCGCACAAGCGTAAGGATGTCAGATTGGTTACCAGAGAGAATGAAGCAATTAAGCTAACTTCAAAACCTAATTATCAGGACTTCAGAAGATTTCATGATCAGCTTTTTGGCATAATGATGAAAAAAAAAGAAAGTCAAATTAGACAAACCTGTATTTATTGGGTTTACTGTTTTAGAATTATCAAAGCTTTTGATGTTAGAGTTTCTTTATGACTACTTTAAGCCCTCGTATCCAGAGTCCAGAGTACTTTACACAGATACAGATAGTTTTGTTATAGATATTCCTACTGAAGACATCTATAAAGACATGGAAATGGAAGTGGCTAAAGGACATGCAGGATGGTATGACACGTCCGATTACCCTAAAGATTCGCCTTTACATTCAATTACTAACAAGAAGGTTTTAGGAAAGATGAAGGATGAATTATCTGGAAAGGTGATCAAGGAGTATGTGGGGTTAAGGTCAAAAATGTACAGTATTTCGAGCCAGGAGAAAATCATTAAGAAAGCAAAGGGAATATCTCGCAGCGTTGTGCAGTCAAACATATCACATGACAACTACAAAGAAGCATTGTTTGGTAATAAGACTTTTCATCATGACAACGTAAAACTGCGATCTAATCTCCATGAGATCAACACAACGGTTGTAACAAAGAAGTCGTTAGATAGAACAAACACAAAACGGGTGTTTGTTAATCCAGAGTTTTCATATGCAATTGGGCACTGGAGAACCGTAAATTAATTAAAGCGGAACAGTGTCTGGTGGGATTATCTGCAGTTCTTCTTTCACAAAAGATCTTTGAGGAGCTGGTTGTTTTGTTGTGTCAGTTTCTCGTAAATAATACACGGGCGGATTCATTTTTACAATTCTTTTATTTCATATGGATCAACACTCCAAACCGGATCGGTTGCCCTGATGCGAGTGTCCCCTTCTGCTTCCCCCGGTAAATAAAGGTACCTTACTTTTAAACCAAACGGTAATAGTTTGCCGGGTGTACTGGAGTCTTCAGCAACATTTATTGTTTTTCTTTTGATTGCTTGTACTGGTTTTAGCCCTTTAAATTCTTCATTATTCATTGCGCGCAAAACTGAGGGCAGTCTTCTAACCCATTCTGTGTTGCGAGAATTGTCAATCAGTCTCTGTGATACTGGTAGGAAAAAAGTCTTTCAGCTAACTGTTTGTTAAAGTTTTCAACTAAAGCCTGTGATCTGTGAACACCCGGAATGCCTCTTCTAATAGTAACTCTGTGTTTTAACAATAATTGATTCACTTGGCCTTTAAATTCTTTTCCATCATCGACTTGAATCATGCGAGGATAAGTTAGTGGCCCTCGTTGATATATCAGTTGTATAGCAACAGCAACAGCAGAAGCACTCTTTTGTGTTAATGGTTCTGCATCTTTGTATCTTGAAGCCATGTCAATGACTGTGAGTGCGTACTTAAATCTTTTTCGTCTAATCCTATCAGAGGGTAAATATAGAAGATCCATTTGATGGGTGTCGTTTGGGGTTGTATTAACAAAGTGTGGTCTCTGTATTCGTCTAGGGGCAGGTAAATAAATTTGCCAAATTGCTTGTTTAGATAACCATTCCTTTGCTGTTTGTTCACTGACTCCTGCCGCTTGGCTTAGCTTTTTAATTGCTGTGATGCCCTTCCAATATCCTTTGGGCGAATAATAGATTTGTTCATTTTTTATTCAGCCAATATTATGTGCAACAAAATACACAACGGTCATACCAACGACAATAAACCCAATTTCTTGCATCTTTTGTTTTTCTGATGGTTGATAAAAGTCACTGAATTTTGGTGGGGGCAATGTCTCGATTGGTTTGCCTGTTACAAGATAATATTGTTTTATTGCTTGATCAACATTTTTAAATGTGTAAGCTGCATGCCCCTGTCTTTTCAGTGTGTCATTAATAAAATCTAACTGCTCAAGTCTCTGCCTTTCATAGGCGTCTTGTGCAGCTGCTAGTTGCTCCATAGCTTTGTTATGTCTTTTTCTCTCGCCGTCATTCCCCAGTTTACTAAATGCGAAATTACTTCCGCTAAAAGCAAGCGCATTAACCACAGCGCCGCCTATCATTATTGCGAGTGAAGCCATTTTTTATAAATGTATTTTTTTTCTCACATATTTATATTGTCTGGAAATTATTCCTTGCTTAACTAGAAAATCTTTCGTGGCAACCGAAGCTGCAATGATAGCAATCAGCTTTGCTGAATCCTAAAAGTCTAGTTTGCCAAGATCTGCTGGTTTAATTCTTAACAGGCTTTTACCAAGCATTGAGTATCCTACACTTAGTCCTCCAATAACAGCAGAATGGTATACAAGGTTAGCAACAGTTTTTTTCGGTGCTCATTTTATAAAATAAAATAATTATAATTATTAAAAAACATGAACAGTGATGATCTACTACAGCTACAAGGCAGCCTAAACCTGCCTGAACTTATGAATGACCAAGTTGATGATCAAGCTATTATGCCCAAAAAGGAGAGGCTGTATTCTTTGGCAGCATGTGGGAAAACAAAACAGTTCCTCGGAACTGAATTCAGCATTGAACAGATTCAACAGATGTCGCCACAAGACATTTTAAAGTATCATAACAGGTATGAAGCGCAGCTGGGGTCTAGAATGGTGAAAAGTGTGGGGCAAACGGTTCTTAGTTTGTACACTAAACTAGTCAGTAGATTTGCTCCCATTGATTCTGAACAAGATCTTACGTATGATTTAACGCAAGATCCAGTTTTAACAAAGTCATTAGAGTCTCTAGGGTGTGATCTATACTACAGATTTGGAACATTGTTATCGCCATTAATCATGGGATTAATAACTTTTAATCATATAGATTTTGTTTCCCTTCAAAATGAACGAGCTGGAAAATCATCAGAACCAGAATCAGGTGGAGAAAGTAACCAAGCCAGAAAATCAGCAGAATCAGAAAACATTGAATCAGGTGGAGAAAGTAACCAGTAAAAATCCTGGGCGTGTTGAAGCAGGAAAAAAATTAGCAGAGTGGAACAGACAAAAAAAATTAATGTTACAGAATATACCTCATCATGAAAACATAACACCGCCAACGCCAGAACAAGTTAATTCAATGCCAGCTATAAAAACTCCATGTGATACAAGGGCCCCAAAGTCTTCATGGAATATTGAACTTAAAACTGTTGCCTTTTTTGGCGCCATTGCTGCTGTTGGGGGCAGTTATTGCGGCTATAAAATATATACACAATTGCAACAGAAACAAAAGCAATCAAAAAAATCTGAACCATTAAATGCAGAAAAAGACAACTGCACGCCAAAACCGCCAATAACAAAGCATCTTTTTGATCCATTTATAATGGAATAATATTTTAAGAACTTAATTTTAAATTTTTTTATAAAAATAGATCATGGCGTATTATAAAATGATGGTGTCAATAAATAAAGACATGGAGTCTATAAAAGACATTTCCATAGACCAGAATTGTAATCAATGTGGTTGCTTTGGGTGTAAGACCTTCCTTAAGATCTATGCAGAGAACGCTGAGCAAGACATCCTCAACGATGACGCGTTTTTTGAGGCGTGTGTGTACTATATTAGACATCTACTATTTAAGATAAAAACATAGATTGTTTTTTTTTAATAATTATAAGAACTTGGTTGTACTTAAAGGATGACTTAGTTATTATCTTGAGGTGACTTAATCAAGAACTTAATCAAGAACTTATTAAGAACTTGAAGTAACTTGGGGATGACTTAAGGACAACTTGAGAATGACTTAAGTAAGAACTTGAGGATGACTTAGAAGTGACTTGGGGTAACTTCAGTTAAGAACTTGTGGATGACTTGAGTGTGCATGCGTGGGGTGGGGGGTGGGGGACGTGCGTGCGTGGGGTGGGGGTGTGCATGCGTGGGGTAGGACAAAACACAAACAAACAACAAACACAAACAAACAAACACACAATAGACAGTCCAGGGGTGGGGGGTGGGGGTGTGCATGCGTGGGGTGGGGGTGGGGGTGTGCATGCGTGGGGGTAGGACAAAACAAACAAACAAGAAGTGAAACTACTAGGACCACTTCTTGCTTTGTGACTAAACAGGCTGTGTCTTGCCCGCAACCTCAATCAACTAGGCCAAGTGATCATATGTGATCACTTGGCCTAGTTTGCCGCTGAGCTTTGCAGGTGCTGCCGCGCTTTGCAGGTCAAGTGATCATATATGATCACTTGGCCTAGTTTGCAGGTGCTCCGTGCTGACGTCATTAGCGGCAGGCTGCTGCGCTTTGCAGGTCAAGTGATCACATATGATCACTTGGCCTAGTTTGCTGTGCTCCTCTTTTCTCAACCAGGCTTGCAACTGGCTTTTGGCAGAGTTACAGCAGTAATTGCTGTAGCCAAGCTTTTATGGCGGCTCTAATCGCCAGTAGTAGTACATCCGTCATTGTATATTTGGAGCATTTATATGAAGATAGTGCTGGCCACACACTACTCCTCTCCATACTGGTAGATGTACTAAGGTCTGCCTAACCCTATCTAGTTTGTTTGCCAGAACATTCGAAAATCGTTATCCAGTTGCATAAGTTTAATAATGGTTTGGCGTTTGCTACACAGTTCATTTTATACTGATTCCTAGCTTATGAAATTTAGGATAGTTGTTAAAAACATATTGAAATCTGAATAAGTTTTCTGGCATATGAATCAGACATGCCCACCTGCGCCTCAAGAATGAACGCCATGTTTGATGCGTTTTTGCTCTTTCAAACATGGCTTTAGCTGTCTC
>CM031623.1:56186585-56189085 GCA_018398815.1 Conus ventricosus | reverse complement strand
AAAAATAAAGATCCAGCCGTCTGCAGTGCATATTTTGCCAAAGCTGTAAAAGGTATTGCTACCCGAAACCCAGAAGCGGAAATCATCATTAGCAAAATCGCCCCGGTCAGGAATTCAGAGCTGGAAATGAAACGAGATCCCGTTTAACGCTCTGACGACCTCTGAACTCTTCGGTATTTCCAGAGTGTCTTTCATCAACCATGGCAATCTCCATCCCAACGCCAGGACGCTGAGAGACAACATCCATCCGACCCGAAGAGGAGCCAGTACGCTCGCCGGCAACCTGGGAAGACACCTCCGACGGCTGCTCTGGAAGACACCGAGGAAGACAGCAAGACGCATCGTGCTACATCCACCCCGGGTTTTTTCATCCTACCCAAGGCATAGTGATCTACCTTTTTCGCACGACAGAGGCGCGTGGTGGAACTATTACGATGCCCTTAGAAACTGGCGCTAGGTCAAGATCTGGCTGGACAGAACATTATACAAGGACGTAGATTTGGTCTAATTTCAGCTCAGGCACAATCTTGTCTGACTGATTTCATTTTGAACTGTTGGAAATCATCGTTATCTTGAAGATTATTTCTCTCTCTCTCTCTTTGTCTCTGTCTCTGTCTCTCTCTTTCTCTCTCTCATGTTATAAGGCTTCAGGGCCTGCTTTAATCAACAGACATTCAAACGTATTCATATTCATTTCATCCTTCCCATCTTTGTGTTCAATTTGGATCATTACTTCCTTTCTTAATTCTTTATACTAAGTTGAATTGTTGATATTTCATCAGTGACATGCCTGATAAATCAATGAGAATTTTACAATGGAATGCCAGATCGGTACTGACAAATGAAGCGTGGTTAATTCAACATCTAGCAGACCATAGCTATCATATATTGGTTTTGCAATCTCTAAATGTATGCAAATCCAAATTACCGAAGGTACCTCACTTTTACTACCCTCCAGTACATAACAGAGTTTCTGATTCAAAAGAAAAAATCAACACGGCTATTTATATCAGAGAAGGTACAGAATATGTTCACTGTCCATCACCTGCACCATCTGATCTACCACACTTATATTCATGTGCGGCCAGTGTGAAACTTAACAGCATTGTTCTCAATGTTGTCTCTGTATATCTGCCGAAAGGGCCAACTGACCAAAACACTGAGTGGCTACATGCAATACAAAACACTAATGAAAAATGGCTGATTGCCGGTGATTTCAATGCACACTCTCCTTTTTGGGAAAAGGGTTGTTCTACTGTAACCAGCAACCGTTTTGTTGAAAATGTTGTCGATTCTGATTTGTATTAATTGCTCAATAATGGAAGTGTAACCAGAATTCCAGATATTTCTACACATAAAGCAAGTGCTTTAGACTTATCTTTGATTTCTCCCCAGTTAGCTTTTGATTGCACTTGGCAAACTTACGAGGACACTCTCGGAAGTGATCATTTGCCGATCATAATAACAGTCAATGAAATGTATAATATTCAGGAATTACCAGAGGACAAAATTCCCAAATACAATTATAAATTTGCCGACTGGACAAGTATCAAACTCTCCTTACCAGCATAGATGTAGATAGTGTTTGTGGAATAGAAGAGAGTGTGGATAATATGTATTCAAATTTCAACAAACTGATACTTTTCGCTGCAGATGGTTCCATACCTAAATCTAATCATATACAAAAAACACGTCATGCTGGGAATGTCTGGTGGACAAAAGATTGTGAAGAAGCTGTAGCTTTAAAGAAGCTTAAATACAAGGAATATATTAAAAACAAAAGTGAGGAAAATCATCAAGAAATGAAGAAAGCAAAGGCACACTCTAGCAGAGTTATTGCAAAAGCAAAGCGGCTTTATTGGTCATCATTTTGCGCAAGAGAAGTTTCCCAGCATAAAGATCTTCAAAAGGTATGGAAAAAGTTTCAAGTTATGAAAAAAGGGATAAATATTCCAAGATATCCTATTAATTTGGAGACTAAGAAATTCCCGACTCCATATGAAAAAGCCGAAGCTTTTGCTAATATATTTTCTAAGACCATGCGCCTGGAAAGCCTTCAGCATGAATGCAGACAACATCGGGAAAAGCAAGAAAAAACAGAACTTTATGATGGACCAATTCCAAACAATGACCATTTCATAAATGCACCCATAACCACACAAGAATTAAAGGATGCCGTCTCTTTTAAATGCAATAAAACATCGTCAGTAGGGCTGGACGGTATTTCAAATCAAATGTTACAACACATGCCAGAAAACTTTTTTCTCTTTTTATTAAAAATATTTCAAAAGATTTGGATAGATGATCTTATGCCAGTTATTTGGAAACAGTCAATAGTAATCCCAATTATAAAGCAAGGAAAGCCTGTCACAAACATCGACAGTTATCGACCTGTCACTCTGACTTCTCATGTTGCAAAACTTATGGAAAAAATTGTACTTAATAGACTTATCTATTTTTGTAACAAAAATCATATAATACCTACTAATCAAGCAGGCTT
>CM031623.1:56161585-56174085 GCA_018398815.1 Conus ventricosus | reverse complement strand
ATAAACGATATTAAACTAAAATGGTTTCAGCTGAAGTTATTGCACAGATGTTTAGGTACAAATGTTATTTTAAAAGAAATGGGTGTTCGTAACAATGACAGATGCAGTTTTTGTGGTACAAATAAAGATACTATTGACCATATGTTTGGAAATGCAATTATATCAAATTCTTTTGGAATGTACTTACAGATTTGATTAGAGAAAAATGTGTCAATGCAGAGAACGTAAGACTGACTGAATCGCAGGGTGCTTTTAGGATTTGACAAAACGTTATTGTGGACAGTGTCCTTTACTTCATTGTACTATCTGCAAAGTAGTATATATATATATATATATATATATATATATATATATATATATATATATATATATATATATATATATATTCATGCAAACTGAATGGAAACCATCCACAAACAACTGTATTTTTTGGAAGAAACTAGAGTGGCGATACAAAATTGAAAAACACAATGCCTTACGTATCTCTAAATATTCAGATTTTTGTGTAAAATGGATGATATATAAACCATTAATAGAGGGTTCTTAAATGTATTTTACTTTTGTATGATTTATCCAATTGCGATTTGCCACAGTCCTAAGTTGAATTTTGAACAGTCTTTTGCATGCCAATGTTATCTATATTGTTGATGTATTCGAGGCCTCTTTAAGATGTTTCTCTAGATAGAACATTGAATGAAAACGCCATTGATAACATCCATCCACTACTCTCTCTCTCTCTCTCTCTCTCTCTCTCTTCTCTCTCTCTCTCTCTCTCTCTCTCTCTCTCTCTCCCGTCTGGCTGTTAAAACAATTATTTCTCGACTTTGATGGACAATGCCATTTTGTTTTTCCTTTTTATGTTTGCGTTTCATTTTACTGAATGCAAATTTTTAAAAAGTTAAAAAAAAAAATCAAACAAAACCCACAACAAACGAAAGCCCAATAAACTGAAATATATCGGCTCCTTAAGCTTAATGCCATCACTGAGGTGTCAGAAGGTGTGGATAGCCCATATATGCTACAATCTTGTAACTCAAAAAACAAATTTCTGCATTTTATTGAACACCTGCTCCCCCCCCCCCCCCCCCCCCCCCCCCATCAGTTTATGACCTCTTCCCTTCCCACCCCCTCTCTCATAGGAATAGGACAGCCCGGACATGGCCCTTGTGCGGTCGGCTGGGCTATAAGCAACATTATCTTACCTTACCCTTCCATATCAAAGAGATATTTAGACTTGATCGCTTCTTTACCCAATCCTCTTTTTCCAACTTCTGGCGCCAAAATGCAACGATAGCCATCTCAGACGATGACTATCACAAGGGCCACTTCCTTGCCAAGTAAAGCAAAACGACGCCTGACGAGCGACACTCTTGGTCTACGGTAACTCCGTCGCGTCAAATACCCCAAACTTCAGTTCAAAGGAAATAGGAAGGCGATCAAAGTCTTAATTGATTCGTAACTTGCTTTATCTTCTGTTTCATTTATAGTCGGTTTTTTTTTCTTTTTTTTTTTCTTATCTTTTCTTTTTCTTTTTCTTTTTTTGCTGTCTTTCTGTTAATTTCGAGTTAAAGATTAGGGAGTTTGTACACACTCTATGTCAGAATATTAGATACAATTTTGAGCTGGTAGCGTCTGCATTAGTATGTTAAATACGAAAAAGACGATGACGTTGATTAAACAGGACAAAATAATACCGGAAGAACTGTCAGAGGGTGAAAAAAAAAAACCGAACAAACAACAAAAACATCCACTGTAGTCATTTTATTCTTGATAGGTGGGTGGCACAAACACATCACAGAGAGAGAGAGAGAGAGAGAGAGAGAGAGAGAGAGAGAGAGAGAGAGAGAGAGAGAGGAGAGAGAGAGAGACAGACAGACAGACAGACAGACGGACAGACAAGACAGACAGACAGAGACAGAGAAAGACGGAGAGAGACAGAAAGACAAAAACAGAGACAGAGAGAGAGAGAGAGAGAGAGAGAGAGAGAGAGAGAGAGAAGAAGAGAGAGAAAGAGAGAGAGAGAGAAAGAGATAGAGGTACAGAGACAGAGAGGGAGATGAAGTGGAGGAGGAGGAGGAGGAGGAAGAGAGAGAGAAATGTAATGAAGAGAGAGAGAGAGAGAGAGAGAGAGAGAGAGAGAGAGAAAGAGAGAGAGAGAGAGAGAGAAAGAGAGAGACAGAGCCAGAGACAGAGACAGAGAGAGAGAGAGACAGACAGACAGACTGAGGGAATCAGAGCGACAGATTTGTGTTATACAACGGGAAGCAGCTGAGAGGGGGAAAAAGAAGGATCTGTAAAACAACAGGGCAACGAACGCGAAAATGATCAACGCGAACGTGCACGAGCGAGCCTTTATTATGATGATACTATTTATATGCGAGGCCGTCTGACGCGTTGAGGGAGCGGGTTATCTCCCTGTCTGGGCCTGCTTGTTTATCTCCCCTGTGCGTGTCCTGCGCGGGACACTGACAGTGGATGTGTCGGTTGACAGCTGTCCATCTTATCTGGTGGCGTGGAGCGTTGACTGACATGCTATGGCACCACAAGGGAGCTTGTTTCACGTCCATCATCTGACACAGTCTACAAACAGTAGGGTGACAAGGTGTGGCTAATCCTATCACGAAGAGAGAGAGAGAAGGAGAGAGGAGAGAGAGAGAGAGAGAGAGAGAGAGAGAGAGAGAGAGAGAGAGAGAGAGAGAGAGAGAGAGAGAGAGAGAGAGAGACAGAGACAGAGGGAGTGGGGAACTCAGTACAGAACTCAGATGGTATATTCAAAAAAGGCCTTTGCCCCTTATGAAGAGGGGTATGGAAAACGTAACAACAATGATTATATGAATTTCACAGAACACTAGAAAGATTGAGTGAAGAGACACAGAGAGAGAGAGAGAGAGAGAGAGAGAGAGAGAGAGAGAGAGAGAGAGAGAGAGAGACAGAGAGACAGAGAGACAGAGAGGGAAAGAGGGGAGAGACAGAGAGGAGGGAGATAGAACAGAGAGTAAGAGAGAGACTGAGAGAGAGAAAGAGAGAGAGTAGAGTGAGAGAGATATATAGATAGGTAGATAGAGACACAGAGAGAGAAAGAGAGACGGAGAGAGAGAAGATTCAGAGACAGAGAGACAGGGAGAGAGAGAGAGAGAGAGAGAGAGAGAGAGAGAGAGAGAGAGAGAGAGAGAGAGAGAGAGAGAGAGAGTGAGAGAGTCAGAGTGAGAGAGATATACAGATAGAGAGAGAGAGACAGAGAGAGAGAGAGAGAGAGAGAGAGAGAGAGAGAGAGAGAGAGAGAGAGAGAGAGAGAGAGAGAGAGAGAGAGGGCAATGATGGAATGAAAATGTAACACAACACACAAGTTGTGAATTCCAGAAAGCATCATTTCTTCCGACACATAATCTCATGTTGTGACATCCCCCCCCCACCCCCACCCTTCCCCATCCATAAACCTGGCCCTCTTCTTTTTGATCTTTCCCGCACCAGTGTGTGTATGCCGCGGGCTTGTTTACACATGCAGTTCAAAGGTTATCTGGGATCCATCCATTTTACTCCTTCGCGGTAGAAAGATGGACCTTTTCTTTGGTTACAGAATATCAAGAACCTCTGGCCTTTGACACTGTGTGGAGCTGTCTTCTGCTTATTTCCTGTGTCAAGGTCATAGAAATGCCCGATCACAAATGAGAGCAACAATGTTGCCGCTATTTTAGTGTGAAACACGGCATTTCTGTGTCTGATGGGAAATGACGGAAGGCGCCCATGTCCTCTCCAAATACCCTGGTGTATGCTGGGTGCTTCTGTGTTTCCATAGCCCACTCAAGCGCTGACGTGGTTGACGGGATCTTTCACGTGCACCTCTGATCTTCTGCATCAGTATAAACGTGAAAGGAGGTTCATCTGATGTCTGGCCTGCTGAGAGATGGGGACATCCTCCTCCACGCTCCTCCCATTGACACTGCTCACTGGGGGCTCGAACCCAAGACCCTCAGACAGAGAGTGGAGCGTTCTAAACACCGGACTTGCTGCAACCACTTCTCCTACTGTTGCTGCTGCTGCTGCTGCTACTACTACTGCTGCTTCTTCAATTCTTACTGATGCCATTCCTACTCTTACATCTTCTACTGCTGCATCTGTTGCTACTACTTATACTATTACCACCACCACCACCATCACCATTACCAACCACCACAACTGTTACTACTATCACCACTGCCACCACTACTACAACTACTGATAAGATGATGATAATGATGATGATGATGATTATGATGATGATGATGATGATTGGGAGCCGTCTTTCTTGTGAAGACAAAAATTTCCCTATTTCTCCTCCTCAATGGACTTTTCAACTGCATGTGATACAATATATCACAAATTCTTCTTTCATGACTAGAACGCGAGTCTGGAGTTACCAGCGCTGTCCTTAGCTGGTTTCCTTCTTATCTTTCGGTAAGAAAACAGACTATTCTTGAAAAAAACCTCTTGGTCACCTTTGGATCTTGGCGTACCTGAAGGGTCTGTGGTTGACACTAAGTTATTTATACCGTGAATAACTCATCTGACATATCTCATTAACACCCATTCCATAAAGTTTTGGAACGTATGCAGAAGGCACTCACCTACGCTATTCTGACTCGCCTTCGAGGTATGGCCATCATGTTAAATCCTGAGGACTGTCTTTGAAGTCAAATGATGAATGACAGACAGCTGTCAGACACTGGATAATGATAAGATAGAGGCTCAGTGGATCCTCCCTTCGTCTGCACACTCTTCTTCTTTACCTTCCACGATTTAAGAAAATACCGCCATCTCGCTCTCTCCATCATCTCATTTCGGATCTCCCTTGAATTAGGATATTTCGACAGACAGCGTCATTAAACATGTCAGGCTGCATAAATTCAGTTCCATTACCCATCTTCCATCAGGTACAGTTGAGAGATTAGTCTACGCAGGCATTCAGCCCAGACTGGATTATTGCAAATCACTTCACGCTTTCTGCCTACAAAGCCTCCTAGTACCTTTCAAACAAGTTCAGAATTCTGCCGCCAAGCCTGGCCCAGAAATCTCAACACAGTTCGTGTTTCTTTGAAAACCTACTTTGGCTTCCTGTTGAACGAACAATAAGATGGAAAAAAAAAAATCCTATTTCTGGTTCTCGCTTTTTTTTTTCTTCTGGAACTGCATCTCAGTACCAGTGTGAGCTTTTCAACATGTACGTTTCGTGAAGATCTCGCCGTTCTGTAGTGGATGACAGGTTTTGTGTGGTTCCTAAATTCACTGAAGGGAAACGCAGCGCAAACGCAGTCAGCTCTCCTGCTGTTTGAACACGGGACCTGGCTGTCTTTGCATGTCTGTCGCAGTCCAATCACTGAACACGGGACCTGGCTGTCTTTGCATGTCTGTCGCAGTCCAGTCACTGAACACGGGACCTGGCTGTCTTTGCATGTCTGTCGCAGTCCAATCACTGAACACGGGGCCTGGCTGTCTTTGCATGTCTGTCGCAGTCCAATCACTTTCCTTAGTTCAATCAAAAATCAGTAGAACATTTCTTTTCAAGCAGCCTTTCACACACAGCCCCCTACCATCCAGCTTTCTTAGAGGGTGGGGGTGGCGGGGGTGGTCACACCTTCTGTTGATCATTCAGCAGGGAAGAGCGGGGTTTGAGTGGATCTACGTGAGTGGAGGGATAGAGGGATCTACGTGAGTGGAGGGATAGAGGATCTACGTGAGTGGAGGGATAGAGGGAAAGGAGACGGGGGAAGGGGGGGGGTAGGGACGGATGGAGAGGGGGCAGGACAAAGATGGGGGGGGGGGGGGGGTGGGGGGGGGGGGGGGGGGGGGGGGGCGGAGGGGACGGGACGAGGCAGGTAGGGTTTTGTTGGAGGGAGGATGGGGGGTGGGTGGTGGTGGTCAATGGAAGGGAGATGGAAGGTGGGGGGGGGGGGGGGGGGGATGAGGGAAGGTGGAATAGTAGGTGTGTGTGTGTTGTGTGTGTGTGTGTGTGTGTGTGTGTGTGTGTGTGTGTGTGCCGCGCGCGCGCGCGTGTGTGTGTGTGTGTGTGTGTGTGTGTGTGTGTGTGTGTGTGTGTGTGTGTGTGTGTGGTGTGTGTGTGTGTGTGTGCGCGCGCGCGCCCAGGATGTGTTAGCACAGATTCGTGAGTTTTTATTCACTTGACATTGTAAACACTGTGAGTGTCGGAAAACGCCATCAATCCCATTGTTATTATCACATTAAGAAGAAGAAGAAGAAGAAGAAGAAGAAGAAAAAGAAGGAGGATATAAAAAGGGCGAACAAACACCAAACGAAAAAACTTCATACAGAATAAACACATAGATACATCATCAAATACACAATGAAACAAATATTATTTCATGCATACAAACAGAGCTTAATCTAAATGTTTTTACGCTCTCTGGAACAGATTTTTATTACTGGCAGTTTACACCAAGACAGCATTTTGTGTATTTGGCTGCATCATTTTATTGTGATTTCTTCCTTCGTCTGTTATCGTTAGTATCTAGACTTTGGGTACAACAGAAATGGAACTCGTTGATAATGGGATGAAAAGAGGGTCGAGGTCATAAGCGGGAAAACATGTAAAACCCAAAACCCCAAAAACTTTTAACTGCGGAGCTTTTTTTTGGTCCATGTGGCTGTATACCATTTTCCCAGGGGGTTCGTGTTATTTTCAGTATTTTTCATTTTGACGTCAGCAATGTTCGCATTTTTTTTTCAGAACATCGCTTTGATTGTTGTTTAAAGCATAACCCCTTTCATTTTTTAAAAACTCTTTTATCACATCAAATTTTTCTTATCCCAATTCTTTTTTTTAAAACGGGGGATGTTTTTTTTTACAATTTCCTTTTTACACGTTCATTAAAAAAAAAATCTTTTTTAAACTTTGGGCTATTTTCCCTTTTTTTTGCATGTTCAACCTTTTAACTTTTAAATTTCAAATTTGGGTTTAATTTTCATTTTTTTGGTTTTATTTCAGCCCTTTGGATTTTATTCGTTTTTTTTGTTCGTTGCTTTTTACACTTTTTGCTGGGTTTACTGTTCCTTTTTTTTTTCCTTTCATTTAAAATACTGGCTTTTTCTTTTTTTAAACCCCCCCCCCCCTTTCCCCCCCGGGGTTTTGGTTTTTAACCCTTTTTGGTTTTTTTTTATATCAAAAACAACCATTTACAGTTTTTCTTTCCCTTTTTTGTTTTTTTTTCATTAAACAATTTCCACTTTCATTTTTTTTCTCTTTAAAAGTTTTTTTTTCCTTTTAAGCCCAGTTTTTTCATTTTTTAATTTTTGTTTTGGGGGGGGGTTTTTTTTTTTCATTTTACTCCAGTTTTTTTTTTACTCTATTTTTTTCTTTAAAATTCTTTTTCATTCAATTTTTTTTTTGATGTATTCCCCTGTGAAAAATTTCCAGTTTTTTTTTTTTTTCTTAACACTTTTTTTGGGCCTTGCCCACCTCATTTTTTGGGTTTTCAAAATCTTCGCACTTTTTGTTTTTTTGTTTGTTTTTTTTTTTTATTATTAATTTTTTTTTTTCTCCTTACACAATTCATTTTCGAAATTTTTTCACGACATCAACAAGCATTCTTTTTCTTTTTTTCCTTTAAAATTAATCTCTGCTTTGCCCAACCGTCGTTTCGCTTTGATTTCCCTTTATAAGCTTATTTTTTCATTCTATTTCCCCCTTGCTTTTTACTACTTGCATTTCTTTTTCCCCCCCTATCTTTTTTTAGGGGTGTTTCCTGTCTTAGCATCTTTTTATTTTTTTCTCGGGGTTTTCCTGCTTTGCATTTTGGGTTATTTCCCTTTCCGGGGGGGTTTCCGGTCGTTACATTTTTTTTATTTTCCCCTCGGTTTTTTCTGTCGTTACCCATCGGTTATTTCCCCCGGGGGGGCCGGTTTTTTAGCATTTGTTATTTCCCCTCCTCCTCCTTTTGGGTTTCAGGCAAACTTTTTAAAAATTTTTAATCTACTGGCTTTTTCCGAGGGTTTCTGCCTCATCTCCCCTCGGGGTTGCAAAGAAAAAGGGTTTTTCTATGCCGGGCTGCACACCGGCCACGTTTTTTCCCCTTTCCTACCTTTTCAAGAGTGAAGAAGCTCCGGGGTGCTTTCCCATGTCATTTTACACTCACAAAAAAACCATGTTCTTTTAGAGTTTTGGGGGAACTTGCCATGTGAGCCCCAAACAAACTTTTTTAAAAGAAAGACCCCAAATGAAAACCTTTTTCAGAAAATGTTCCACCTGATGGGGATCTTTGAGTTTTTGGGGAAAAAAAAAGATCACCCCTTTTTTTCATGGGATCGAATTTTAATGGGAAAAAATTTTAAACAAAATTTGGGGTGGGGTTTTGGAAAAAATTTTTTAAAGATTGTGTGAAGGAAGACTTGTAGTTGATTTGACTTCAACGCAGTGACAGCCCTGTATACCCTTTGCGGTGGGCTGTAAGCCCAAACCCTTTCCCTTTAAACCTTCTATATACGTCCCTGGGCTTTTTTGCCTTTTTTTTTCTTTTTCCCTTTTATTTACCTCTTTTTCCATTCGTTCCCAACTTTTTCTTCTCCGTTTCTTTTCCCAGCACTGTGTGTTTTGATGGCTTTATTTTCATTCCTTTTTCCCCAGCACTGCTTTTTTTTTGTGGCTTTATTTTTTAAACCCGATAAATTCTGCGACTCCCCCCGCGCTGTAAAACCCTTTCCCAACAACATTTTTCCACGGACGGGTTTTCCCCGACTGTATAGCGATTTCCGTGTGTGTGTGGGTTGTGTGTGTGGGGTTTTGTGTGTGTGTGTGTGGGCTTTGGCGGGGCGGCACGGGGGGGGCGCAAAAGTTAGCAGCTTTGGAAATGTAGCCCATCAATACAACAGTGGGGTTTGCGTGGGTCACCCCAAAAGCGCCTTTTTTTAAACCCCTTTTGTTCGTGGGTTGAACCCAGTTTCCTTTCTGGTCACTGTTTTTTTTTTTTTCTTGTTACGTATCTTTCGATTTGCAAATTTGCTTTGGGGGGAAAGACAGCGTCACGACAGTTTTACTCTTTGGGAACACTGGCTACTCCCCCTTGGGAGAAGCATGTCGCCTTATCCCCTTTTAAAAGAAAAGAGAGAGAGAGAGAGAGAGAGAGGGGAGAGAGAGGGGTTTTTGTGTGTGTTTTGTGTGTGTGTGTGGGGGTTTTTGGGGGGGGTTTTGGTGTGTGTTTGTGTGTGGGGCGCGCACGCGCGTAGAAATGGAGTGTACCAGACCCCCGCGCTTGGGTTCCCCCAGATCAAAAATGATGACGGGACACCAAAAAAACCGGGGCGTGGTTTCCCCATTTGGAGGGCGGGGGTAGCAAAAAACCGTAAGCGATACCGAAGCGGTGATATGAGGTTATATCCCCATTGGAACCCCAAAAGGGCAAATCCCCGCCGGTCGTGGGACTAGCTGCTGGAAAGACGGGCCAACTTCTCCCCCCCTTTGACGGGAATGCGCCCTTCTCCCCCCTAATGGGAAAATGCGGGGGAGCCCGGGTCGTGTCATGCCCCAATTGAGGGTTGCTAAAAGGGGTGTTTGGAACTGGCAGCCCAACAAGGATGGCACCAACCGACGGTGTTTCGGCGGGGGCTGTGCTTTTTACGGAACCCGGTAGTGGGGAAAGGGCCGGGGTGCTTCCGATGGAAGGGGTGTTTTTTCCCTGAGGGAATGGGTGTTTTTCGATGGAATGGGGGGTTTCGGAGGGGAAGGGGTGTTCTGATGGAATGGTGTTTCTGATGGAAGGGGTTTTGGGGTTTCGAGGGAAGGGGGTTTTTTTGGGGTTTTTCGAGGGAAGGGGTTGTTTCCCTAAAGGAAGGGTGTTTCTGAGGAAAGGGGTTTTTGTTTCTGTTTGGAATGGGTGTTTTTTTCGGGATGGAAGGGGTGTTTTTCAAAAATGGAATGGGTGTTTTTCCTGAGGGAAAATGGGTGTTTTTTTTTTCTGAGGGAAGGGGTTTTTTCTAAGGAATGGGTTTTTTTCTGATGAATGGGTTTTTCCCTGAGGGAAGGGGTTTTTTCGATGGAAGGGGTGTTTTTTTCTGAGGGAAAAAGGGGGTTTTTCGAGGGGGGGGGAAATAGGGGTCCCTGAGGGAAGGGTTGGTTTCTGAGGGAATGGGTTTGTTTTGATGGAATGGGTTTTTTCGGGGGGGAAAATGGGTTTTCTGAGGGAAAAGGGGGTTTTTCGGGAAGGGAATTGTTTCTGATGAATGGGTTTTTTTTTCTGGGGAAATGGGGTTTCTGAGGGAATGCGGGGTTTCAAAGGGAAAAGGGTGTTTCTGAGGGACGGGTGGGGGGGAGGGAAATTTTGGGGTTTCTGAGGGAAGGGGTTTTGGGTTTCTAAGGAAGGGGTTTTTCTGACGGAAGGGTGTTGTTTCTAAACGGGATGGGTTTTCTAAAGGGAAATGGGGGGTTTTTTCAGGGAAGGGGTTTTTTCTGAGGGGAAAGGGGTTTTTTCTGATGGAATGGGGGGTTTTTTGATAAAAATGGGTGTTTCTAAAGGAAGGGGTTTTTCTAAAGGAAGGGTTTGTTTTTCCCCGATGGAAGGGGTTTTTTCTAAAGGAAGCATTTCCTAAAGGGAGGGGGTTTCGAGGGAATGGGTTTTCGAGGGCAGGGGTTTTTTTCTGAGGGAAGGGGTTTTTTCGAGGGAAAAGGTTTTGTGGTGAAGGGGGATTTCGAGGGAAATTTGGGTTTTTCGAGGGAATATTGTTTCTGAGGGAAATGGTTTTTGGGGGGAAATGGGTGTTTCTGGGGAATGGGTTTTTTTTCGGGGGAGGGAAATTTGGGGGGTTGTTTTTTTAGGGAAGGGGTGTTTCGGGAGGGGATGGGTGTTTCTAGGGAATGGTGTTTGTGGGGAATGGGTTTTTTCCTAAGGAATGGGTTTTTCTCATGAATGGGTGTTTCTGAAAAAATGGGTTTTGTTTCTATGAAATGGGTTTTTTTTTCTGGGGAACGGGTTTTTCTAGGGAATGGGTGTTTTTTTTTTGATAGAACGCTTTTGGAAGGGTTTTTTTTGGGGGGGAAGGGAGAGTTTTTCGATAAAAAAGGGTTTTTTTCTGATGGATTTTTTCCCCGTGGGATGGATCTTTGGTTTGGAATGGGTGTTTCTGATAAAAATGGGTTTTTTGTGAAAATTTGGGTGTTGTGGTAATGGGTTTTTGGGGGTTTAAATGAGGGGTTTCAAGGGAAAAGGGCTTTTTCAGAGGGAGGGGGCTTTTCCTGATGGAATGGGTTTTTGGGGGAAAGAATTTTCTGACGGGGGGGTTTTTTTTTGGGATTTTGGATTTTTTCTGATGGAATGGGGTTTTTTTTAAATTATTGAGTTTTTTTTTTCATGGAATGGTGCTGATGGGGGGTTTTTCTGAAGGAAGGGGTGTTTCGATGGAAGGTTGTTTTTTTTATTGAGTGTTCCAGGGAAGGGGTGCTGATGGAATGTGTGTTTTCTAAAGGAAGGGGTGTTTCTGAAAAAAATTTTTTCAAACAGGAAAGGGTGGGTGTTTTTAACAGACGGGCGCATGGACGGAAAGGAGATTCATGTACATTTGGGTTTTGGGGGAGTGTGTCCCCACGGACAAAACGGTCTTACTGCCAAAAATGGTTTTTGTCAGGGAAATTTTGGTGCCCAAAAAAACCAAAAACAAAACAAAACAAAAAAAAAAAAAAGCCACACACACACAACACCCCCACACACACACAAAACACACACACCCCACCCGCCCCCCTGGGGAAAAAAACAACAACAAATAAACCCGTGGTTTTGGTGAAAGGGGTTTTCCCCCGCAAAAAAAAAAGGCATTTTTTTTTTTCTCTCATTGTAAAGACCTAAAAAATTTCTGCTTTTTTTGGTTTGTTTTTTTTTTCTTCTATCACCCACAGTAAAAAAATTTGGCGTATCATGAGCACAGGGTTTGGAAAGTGTGAACCAAACGTTTCTGAAAAATCCAAACTAAAACCTGAGCCGGGGATAAACGGGAAGGTCGTGTCCCCCCAAACCCGTAGATTTAGGGTGTTTTCCCAAACCCACTCCCAAGGAAAAACCGCCGAGGTTGTGGAGTTTTTAAAAAATTTAAAAGGAGAAACTTGCTCTTGTTTTGGGGGAAATGACACAAATATCTTGTTGGCTCCATACCGTCTCGTTTTTTTTTTTTCCTTCCTGCCTTAATTTACTTCCCTAACCCCCCACAGAAGAAAAATTTTTCCCCCTCTCTTCTCCTTTTTTCTCTCTCTCTCTCTCTCGCACACACACACAAACAAAACCCAAAATCACACACACACACACACACACACACCACACACACACACACACACACCCCCAACAACTACACCCTAGGAAAAACACACACACACACAAAAACACACACACACAAAAACACCAAAACGGGCACAAAAACACACAAAAACACACACACGACACACACAGAGCAAAAGAGAAAGTTACTTTTTTTTCCTTTCACTAATGAAACCTGATGCAAAAACCTTTTTTCGGGCGAAATCCCCCCGCAAA
>CM031623.1:56151585-56156585 GCA_018398815.1 Conus ventricosus | reverse complement strand
CTTCAGACTGAGAACTGGTCACTGCCGACTGCTGAGCCACCTCAGCCGAATGAAGATTGCCACACAGATGAATGACTGCGTGGCACTGGATCTCAGACCCAGAACACATCGTCACAACGCTGTCCAGCCCATGATGTTCTACGGCGTCAAACCCGGCCAGAGGGTGCAGAGCTGCAGATGCAGCTTCGGGGGCAGCCGTCAAGGCCTCGAGAAGACTGTGGGGTTCATCGTGGCGACAGGATGAAGATGTGACGCAGCCAGTTACAATCGACCGCAGAAGAAGAACAACACAGTCTCTCACTGCTGAGGCCTTCTGGTCCACCTAGGCCCCTGAACTATGCTGTCTACAGGGCTCTGTCCTGGGGTCGGTCTTTCGTGTTGTTTAACCCGTGCTACAATGTGATTTCTGAATACGGCTGTCATTTCACAATGATGACACTCGGCTAGAAGACTCAGCGCCTCCTCTGAAATGACTGTCATTCTTATATTTCTCTTTGTATCTCTTCTATCCAAAGTGGATGCGGCAAAAGAAGGTCCGGCTGACTGACAGCAAACGCTATGGCGAAGGAAGGAGAACGAACAGCTGTCTGTCCTGGCTTTTAAAAGCAGCTCTCCCTTGCCTCGGAGAGTGTTCTAAGGGCGGGAGTGACCGAAATTCCCTTTCAGCTTTTGGTGCGGAACATTTGTGTTGTTTAAACCGGTCATGCACGATCACATCAGTCAACTCCGTCCACTGCCAACCGTAACTGAGGAAAGTGGAGTCAATTCGTCGCTCTCGAACTCTAGAAGCTGCCATTCAACTGGTCATTTCCGTGGTTTTGAGTTGCATAGACTACTGTAATTCACCTATCGCTGGTCTGTGTTTGTTTTCATAGACATTTCTTATCTTTAATATTTTCAAAACAATGCTGTCTGCTGGATTTTTCAGGAAGTGGAAGAGACTTCATGCAACTCCACGACTGTTTAAAACTTCACGGGCTGCAGTTTGATCTTGAATTTAATTCCAGACTGCTGCACTGACTGTCCGATTGTCGGATCTTCGTCACCCTATTTCTCTGTTGGTCTTCTTCAGATCTATCGGCCATCCTGCTCGATTGTCGGATCTTCGTCACCCTATTTCTCTGTTGTTCTTCTTCGGATCTATCGGCCATCCTGCTCTCTCAGACCAGTTCAGAGATTAAAACCGTTACTACGAGTTCCCGAAACTAACTGAAGTCGTAAACAAGTAGGATAACGTTTGCTCCCATAAGAAAACCTAACACAGAGCAACTTTTATTCAAGACCCGCACAGCCTTTTAAACTTGAATAAAGTCAGACAAATACAAAGACGAACAATCTAATAGTGGGAGAAAAAAAACAAGCGCAGACCAACATCTCAAACTGTCTTCATTGTAATGACTTGGTAAAGATTTGGACTTAAGAGGGGGGGGGGGGGGGGGGGGGGGGGGGGGGGGGGGGGGGGGGGGGGGGGGGGGGGGGTTTTTGAAATGGAAAAACCCCAAAACTAAATTGGGTTTTTTAAGAAAAAAAATTTCCCGAAAAACCAGAACCCCCGGGAAGGGCCCCAAAAAATGTTCCCGAGGGTGGTGGAAAACTAATATCCCCTTTTTTGTGGCCCCTGGGAAAAATGAGAAACCCACCCAATAAGGGGGCACCCCGGGGGTTAAAAAAAAATAAAAAAACCCCCCCAAAGCGCGGGGGGAAGAAATGAAAAAACGAAATGGGCGGGAAAAAAATTTCAAAAAAAAAGAATTTGCAAACATAAAAATTTGGGGAAATTTTTTACACCCTGAAACCCCCTTCCCCTAAAAACCCCCCCCAAACTCTCCCTCTTTTAAAAACAAAATTGCCCCAAAATTTAAAACTAAAAAAAAAAACGTCGTTTTCTTTTGCCCCTTTAAAATCCCCGGGTTTTTTTTTCTCCGTTTTCCTCTCTCCTTTTCCCTTCCTTTTCCCCTTCTCCTCTCCTCTTTTTCCTTCCCCCCTTTCCCCCCTTTTTCTCACGCCCTTTTTCCTCCCCTTTTTCCCCCTCCCCCTCTCCATTTCTCTCCCTTTCCCCCCTCTCCCCCCCCTCCCCCCCTCCATTTTCTCCCCTCTCTCTTCTCTCTCTCTCTCTCTCCCCTTTCTCTCTCTTCTCTCCTCTCCCCCCTTCTCTCTCTCTCTTCTCTCTTTTTCTGGGACAGACAACAAAAAATTTTTCCCCAGTCGCCCCCCCCCCTCCCCCTTCCCCTTTTTTACCTTTAAAAGGGAACGCCCCCCCCCCCCCCCCCCCCCCCCCAACCCCGCCCCACCCCCCCTTCCTCCACTTTCTTTCTCTCCCCCCCAAACCCTCCCCCCCCCCCCCCCCCCCCCCCCCCGCCCCAAAATTTTCGGCCCCGTTTTCAATTTACCAGTTTTCATTTTGACAATTTTTTTCCGTTGGGTTAATTCACTTTTGTCCCACCCTTGTGGGCTTCACCTTCGAGGCGTTCCAAAAAATTCCCAACCCTTTTGTGTTGGGGCCATAATTCTTAAAAATCTTCGTTTGTTCGTGGTATTTTTTTTTTCGGGTCCTTTTTTTTCCTTTTTCGTTTTAAATTTTTTTTCCCCCAAATTATTTTTTTTCCCAAAATTTTTTTTGAAAGTTTTTCCCCCCGGGGAAAAATTTTTTCTTTAGTCTTTAGTTTATCATCATTTAACTTTTTTTTCCCTTTTAAAAATTTCCTTGTTTTCCAAAACTATCTTTTTTTTTTAATTTCTATTTTTTCCTTTGCTAAAAAATTTTTTTTTTTCCTTTCCTTTTTGGGTTTGCTGAAAATTCTTTTTAAATTTAAATGCTGTTTTTTTCCTTGTTTGGGAAAATTTTTCTTATGTCTTTTTTTCTTTTTTGGAAATGTTCTCTTCATTTGATTGGTTCTTTGAAAAGGTTCCCTTATTTGTTGCCCTTTTTTTGTCTTTACTAGAAATGCCCTCTATCTTTTCATCCCCCCCTCTTCCCCCCCCCCCTGCCAGAAATCTCCTTTTTTATTTTTTCAAGTTTTAAATTATTTAGAATTGTTTCCTTTACCTCAGAAATGCAAACCATCATTAAATAACGATAACACAACCACACAAAACAACAACCGGCGCCGCGGCCCTGCACGCAAACACCCCCCAGCACATTCGCCACAACCGCCGCCGCCGACACACACACAACAACCAATAGCGCACGCAGGCACCACACACAAACAACCCCCAACACACACCCACACACACACACACCCCACCAAACACAACCACAGCACCACGCCGCACACACACACACACCCCAAAACACAACACACACACAACACACCACAACACACGCACGCACGCACGCCGCTCAACAGAAACACACACACCGAGCGCTTGTTGCTTTTTATTCTTTTGGCAAGACGTAGACGTTGGGTTTTTCGACGAAAATTTTTTTGCTAAAATATTTGCCCCTTCACCCTTCTTTCCCTTTATTTTTACCGTCCACGGAAGTGGGCGAACAAGGCATGGCGGGAATTATGAAAGGGGGGTCACCCCCCCAGAGAGCAGGAAGGAGGGGCAACTTGCACAGCCCGTCTTGCCAAAAAACATCCGGGAATTTAAAAGGGTTGAAGAAGTAGAAAAACGTTTTGATGAAAATTTGTCTTTATTCTGTTGACCCTCCCGGGGCCCCCCCCCCCCCCCACCGTTTTTCCCCCCCCCCCCCCCCCCCCCCCTGATCCCCCCGTGGATTTCATAGTCCTACACCCTTTTAAACCCCCCAGGGGCATTTTATAGTCTACCTTTAATCCCCTCAGTGGGTTTCCTGCCACACCTTTAATCCCCTAGTCATTTCCCGTCCCAACCTTTAATCCCCCCAGGGCATTTACTAGTCCTAACCTTTTAAACCCTCAGTGGGATTTCACTAGTCCCACACCTTTAATCCCTCGTGGCTTTTTACTTTCTACACCTTTTAAACCCCTCAGTGGCATTTCATAGTCCTCACTTTAATCCCCCAGTGGCATTTCATAGCCTCCCTTTAATCCCCCCAGTGGCATTTCAAGTCCACACTTTAAACCCCTCGTGGCATTTTTAAATCCTAACCTTTAATCCCTCAGTGGCTTTCATAGCCTAACCTTTAAACCCCTCAGTGGATTTCATAGTCCCAAACCTTTTAAACCCCCCGTGGCATTTCACTAGTCCCACACTTTAAACCCCCCAGTGGGATTTTACTAGTCCCACCTTTTAAACCCCCCAGTGGCATTTCATGTCCTACACCTTTAATCCCCTTTGGGATTTTTATAGTCCTACACCTTTAATCCCCTCGTGCTTTCACTGTCCCACACCCTTTAAACCCCGGGTTTTCGTTTTACAACCACACAAGATTTTTCAACCCGTTCCCGCACCGGGTTCAAGAAGGAGCAACAAAAACAATCGCATGAGGCAACCCCTCGGGGGGGAGACACTCGCGCTGCCGAGCACTTCGGTGGGCTTTTGCGGTGGGTTGTTTGATCGGGATACGTGGGAAATAACTCCGTGCTGAGCCCCCTTACCCCGGACCCTATGCCTCGTCGCAAAGTACGAGGGGGGGCCACCGGTTCTGAACCTAGTGCCCCTCACAAAGTCAGCAGGGATCCACCAGGTCTACTGCCTAGTGCCTCGCCAAAATCGCGGGGATGCCACCCGGGCTACGGACATAGTGCCCCGTCGCAAATCGCGAGGGATACCAGGTTTACGGAAAACCCAGTGCCCCGCAAAAGTCAGCGAGGGGTGCCACCGGTCTCTGAACCTAGGCCTCGCGCAAAGTCAGCGGGGATGACCAAAAGGGTTTTGAACTTCCCCGCGCAAAATCGCGAGGGGGCCCCCCAGGTTAGGACAAACCCGTGCCCCGTACAAAATCGCGGGGATCCACCCGGTCTAGACACCCAGTGTCTCTCACAAAGTAGCGGGGATGCCCACCAGGTCTTGACACCCAGTGCCTGTCGCAAAGTCAGCGAGGGATGCCCCCCGGTCTCTACCCTATGCCCGTC
>CM031623.1:56131585-56134085 GCA_018398815.1 Conus ventricosus | reverse complement strand
GTTCTGTCTCTCTCCACTCTGTGTCTCTGTAGTATGGGCAAACAGAACTAAATGTGGAGAGCATCATTGTTCTGTCTCTCTCTCACTCTGTGTCTCTGTAGTATGGGCAAACAGAACTAAATGTGGAGAGCATCATTGTTCTGTCTCTCTCCACTCTGTGTCTCTGTAGTATGGGCAAACAGAACTAAATGTGGAGAGCATCATTGTTCTGTCTCTCTCCACTCTGTGTCTCTGTAGTATGGGCAAACAGAATTAAATGTGGAGAGCATCATTGTTCTGTCTCTCTCCACTCTGTGTCTCTGTAGTAATGGGCAAACAGAACTAAATGTGGAGAGCATCATTGTTCTGTCTCTCTCCACTCTGTGTCTCTGTAGTATGGGCAAACAGAACTAAATGTGGAGAGCATCATTGTTCTGTCTCTCTCCACTCTGTGTCTCTGTAGTATGGGCAAACAGAACTAAATGTGGAGAGCATCATTGTTCTGTCTCTCTCCACTCTGTGTCTCTGTAGTATGGGCAAACAGAACTAAATGTGGAGAGCATCATTGTTCTGTCTCTCTCCACTCTGTGTCTCTGTAGTATGGGCAAACAGAACTAAATGTGGAGAGCATCATTGTTCTGTCTCTCTCCACTCTGTGTCTCTGTAGTATGGGCAAACAGAACTAAATGTGGAGAGCATCATTGTTCTGTCTCTCTCCACTCTGTGTCTCTGTAGTATGGGCAAACAGAACTAAATGTGGAGAGCATCATTGTTCTGTCTCTCTCCACTCTGTGTCTCTGTAGTATGGGCAAACAGAACTAAATGTGGAGAGCATCATTGTTCTGTCTCTCTCCACTCTGTGTCTCTGTAGTATGGGCAAACAGAACTAAATGTGGAGAGCATCATTGTTCTGTCTCTCTCCACTCTGTGTCTCTGTAGTATGGGCAAACAGAACTAAATGTGGAGAGCATCATTGTTCTGTCTCTCTCCACTCTGTGTCTCTGTAGTATGGGCAAACAGAACTAAATGTGGAGAGCATCATTGTTCTGTCTCTCTCCACTCTGTGTCTCTGTAGTATGGGCAAACAGAACTAAATGTGGAGAGCATCATTGTTCTGTCTCTCTCCACTCTGTGTCTCTGTAGTATGGGCAAACAGAACTAAATGTGGAGAGCATCATTGTTCTGTCTCTCTTCACTCTGTGTCTCTGTAGTATGGGCAAACAGAACTAAATGTGGAGAGCATCATTGTTCTGTCTCTCTCCACTCTGTGTCTCTGTAGTATGGGCAAACAGAACTAAATGTGGAGAGGATCATTGTTCTGTCTCTCTCCACTCTGTGTCTCTGTAGTATGGCAAACAGAACTAAATGTGGAGAGCATCATTGTTCTGTCTCTCTCCACTCTGTGTCTCTGTAGTATGGGCAAACAGAACTAAATGTGGAGAGCATCATTGTTCTGTCTCTCTCCACTCTGTGTCTCTGTAGTATGGGCAAACAGAACTAAATGTGGAGAGCATCATTGTTCTGTCTCTCTCCACTCTGTGTCTCTGTAGTATGGGCAAACAGAACTAAATGTGGAGAGCATCATTGTTCTGTCTCTCTCCACTCTGTGTCTCTGTAGTATGGGCAAACAGAACTAAATGTGGAGAGCATCATTGTTCTGTCTCTCTCCACTCTGTGCTCTGTAGTATGGGCAAACAGAACTAAATGTGGAGAGCATCATTGTTCTGTCTCTCTCCACTCTGTGTCTCTGTAGTATGGGCAAACAGAACTAAATGTGGAGAGCATCATTTGTTCTGTCTCTCTCCACTCTGTGTCTCTGTAGTATGGGCAAACAGAACTAAATGTGGAGAGCATCATTGTTCTGTCTCTCTCCACTCTGTGTCTCTGTAGTATGGGCAAACAGAACTAAATGTGGAGAGCATCATTGTTCTGTCTCTCTCCACTCTGTGTCTCTGTAGTATGGGCAAAACAGAACTAAATGTGGAGAGCATCATTGTTCTGTCTCTCTCCACTCTGTGTCTCTGTAGTATGGGCAAACAGAACTAAATGTGGAGAGCATCATTGTTCTGTCTCTCTCCACTCTGTGTCTCTGTAGTATGGGCAAACAGAACTAAATGTGGAGAGCATCATTGTTCTGTCTCTCTCCACTCTGTGTCTCTGTAGTATGGGCAAACAGAACTAAATGTGGAGAGCATCATTGTTCTGTCTCTCTCCACTCTGTGTCTCTGTAGTATGGGCAACAGAACTAAATGTGGAGAGCATCATTGTTCTGTCTCTCTCCACTCTGTGTCTCTGTAGTATGGGCAAACAGAAACTAAATGTGGAGAGCATCATTGTTCTGTCTCTCTCCACTCTGTGTCTCTGTAGTATGGGCAACAGAACTAAATGTGGAGAGCATCATTGTTCTGTCTCTCTCCACTCTGTGTCTCTGTAGTATGGGCAAACAGAACTAAATGTGGAGAGCATCATTGTTCTGTCTCTCTCCACTCTGTGTCTCTGTAGTATGGGCAAACAGAACTAA
>CM031623.1:56106386-56130381 GCA_018398815.1 Conus ventricosus | reverse complement strand
AAAACCAAAAAATTGGTAATTTAGTTGTTCTTCGTCCTTGAAAACTTACAATTACCTCGTTTCAGATTCCCGTGTGTGTTGTGTGTGGTGTGTGTGTGTGTGTGTGTGTGGGTTGTGTGTGGTGTGGTGTGTGTGTTTCTATGAGTGTTTTCTTGTATTAATGCGCGCGCCGCGCGCGTCTTTGTGTGTGTGTGGTTTTGTTTGGTGGGGGGGGGGGGGGGGGACTGGCTCGCTGTGTATGCGTGTGTGTGTGTGAGAGTGAGTATCTTGTGTGTGTGGTGTGTGTGTGTGTGTGTGTGTGTGGTGTGTGTGTTGTGTGTGTGTGTGTGTGTGTGTGTGTGTGTGTGTGTGTGTGTGTGAGCGCGCGCGCCCGCGCGCCCGCGCGAGCATGTGATCTGTGAGTGTTTCCTTGTATTTGTCGCGCGCCGCATCTACATCGAAAACTTCTATTTCTCCATTTCATATCGATAGTCCAGCTCCTTCAAAACATGTCTAGGTCAGGTTTGGTTTGGTTCCACATCGAGAACATCTATTTCTCCATTTCATATCTATATCCAGCTCCTTCAAAAACATGTTTAGGTCAGGTTTGGTTTGGTTTATTCTACATTTGTTAATAAAATATTTTCCCATTAGAATTATCAAATCTAAGATATCATTGGTTTTAACCAATCTTAAATAAATGTTAGCGAACCGCCCAGAGAAACGTGGACAAACGAGTCACAAGACAAAACACAACGCGTTTCGACCTCTTAGGTCTTCTTCAGGTGAGAAACAAACGAATAAAATAACGAAAATTCACTTAGCTTTGATCGCTTCAGATCGCTTAGGGTTCAGCGCAAGGAAGAAGGGTGATTTATTCGTTCGTGTCTCACCTGAAGAAGACCTAAGAGGTCGAAACGCGTTGTGTTTTGTCTTGTGACTCGTTTTGTCCACGTTTCTCTGGGCGGTTCGCTAACATTTATTTAAGATTTGTTTAGATTTCCACCTGCAGTCGTCTCACTTTGCAATTAGATCATTGTTTTAGTTCTCCTATCAGTACCAGATAATATAATCTCTGCATAAAAGACAGATTTTCACAATGTGGAATACTAAACTTTCAGAACTCTTTCAAGCTGATCTCTAAAAATACGTGTTAACTCACATTCCCTCACAGTGATTAACTGAATCTTTCTCCCTATAGAATTTTAGGATTGATTTTAATTTAGAGTGTCTTCACAACAATGGTGATATTAGACTAAAAAAAATAAAAATAAAATAAAATAAAATAAAAAAGTGTATGTGTGTAAGTGCTTATATGAGTGTGTGTGTGTGTGTTGTGGTGTGGTGTTGTGTGTGGTGTGTGTGTGTGTGTGTGGTGTGTGTGTGTGTGTGTGTGTGTGTGTGTGTGGTGTGTGTGTGTGTGTGTGTGTGTGTGTGTGTGTGTGTGTGTGTGTGTGTGTGTGGTGTGTGTGTGTTGGACACAAATGCATGAAAGTTTGCCTATTACGACCAAACAATAATTTTAAACTGATAAATCAATTACAATAAATGAATTATAACAGAACTCGATATAGCCTTTGCTATATCAATCATTTTGGGGCTGTAAAGAATTTCTTGTAAAGCCCCTAAGGAACCAATATCTATCCTTTGAATATTATATAAAGATGTTAGAATTGGACATTCAAAAAGAATATGTTGAATAGATAATGGGAGACCACAAGCGCAATCTACATCCTTAGAAAATTTGGTTTTCCACGAGTTTAAACGCATCTTATAAGTTATACTGGACAATGATCTTTGACATAATAACACTTTCGTTTCTGCAGGAAGTTTTTCATTGTTCATACAATTTTCTAATAGAGAAATGATTCAGTTTATCCAGTTTTAATCTACTTTCTGGATTTTTTCTAAGAGAACCCTCTTTGCTAATTTATCAGCTATAGATGCCACAATGAGATTGGGATCCAGAAAAACTCTACAAAAGTTCCTTTCGTCATAACGGAATGTATCATAAATTTTATATAAAAAATTAAGTCTTTCCTACATTTGCATCCCAATTTTGTAAGCTATAAAGAACAGATTTTGAGTCAACACAGATTAGAATGCTGTAAATTGCCACATCAAGATCAGATATCCAAGATAAGGCCATAAGGATTGCATATAGTTCAGCAGTGAAAACTGAAAAGTTCATATATAAAGTTCCCTATAGAAATTACATTCGTCGTTGACAAAACTTGCATACCTTTCAAAACATAATTTGTTACCAGATTTCTATCGCATAGTTTTAGCTGGAACCATCTCAGCCTCCCGTTTGACAAAGACACTAATGTTTTGTTGTTGTTTTGTTGTTGAATTGTTTTGTTTTTCAACCCCCTTCAATTCTTTACCTTGATTTTCGTTACATGGATCGAACACTTTCATGGAAATTTTCAAGCTGAAAAACATATTTCTTGCTAATATTGGAATAGTTTACTAAAACAAATTCATTCACCAAGAAAAAGGAAAATTATTTGGAAAAAAAAATTAATGTTGATGCATATCAATTGCTAACAAACGTGAAAAACTTAAAGACTGTTGAGTGTAAAAGAAATTAAAATCACAATTTTTTAAACACCTTCATTGGCTTCTATTACAGTATCGCAATAAATTCGCAACACTTCGATCTTTTGTAAATGATAAGGTTCTGTCATTACCAACGTTACTATCTAATCTGAATCATCTTTCCTTTGCCTAGTCTGTAACCGACCGCATGCAACATATGTCATTCAGAAAGCTGGCCTTGAAGTCACAGCTTCTCTATGAATTTCTGGCGGCTTACGAAATTGCCATCGTCACCAAGTAAATGCTTAGAGATATGTCCTTCTCCACCCTTTCCTTGTAAAAGAACGGGTCTTCATCTTCCACACCCTGAAACTTTTCATTATTAAAAGAAAAGATTGGCTGAGTAACAAGATCTGTACTTTTGTGTAAATTAGTGATATATTGTAGAACATTTGAAATGTTTGAAAAACTCCTTTCCAGAATGTCTTTTTAACATTGTTTTCTACAAACCTGTCGGGTCCATATGCATCGAGGTTATGAATTTCCGGCTTTCATTATCCAGGCGATTTCATGATCCAGGATCATGTTTATACCTAGCTAGCTAGCCAGTTCGCTAGATCGATAGATAGATAGATATCGGAGCAGGCGATATGAGTGGTTCTGTCTTCAACAGGTGTTACAATGGTTCCCATTTGCTGTAGGTGTAAGATATATTTCCCTGATTTATTTTATTTATTTTTTGTTGATGATTTTTTTATTCTCATTTCTAGAATCGCTGTCTGACATTGAGAGTTGAATTTGCTCTTCGGGATTTCCTCAACAGAGTTATGTTGTCAGACGGTAATCAATCTCTCCCATCAGCATCACTCAACTTACATATTTCATCAACTCTTCTATCCATACCTCCTGTGTTTCAGATGTACCATCAACATCACTGACTTCTCCATGAAAATAAAGTCATCATCTATCCCTACCTGCCCTGTCCTCCATGATGTCTCCTTCTAAACTACTCACGGACTGTCTGCATGAATTAAGTTCATCATCTATCCCTACCTCCTGTCCTCCATGATGTCTCCATCAAACTCATCTCTGACTGTCTGCCATTGATATAAAGTCATCATCTATCCCTACCTCCTGTCCTCCATTTGATGTCTCATCTTTCTCAATCACTGACTGTCTCCCATGAAAAATAAAGTGATCATCTATCCCTACCTCTGTCCTCACACTGGATGTCTCCATCAAACGCTATCACTGACTGTCTGCCCATGAAATAAAGGTTTCATCTTATCCACCTATCCTCCTGTCCTCCTTGATGTCTCCCTCAAACTCACTCAGGACTGTCTGCCCATGAAATAATGTATTCATCTATCCCTACCCCTGTCCTCACTAGTGTCTCCCATCAACTCACTCACTGACTGTTGCCATGAAATAAAGTCATCATCTATCCCTACCTCCTGACCTCCATGATGTTCCCATCAACTCACTCACTGAACTGTTGCCTCATGAAATTAAAGATATCATCTATCCCGACTACTGTCCTACATGATGTCTCCCATCACACTCATCACTGACTGTCTGCCCATGAAATAAAAGTCTTCATCTATCATACCCCTTGTTCCTCCAAATGTCTCCCATCAAACTCACTCCACTGACTGTCTGACCATGAAATAATATTTCATCATCGTTCCCTACCCTCCTGCCTCCTTGATAGAATCCCTTCATACTACTAAATGGATGTTTGCCCCTGACATAAAGTCTTCGTCCTACTTCACTCACTGTCTGCCCATGAAATTCATTTATCAACATGTTGTATCTACCGTATCTATCAACTACATTGTCATCCGTAAAACATCCACATAATTCTTCCACCTTTTGGGAGCTCAGCCTACATCCTTAATAACATAGTCATCAATACATATTTTTTATTATTATGATTATTAGTATTATTCATTATTGTTTACTTATTATTATTAATATTATATTATTTATTTACTTTATTAGTATTATTTTATTTTTCTTCATCCATGCACATGTTTCGTCAACTTTTATATGTCAACATTATATTCATCACATCCACTTCTCCGTGGTGTGTGTGTGTGTGTGTTGTGTGTGTGTGTGTTGTGTGTGTGTGGTGTGTGTGGGTGTGTGTGTGTGTGTGTGATGTGTGTGCGGTGCTTGTGTGTGTGTGTGTGTGTGTGTGTGTGTGGGTGTGTGTGTACTTGTGTGTGTGTGTGTGTGTGTGTGTGTTGTCTGAGAGAGAGAGAGAGTAGATTTCTGTCAGTTATTTCTATCACCATTAGCAAACTAGTATTCAGCCAAAACATTTGATTCCCTACTGACAACAAAATGGGGGAGGGGGGGGGGGGATCTTTGCAGCTCTTAACTCAGCAACAATCAAATTGTGATAAGATCGGCCAAACAAAGGAGCCAGGTAACGAATGGCAGAGAGAAAACCAAATCCCCATTCACTTTCTTTTTTTCTTCTAGATTTATTTATATAATATATTATATATACTATATATATATATATATCTATTTTATATATATATTTATTTTTATATTATTTATTTTTATAATATATATATATGATACATATGTGGGTGTGTGTGGTGTGTGTGTGTGTGTTGTGTGTGTGCTGTGCGTGTGTGTGATTGTGTATGGGTTTGTTTGTAAGTGTGCGTATGTGTAAGTTGCGTGTGTGGGCGTGCGCGTGCGTGCGTGCGTGCGCGATGTGTTGTGTGCGTGTGTGTGCGTATGCGTGCTGCGTGTGTGTGTGCATGTGTATGCCCGTTTGCGCTGCGCGCGAGCGCGGCGGCTCTACGCGTGTGTATGTGTAGGTGTTTGTATGTGTGTGTGTGTGTGTTGTGTTGCGCTGCGTGCGTGCGTGCGATGCGTGCGTGCGTGCGGTGCCGTGCTTGCGTGCGTGCGTGCGTGACGTGCGTGCAGTCGTTGTGTGTGTGGGTGTGTGTGTGTGTGTATGTGTGTGTGTGTGTGTGTGTGTGCTGGTGACGGTAAGTCAGAGTCGTCTCTCTCTCTATCTCTCTCTCTCTCTCTCTCTCTCTACTCTCTCTCTCTCTATCTCTCTCTCTCTCTCTCTTCTCCTTTCTTTGGTACACTGACAACGGCCGTGTCGGCATTTCAGACTAGACTTTTTCGCCACACTGAGGCTTGCAAGCAGGATGATGTTGGCGGGAATGAAGTGAGGACTAATAGCGAGAAGAAGACGTCAATCCGAATAGAGAAACAAAGGACAGTATAAAGGCATACGCGTTTCGACTCCGATGTTGTTTTTTGTACAGGGGAAACGATACGAACGTCACCACACGTAGCTTAGTTTTGTAGCTTTGTTCACCCGGTGGCCAGGAAGCGTTATAAAAGTTGTCTTTTCCCTTGTTGCAGAGAAATCAAATGGAAGATACATAAAAAGGGTGTTTAGAAACAAATTAAGTGAATTATGAGATAAATGAATATACAGAGATACAGAAAGAGTTTAAGAATAAAGAAACAAAATAATGAACAGATAAATGAATAAAGAGCACAGAAAGCGTTGACGAATGAAGAGATGAATACATGATAAGAGCCACAGAAAAGAGTTGACGTATGATTAGATGAATACTATGAATAAGTGGCCAAACCAAACAAACAAATAAATAGATCAATAAATGATCAGTTGCATGAATAAATAAACATGAATTATAAGGATAATTAATCAAATCTTCTCCTCCTCTCTAACTTCTCGTTCTTCTTCTTGTCTTTCTTCTTCTTCTCGACTGTGTCTTCTTCTTCTTCTTTTTTCTTCTTCTTTCCTCTTCTTCTTCGCTCTTCTTCATCTTCTTCTACTTCTCCTTCTTCTTCTTCTTCTTCTTCTTCTACTTCTCCTTTCTTCTTCTTCTTCTTCTATTCTCCTTCTTCTTCTCCTTCTTCTTCCTCTTCCTTTCTTCTTCGCTTCTTCTTTTCTTCTTCTTTACTTCTCCTTCTCTTCTCCTGCTTTTCCTTCTTCTTTACTTCTTCTCTTCTTCTTTTCTTCTTCTTCTTCTTCTTCTTCTTATCTTCTTCTTCTTCTTCTTCTTCTTATTCTTTTTCTTCTTTACTAATTTTTCTTCTTATTCCTTTCTTCATTCTTCTTCTTCTTTCTTCTACATCTTTTTCTTCTTTCCCCTCTTCTTCTTATTATGTCTTCTACTTTCTTCTTCGTCTTCTTTTACTTATTCTTCATCTTTTCTTCTTCTCTTTTCTTCTCCTTCTTCTACTTCTTCTTCTTCTTCTTCTTTTTCTACTTCTTTTCTTCATTCTTTTCTCCTTCTCCTCTTCTTCTTCTTTACTTCTTCTTCTTCTCCCTTCTTCTTCTTCTTCTTCTCCTTTTTCTTCTTCTTCTTCTTCTTTCTTCTTTTCTGCTTCTTCTTCTTCTTATTTTCTTCTTTTATCTTCTCCTTATACCTTCTTCTTCTTCATCGTTTTCTTCTTTTTTTCCCCCTTTTTCTTCTTCTACTTCTTCTTCTAACTTCTTTTCTTCTTCTTCTAATACTACTTCTTTCATCTCTTTCTTTCTTCTCCTTTTCCTTTTCTTTCTTCTTCTTGCACTCCTGATTCTGTCCCTCCCTCCCCTTCTTATCCACATACTCTTCCTTCCCTTGCCCCTCCTCCTCCTCTTGCTCGGCTTTGCGCGGATGTGGCCAACAGTCTGTAAGAGGATTGGTGTTAGTCCCCCGGCCCCGGGCCTTGCCATCTTTCACCCTCCCCAGAGGTGTCTCGTGCTTTGCGCGGAGTGGCAAACAGCTGTAAGAGGATTGGTGCCATCTTTCCCCCCATCCAGAGTGTCTCGTGACTCTTGCGCGGAGTGGCCAACCGCTGATAGAGGATTGGTGCCAGCTTTCCTCCTCCCCCAGAGTGTCTCGTGCTTGCGCGGAGGGGCCATAAAGCTTGTTTGAGGTTTGGTTGCAATCTTTCCCCATCACCAGAGTGTCTCGTGACTTTGCGCGGACGTGGACCAACATGGCTGTAAGTGGATTGGTGCAATCTTTCCTCCTCCCCAGAGTGTCTCGTGTCTTTGCGCGTGTGGCCAACAGCTGTAAGAGGATTGGTTGCAATCTTTCCACCCTCCACAGAGTGTCTCGTGCTTTGCGCGCGAACGTGGCCAACAGCTGTATGTGGATTGGTGCCTTCTTTCCCCTCCAGTGTGTTCGCTGCTTTGGCTGGAGTGGCAACAGTGTAAGAGGATTGGTTGCCATCTTTCCCCCTACCCAGAGTGTCTCGTGCTTTGCGCGGGCAACTAGTGGCCAACTGCTGTAAGAGGATTGGGTGCCATCTTTACCCCTCCCAGAGTGTCTCGTGCTTTGCGCGGAGTGGCCAACAGCTGTATGTGGATTGGTGCCATCTTTCCTCCCCTCCCAGAGTGTCTCGTGCTTTGCGCGGAGTGGCAACTGTCCTGTAAGAGGATTGGTGACATCTTTCCCACCTCCCCCTGAGTGATCTCGTGCTTTGCGAGGCATGTGCGCAACTAGCTGTAAGAGGATTGGGCCATCTTTCCCACGCCCCAGTGTGTCTGGGCTTTTGTCGCGGAGGGGCATCAGTGTATGAAGGATTGGTGCCATCTTTCCCCCCTCACCAGTGTGTCTCGTGCTTTGCGCGGACGTGGCCAACTGCTGTAAGAGGTTTGGTGCAATCTTTCCCCCCTCCCCCTGGTGTCTCGTGCTTTGCGCGGTGTGGCCAACCAGCTCGTAAGAGGATTGGTGCCATCTTTCCTCCCTACCAGAGGGTTCTCCTTTCTGTCGTTTCCCTTACAATTGTCACTGAAATTTCCTCGGCATGCGGTGGGCGGACCAAGGAAATGGGTAGGGGGTGCTTACGAAAAGTAGACATGGTAATTTTCATAAGCTCCAATACCCCCAGCACCACCCCATCCATCTTCTATTCTACTGGTGTGTGTGTGTGTGTGGGTGTGTTGTGGGTGTGTGTGTGTTGTGCACGTGCGTTGCGTGCGTGCGGGCGTGCGTGCGTGGCGTGCGTGTGTGTGTGTGTGTGTGTGTGTGTGATGTGTGTGTGATGTTGTGTGTGTGTGTGTGTGTGTGTGTGTGGGCTGTGGGGTTGTGTGATGTGTGTGGTGTGTGGGGGTGGTGTGTGTGTGGTGTATTCCCTACAGTATTTCTGTCGTTGTTAGCGCTGTATAGGCTTCGGGCAGAATACAGCGCCTGCTCATGGAGAATGTGATGGAACAAGATGGTTCTCGAAGGACCGAGTGAAAGATTGCGAGAAATACGTACATCTTCTTCATCATCCTCATTCTCATCGACCCAAATTTTTTTTTTTTAGTCTCAACATTTCTCGTCGGCCCTTATGCCCTGCTTCATGGCGACCTCAGTCTCGATGTCCTCTCCACGTCTGTGGCCTTTGTTTGGTTCGTAGGGGTCACTGGTATCGGCGAGTCCATGGGGATTGTCTTTGGACGGACGTGGTGGCGCCCTTCGGAGGGAGAGCTCACTCACGCCGGCTATGCGTCTAAGCAATTATTGTCGTCAGTAGGGGGCTTAGTAGGTGGTGGCCTGCGTAATGTTAGATCAGAACAGGCACCTCAGGAAACACACGGAGTGCCTTGGCAGGGTGCAGTGTTCCTCGGTGGTTTGCCTCTTGGACGACTTGACATTGACTGCTTCCTGTGGCTTGCGGTGCTGGTGCCGGGCTGTGGCCTGTGGCCGGAATATCGAAATGAGCGGCCGTAGGTGCAATGCCACTGAAGTGGCACAGATGATGGTACCCCAGCAAAACACAAAATCAAAAGAAAGAAAGAAAGAAAGAAAGAAAGAAAAGAAAGAAAGAAAGAAAGAAAGAAAAGAAAGAAACACCAACGTAAAAAAAGATTGGTAGTTCTTCTTATAGTGGACGGGAGGGTTTGTTAGTCTGATACAAGCAGACAAGAAGACGGCCTTGATCTAATGCAAAGACTGAAAGATTGTTAGTTGTCAACAGAAACAGAATGGAAGTTCCACTAGGTCGTACTGACCGCAAGATTGTCTGCTCTTGGATAGAACAGGCTGGGGGAAAGCTCTACGTAGGATTCTTGGTATGATTCGGGCTTTAGAAGATTGCTACTTCCTTTACTAGAGCAACCGAAAAATTGCAAGCCCTGACTGAATAAACTAGAAATGTTGTTAGCTTCTCTGTCTAGAGTAGAGTAGAAGATTGCTGGGGGTCGACAGAGCATACGGAGTTGCGGGAAGTGTTGATGTGGGTGACAAATTGTTATGCTCATGCTCTACTAGAGTGGAAGTTCGCACCTCTGGATCCTGTTTGTAACGGAGTGGAATACTCCTGACCCTGAGAGAGTCACATCGTTTTGTTGGAGCAGACCAGAAGTCTGCCTGCTCTTGCTGCGGGAAGGGCAGTAGCTTCGACTTCTTGATCACGTATCACAGATCATCCATCATCCATTCTTCCAATCTACACCATCCTACCCTCCTATCACGTATCATCTTCACACTATCACCATTCACCTATCACCTAATCACCTCACCTATCGCCTATCACCCATCACAATTCGCGCATCAGCCCTTCACCCTTCATCCATCACCCTTCACCTATGACCTTTAACCTTTCACTATCTCCTTCACCTATCACCCATCACCCATCACCGTTCACCGTTCACCGTTCACCGTTCACCCATCACCTTTCACCCTTCTCCTTATCAACTGGCACCGATATCACCATCACCATAACTATCACCCAGCACCTATCACCTTTCACCCAATCTCTCCCATCACCTATCACCCATCACCTATCCCGGTGGCTGTACGACCGTTGGGGCGCCACAGAAGACTTTGAACAGCTTTTCCTCTCCTCTAATTTCTCAGACAGCTCTTAGACAGATGCGGAGAGTGAGGCCAGTCCATGCATCTGATGCTGTCCTCCCACTTTTCCTTCTGTCTCCCGCCTGGGTTCCTTTCAGACGGGTTTTGCAAGGTAAGGTACTTGTTGCTTATAGCCCAGCAGACGCCATAGGGCCATATCAGGGCTGTCACCACGTGGAATCATATCACAAGTCATTCCATTAACAACTCTTTCAAATAATCTTCTTAAAATCCCATCCGAATTTTGGCAAGTCACTGTTGATCTTGATACTTGAACATTCCATCCCATTTTCTTTTTTTCACTGTGGACAACAGGGTTTCGTACCTAGGGTCCAATGGCTTGCCTTCTATGGTCTGGACCTCCAAGCTGGTAATGTGGTTTTGTGTTATAGGCCTGTGGACGTCGTCAATATCTCAAGTATGTGCCGTGTTTACACGTCTAACCATTACTGGCGTTATGGGCGCGTAAACAATCTCAGTATGTTAAGTGTTTCACTTGTCTAAACCATTGCAGGCGTCATGGGCGTGTAAACTATCTCTGTATGGCTCAGTGTTTACACATTTCTAATTAAAGAAGTTCGTGGGTTTGAAAACTCAGTATGTTCAGTGTTAACTTATATCTAAATTATTACAGATGACGGACGTGTAAAATGTCTCAGTATGTTCGTGGTTACGATGTCTAAATTATTCCAAGTTTGTGGAGTGTAAACTATCTCAGTATTTTGTCAGTGTTTACACAGTTCTAAATATATTACAGGTGAAGGAACGTGTAAACTATCTCAGCACATGTGAGTGTTTTCCATATCTAAAATTACTTAAAGGTGTGTGGTGTGTAAATATTTCTACACGTTCAGTGTTTACAACATATCTCAACTTATTACAGGTGCGGGACTTTCAAAACTGTGTCCGATATGTTTAGTGTTTTCATATATCTCATCATTAAGATGTGTGGCCTGTAAATTATTCTCGTATGTTCACACATATCTGCATTATTACAGATGTGCGGATGTGTAAATTGTCTCACCTATCTAATTATTACAGGTGTGTGGTATTGTAAGACTGTGCACTATCTAAATCTTTTACTGAGTGTGTTGATATGGTAAACTGGTCTCACTTTAAACTAGTTCATGTGTGTTGATATGTAAACTGTCTAACCTATCTAAACTATTCCCAGGTGTGTGGATGTGTAAACTCTGTCTCAACAACTATTCGTCTATCTATTACGTCCTCGTGTCGACGGGCGAATTGTGTAAACTGGTACCCTCTACCCTACCCGTCCCACCGAAATACTCTTTACAGGTACAAGTGCGGATAGTAAACTGTCTCACCTATCTAAATTTACTGGTGTGAGGATGTGTAACTGTCTACCTATCTAAATTATTACAGGTGTGTGGATGTGTTAACAAGTCTCACCTATCTAAACTTTTTCACGTGTGTGGATGTGGAAACTGTCTCACCTATCCTAAATTATGACATGGTGTCGCGGATTTGGTAAACTGCTCACTATCTAAATTTTCAGGTGTGTGGATGTGTAACTGTCTCTCCTATTCTAAACTAATTACAGGTGCTGTGGCCTTGTTGCAGGATGGTGGGAGAGAGGGGGAGGATGATGGCGATTGGTGGGGCGGGTGATGTGGTGGTCGAGCTACTGTCTTGGCTCGACGGATACTGGCTTTTGCCATATACAGTGTGGATTATTCTAAGTCTGTGGATAATTCACGCCATATATTCGTGTCTCTTCATGCCGACGCATGTGTTTGTGTGTGGGTGCTGTGTGTGTATGCGCGCGTGTTGTTGTGAGTGCGGCGTGCGTGCGCTGCGTGCGTGCGTGCGTGGGTGCCGTGCGTGACGTGCGGCGGCGTGCGTGCGTGGTGCGTGCGATGCGTGCGTGCGTGCGTGTGTGTGTGTGTTGTGTGTGTGTGTGTGTGTGAGTACTGTGTGTGCGGAAGTCAAGTCAGAACACTTTATTTTCTCCAAAAGAAATTAAGAGTGGCCATAAAACGACAAATGTCTATGGATCTATATTTAACACATCACAGATCACGCTCAACCCACTTCAACATACACAGAATAATATTACACAGTAATATGTGTATATGTGTATATGGGTGTGTGTGTGTATGCGCCGCGTGTGTGAGTGCGTGAGTGCGTGCTGCGTGCGTGGTGCGCTTGGTGTGGTGTGTGTGTGGTGTATGTTGTGTGTGTGTGTGTGTGTGTGTGTGTGTGTGTGTGAGTGTGTGAGTGTGTGTGTGTGTGTGTGTGTGTGTGTGTTGTGTTCAGTTTCGTCTGTTTCAGTACGTCCTTCCCACTAAAGTGATATCAGCGATGTGTGAAGTATATGGAATGTGCGTATTAACTATGTCGGTTGTTTCTTGAAAATGTGTTGTATGAATAACATTTCTTATGATATGAGTTGAGATGGAGATGGGCCAGATAACAGGGACAAAGTGTGGATGTGAGTGTATGTGAGTGTATTTGTGTGGGTGTGTGTTGTGTGTGTGTGTTGTGTGTGTGTGTGTGTGTGTGTGTGTGTGTGTGTGGTGTGTGTGTGTGTGTGTGTGTGTATGTGTGTGTGATCTAAGTCAGAAGAAGGTCCATCCATTTTTTGCTCGTGTCCAAAGAGCAAGGCGTAACTGTATTTCGGAGAAAAGAAAATGTCTTCTACTTGGATCGGATGTCTGAAGTGAAGATCTTGCCGCACATTGAAGAATCACTGGAGAAAATGATTATGTGTCTGCTACGTACAGAATTTTAATTGTTGACGGTTTGCACGTTTTACGCCACCCGTCTTTTGTGGGGGGGGGGGGGGAGGGAGGGGGGGGTGGTGCGTGGGTGGGTGGATGTGGGTGTGGGTGTGGCATGTATTGTTGTCTATTTGTGTAAATTTTTTTTTTTTTTTTTTTTTTTTTTTTTTGCATATTGATGATTTTCTCTTTTTTATTTCCCAGATATTTTATTTATCACCTGGCCTGAATTTGGCCATTGCTTTTAAATCGAGTGCGACCCTTGTTGCCCAAATTTGCTCCAGGGGCCAACAGGTCAGAGTCGCAATGTTTTATGTTGTAGTTTTTTGTTTTTTTTTTTGTTTTTTTTTTTTGTTTTTTTTTTTGATTGACAACCCATTTTAGAATATACCTTATATAGCTGCTTAGACTTAGTAGAAAATCCTCCTCCCCCTACTAAGAGCTGGCTTGAGAAAAGTGTTCTGATAGCATTTATAATCAGCAATCTACAGACTATATAATACTTTCACAATAGTGATCATGATTTTTTTTTAAAAAATATTAATAAAATTTTTACATATCAATATATTTTTATACAAAAACATACATATACTTACATATTTACTTAATACTTATACATATTACATATATTTATCACGTTAGAGGAGAAAAACATTCAATAATTCCAAACCTTTCAAACTCAAAAACAAGCACACTTTAGTACACACTCAAATATACCAAACAAACAAAACAAATATTGGAGACAAGTACACTGCAGTAGAGATTAATTATTATATAAAAAGATAATGTTTTGTGTATTTTTTGTGTACGTGTGTTGCGCGCGCGGCGCGCGCGTGCGTGCCGGTGCGTGGCGTGCAGTGCGTGCGTGCCGTGCGTGGCGTGGGCGCGTGCTTGCGTAGCACGTGTGTGTGTGTGTGTGTGTGTGGGTGTGTGTGTGTGTGTGTGTGTGTGTGTGATCACGAGCGCGCGCGCCCTTGCGCGTGAGCTGTTATATCACGTGCAGCAGGAGAAGGGGAGGAGGGAGGAGGGGAGGAGACAACACGTGATTCGTCAACATACCCACCCTCCTCCACTGAGCGGAGCCCTCCACCTCTTTACAACGTTTCCCAGTTACCGGCATTACGCAAGAACGACCGAAACGGGTCGTTATGGAAACTCGGTTGGAAAGATGGAAAGGTGGCCGAAAGACGATTTCAGTGAACGGACATGAGTGGAAAGGATGCCAAGTGGCCAGTAGTGATTCTCAGTTCAATGATATTGTGGGATTGGGGATAAGGATGGAAAGTGGCGAACGTCGATGTTCTCTTTTCTATTGAAAGTCAGTGGGAAGATGCGATATGGCCAAGGACACGTTACTTAATAATACGAAACTCGCGTGGAAAGATGGAAGGTTGTGAAGCTCGATGGAAAGATGGAAGGTTTAAGAAACTCACTGGATATTTTGGAGGTTTGATGAAGCTCGATGGAAAGATGGACGGTTTGTTGAAGCTCGATGGAAAGATGAAAGGTTTAAAGGAAACTCACTGGAAAGTTGGGAGGTTTGATGAAGCCTCTATGGAAAGATGGAAGGTTTGATGAAGCCGATGGAAAGATGGAATGTTTAAAAGAAACTCATGGGAAAGTTGGTGAGGTTGGATGTAAAGCTCGATGGAAAGAGGGAATGTTTAAAGAAACTTCACTGGGGAAAGTTGGGAGATTTGATGAGCTCGATGGAAAGATGGTAGGTTTGAATGAAAGCTCGAGGAAAGACAGAAAGTGTAAAGAAACTCACTGGGAAAGTTGGAGGTTTGACTGAATCTCGATGGAAGATTGAGGAAGGTTTTAAGAAATCATTGAAAGGATGGGGAGGTTTAACCTTAAAGAACTCGGTGAAAGATGGGAGGTTTAAGGTAACTCGATGGGAAAGATGGGAGGTTTTTCCTTAAAGAAAGCGGTGGAAGATGGAATGTTTAATGGAAACTCGGTGGAAAGATGGGAGGGTTTCACCTTAAAGAAAATCGGTGGAAAGATGGGAGTTTCTACCTTAAGGAAACTCAATGGAAAGATGGAATGTTTAAGGAAACTTTGTGGAAGATGGTAGTTTAACCTTAAAGTAAACTCATTGGATAGATGGGAGGTTATGTGAGCTCGGTGCAAAGATGGAAAGGCTATTTGATTTGATTGACTTATTACAGTCCGCAATTTCTGAGAATCTTCCAGATATCATTACTGTTCTTCATCATCATCATTACTTAGTACTGGAAGGTCGTTTAAATCTGCAGCACATTGCACACAGTGGATTCGAGCCGCAAGGACGACGGAGATGTTAGTGTCAACAGTTTGCATTCGCAGGGTGGCCTTCCTTTCGGCGCATCCCGAGACAAGATGAACAATAGCATACATCAGAGTGGATGTGATCGAATTTGTATTTACACTGCCTTTTTCCGGGATTTTACTGACAGTGAAAATGGATGAAAAAGCAGACATTGAGAGTGATGTGCGTTTGCCCTTCCCTGTGCCTTTTCTTTGAAGCAGCACAGTGCAACATGAAAAAACAACAGAAAACTGCAGACATTCAGATACGCTGTATGCGTCTGGAAACCTTATGACTTTTTTCAAATCGTGTTGTGGTTTTTTTCTTCAAAATAAGGTGAAATCATCATCAGAGTCCCTGTGCCCTTACAAAGTTATGTTACTATGTAGTTAGAGTGGTTTGGTGTCAGGTCAAGCCCTACATAACGTTATGTTTCATGAGTAGAGTGGTTTGGGTGTCTGTCAGAGTCATGTGCCCTACAACGTTATTTTACAATGTGTACGAGTGGTTTGGTGTCATGTACAGAGTCATTGTGCCTAACAAAACATGTTACAATGAGGGAGTGGTTTGGTGTCAGTCAGCGTCATGTGACCCCTACATACGTTGTTACATTGAGTTGGTGGTTTGGTGTCAGTCAGAGGTCATGTTGCCCTACAAACGGTTTGTTACAATGGAGTAGAGTGGTTTGGTGTCAGTCAGGAGTCATGTGCCCTACAAACCATGTTACTAGGAGTAGATTGGTTGGGTGTCATCAGAGTCATGTGCCCTACAAACATGTTACAATGAGTAGAGTGGTTTGGTTGTCAGTCAGGTTTCAAACAGTACAGCTGCACAGATACTGCGGGAACAGCGGGTTTTCGATTTTAAGTTATATCCCATAACTCTAGATTTTCGATCTGGAAGTCAAATTGGAACAAACTTTTTCATTTATTGTGCACAAAATAGTTCTTTCTTTTCTTTCGCCATTCACGGGCATGCTATGATCTGCAGTCCTGTTAGTAAGCGGAAGCCAGCAGGTCCGCCGCAGCTACCCCGCGATCCCCACAGCTTCTCCTGGACCTCATCCGGGACTGGGCCACGTCTGGCGGTCTCACGCTTCAAAGGAGGGGCCAGGAGCTGTAAGATGTGGGTGGAGTTTGGGGAGCCTGTGACACATAGGGGCACTGGTCAGTATGAGAGAGCTCGAGACGTGAGTGATGGGAGAGGAGTGGCCAGTGTCCCGTTTTGCATTAGGATGATGGTGACTTGAGCTGCTTGTGATGTTAGTGGATGTTGTCCTGTTCAGTCCCATTGTCAAGGTATGTTGGGGCCCGTCTTCTGAATCTGTCACTCAGAATGATTTTTGCTTTGCTTCACGTAGAGGACCTCAGGTGCCTGACTATTCCTTGCCTGTGCCGTTCCTTGTGACTGATGTCTGCCTTCCTCATTCAATTCTTAATGCCACAGAGTTGAGATGGGATACACTGCGTAAGGACTACAGCATTTTCTCTTTTGGAGGAAAATTGGGGTCCTCTCTGATGGCTCGGGAATATCATGCTCCCCTCCTGGTGTCTGGAGGCTCTTCAGGGTGGATTCACAGTCTGTCAGATAGACTGATGTTGGTGGGAGGAGTCTTTTTTCCTGGTTTGGGGGTCAGGCAGTAAGAAGTTGGGCATGGCTTCAGTCGGTAGTTCGTGGAATTATGTCCCTGTGGACACAGCTTTCTGAAGGATCTGCCACCGGAAAACTTTCTGGAGGTTGGTTGCTTACTGCCTTTTTTTAACCGACATACTCCAAAAGCTCGCCGTTGATACATCGTACGTCTGTACAAGGTTTTTTCATTACCCTGCAATTATTATTTTTGCATTTATGGTACAGGTTTCCTAAAAACATTCCAGTTACATGGAGTCTGTATGTCTGTCTGTCCTGTCTGTCTCTGTCTCTGTCTCCTGTCCTCTCTCAATCTTCTCTCTCTCTCTCTCTCTCTCTCCTCTCTCTCTCTTCTCTCTCTCTCTCTCTTTCTGGTATCCGACGAGTGCAGAGTGTTGTTAGTGGGTTGCAGTGGATTTACAGCGAGTTTTTTTCAAGTTAATGCGGCAATGCAAGGTAAATAAGACAGTATTGTTTATGATGCACTTTCATCTTAACTTATCCACTCTGTGGTGATGTGATTGTGTGTGCATTAAACGATTCACGTGGATTGTGTATTGTGTTTGTACCAACTTGTTGCGTGACGTGAGGCAAGCCGCCATCATGCCCTTAGTTTCCCCTCATGCCAACTGCCGCGCAAATGGGTACAGTTGCAGTCCATGGGTCCCATCACGGCGATCCATGACTCTGGACAAAGGAGCGACGCTCGGGGAACTTTTTCTCGAGCGTATTATTCATTCAATGGAAACCCATCCAGAAAAACATTTGATACACATCCACAAGCAATGCTCAATGGAGATACACATTATTTTCACAGATATGTTGGTGCTTACAAACATCTGGCATCACCAGCTCATGGACGACTATTCACCAGACCACAAATTCACAACATATAGTTTACCACTACTTGCACCAGCCTATCACCAAGTCCTGTTCCGTCAACCTTGAATTACGACTCACATTCAAATCAAGCAAAAAACTCTCAAGATACCCTCTACTACACAACCAACAAAATCTTTGTTCAGGGCCCGAGCTTGCCCATAGACTGGGTCAATGAGGAGTTCCGAACACTGCGTGACATTGTACACACGCTACCGCAGGCGCCAGAATCAACACAGGCTGACCAGTTCCGCAAGCACTCCCCGTCGCTACAGTGTGTAGCAACACCGGCAGAAGCCTGTGCGCTCGCACGCTCAGGCAGAACGCCTAATCAGCACCCGGTGGAGCTGGAATGTGAGTGCTAGCCCCTTTCAGACCCCTTCAAGATTCAACCGTCCTCCACGGTCTTGCAAATCCTTCAGCGCCTGTGTTGTGTTCCCCATGTCCATCCCACAACACCACGACCTCCTTTCTTACCTTCCTCCATGACGACTTAGTGATTACCCTAATCACCATCCATCTCGTGACAGGAAAAACATCAGCTCTTTACTTTTCCTTTCATGATTACACCAGCAGTAGACAATACAAACATTAAAAACCCCTGTCACTAGCACAACGGACAGTGTAACCCTAACAGATAAACTGACAAACATTCTGTGACAGCACTTCAAACACCAGAGACTGGACCATCGGGAAGATGACGACAAATCAGTGACAGCTGATGCCAGCCACCCAGCAACTGACTCAGAGAAGACACTAGAGAAGCTAATGGCCCTTGAGCAAAACCTGGTGTGACAAACGACCACAAAACCACAGAGACTACGTCCAAACGTACACAGGACGATTGTGACGATCAGTGAAGGACTGACACCAACGCTGGTACAAAACAGTCTCAATCTGTAGCTGTAGTCATGTGACTGTGTGCTTCAGGAAAGAAATTCCTTAGGATTCACTCAGTCCCTCCCGTGACGAAAAACTCTGCCCTCAGATCAACACTTACAGGAAACCAGGGAAAGACCTTAAAAATAGAAATCGACGCCCTATCGACACACTCAGTCACATGTCTTCATTTGACAACGACTTATCATCTCACGCAAAACATAAAACAAATAAAAAAAAACAATCTAAATGGAAATCACATTCAAACTCTCCGGCACCCTAATCAAAAGCACATCTCGCCTCTCCCAGACCAAAAACAACCCAACTTCTTCAATGCACACGTTTACAGGATGATGCTCACCCCATTCTGCATACCAACATAACTCACAGTGACAATGTACAGGACAACCCATCCAACAATGTGGCCCAAATCCTCTGACTCCTGTGACAAATCCTCTGACTTCCCATATCCACAACCTCCCCTTTGTCAGGAGAAAACTATCCCTGGAAAATTATCTCCTCAAGTGTACCTCCCCACCATCTTCAAATGGCTTCAATTGTTAGACGGACCTCTACATTACTGCTGAGGACTGCACCCTGAGAAATATTAATATCCCTAGGGCAGTGCTCTGTTGGAGTGTGCCAACGATCTAACGGTCGCAGTTATGACCAGTTGCTTGCAATGCAGACACCCACCCACACCGTGTTGCAGGCTACCTTCCATGTGGGGGCTGGTGACGTAGCGAGCTCTTAGCTTCACAGCAGCTGGTGCAATATCAACGCAGCAGGGGCGTGAGCTCATTGTGCAGTGCCACCGAGTCTTCCCAAAGCCCAACTTCAGCCTCTGCATTATCCGGCAATGAGGGCGTTACTTGAAACACCATCTTCGCCCCAGCTATACGTCCACTTCAGCGGGCCTGTTCAGCAAGGGGGGTTATCATCAGCCATGTGCCTCCTTTACCAACCCAGCATGGTGCCCGAGGACTGGCGTTTTGTACTACAACTCAACACAACCAGCAGGTAGGGAGTGGAACATGTGACGCAAAAACCTCTTCCCCCCTAGACGACTAGGCCCTCCTACCCATACCTACACGCCACACGGTTCTCTGCTAACCAACAGCGCACGATGCCAGATCCCCCCTCCTCCCTCCCCAGTCACTCCTCTCAGAAGTCCCACAAGTCCTCCCGTCAGGTTTACGCTCTGCACTTTCGTCTCCTCCTCCCCCCTCCAGGTAGCCCCTCCACCACCAGCCAGCTACTTGTGCGCGATACACTGAGTGACCACGGAAACGTCAGCTCAGCCTCTCGCCTCATCTTGGCCTAACCCCAAATATCACCAACACTAGACTTTTGAACACATCTTCCCACCGCACCCATCCCCCCTCCTGCAACAAGATCTCCAAGAACACGCCGGCCCAGATGTGTGTTAGAGTGACAGTGACAGCATCCCTGGTCCATAGTCCAACTTGTCTCTCAGACAACCGAAGTTACCGACCGCTATGTGTTCGCCAGGCGAGAGCGCTCTTCCCCCATTCCCCTTGGTTTTCAACTGGTCTGTCCATCCCCCACCTTGCCTGTTCCTCACCCTTCAGTACACTTTCACGGACCATGTCTCCTTAACATCATCCATGGTACTGGCCACTCTTCCTATCCCCAGCACCCATGCTTCCCCCACACTTCTGATTCAGGTTTCCAGTTTTGTGTGTGTGCGAGGAGTGCACAAATGTTTATATTGTTTTTGCATTTTGTATGGCCGCGGATTTAAGTTCTTCGAATTGGTAGAAGTTTCGTTTGAGGGTGATTTGTAGGTGGATTAAGTGTGTGTGTGTGTGTGTGTGTGTGTGTGTGTGTGGTGTGTGTGTGTGTGTGTGTGTGTGTGTGTGTGTGTGTGTGTGCGCGCGCCGCGGTACGTGCGCACGCAGTCTGCCGCGTGTGTTTTGTCCATGAGTGTGCTGTCTGTATTTATGTGTGTGTGTGTGTGTGTGTGTGTGTGTGTTTATGTGGATGTGTGTGTGTGTGTTGTGTGTGTGTGGGTGTGTGTGGGTGTGTGTGTGTGTGAGAGAGTGTTGTGAGAGAGACTGATCCGACGAGAGTTGATGAGAGAAGAGTGAGATGCACGAGTGTACACTCACGGAGCGCTCACATTTGTCTGTATGCTGTATGTATGTGTTGTATTGTTTGTGCCGTATGAATTGTTATTGTTGTGTGTAAGTTGTGTGTGGTTGGTTGGTTTTTGGCGTGTGGGTATGTGTGTGTGTGTGTGGTGCGTGTGCGCGCGACGCGCGCTCCGTGTGTGTCTTATATGAGTGTTTTCTTGTGACGGTGTGTTGTGTCGTGTGTGTGTGTGTGTGTAGGGGTGTGTGTGAGTGTGTGTGTGTGTGTGTGTGTGTGTGATCATGCGGTGCTAGAGTGCTCAGTCTGGTTGTGTATGTATGTAGATGCTACCGTTAACTTTACCTTCGTTATAAATTCGTGGAGCCATAAATGCAACAAAAACACCTCCTCCGCAAAGATGACTGTGCCGCGAAGTGCAGACCAAGATACTGTGGTACTCAAGGCTTCACTGGTGGTTTTTACTCACATCTACACACGTTTTTTTCCATGCAATAATGAACTTGCGATGCTTGGTTTTCTTAACCTTACTTGTGTGTGCACTGTGTGCTATGTGTGTGTGTGGGTGTGTGTGTGTGTGTGTGTGTGTGTGTATGTGTGTGTGGTGTGTGTGTAACTTTTACCCTGTGCGGCAGTGCTGATTCCTTGTTATCATAAGTGGCCTTCACCGCGTTATATATAAGAAAGTTTTCGTAAAAGTGCGAGACTGTGTGCCTTAGAAAATAGAGACTGTACATAGCCTTGCATCAGGAGACTCCCAGAAAACTGCTTTATATGCAGCGAGGCAATTTGTGCATAGCCAACTGCACTTTACAGAGTGGGGCTTTGTGGACTTGTGAAATCTAAGTGACTTTTTTCCCTCTCCTTTTTTAAAATTTGTTTTCGTTTTGATGTGTCGATTCTTTGCATTTTTTGTCTATCACTTTTACTTCTTTTTTTCCCTCTCCTTTCTGAAATGTGGTAATCCATTCAAGCTACCATCTGATCGAGGAGCCTTACTGAATAATACTGTGAAGATTTTCTTTCTTCTCATACTTTTTTGGTTTCCAAAGGTTGTCACAGTGTGTAACCTAACCCATTTTCCCTCCCTTTATTGTGATCTTATTGCTGTTCCTTGCTATACAAACCCAAACGTCAGTTAACGTGCGGAAAATCGTCTCGACTATCATTCACATCAGTGCACAACTACAAATGAGCCATGCATGAAAGACAGGACTTCGAATCTGTCACCTTATATCCAACATGCAGTTACAAGACATCAGATATCTCAACGCTGATTTGGAATCATGGTAACCTTTTTCATTTTTTAGGGCTCTCTGATCCAGATTATTGCAAACATTAGCGACAATGATTGTAGCTATTCCAGGATATAACTTAATCCGGAAAGATCCTGCACAACGAAGAGACGGGTCGTCTTTATCTTCATCTGCGAAATCACCTTAGCTTCAAACACTTAACTACACTAGAACGTAAAACGGTGTAGAATGTGTCTGGATAGAAGTTAGCTGAAAGAAACCTTCCCTTTTGGTTGGATTCTGCTCAGGAACCCTTTGAAAGAGTAAATGGGTCGACAATTTATTTAGATGATGGATGCAGTTCACTAGAATCCAAGGAATTATTTTACTCGGAGACTTTAACACAGACCTTCTGAAAGCCGCCAAAATCAATGGAAGAAAGCAATCAATCTGTTTATCCTGATTCAGCTATCGAATCTCCATCGAGAGTCACACCAACACAAAAGAACTTATCGACCATATTATGATTCAGATAAACCTAAACATTGCAGACACTGTGTCCGGTTCTAAACTGTAGTGATCAGTACCCAGTGTGTGTCACATGGTCCAAAAAAGTGTACAAATTCCCAAAACGGGACACGGTCTATAACCTTACCCGTTGCTTTACAAACTTTAAAACCAGAGATTTTCTACATGACTTGCTTAGCTCAAAATTCTTTCATTGCCGTTAACAACATAATGATCCAGATGTTGCAGTGGATTTGGATCAGAACATTTACAGAAAATATAGATAATCACGCCCTCTATAAACGATTAGAGGTACTACATAATCCCTAAACCGGCATGGTACACTAAAGAGTTTACAGAGGCAGGTTATCTGAGAGATTGCTTAAACCAACATTGGTATGAAGTGGAATCTAGAATACTGAGTAATGCAATAAATTCCACAGATGCGCATGAGAAAACGAAATACTTTCGAGAACTAATTTCATCAAATCAGACCAAAATGGTATAGGAGAGCTATTAACGAGCTTACAAACAATCAATTTCTTCAAAATGAACTATAATTAAAGACAGAATCTCTGTCGAACAAACTGAACACCTCTTTTGACTATAGCCATAAAGTTGTCAGGCTGATTCTTCAAGATAATACGACCTTCAAAAACTGTACAATGTTGCATGATAAAACATCACGTCTGAACTTTATATTCACAATAACAGTATTAGAAGTCTATCATCTACCTAAGCACCTAACACAGTCAAGTACCTGCGGGGTGGTTGGCCTCTAGACGTGGCAAAAATTCTTAAACTATCTGCTCAGCAATACCGATACGTTGACATATGTCATTCATTATATGTATCGACAAAAATCATTTCCCAATAGTTTCAAAAAAAGCAAAGTCATTCTATCTTCAAAGCAGGTGACGCTCAGACCCTGCCAAACTACAGACCATCTCAAATCATTTCACTCTTTCCAACCTTTGGAAAAAACAAATAAACAAACACACATTTCACCACCTAATACATACACTTGCTTCATCCAAGAAGTCCGGGTTCCGACAACAACCATTCATGCACACAGCACTATTCAACCTGGTTGATGACTGCGGTAAACAGCATTAACAACAACATATATTGTGCGTGTCTATGTATTGATTTTTCAAAAAGATTTGTGTGGGATTGTAAAGGTGGGACCCCCAACTACCGTCTTCGTAGAAAATTAAAACTGTTGGGCTTATCACAAGAACTCTTTCGCATTTTTTCACTCATATCTCACAATTAGGCACAATGTGTGAAAATTAATAAACCTTCTCTTATTCAACAATTTTATGGCGTCCACAAGGCTCTATCTTGGGTCCCTTA
>CM031623.1:56038886-56101386 GCA_018398815.1 Conus ventricosus | reverse complement strand
GCCTTTGCACTCAACGCGTGGCCTTTCTTTGCTCCAGATCGAAGCGCCCCAAAATAGTCCCATCACTTTGACTTTAATCTGTTGCTTGGAACCCACCTGGCATGTACCTCGACCATATGAAAGAAAATGGGAGATCAGCTTTCAGGCACGATGAAAAAATTATCAAATTAGATATAATTGCGCCCAGTCTATAAATACTCGATCGTTATTCAAGCCTTGGCGCATTAATTTCTTGGTGTGCAGCCCTTACTTGGAGCGGACACACAATGAGAGGGGAAAGGTCTACACAAATGTTCGATTTAAGCACGCTTCTTCATCATGATCCGTCATCGAAAATAGCATTACCGTAGCAAGACAAAAGGGCGTACGCGAATCATTCTTCTTCACGTAAGTTGACGTCCAATTTTTAAAATTATTCGGAATGCCTTGAAATAAGCGTACGTTATGAGCATTTTGAAGTGAAACATTTGAACCGTGGTGTGGTTGCTTTGATGCTTCGATTTCGTGTGCTAGTGCCTGATAGGCGGCTGGCTTTCTACGACGTGTTCGCCTGTCCTATTGAATAGAGCATTAGATGAATGTGCATGTAGACTCGTAAGTACAGCCACCACAGCTACCAAGCATGCTTGTGGTGAAAGAATGTACATCGAAGAAGTGATTCGGAAACATAATTATATGCGTTTCAGCAGTTTCATCAAACATTGTTATAATGGTTTGAACAATTACTTTTTAGTTTTAAACGTATTTATTAACGATAAGAAGAAGTTTGACAAAAACGATGAATGATGATGATGATGATGATGATGATGATGATCATGTGATGGACCAAACGACGACGACGATGTGTGGGGGGGGGGTTTTACCCAGGGGGGGGGGGGCGACGAGGTGATGATGATGATGTTGATTAGCAGCAGCAGCAGCCCGCAGCAGTTGATAGCTTTTGTCATATGACAATGAGTATTCCTTCAACATATCAATTGAAACATATCTTTGAAAATGTCAGAGCAAATATTTCAGTTCAGGATCCAGTCACGCCTGGTGAGGTAAGATCGAATCAAGGTCAGTTAGATTAAATCAGATCTGTCAATCAAAACTGAGTTTTTAAAAAAAAAATTAAAAGAAAAGAAAAAAGAAAAGAAATAAAGGGATTTTCGAACCCTCAGTTTGTATTCCAAATGTCTTTTTCTACGAGGCAAGTGCTCTAACTGTGTAGGCATAACCAAAAAAAAAAAAAGCAACTGCGATGCGCGCGAGCGCGTGCAAACACATACCACACACAACCACAACACACACACACACCACAACACACACACACATACTCGTGCTCGCCACCACACACACTCACAACCACACACACACACACTCACACACACACACCACACACACAACACGTGCGCGCGCCACTTTTTCAGACTATACACCCTCACACCGCCCCCCCCCCCCCCCCCCCCCCCTCCCCACCCATTTGCAGGACTGACCTCACAGCTTGCCCATTGGGGCCACACTCAAGAGTGGAATTGAAGGCCAGGTAAGTTGGATAAAGTGTTTACAAGCTTTCAGGTTGGTTTGTTGAGACAGTATCTGTTGCTTGATGTGATGACGAACTTCAGTGAGTGGCGTTGCTACTGTGCTGTGTTGCTGTTTTTATACCGCTGCTGCAATGCTGCTGATGTGCGGCTCTGTGTGTGTGTTGTGTGTGTGTTGTGTGTGTGTGTGGGTGTGTGTGGTGTGTGTGTAAAGGTTAGTTGCGGGGTACTGAAATGCTGCATCCACTCGTTATCTTAACAGAGTGTTACTCTCCTATACAAGGGAGGACAATCGCTGACAGGTTCAGTTAAGTGACGTGGTTCTCTTAAAGTCTTGTGAAGGGCGACAATGAGCGTTTAAATCTCACAAACGTTTCAAGAAAGTTTTGTATAAATAATTTTTCTGGGGGCGTTTATCATCACATTGTGTAGACATGTCTGTATCTGTTAATGTTAAAGCAATCGTAACCGACCTTGTGGAGTTCTTATGTTTGTTGTTTGTTTGTTTGGTTGGTTGGTTGGTTGGTTGGTTGTTTTTGGATTGTGGAGAGGCGGTCGAACTTTTTTGTTTGTTTGTGGTTGTTGTTTTTTTAGGCTTTATTCCCACAGCGTTCATTCCGCTTACACACCTTACACCAGGTTCGTGTGCTCAGTCAGCAGCACCAGAATATATGAACGTGTACATATCTTTCTACCGCCCCCCCCCCCCCCCCATCTTGTCAACTAAACAAACCAAATGAGACTCTCCACTCGTGGCGTTAATAACAAGGTAGTCTTTCACCATAAGAGGTGACAAAAAATTGTAAATTCAGATAGTAATTTTAAGTATACGTAATAACTATATAACAATGACATAATACTAATAGGGATGATGATGATGATTGATGATGATGATGGATGGATGAAGACAACAAGAACAACACCTAGCATTTATTAAAGCGCCTTGCCAAAAACAATCCACACTCTCGTGTCACAACGAGCTTCCTATCCGTGTCATCCAGTCAATATCGTTCTCTCAGTTTTCCTTACTTCTCATTCTTTCCATTTCTCACGCAGCTGATGATATGTGTAACGTGTCATCATACCTAGGCCAAATGGCCTTCTCTTCGAAGCTGGTGATGTGATTTTAAGTGTGTTTGCAAGATGTTATGCGTGCGTTCACACACGGAACCTGGGTTTTTAGTCTCATGCGATGGACTGAATGGGAAATGGAGGCAGAAATAATATTAACTCCGAAGAAAAATCCCCCTGTACCGAAACAGTCCGGCAGAGATTCGAACCGCAACGCAGGATCACCCATGTCGGCGTCTCTACCATCTGAGCTAAAAAAAAATAAATAAATAAAAAATTTAAACTTAAAAAAAAAATTATATTAAAATTTTTAAAAAAAAAACCACCAGCCCCCAAGAAATTGATGAATTATGACATGAACTCGTCTCGATAAGTTCAGATTTTTTAGATCTACACAATGAAAACGATCTAGACGAAATTCTGATTACCAAAGCGTTTAAAGCAATGAACGGCGACGATGTTAGTGATGTGGCATGTCTGTTGTTTATGATGAAGGCCACTTCACAGTGAGTCTCTAGACCATGTAGTCCTATGTTTCTGGAAGAACATGGTTGTGTGGATTGTAGTCTCATCAATCAAAGCAGTCAGTGAATGATCATGTTGAAATAGTCGTTGCTTGCCAGTAGTCTTCTGCCTTTTTGTTTTGGCGGTGGTTTCTTTTCTTTGTTTTGTTAACGTCTCTCGCAGGAGAATTACTCAGCGTGGCATTTTAACCCTGCTTAAGCGCGTTGTTGTGCTTGGTGATCTTTGCACGACGTTATTTCTTTTCTTCCCCCCCCCCCCCCCCACCCCCCCCCCACCCCCCCCCCCCCCACCCCCCTCCTTCACAATGATTTTGTTTGTCCTTGACGAACTGCGTTTCAACGAAACCTTGGAATTTTCTATTTCAGGAACGGAAACTCGTAGGGATGAACCTGTACGATGGGACTTTTTTTTTCCCTTTGTTTTTTGAAGAATCACGCATTCATCATGCTTTGTGTGTGTTGTGTGTGTGTGTGTGTGTGTGTGTGTGTAGGTGTGTGTGTGGGGGTGTGTGTGTGTGTCTGCCCGTGCGTTCTGTTATGTGTCTGTCTGTATGTCCGTCTGCGTGCGTGCGCGAGCGCGCGCGTGCGTGCGTGCCGTGCGTGGCGTGCGTGCGTGCTGTGTGTGTGTGTGTGTGTTTGTGTGTGTGTGTGCGTGTGTGTGTGTGATGTGTGTGTGTGTGTGTGTGTGTGTGTGTGTGTGTGTGTCGTGTGCCAGCGCGTGCGTGCTTGTGTGTGTGTGTGTTAGGGTGTGTAGAAGGGAACAGGGGTGGGTGGGGGGGGGATTCGCCCGTTGTCGGGAGGGGGGGGGGAAGGGAGAGGGTTAGCCGTTATCCAGATTACGGTTTTTACTGTTCACACAACACGCCATGTACACAGGTCAGTCGGTATGACCAGCCAATTCGGTAAGAATGTTGTCGGCTGATGTCGATCATCATATCGCTTGTTGTGACGGTGCATTTTGACGGGTCTTTGCACCAGTCCCTTAGAAATGTTACAGACGTCACCTTATTTCGTTGCCCAGTATATTCCACTGCAACAGTCACTCCCCAAATTGAGAGAGTTCTTTTTTAAAAAGGACGAAGTTTTTCATTTTCGTTTTTTGATACACTTTTTACCGTTCAGGAATCCACATTCTCTTTAATGGCAAGAAAGATAAACGTTGTTCGTAAGGAGCAAGAACTTTAAAAAAAAATTTCTATTCATGTTTAGCGGTTGCAATCCCGAGTCCATATCCCACCCCTACTCATGCAAAATGCACCCCACACACTGTTTGTTGTTGTTGTTGTTGTTGTTGTTTTTGGAGTGGGGGGGGGGGGGGGGCCCGTCCACCTTCTGTAACAACTCAGAGGCAGTGCACGCACGCCGCTATTCGACCACCCCGTCCACAGCCACGTCCGGCCGATCCGCCGTAACCCGCCACGACAAACACAAGGAGTAGGTCAGTGTCAAGTCATCGTGACGCAACCCACTGGAGGAGACACTGCACTGCTGCCGAGTCACTTCGATGGAGTTCAGGTGGCGTCTGTTCTGATCCAACATCGGCAGCACATCACCATCTCAAGGGGCCCTTACTGGCATGTATACAATAAATTGGACCTTAGTTGTGGAACCGGATGGAGAGAATCGACCCTCCGACAGGGCGCTACCACGTCTATCCCACACAGCGGTGGACCCCGAGGAAATCAAACAAGGCAACAAGGACGTTTTTGTGTTTGTGTTCTTATCATTGTCTGTCGTGTCCTTTCATCCTCCACCGTCCTGTTACGTAGATGAAGAAAGAAGAAACTGTTTTGATCGAGCAAATGGCACTTCAACGGAATAAAGATGTTCTTTGTCATGGAACGGTCTCGCGTTCCCCGATGCACATGAGACGGTTCACAGTAGTTGTTTTGTGGAGCCAAACCCCGACCCACCTCCAGATCCTTTGCGTGAGATTTGCTACTGAGGTCTCATTGAGAAGGCACGGATTGAAGAAAGAGAACAAAAAGAATACCGGGAAAAGCCCACCTTTCAGTTTTCTTTCATCTTCCCTCTGAGAGCGGACCATGTTACGCGGACTTTGATCGAGAACGTGCGCGCACACGTACACACACACACACACACACACACACACACACACGCACACGCCACACACACACACACACACACACACACTGGAGTCGTGTTTAGACAGCATCCATGAAGACAGTATGTGATTGATTACGGAATTAAAAATGGTGAAATAATTTTAGAACATTGATAAAACTGCTAATGATGATGATGATGATGATGATGATGATGATGATGATGATGACGACGACGACGACGACGCAAAGAAGAAGAAGAAGAACAGTAGCAGTAGTAGTAGTAGTAATAGTAAGGATGACGAGATGATAATGATGATGATGGTGGTGGTGATGATGATGATGATGATGATGATGATGTGATGATGATAAAAACAATAATGATAATAATAACAGTAATATAATGATGATAATAATAATGAAAATAACAATTATGATGATTATGATAATAATGATGATGATGACCATGATGATGATGAGATGATGATATTTATAAATTATCACCAAGAGTACAATCTCAAATGACAGTCGTGCGGGGAATAAAGACTGACGCAGAGCGAGTGACGGCGTCCCTGAGCTAAGCACGGTTCAGTGTTGGCCATTGAAGTTTGCACCACGGACTGTTTCTCATTCGACTTCGTTCTACACATCGCAATAGATAGCCTGCAACGACCTGACGATAAAAACATCAGATTCTGTCGTTAGAGCAAAAACTTAGGAATAAACGTTTGTTTAGTTGTTTGTTCTTCAGTTTATTTATTCTTTATTTTCAAAACTGCTCTCGTTGCGGACATTTCGGGGCATCTAGCTAAACGGGTCGCAGGCCTGCTTGTTCAGTGCTCTCTCTCTCTCTCTCTCTCTCTCTCTCAAAGTATGAAAAATGACTAAAGCCAATACTTTACTGTTATAAAATAAAGAAGCATCGTCATTCTCTCTCTCTCTCTCTCTCTCTCTCTCTCTCTCTGGTTTATCTTGTTTCGGTTTCTTTTGCTAGTCACGTTGCGAATGAGACAGGACTAATAAACGGATGACCTTCTGACATTAGAATTACTGTGGAGATAGATGGTCGATAGTACTTGAAAGGAATAAAATGTGTTGTTGTTGTTGTTGTTTTTAAAGGGGAAGGGGGGGAGAGAAAAAGAAATGCAGAAAGAATGGACTTTGAGACACGATTTAAGAGAAAGACGAACACCGTGTAAAAGGTCGATGGTTACGAAAGAGAGGAGTTTTAAAAATAAAAAATAAAAAAAGGTTTCTTGGTCAATTAAGGCAACTGAGTGCTCCAGAAACAAAGGGGGATGGGGGGGGGGTGAAGGCGGGTGAAGGGAGACAACTACTAGATCCAGCGATGAACAGAGCGACAGAAAGAGAGTGAAAAGAAAGCGAAAGTAAGCCTACATACAGTAAGCCACCCCAACGAACTGAAGGGCAAAATGTCTATCTCTTAATGATGTTGAGTTGCTGTTCGTAATTTGTGTTAGAAAGAGCAAGGATCATTAGCAAAGATCAGTCGACTACATCATGCTCAAGGTGTTTTGTTTTTTTGCATCATTTTATTTTGTTTGTTCGTTTGCTTTCTATGCCCGCTCAACTTTACTTCGGATTGTTCGTACAAAAAAAAATCACATTGAAGTGAACGTAAAACTGTGAACACCTGTTGATCAAATGTGTAACGATCAATGTGTAAAAGAAGAATCCGTAATTTTACGAAACATGAAATCAACGACAAATAAAGAACTGTTGATAGAGACGATGATCAACGGATACAGCGCTCATCTGAACATCGTAGTGACAGGCTGTAGATTAGCAAGACCCGTTCGGTTCGTACCCAGGTATGTTGCGTTGATTGATTGGAGAGGTAGCTAACAGTGCTAGTTTTGTTCGTGCGGACAGGTGGATTTTATTTAGACACCTACTTATTTTAGGATTTGTTCAGACATTTCAGAGGTGTGTAAATAAAAGGATCGCACGTTGTCAAATTGCTCTCATCGAATTGATTTTCTTTTCACATCATTTTGCATTTGCCTGGCGGCCGTAGTTGATCTAGACATTCTTGGTTATCTTGTTCAACTATTGTGCTTTATGAAAATGGTATAAACCATGTCCCATTGTGTGTGTGTGTGTGTGTGTGTGTGTGTGTGTGTGTGTGTGTGTGTGTGTGTGTGTGTGTGTGACGATGAAGTGTGTGTGTGTGTGTGTGTGTGTGTGTGTGTGTGTGTGTGTGTGTGTGACGATGAAACATAAAAGCTAGCTACTATAAATCAATATTCTACACCAGAAATCTCGTAACTGTGATTATTTTGTTTATACAATTATGTAAATGACGTTTAATTCTATTTGTGTACTTTAACTCAACATCAATATGGTGTTGTTAGTCCATGGACTGGAGAAAACAATAACAGATTATGTGCAGTTAGGATACTTTACATACCCACAGTTTGTGGACATCAATGAGGCTTTGCGAAGAGTGGCGGCGTGGCAATAGTGCGCTTGTTGTTGAGGGCAGGACACTCTTTGTTTTGTCGTCTGTTATGTTTTGCGCAGAGTGAATGGGGTTACTTCCCTTCCTCTCTTTCATGACAACTAACCGATTGATGTATAGTAGATCTATGCGACGCACGTTCAAGGCGGGAGAGAAAGAGTGCTACTATGTTGCTGAAGTGTTCCTTTGTTTTCTTATTCAGTTTAGCTTAGATTGATTTAATTATGTGGGATATGCACAGCTAGAGCAACTTTTCGCTGAACATTTAGCTTCGAATTTATACACGATCGCCCCACTTGATGTTTCACCCAGCCATCCTCATCCCTCCTCCAATCCATCCACACCACGCACAGGTGTACCCATGATTAGATGGTATAGGTTACGGGGTATAGTTTTAGTTTTACATGGATGAATGCATCAACCTCTACCCACCGCTACTGACACCCCACCCCACCCTCCCAACTCTTCCCCGTTCCCAGACCTGATTGTGTGTGTGTGTTTCGATTTTTTTTTTTTTTCCTTATTCACGTTGACTTCTTCCTAATGAATTGGTTTTCCTCCTAAATTGCCTATCATGTCTACATTTGATACCCGGATAAGCCAACATTTTAGTGGTGGTGGTAGGGATGGGTTTTTTTTTTTCTGGAATTGCTTCATGTGTCTCAAGACAAGTCCTGTGTCGTGTAAGATTGTTGTTGCCGAGAGGCTTTGGTGACGTCACTGCTTTTTCTGTGATCTATGACGTCATCTGTTCCTGTCAACTTCTTGCCCCGTCTTCGCTGAATGTGTGTAGATCTAGACCCAATAGCCTATCAAAGTGTTTACGAGTAAGTTCAGAAAGTATACTTTTCTGCTTTTGTGTGTGTGTGCGTGTGTTTGGGGGGGTGGGGTAGGAAGATTGGCATGGTTATGTACATACATATTGATTTTTGTGTGTGTGCATGTGGGTTTATGAGTGCGGGTATATTATGTACCTGTGTGAGCATGTTGATTGTGTGAACTTGTGTGCAGGCGTTTGCTTGTTCGAGAGTACGAGAGCATGTGATCGCGCAGGTACGTGCGCAAGCCTTTGTGTACGAGTGCAAGGCTCATGGTTGTGGTTTTGTATCATGTTATGAGTTGTGTGTGTGTGCTACCAGTGGTTTTGTGTCATGTATGTGTAGTGTGCCACCGTGTTGTTTTGTATGATGTATGTGTAGTGTACCACCGTGTTGTTTTGTATTATGTATGTGTAGTGTGTGCCACCGTGTGGTTTGTATTATGTATGTGTAGTGTGTGTGCCACCATGTGGTTTTTGTATCATGTATGTGTAGTGTGTGTGCCACCGTGTGGTTTTTGTATCATGTATGTGTAGTGTGTGCCACCGTGTGGTTTTTGTATCATGTGTGTTGTGTGTGCCACCGTGTGGTTTTTGTATCATGTATGTGTTGTGTGTACTACCTGTGGTTTTGTATCATGTGTGTTGTGTGTGCCAAACCCTGTGGTTTTTGTATCATGTATGTGTAGTGTGTGCCACCATGTGGTTTTTGTATCATGTATGTGTAGTGTGTGCCACCGTGTGGTTTTTGTATCATGTGTGTTGTGTGTGCCACCGTGTGGTTTTTGTATCATGTATGTGTTGAGTGTGCCACCATGTGGTTTTTGTATCATGTATGTGTTATGTGTGCCGCCATGTGGTTTTTGTATCATGTATGTGTTATGTGTGCCACCATGTGGTTTTTGTATCATGTATGTTTTGTGTGTGCCACCATGTGGTTTTTGTATCATGTATGTGTTGAGTGTGCCACCATGTGTTTTTGTATCATGTATGTGTTGTGTGTGCCACCGTGTGGTTTTGTATCATGTATGGTTGTTGTGCCACCGTGTTGTTTTGTATCATGTATGTGTAGTGTTGTACCCCGTGTTGTTTTGTATCATGTATGTGTAGTGTGTACCACCGTGTGGTTTTTGTATCATGTAATGTGTTGTGTGTACCACTGTGTGGTTTTGTATCATGTATGCGTTGTGTGTACCACCGTGTGGTTTTGTATCACGTATGTGTAGTGTGTGTGCCCCATGTGGTTTTGTTTTCATGTATGTGTTGTGTGTTCCACCGTGTGGTTTTTGTATCATGTGTGTTGTGTGTGCCACCGTGTGGTTTTGTATCATGTATGTGTTGTGTGTACCACCGTGTGGTTTTGTATCATGTATGTGTTGTGTGTGCTACCCGTGGTTTTGTATCATGTATGTGTTGTGTGTACCACCGTGTGGTTTTTGTATCATGTATGTGTTGTGTGTACCACCGTGTGGTTTTGCATCATGTATGTGCAGTGTGTACCACCGTTTTGGTTTTGAATCATGTATGTATAGTGTACCACCGTGTGGTTTTGTATCATGTATGTGTTGTGTGTGCTACCTGTGGTTTTTGTATCATGTATGTGTTGTGTGTACCACCGTGTGGTTTTTGTATCATGTATGTGTTGTGTGTACCACCGTGTGGTTTTTGTACCATGTATGTGTTGTGTGTGCCACCATGTGGTTTTTGTTTTCATGTATGTGTGAGTGTGCCACCGTGTTGTTTTGTATCATGTATGTGTAGTGTGTACTACCGTGTGGTTTTGTATCATGTATGTGTTGTGTGTGCCACCCTGTACCCCCCCCCCCCCCCCCCCCCCCCCCCCCCCCGTTTTTCCGAGATCAGTATGGGTGCATGCATGCATACGTGCATGCTGTGTATGTGTGTGCCTGTTTTGTTCGGGGATGTGGGGTGGGGGTTACAAGGTCCATGTGGAAATTTCACACCGTTAAGTGTTGATGCTCGACTTCCCCGTGTCCCATTGAATTCGTCTCTGCACTTCCTTCACACTGCAAAGAACATTCATCATTTTATTTGGTAGGAAGTTGTGCACTCTGTACATGTTCGCGTCTGTGTGTGAATAGTGTCCTGTACTATGCTCCTTTCATTAAAAGACAGCAGTGTGTGTGTGTGTGTATGTATGTATGCGCATGTGCGTGCGTGCTCGAGAGTGTGCATGAATGCGTATGCATGCATGTTCACTTACACACATGTGTGTGTTCGTGTGTGTTCCACACGTACCTTAAAGTCTTTTTACGTGCTATTAATCCTCCTTGTGATCTTGTGACAAAGCCCCTAGAAAGCCAACCACCACAATGCATGAGAGTGGGAGTGGAGACAAGTATGACTGAGCTAATGGACATCCCGTCAAGCGCAGGAAGAAGCAGAAGCAGGAGAATGAAAGCATCATGCTGGACAGACGAACGAATAGAACAAACGCAGTTACATGGGAAGCGACATCGTTTCGACCGCGGATCCTCTACGGGTAAGACAAACAGAAGAGCGTGTTTGTTCGAGTACAAGAGTACGTACAAGTCACACGTGTGGACAGTCGGCACCGGGTCCGGTGTGTGTCATTTCTGTGGGGCACAGAAGTAGATAATTTACATGAAAGGTAAAGGGGAATGTGTCATGCATATATGTACCAGTATGCAATTAACAATTATACAATGAACATGAGTTGCATTTGTTGAATTGTAGTAACCTGTTTAATGTCAGTGTGTCTCTTGGAATGAAACTTTTTGTTGTAGAATACTAACCACTGTACTGTCTTGTGCATTCATATGGAAAAAAATTTAAAAAATAACCTATGATTTCATTTTCAACTTCCTCTTCACCTAAATGTAGACTCACTGTCCTTCACTAACCCAATTTAATACTTTTTTTCCCTTTCAAAATAAAATTTTCAACTCATTTTACTGCTTTTGTGTTAAATTCATCCAGTGTCGTGGGTGCATGAGTGCTTACCTCAGATGTCCAAGTGCGTTTCTACTTTTGTTCATGATTTCAAAGGATTTATAGGCTCAGATGCCATTACACCTGGTTGTACAAATCTCTGTCGGTGCATTGAAGTCTGCATTTGATGCCAGCCAAAGATGGGGGCCGGAATAGCTCAGTGGTAGAGCGCCAGACTCGTAATCTTGGTGATTCTGGGGTTGCGGGTTTGAGTCTCCGCCGGGCCGTTCGGTACAGAGGGATTTTTCCCTTGGAGTTAACATGGTTCCGACTCCATTTCCCATACAGTTCTTTGAATGAGACTATAAACTGAGGTTCCGTGTGTGAACGCACGCATAACATCTTACACACCGTAAAATCCCATCACCAACTTTCGGAGAAGAGAGGACAGTTTGGCCGTTGGTATGGGATGTCACGTTACACATAGCATGCACCTTCCCTGAAGTTGGAGTATGGCCGCCTTCAGGGCGGGATTAAAAAAAATAAGGTCATACACACAAATTCCACTCCCTTTGTTGGGTAGATGGGATTAATCCTAGTCTGTCTATACGGAGGGTGCCCACAGGAGTATCGGCCTGCGTATGCACAAAACACACACACACACACACTGCCAAAGCATTTTTTTCTCCTTTCTTCTGCCTCCTCTTCCATGCTTCTCAATGACATTGCTCACTCTGCTCATTATGGCTTCCACACACAAAGCCAGCTCGTCTCTCATAGCCTCAGCACCAACAGTCAACACAGAACAAATGCCAAATCTTCCCGAAGGCAACCCATCAGAGGAGACACTGCACTGCTACTAATTTGGGTCCAGTGGTGTTCAGTAGAGCCCGTTCCGATGCAGGATAAGCAGGACACCACATACTATGCTCTCTTCTGACCACATCAATTGCTGAGCCAGCATGAACCACCTCCACAGTGTCCACTCTATCCATTCAACTACAGTCCCTAGAAATCCTTCATTAGGGGCAATAAAAGTGGGGGGGGTTTTGTGTGTGTTTTTTTCTTTCTTTTTTTCAATGGCCAACCAGGCTGGCTCACAGAAAATATTTTGGTTAACAAGAAAAAAAAGTTGCAGATATTGAAACCCGACAGACCTTGTTTTTTTTTCCGACTGACACTAGAGTCTTCAGTTTAAGAACACACACACACACACACACACACACACACACACACACACGCTCTGTGACACACCACACAAATGCATGGGGATATCATTGATAATGAACTGTTTGCCAAGCGATCTTTGATATCAGCAAGTGAACCCAAAAAGGAGAGGTACTTTTCGTATGATCACTAATCGCTTTCCTTCCTAGATCCTTGGTTCATGAAAAAAAATAGTGTCTTTTGACACAATACTGGACAAGAATGCTAAAGGCGAAATGGTGTCTTGACATAATACTGATGAGGATGCTGGAGGTAAAATGGCGTCTTTCGACATAATACTGTGCATTATGGAGTGTCAGCTGTAACACATTGACATAGGTGTCTGACTAGTTTGAGCATGTCTATGTGACTAGTTTGAGCTTATCTATGTGACTAGTTGCTCAAACTATCCATAAATCCTTCTCTTTTCCTTTTTTTTTTTCCTTTCTACATCATCCTAACCTTTTATGCAAGGTTTTGTTTTGTTTTGTTTTTGGAGGGGGGGGGGGGGGGGCGGGAGGAGGGGGGGTGCTCATTATATTGCATATGCCATGGAGTCTCTTCGTCTTTAAATGGCAAGATTAGAAAGATGCAACCACTACAGACCATTTTGCAGGCTGCACAACTCTTGATTGTTTCTAATTAATTAAAGCAGTATGAAAGCCTCACATCATTAAGAATGAGGAGTCTAACAACAGATACGGGTCCAGGTAAGCTAAACTACACTGTGCAAGACACACACACACACACACACACACACACACACACACACACACACATGCCCACACACACACACCACACACATGCACACACACACACACACATGCACACACACACACACACACACACACCACACACACACAACACATGCACACACACACACACACACACATGCACAACACACACACACACACACACACACACACACACACACACACACAGTTTTCACTTTGAATACATTTAACGTCTCCAACAGTCATGGACCATCAGTTTCCATACAAATCATAACTTTGAACATGAAACATTTCATTCTTTTTAGCCATCTAAGATATTGAGTTTACCATACAATTTTCAAAATTCCAGTCCAATTTAGAATAAGGTGGGGGTGGAACTGTGTGTATGTGTGGGGGAGTTGGGGAAGGGGGCTGAAGTAGAGGGCTCACCCTTTCAAACAAGCAGTCTGTGGGAAACATTGCCCAATAGTAATACTCAGAGTATTTGCAGGAAGAACAAGTCAGTCCATCAACAAAGCTAACCATTCAAGATCAACATTTTCTCGCATCCTTAGCTACATAATCATCATCACTATAAGTATAATGTCACCCATCATCATCATCATTACTGCAAGTTATCACCATCATCATCATCATCATTACTGCAAGTTATCACCCATCATCATCATCATCATCATTGCTGCAAGTTATCACCCATCATCATCATCATCATTACTGCAAGTTATCACCCATCATCATCATCATTGCTGTAAGTTATCACCCATCATCATCATCATTACTGCAAGTTATCACCCATCATCATCATCATCATTACTGTAAGTTGCGGCCTCCGCCACCCTGCCACCGCCGGTCGTTGTCATCATTGTCATTTTGTCACATTCAGCCTCCTGAAATACAGATGGAAGAATTCAGCTCAATTTATTTTCTTCCTCATTTTCTTCTCCCATGTTCCTGTCTCTCTTGGACAAAGTCTGCGTTCCGCTGCAGTGACCCCGTCATCCCTTGCAGTCTTTTCTTTTTTCTTTTTTTTTTTTGGAGATCCACTGCACTAGGTCAAATCGGGTGCCTCAAGGCATTAAGGATAAGTCAGGACTAGCAAGTCTGGACTGGGTTGGGGGGAATCCACTGCACTAGGTCAAATCGGGTGCCTCAAGGCATTAAGGATAAGTCAGGACTAGCAAATCTGGACTGGGTTGGGGGGGGGGGGGGGGGGATCCACTGCACCAGGTCAAATCGGGTGCCTCAAGGCATTAGGATAAGTCAGGACTAGCAAGTCTGGACTGGGTTGGGGGGGATCCACTGCACCAGGTCAAATCAGGTGCCTCAAGGCATTAAGGATAAGTCAGGACTAGCAAGTCTGGATCGGGTTAAGCGTTCAGTACCTCATTCTTCCATGTAGATTTACAATTTGTACAGACAGGTGAGGAGTTGGCGACCATCCGTTGTTCTCAGTCTGGAGATGGTGGTGATGTCCGCTAATCGCCACTTTGGGAGTAAGTCGGTCGTCTTGCCAGGAAGAAGGCTTAGGGAAGAGAGCGGTTCCCTCCTGATACATCAAAAGAGAAGAGAGCGGTTCCCTCCTGACACATCAAAAGAGAAGAGAGCGGTTCCCTCTGACACATCAAAAGAGAAGAGAGCGGTTCCCTCCTGAAACATCAAAAGAGAAGAGAGCAGTTCCCTCCTGACACATCAAAAGAGAAGAGAGCGGTTCCCCCTGACATATCAAAAGAGAAGAGAGCGGTTCCTCCTGACACATCAAAAGAGAAGAGAGCGGTTCCCTCCTGACACATCAAAAGAGAAGAGAGCGGTTCCCCCCTGACACATCAAAAAAGAAGAGAGCGGTTCCCTCCTGACATATCAAAGAGAAGAGAGCGGTTCCCTCCTGACACATAAAAAGGGAAGAGAGCGGTTCCTCCTGACACATCAAAAGAGAAGAGAGTGGTTCCCTCCTGACACATCAAAAGAGAAGAGAGCGGTTCCCTCCTGACACATCAAAAGAGAAGAGAGCGGTTCCCTCCTGACACATCGAAAGAGAAGAGAGCGGTTCCCTCCTGATACATCAAAAGGAAGAGAGCGGTTCCCCTCCTGACACATCAAAGCTGTGGTCAGAAGGTTCAGTCCACACCCTAAAACTGCTGCTGGTGTACTTTGCAACAGGAATGAGCATATTTTCTACAAAGAGTGTGTACAAATTCCAAATTGCTGCAAAGGTATTGGGAGGGAAAAAAAGGTGGGGGGGTGCATTCACTTCATTTCCATCTGCCATTGCACTACAGAGGCTTCTTCTGCGTAATAAAAAACCTGATTTTGTATTAACTACAATAAACATGGTTCTTATTTTTCATATCAACTGCAATAATTGTGGGTTCTTTTTAACATAAACTACTTTCAAACCCGATTCATCTGCATACCTTGGCACAAAGTCATTCATTCTTGGTCGTTTGTTTTTTTTAATGTTTCTGGGCATGCTGTCAAAAAAAAGCACAGTATGTGCCCTTTCACACATAGAAGTTAGCAAGAGTTGTTGCTCTTTGGTCAAGGCCTCTGCAATGGTTACATCCGCAAGTGCAATAACAGCTCAAGAACTTCATCTCTACAATTCTTTTTCTCATTCATTTCTTCTACTTAACTGCATTCAGATTTTCGGCAATCATGTGTACAAAATTCAGTGAAATTATGTGCATAATTCTATGAGTTCAGATTTCAAGCCCATGGTGTGTAGCACATGTGCACAATTCTACAAGTCAGACTTCAAGGTTGCAGTGTAGCACATGTGCACAATTCTACAAGTCAGACTTCAAGGTCACAGTGTAACACATGTGCACAATTCTACAATCAGACTTCAAGGTTGCAGTGTAGCACATGTGCACAATTCTACAAGTCAGACTTCAAGGTTGCAGTGTAGCACATGTGCACAATTCTACAAGTCAGACTTCAGGTTGCAGTGTAGCACATGTGCACAATTCTACAATCAGACTTCAAGTCCACAGTGTAGCAAGTGTACACAATTCTACAACCAGACTTAAGTCCACGGTGTAGCAAATGTACACAATTCTACAGACTTCAAGTCCTCATTGTAGCAAGTGTACACAATTGTACAATCAGACTTCAAATCCACAGTGTAGCAAATGTACACAATTCTACAAGTCAGATTTCAAGCCCACAGTGTCGCGCATGTGCACACATGGGCAAAACCTTTTTTTTTTTAAACGGAAAGCAGAAAGATGGGGGAATCCAAGGGACTGGGTCAAAGGGTCAGGGAGGGAAGCCCCTGAAGCTGAAGGGTTTCTGTTCTTTCGACAGGTATGATCTGGGCATCTGGAGGCAGCTTATTTCCTTGTTACCTAGCAATCCACAAGACCTCCACTGCTACAAGCTGACATTGCTAGAGAACAGAATACACAGGAGTTCACTGAACACAAGGTGCCAAGGCACAGGATGCTGGGGGCCTGGAGAAGTTAGTTGTTAATATGTTTTGCATTCATCAGCTGTGAAATGAGAACACTGTCAAATCTTTATTTTTAAAAAAATCATTATCATTTTTATGTTAACCAGAATTTTGTGCACCAACCCAATCTCCAGTAAGCTTTGTGAAAAAAACCAAAAAAACAGGTGAGGAGGAAGAAGCTACTCCGCCAAACTGAATGCAAGTATTAACTAGTATATAAATGTGAAAGGTTTTTCTATCATACAAGATTGACAATAACATCGGCTGCCTTTAATTATTAAAGTTGAAAATATGTGCCACGCCCACCATACCTTTCCCCAGACCCTCTGTACAGAGTGAAAGCAAATCCAGAGAGAAGAGAGAACGTTCATATTTTTGCATATCTCTACTATTTTGTTTATTTCTTTCTCCAAATGCCAGAAGTGTTGCACAACGTTGATGATGGTTGCAGTCACGATGCTCTGAACAACCCCCACTGTAGTGGTCTTTCAACACCATCCACGGAAAGCTTCGTCCTGCCCATCAACACTATCACTGTCAGGGCATCTAATTTTCATCCTTTCTAGTTTTCAGCTTTTCGAAACTAGGGTGGGGATAGCAAAAGTATCCTCATTCAGCAGAACGAACAGCATCTGTATCGTGATTATTGGCTAACAGAGCAGTCACTCACATGATGGACTGAACATGGTGCTGAAGAAGATATAATTTGGCAACAAAAAAAAAAAAAAAGTGGGGGCCGGATAGCTCAGTTGGTAGAGCCCCGGACTCGTGATCCTGCGGTTGCGGGTCGAATTTCGGTATAGGGGATTTTTCCCTCGGAGTTAACATTGGTTCTGACTCCATTCCCCATATAGTCCTTCGAATGAGACTATAAACCAAGGTTCCATGTGTGAAACTCACGCATAACATCTTGCACACACGTAAAATCCCATCACCAACTTTCGGAAGAGAAGGCCAGTTTGGCCGTTGGTATGGATGACACGTGACACATAGCATGCACCTTCCCGGAAGTGGAGTATGGCTGCCTTATGGCGGAATAAAAAAGGGTCATAAACACAAAACTCCACTGCTGGCTATACGGGAGTGTCCGCAGGAGTATCAGCCTGCGTACGTGAGAGAGAGAGAGATTTGGCAAAAACATGTATCAGCTCATGGATGGAGAGTTCAGGGTGTCTTTACCAACACATTAAAATGAAAAAATAGACCCTGACCTATGGTAATGTCTGGATCTCCTAAACAATAAGTAAGTCACATTCCAATTTATGGCCATTCCAGACGATGTTTCACTCATGACACACAGACTTCAGGCTATGGTGTAACACAGTATGCACAATCCTACAGACTTCAGGACACGGTGTAACGCAGTGTGCACAATCCTACAATCAGACCTCAGGTCACGGTGCAACATGTGTGCACAATCCTACAATCAGACCTCAGGTCACGGTGCAACATGTGTGCACAATCCTACAGACTTCAGGCCATGGTGTAACAAGTGTGCACAATCCTACAGACTTCAGGACACGGTGTAACACAGTGTGCACAATCCTACAATCAGACTTCAGGCCCACTGTGTAACATGTGTGCACAATCCTACAGACTTCAAGGCCATGGTGTAACACAGTGTGCACAATCCCACAAACAGACCTCAGGTCACGGTGCACCATGTGTGCACAATCCTACAGACTTCAAGGCCATGGTGTAGCACATGTGTGCACAATCCTACAGCCAAATTTCAAGGCCATGGTGTAACACATGTGTGCACAATCCTACAGACTTCAAGGCCATGGTGTAACATGTGCACAATCCTACCCGACTTCATGGCCATGGTGTAACGCAGTGTGCACAATCCTACAATCAAACTTCAGGCCATGGTGTAACACATGTGTGCACAATCCTACAGACTTCATGGCCATGGTTTTAACGCAGTGTGCACAATCCTACAATCAAACTCAGGCCATGGTGTAAAACATGTGTGCACAATCCTACAGACTTCATGGCCATGGTGTTTAAAGCAGTGTACACAATCTACAATCAGTCTTCAGGCCATGGTGGTAACACGTGTGCTCAATCCTACAGACTTCAAGGCCATGGTGTAACGCAGTGTGCACAAAACCTACAATCAAACTTCAGGCCATGGTGTAACGCAGTGTGCACAATCCTACAGTCAGTCTTCAGGCCATGGTGTAACACGTGCGCACATCCTACAGACTTCAAGGCCATGGTGTAACACGTGTGCACAATCCCACAGTCAGTCTTCAGGCATGGTGTAACACAATGTGTGCACAATCCTACAGACTTCAAGGCCATGGTGTAACACCGTGTGCACAATCCTACAGTCAGTCTTCAGGCCATGGTGTAACACATGTGCGCAAATCCTACAGTCAGTCTTCAGGCCACAGTGGTAGCACATGTGTGCACAATCCTACAGTCAGACTTCATGGCCATGGTGTAACACATGTGTGCACAATCCTACAGTCAGTCTTCAGGCCATGGTGTAAACGTGTGTACAATCCTACAATCAAACTTCAGGCCATGGTGTAACACATGTGTGCACAATCCTACAGTCAGTCTTCAGGCCATGGTGTAACGTGTGTACAATCCTACAATCAAACTTCAGGCCATGGTGTAACACATGTGTGCCCCAATCCTACAGTCAGACTTCAGGCCATAGTGTAACACATGTTGTGCACAATCCTACAGACTTCAAGGCCATGGTGTAACACATGTGTGCACAATCCTACAGTCAGACTTCAGGCCATGGTGTAACGTGTGTACAATCCTACAATCAAACTTCAGGCCATGGGGTAACACATGTGTGCACAATCCTACAGTCAGTCTTCAGGCCATGGTGTAACGTGTGTACAATCCTACAATCAGAGTTCAGGCCGTGGTGTAGCACATGTGTGCACAATCCTACCACCAGATTAGAATACTGCAAGATCAGAAACGAACCACAGCAAACTTTTCTCTTTCCATTTAATTCTCTTGCTTTTTTCCCTCTTCCCCCTTCCCCTCCCAACTGCACATGCATACAACAGGTAAGATAATTCTGAAGAAAACAGAGCAAATTCATGCTAAATAAGATAAGATACAAATGAAAACAAAATGAAATGAATAAAATCAAATCAAATAAAACAAAACAAAAAAAGTAAAGAGAATAAAATATAATGAAATAAAATAGAATTGATAAAATAAAATAAAATGAAATAAAGGAAATACCCAAAGAAAAGACCGTCTTCATCCTCCCGTTCCCAGAACTGTGTGCTCAACTCGGCATCATCAATTATCATCATCTCTACCTCCATCATCATCATCACCATCATTATAACTTTTATCTCATATAACCAAGTTTTACAATGTGACTGCAGCAGGATCTTCTAATTCCATCATAAGGGGATCACATTCTTTACCATCTTCATCATCCCCACCATCATCATCATCAATATAACTTTATCTAAAATAACCAAATTTACAATGTGACTGCAGCAGGACTTTCTCATTTCATCACCGTGAGTCATCGCATTCTTTACCGTCCATCTTCATCATCATCATCATTGTCATCGTTATCGCCTTCATCATCATCCAACTGCACACACATCAGTCACATCTCTTCAGAAACCATCCACTGATTTTTTTTCTTTCCGTTTCAGTTTAACAACCCAAAACAAAAAACCTAGGTAACGAATCAACTGTCATCTTTATTATCATCATCCTCCAATCATCACCGTCATCATTGTAACACACCAACATGCATGCCACAAAACCAACACAAAGGTCTTTTTAAATATTCTGCTTTCACAACTGAGCCCAGCAGCAGGTCAGCAGCACAGTGGTGGCCTTTCATGTTGGGTTTGTCCTTATCACAGTGATCACGTCACAGTCGGCCTGTGGTCAGCTGAAGGCCTTAGCAGCGCTTCCTTCAGGTCCGGGTCCTGCGTCAAGTCAGCAGGCACTCTCCCTCTGCTGTCTGGCAGATTGGCGGCCCCTGGGGGAGCCGTCACCAGAATTCTGGCAGACTCTGCATTGCCTTGTTCTGCAGCCTGTGGACACAACAGCAACAAGCAGTTCACCTGTTTGTATTAAACTTGTCCAGTTTGTCAACACACAACAACAAGCAGTTCACTGTTTGTATTAACTTGTCCAGTTTGTCAACACACAACAAGAAGCAGCTCACCTGTTTGTATTAACTTGTCCAGTTTGTCAACACAGAACAACAAGCAGTTCACCTGTTTGTATAAACTTCTCCAGTCTGTGAACACACAACAACAAGCTTACTTGTTCTTTATAAACACAGACAACACAGCTCTTCTCTGACACACACAGCTGTATTCATACATGGATTGACCAGGTCATGGTGTTGTTTTCCCTTGACCAGGTCATGTTTGTTTTCCATTGACCAGGTCATGGTGTTTTTTTTTCCATTGACCAGGTCATGGTGTTTGTTTTCCATTGACCAGGTCCTGGTGTTTGTTTTCCATTGACCAGTCATGGTGTTTGTTTTCCATTGACCAAGTCATGGTGTTTGTTTCCATTGACCAAACATGGTGTTTGTTTTCCATTGACCAGGTCATGGTGTTTGTTTTCCATTGACCAGGGCATTGTGTTTGTTTTCTACTGGGCCAAGTCATGGTGTTTCTTTTCCCCTGGACCAAGTCACAGTGTTTATTTCTATTGACCAAGTCCCTGGTGTTTCTTTTCCACTGACCAAGTCACAGGTTTATTTCTATGACCAAGTCATTTGGGGTTTCTTTTCCCCTGACCAAGTCATGGTATTTATTTTCCACTGACCAAGTCATGGGATTTATTTTCCACTGACCAGGTCATGGTGTTTGTTTTCCACTGACCAAAATCATGGTATTTATTTTCCATTAACCAAGTCATGGTGTTTATCTTCCACTGACCAGTCATGGTGTTTTCTTTTCCATTGACCAAGTCATGGTATTTCCATTGACCAAGTCATGGTATTTCTATTGACCAAGTCATGGTGTTTATCTTCCACTGACCAAGTCGGGGTATTTATTTCCCATTGCCCAAGGTCATCTAGTGATTTCACATGACAACGCAGGGGATAACCTGGCCAAACATTGGTTTTCCATTTTTAACCGAAAAAGTCAGTGCTTTTTCCATGGCAAACATGGTATTAAAATTTTATTTACTCAACCAAGCATGGTCCCTTATTTTCCAGGCCAAACAGGTTTTAACATTTACTTTACAAGTCTGGTGACTATTTCCACGGGCCCAAAACATGTATTTAAAATTTTTACCCCCAGAGGTTTAAATTACTGGCCAAACTGTATTTATTAAATTACAAGTCATGGGCACCAGGGCCAACAGAACCATTTTTCTTGCCCAAATCGGGGTTGGACCCCCCCTGATCAGAGAACAACCTGCAACCCCTAAAAACCAAGGTAAAATAAGCAGGAGGCAGAACTTGAAATTTCTGAAGTAAGAGAAACAGGCGAAACCTTTTAAACAAACCATAAGAAAGTCACACAATTTTGTAACCTTTACTTCCTAAAAAACAGCTTTTTTTTAAAGTTAAGAAATCTTACAAATTAAAAATAGAAACCGGAACCAACACAATCCCTAATCATGGCGGGCACCAGCTGGTGCCCCAAGAACCCCAAAAAGGAATGAAAGAGGCGGGACCAGTCAAAACAGAAAGGGGTGGCCCATAGGAAACAACCAGGTTTTTGTGGACAGCCTTTCTAAATTTAAAATAAAGATAATTTTAGGGAGGGTGGTGGGGGGGGGGGGGGGGGGGGGGGGGGGAGGGGGGGGGGGGGAAAAAGCGCAGGCCAACACTCAACTGCCTCTGTAGTAAGACTTGGAAAAGGGATTTGGACTTAGGAGTGGGGGGGGGGGGCCCAGGTTGGCTTTAGAATAGACCCACTGCCTGCATCATTTCTTAAGGGCGACTAAGGCGGACCCTCGCCCCGAGTTAAATGGTTTGCGTAGGCTAACAACCCTGCCGTAAAAAGGACGTTACAGAAAGCATCGACGAAATGAACCAAAGCATTCACCTGGGCAATGAAGGGGTCTCCACCGGAGACTTATACGCAGTGCAGTGAAAGCCGAAAGGAAGCTGCGGGCCGACTCCCTTCTAACACCCAGGACAACAATGAATACCCCCAGGGAACATCAGGACGATGTTTGAAACAGGAAAAACCAACCCAAATGCAAGAGAGATGAAAACTACAAAAATCGAGTGCAAGGACTGAGTGAAAAGGGGCTACAATCAGACAGCTGAGACTTTCATCTGGAGAACAGCGCTGAACTCAGGAAAACACAGAAGATGGAGCCCCCACCCCTGAGGTGTGGCCCTTGCTGGCCCCGGAGGCACAAGGGCACAATCATGGGATGGGACCTCAACTCCCGCATCATCACAGCCAAGTTACCCGAGAAAATCATCAGGCAACACCCACCACGCTATGCTCCCACCAATGATCGGAAGAAGAGAAGAAAGATGGACTTCTACCAGCAACAAACAGAACAGGATGCCCAAAAGAGGAGCAAAGACATAACCATACTGAGGGGAGATTTTAACGCCCAAAATCAAAGGGGGGACAACACAGGCTACGAGGACATCATGGGACCCGGACTGGGACAGATGAACGAGAATGGTGAGCCGTTTGCAGACTGTGTGCCCGAACCAGCGGGATAGGAGGAGCATCTCCCACAAAAGCGATCCACAGGCCACATGGAGATCCCGAACATGTATAAAAAACCAGTTTACCCATTGCATTAGCCGCAATTCGGGGTCATGGAGGATATACGAGGAAAAGGTCTGACGTTGTCATCAACCACCCCTCTTTTAACACATGAGACTTCCCCTCAAGAGATTCACCAACACCAACAACACACGTACAAGTAAAAGGGTCGGATGCTCCGGAACAGGGACACACAAGCGCATTCCGATCGCCTTTTCCAACGGGTTTCCAGCCGCTAAAGAGCTGATAGAAGACTGAGATGGACATCGAGCACAGTGGGAACACGCAAAAAGCTCTGGCATGACACATGTGAAGAGTCCGGGCAAGAAAAGGGCCCCCACCAAAAAGAAGATCTCTGCGACACCATCCACAAGTTGGAAACAAGGAGAGAGAAGAAAGCTACACTAAACAACGACCGAACACGGCACTAGGGCAAAGGCACAGGAAAGCACACAGCAGCGAACGGAGAAAAAAGAAGACTCAAGAAGACAAAGGGACTACTTTAAACCGACCTGGCAGCCAAGCAGAGGCACCCCGGACAGGGAATCTAAAAGGACCTTACCTGTTGACCAAGAACTGCGGTAAGTTCCAGCAACGACACCATTTGAAGACAAGAACAAAAACCCATGACAACAACCGAGGAACACTGAAACGATGGCAAACCTTGGGGGAAGTGCTGAACCGCCCCGCCCCGATGCACCACAATACCCACCTTCAGAGACAGACCTGCCATCAGCTTGACAAACCTCAAAGGCAGAGTCAAGAAGCCATAAAGACTCAGAAAAATGGAGGCTCAGGGCGGACAGATACCGCAGAAGCCACAAGGACATAGAGACAGCTTTTCAACATGCTATACAGCCTCTTCAGCAAGATCGGGAAAAGGGAAAAGGGGACCGTCATGAAAGAAGATCGTCATAAAGCTGCCGAAGAAAGGAGACCTCAGGGACTGCAGCAACTACGAGGATCATGCTCCTGAAACGCCAGACAGGTTCTCAACGGGGTTCAAATGGAGAGAATAAAAGAGGCTGTCGACCCCAAGCCCCGGAGCGCAGCAGGCTTCCGGCAGAAAAAATCATGGTCCGACCAATCGCCACCTGCGCATCACGGGACACCCGCTGGATTTGGAACCCCCCCTTTACATCAATTTCATAGATTATGAAAGGCTTTCGACAGTGTGGACAGAGAGATCTGTGGAAGCTGCTGAGGCTACGGATCCCCAATCTTTCTCCCTCATCCGGGCACCTACCAGGACATGAAACTGCAGGATTGCCCACGCCGGCCACCTTCCGAAAGTTCGAGGGAAGACGAGTTCGGCAGGAATGCCTGCTGTCCTTTTCCTTTTCCCCCTGGTCATTGACTGGACATAAGGACCACTACAACAGGCAGAAACAACGTTACATGACACTTTTGGACGCAGCTCGACGACCTTGACTTCGCTGACGACCTGGCGTCCTGTACAACAGCCACACCAGATGCAGGAAAAGGGCCCACCGCTTGGGAAACCACATCAGCCGGACGTCCAAGATAACAGGAAAAGACCGAGTGATAAAATCAACACCACTCCCAAAACACCATCACAGTCGATGGGAGCCCATGGGGAGGTGGAGTCTTTCGTCTACCGGGGAAGCGTGTTGACCAACGGGAGGCATGGACCGAGACGTCACAGCCAAATCGAAAGGGGCAAGAGCAGCTTTCGTCATGCTCAAGAACTTTGGGCATCTGGAGGATCAGTAAGACCAAATCCGCATCTCAACTCAATGTGAAATCAGTTCGCTTAGGGAAACGAGACGTGGCGACACAAGACGAGGGCAACAAAAGATTCAGACATTCTCAACACCTGTCTGAGGCATCTCAAAATCCGATGGCAGAAAAGGGTCCGAAACGAAGATTGTGGGAGCGTGCGGGCAGGAACAGTGGCCGCATACGCGAAGGAAGGGGGCTGGATCGGAACCCCTCAGGAAGCCAGCATCAACCAACGCCAAGCCCTGACCTGGACCCGCAGGGAAGAGAGAAAGAGGGGCCCGGGCCCGGGCAACAGTGGGACGAGAACTGAGCGGAGTTGAACAACAGAGGAAAAACTGGACTGGAATGCCCAGAACAGCCAGAACAGAGTGCGATGGGGGAAGGGTCGTTGAGGGCCTATGCTCCACCGGGAGCGACGGGCATAATAAAAAAAAAAAAATGGGGGGGGGGGGGGAGGAGGGAAGGGGAGGGGGAAGGGGGAGGGGGAGGGGGGAGTTAAAAGGGGTGAAAAAACTGGAACATGAAATTAAGAAATATATAACCAAAAAATTACTCCCTGTGCTGATTCTTGGCATGTGGGGGGGCCATCAGCTCTGTGGGGATTGTGTATTTTTTTAAGTATCGCACACCCAGGAAGAATTTGTCCCCCCCCCCCCCCCCTCCTGATTCCATCATTCCCCAAACAAACGTCCATTCTGCAGTCGAGTGCAGCAGCATTTAGGCTCCATGAAAAGGGTCCTTACAAGGTGTTGTCTTTGGTTCGACGCTCTTGAACTTTTTGGCGATCTCCGAACTGAGACGCTTCTTAAAAAAGCGGGATGCATGGTCGGCTGCGGCTAAGAGCGATGTTGTGCCGCAAAAATCGGCCACCAAGCTTCAGCCCAAATTTAAACCTTTCCCAATTCCCTCTTTGAGGTGTCTACAGTCTGAAAAAACTGTGGGGATGCGAGGATTCGCGCGTTAAGGAATCGATGTGCTTGCGTGACTAAAGGGTGACGCTTACACCACCACCCCGCCAGGGAAAATTGGAAGTCGACTCGAAAGTGGTCACACCGTGAAAATTTACCTTTAGGCGAGGTCATATGCAGGGGACTTTCCGAGTATTCTTTCGGAATTTGACCAAGTTTTTTCTTTTTCGCATCTTGCCAAACTTTTACTCATGTTTCGAATTTTGGGTAGCTAAACTCAAAAGACCCAAACTTCGCTGATGGTATAAGATGTGAAACGAACTGCGCATGACCGGAAACGCTTCTGAAGTTTAAACTGGTTATATGCACGGGCGTGCGTATCTGTACATAAGCTGATTTTTTGGGTCCGTTTTTTTTGTTTTTTTTAAAACTTTCAATGCATAATTTTTGGCTAAATGCGAAGGGGCTAAGATTATCACTTGCGTAATAAATTACGCGAAATGCGTAATGGTTGGCAGGTCTGGCCCGGAGGTCACCCGGGACACATGATAAATTTGGGCCAAAGAATTGAACCATTCTCTACGTTTGATCAAAATGAAAGCAAGAGGGGAACATGAAGCAGGGTTTCGCATTCTGAGACTATAAGAGAGGCGTATCCTGGGAAAGAGGACAATAACATCTGTTAGCCGCCATCTTAAGATGTTTGTTCCAGACCGAAGCCTGATGGGATTTTAAGGTAAGGAAAGGGGTAAGTTGCTATAGCCCACCCAAACCGAAAAGGGGCCCAAATCAGGGCTGCCCCCGCGTTGAAGCAACTCACAAGCATTGAAAAAACTTTTCCAAATCATGCACGCAACCCTTTAAACAACCTCTAAAAACACGTCAAAATTTTTTAATCTTCCCCATAAAATTAGATCAGATGGAGTCTGCATTTAAAATGTTATGTCTCACATCAGCAATCCCAAACTCTGAAGAACATGTCACTGTGAGTGGTAAAGACAGGAATGCACCATGGAGCTTTTTAACCTTTAAAAGATAAGAATGGTGAAAAGGAGGGGCCTGAAGGGCAACAGCCAAAAATTTTTCTTCTTTAAGTTTGCCTCAGGACATGCTAAAAATTCTTCGGGTTTGGCCGGATTTAAAAGAGGGGTTACCAACTGCAAGTTCCTTTCCCCTTTTGCCAGGGGTATTTGACGTAGCCAGATTTGGGTTTCAAACCCTGAAGAGGATAGAAAACTGCCAATTCTTCTTGTGTTTTTTTGGGCAAGCTGATCAACCAACCATTGCCGATGCCTTGATGCCCACTGGTGGGAACCCACAAAAAATGTTGTATCATTCTAATTTCATGAGTGTACGTTCAAAAAATTTCAGCAGTTGAGTGTGTTTTGAGGTTACGGCCGCATGCTCCAAGAGAAAGGGTCCGACAAAATAAGGAAATCTTTTGTTTTGATTTAGAGAAATTTGAGAGCGGGGGCCCAAAGGGGTTTGAAGGTGGGGATGGGGCAGTGGATGTAGTTAGGAGTTAAAGGGGGTGAAGTGGGGGTGGGCAGGGGATGTATCGGTAAAGGATGAAGATGGATGGGGGGGGTTTGTAGGGGTAAAGGGGGTGAAGGTGGGAGGGAGGGATGTATCAGGTCAGGATGAAGTGGGAGGGGGCAGGGAGTCGGGGTTTCAAAGGATGAAGGTGGGAGGGGCAGGGGATGTGTCAGGTCAAGGGTGAAGTGGGGATGGGGCAGGGGATTGTAGTCAGGGTCAAGGGATGTAAGTGGGATGGGGCGGGAAGGTAGGGTCAAGGATGAAGGTGGGAGGGGCAGGGGATGAAAGTCAGGCCAAGGGCGAAGGTGGGGATGGACAGGGTTTGAAAGTCGGAAAGGGCGAAGGTGGGGAAAGGACAGGGATGTAGGGGTCAAGGGATAAAGGGGGGGATGGGGCAGGGGATTAGTAAAGGTCAAGGGATAAAGGGGGGGATGGGCAGGGATGGGGAAAGGGATGAAGGTGGGAGGGGGCGGGGAAGTAGTCAGGTAAGGGATGAAGGGGGGTTTGGGGAAAGGGGATGTGTCAGGGCAAGGGTAAAGGTGGGATGGGAAAGGGATGTAGTCAGGTTAAAGGGTGAAGTGGGGAGGGGCAGGGGATGGTAGGTCAAGGGGTAAAGGTGGATGGCGGGGGATGTAGCAGGGCCAAGGGATAAAGGTGGGGATGGGCGGGGAATAGTGGGGTCAAGGATGAAGGTGGGGATGGGGCAGGGATGTATCGGGTCAAGGGATAAAGGTGGGGATGGGGCAGGGATGAAGTCAGGCAAGGGACAAGGTGGGATGGCATGATGTAGGGTCAAGGGTGAAGGTGGGATGGGGCAGGATGTAGTCAGGGTCAAGGATAGGTGGGGATTGGGCAGGGGATGTGTCGGTCAAGGGAAAAGGGTGGGATGGGTCAGGGATGTAGGATAAAGGGATGAAGGGGGGGATGGGGCAGGGATGTGTCAGGTCAAGGGATGACAGGTGAGGGATGGGCAGGGGTGTAGTCAGGGTCAAGGGGTGAAGGTGGGATGGGGCAGGGGAGTCAGGGTCAAGGATGAAGGGGGGAAATGGGGGGGGGATTAGTCAGGTCAAGGGATGAAGGTGGGATGGGCAGGGGATGTAGGGGTCAAGGATGAAGGTGGGATGCAGGGGATTAGTCAGGGTAAAGGGGATAAAGTGGGGATGGGCAGGATGTAGGGTAAAGGGGATGAAGGGGATGGGGCAGGGGATGTATAGGTCAAGGATGAAGGTGGGTTGGACAGGGACTGAGGGTCAAAGGGATGAAGGTGGGATGGCAGATGTAGTGGTCAAGGGTGAAGGTGGGGATGGGGCGGGGGATGTATCGGGGTCAAGGGATGGGGTGGGGATGGCAGGAATGTATTCAGGGTAAAGGGATAAAGGTGGGGATGGGTAGGGGAGTAGTAGGTCAAGGTGAAGGTGGATGGGGCAGGGAGTATCAGGGTCAAGGATGAAGGTGGGTGCAGGGATGTTGGGGGTAATAAGGGTTGAAGGTGGGGATGGGGCAGGGATGTAGGGTAAGGGATAAAGGTGGGATGGGCAGGGATGTAGGGTAAGGGATGAAGGAGGGATGGGCGAGGGATGTTGGGTCAGGGATAAGGTGGGAAGGGGCAGGGGATCAGGTCAAGGGCTAAAGGTGGGATGGGCAGGATGTGTAAGTCAAGGTGTGAAGGTGGGGATGGGGCAGGGGATGTAGGAGTCAAGGGATGAAGGGTGGGGATGGGCGGGGGATGTGCGGGGCCCAAAGGGGAAAAAGGGTGGGGATGGGCAGGGATGTAGTCAGGGTAAAGGATGAAGGGGGGATGGGGCAGGGAAATTGTGGGGTCAATGGATGAAGATGGGAGGGGCAGGGATAAGTCAGGGTCAGGGTGAAGGGGGGATGGGAAGGGAGGGACAGGTAAGGGATAAAGGTGGGGAGGGGGCAGGTGTAATCATGGCCAAGGGATGAAGGTGGGATGGGCAGGGATGTAGGGGTCAAGGTGGAAGGTGGGATGGGGCAGGGATGTAGTCGGGGGTTCCCAGGGATGAAGGTGGGGATGGGCAGGGTGTTAGTCAGGGTCAGGGATAAATTTGGGGAAGGGGCAGGGATGTAGTCAGGTAAGGGTGAAGGTGGGAGGGCGGGGATCAGGGTCAAGGGTTTGAAGGGTGGGGATGGGCAGGGGATGTGGAGTCAAGGATGAGGTGGGATGGGGCAGGGAATGTATCGGGGTCGATAAAGGTGGGGATGGGGCAGGGGAAGTGGGGTCAAGGATGAAGGTGGGATGGGGCAGGGATGTAGGGTCAATGATGAAGGTGGGTGGGCAGGGGAAAATAGTCAGGGTAAAGGGTGAAGGTGGGGATGGGCAGATGTAGTCAGGGTCAAGGGGTGAAGGTGGGGATGGGGCAGGGATGTAATCATGGCCAAGGGGGAGAAGGTGGGGAGGGGGCGGGGTGAGGGGTCAAGGGGGGGAAGGTGGGATGGGGCAGGGGATGAGTCAGGGTCAAGGGATGAAGGTGGGGCTGGGCAGGGGAGTAGTAGGTCAAGAGATGAAGGTGGGGATGGGCAGGGGATGTAGGGTAAAGGGATGGGGGAATGGGGCAGGGTGTAGCAGGGTAAAGGGGTGAAGGTGGGATGGGGCCGGGGATGTAGTCAGGGTCAAGGGATGAAGGTGGGATGGGGCAGGGATGTAGGGGTAAAGGATGAAGGTGGGGATGGGGCGGGGGATTAGTCAGGGTCAAGGGATGAGGGGGGATGGGGCGGGGGAAGTAGGGTAAAGGGATGAAGGTGGATGGGCAGGGGATGTAGGGGTCAAGGGATGAAGGTGGGGATGGGGCAGGGGATGTAGGGGTAAAGGGGAGAAGGGGGGGATGGGGCAGGGGATGTAGGGGTCAAGGATAAAGGGTGGGATGGGGCAGGGATGTCGGGGTAAAGGGATGAAGGTGGGGATGGGCGGGGTGTAGTCGGGTCAAGGGGTGAAGGTGGGATGGGGCAGGGGATGTACAGGTCAAGGGATGAAGGTGGGGATGGGGCAGGGATTAGTCAGGGTCAAGGGATGAAGGGGGGATGGGCAGGGGAGCCGGGGCCAAGGGTGAAGGTGGGGAGGGGCAGGGGATGAGGAGTCAAGGGATGAAGGGGGGGGATGGGGCAGGGGAGTAGGGCCCAAGGGGGATAAAGGTGGATGGGCAGGGGTGTAGGGTAAAGGGGATGAAGGTGGGGATGGGCAGGGGTGTCAGGGTCAAGGGATGAAGGTGGGGATGGGGGGGGGCAGGGATGTAGGGGTCAGGGATAAAGGTGGGGATGGGCGGGGATGAGGTAGGGTCAGGGATGAAGTGGCGATGGGGCGGGGGATGTAGTCAGGGTCAAGGGATGAAGGTTGGGATGGGGCAGGGGATGTAGTCGGGGTCAAGGGTAAAGGTGGGGATGGGCAGGGGATGAAAGTCGGGGTCAAGGGATGAAGGTGGGATGGGCGGGGGAAAGCCAGGGCCAAGGGATGAAGGTGGGGATGGGCAGGGGAAAGAGGGTTAAGGGATGAAGGTGGGGATGGGGCGGGGGACAGGGTAAGGTGAAGATGGGGATGGGCAGGGATGTAAAAGGTCGGGATGAGGGGGGGAAATGGGGCAGGGATGTAGTCGGGTCAAGGGATGAAGGTTGGGATTGGGGCAGGGATGTATCTAGACTTCCTCTCATTACGTCATCCTGCGTCACCCGGGTGAGATCCAGTCATCTGCACCCTTCATCAGGAAATTTGAACACACTCCCAAGAAATCTGTTGTATTAAGATGATGACATTCGCTGTATGGTTGCAATATTCCCATTTCAGACTATAGCACATTCCACTCCATGAGAACCCGGGTGTAACAGCCCATTCTTACCCCCCCTGGGAAATTACCCTGGGGTAAGCCTGGACTAGCTGCTTTTACCCCCGGGGGTCATTCTGGACTACCCAGCACTTAACCCCCCCCCCACCCCCTCCTAGTTAGAACTTAACCCCCCCCCCCGGGGGTTTAGAGTCTCTTGGTACCGTGTACTTTAGCTTGTACAATGCAGATGACTAGTGGTCAGTGCCCCTGACCACTGGTCATTATGACGTAAATCGGAGATTTTAACTATTTAACAGCTAAATAGTGTGTCCGAGTGCTTGGTGTACCTTGTACAATGTAGATTACTTGTGGTCAGGCCACTGACTACTGGTCATTAGACGTAAATCGGAGATTTTAACTATTTCACAGCTAAATTTTAGTCTCCCGAGTATCTGTGTACCTTGTACAATGCAGTCGACTGGTTGTCAGTGCACTAACCACTGGTCACTAAAAACGTAAATCAGATATTTTGATTATATTACAGTTTAAACAGTGTCTCATGGGTGTTTTTATACCTTGTGCAATGCAGACAACCGTGGTCAGTGTCACTGACCATTGGTCACTTTAATGATATCAGGGATTTAACATTTTCACAGCTAATTATGTCCCTGAGTGCCTGTGTACCTTGTACAATGGTAGATGACTGGGGGGTCAGTTCCACTGGGGAGGGGGGTAAGTTCCAGCTAGTCCTGGAATGACCCCGGGGGTAAAAGCAGGGTAGCCCTGACTTACCCCGGGGTAAGTTCCAGAGGGGGTAAGAATGGGCTGTTACACCGTTGGGGCTAAAAGATCCCACATTTACCTGGAGCTAATGCCCACACCTCCATGATGCCAATCACTGCACCACCCCAGCTCCTGTTGTGTCTTCTTCACTGCACCACCACAGTTTGCTTGTAAACAGGGGGAAAACGTCCGTACCTACAAAAACCCATACTCACTACACCCTTCACTCCCTCTCCCTCTCCTTTCCCTTCCATTCCCCCTGCCATGTGCTCACTCACTTGCACACACACACACAAAACCCCACACACAAAACACACACACACACACACACACACCAAAATGGCTAAAATACCAAAAATAAACCAACACATTGACACAATTACTATATTCAAGCTCAACACTAATACCTGATAGAATTACCATATCAAAAATTCTCACACATACACACACGCACGCACACACACACACACACACACACAACACACCCCACACAACACACACACACACACACACACACTCACACATACATACACACTCACACATGTATACACACACACACACACACACCTTGTGTAGTGGGGTCATCCCATTTCCCCATCCACAGCCAAAGGATCGGCTTTATGCTGCAACAGCAGCCGTACCACATCCTGGTTCCCTGTGAAGCCGCACGATGAAGGGTGTGGCCCTTCCCATTTTGGGCACGGCATTGACCTCCGACCCATGCATCAACAGGACTCGACACTTTTCCAGATGTTGTTACGAGCTGCGTTAAAAGCTGACAAGACCCAAAAACAAAAACAAAAAAATATGCAGGACACAGTCAACAAACTCAAGACACACTGACAGAGAGTTCTCATCAGTTATAATTTGGTTGTGCGTGAAAATTGTTTTGTGTCAATAACCACCAGAAAACAGGGTCCCCTTGGCTAGGGTTAAATTTTAAACCCGTCCCCCCACCTACAAAACAGAATTCTAAAGGGGCCCTCAGTGAGCATCTGAAATGCTAGAATCACTTCCATCCCTGCATCAAACCTTGGCTGGCCTATCACTTGGTTTGCGCAGTCCGTGTTTTGTCTGCCTTGCATGAAATGCATGGGCCGGAATACTTATTTGGTTGTGTCAGGAAATTAATGACACTTCTGATTTTACACTGTCTTGGGTAAAAAAAACTTCATTTTTTGGACTCATGAACAAAATGTTGATCTGCTGTGTTACGGGAGAATTTAAGGATTCACACAAGTGACTGCTACTTTTTCAACTCCAAGCCTAAGCATACCTTTAAAAGAAACATTTTTAGCAACATGATGCCTGAAAAATGCCTCAGCAGGAGCCATGAGAAAGTTCTGGTTTGACAATTCTATGCTGGGGCAGTCTCTGAGTCGGGTGATCTCTGTCTCCTCCCTGTCCTTAGTCCAGAAAGTTCTGGGCAGTCTCTGAGTCGGTGATCTCTGTGTCTCCCTGTCTTTAGTCCTGCATACGGGACAGAGGTATTTTGGCCATTCCATCTTTCCAGTTATTTCACAAACATCATAATGTAAAAAGTCCAGTATGTTACAGGTGTTTTGGCCATTCCAGTATTTCCAGTTATTTCACAAACATTTAAAAATGAAAAAGTCCAGTCATGTTACAGGTGTTTTGGGCCCTTCCAGTCTTTCTAGTTATTTCACAAACATCATAATGTAAAAAGTCCAGTCATGTCACAGGTTTTTTTTGGCCATTCTAGTATTTCCAGTTATTTCACAAACATCATAATGTAAAAGTCCAGTCATGTTACAGGTGTTTTGGCCATTCTAGTTTTCCAGTTATTTTTTCAAAAAATCCCTAACTGTAAAAACTCCAGTCACGGGTTTTTTTACAGCCATCCAATTCAGGAGCCATTACCTGGACCTTATCTTTTGTCAACATAGCAGTAAAGCGTGAACAAGACAGTGCACTTGAAAAGGAAAAATAGATGGCAGCATTACGGTAAACAAGACACACAACACAAAACAAGGTTTAATGTGGTGCAGATGTACCAAAATTTTTTTATAAAACAGACAAGTGAATTTTTGGCAAATTCATTTTCTTCAGATTGGCAAACAACAGACATCAATATCACGAAACAAAACTTCCCAACAGCACCTCTCCCCTCACCCTCCTCCTTCAGACATGATCATTCTCTCTTTTTTTTCATATGAATTCCTGCCAACCAGGGGCCCCAAAAAATACATACAACTGTAGTGTTGGTCATAAGATTAAAGCAACACTCTTCGGGACACTTGCATCCATTAAGTGAATGAACTCGACTGTGTGCTTCAGTCTTTCCCCGCGAGTCCACAGCAAGCCAACTCTGTGCAGGTACCATACAACATTGAAAAAATCCCCCAAATAAATGACACTGCAATATGAAACAAATCGCTGATCCCCTCCACCAGAATCCACGCGATAACCAATGCATCATGCTAGCTCATAGTGTGGGTTTCCATAGTGATCTGTTTAGGAGCATTTACATGATTTTAAATGACAGGTTAGCCAACCAACAGATGCAGGTCAAAGCATACCTTCATGGTGGAGATACAGAGGAGGGAAAAGATTCTGGCAGTATACTACACCTTGTTGCTGATAAACTGCTATCAAATTCCCTTGCTTGTTTGGGCACAATTTCACTCTATCTTTCTTTAGTGAAAATTTATTAACCAAAGAAAAACCTTGTTCTTATTTCATCAAACTATACAAACTTAGTCTCACAGGAAAGAAGTTTTCCTCTTGTTGCTGGAGTTGTTGTTGTTGGATATATCCAGATCCTTGTTCTTGTGTTTTTTTTTCTGGGATACCCACAAGCACGTCCTATTTCAGACTACCCCCCCCCCCCCCCCCCCTCCCCCCCCCCCCCCCCCCCCCCCCCCCCCGGCCCCCCCCCCCCCCGGCCCCCCCCCCCTCCCCCCCAAATTTGCTAGCTCCACCTTTCATTTTTTTACCCATGGTAAGATTAAATAATGTTTGCCCCCTCCAACCGACTTCAAGGCCCATACCCTGTTTACCAATGGAGAAAACCACTTAAATTTACAAATAATTCTAAGCAGTATGGGGGTCATTAAAAAGGGGTTCCCAAATTTTCGTGGGAATTGAAATCACTTTCCCTATGTTTTGTTAATTCCCCGCTTTCAAGTTTCTCCTAAAATTTTTGTTTATCCTCAAAAACCCTGAAATGTTTTGAGGTTTTTGTTGATGTATTTGTGTTGGATGGTGTTCCCAATTTATACAATTTGTTTTCATTACAAAGGACCTCGTAGTCCTTTATTGGTTTGGGAATGGGGGAAATTTTGCCCTTTCAGTTTACGGCTTTAATATATGTTATGCCTAAAAAAAGAGAACCCCAAAACTGTTGGTTGCTGGGTTTTTGGTGTTTTTTTTTTGGTAAAATTTTGTGGTTCCTTATTTAAATAATCATTTTGAAAAAAAAATTTAAAAAGGGCAAAACCAAGGGGGGGGCCTTTTAAAAAATTGGATGGTAAATCAGAGTGTCCATTATCAGTTGTAAATTTTGATTAATGAATTTTAAGTAGATATGTTCTGAAAGAAAAAAGGTTTTCCCCCATCATAGAATTTCAGTCTAGCAAATGAGGAAAAACATCCATTTTAAAAACCTCCCCCTACCCTTTATTTTTCATGGTAATTTCATTCAGTAAAAGTCTCCCTTTCATTTTAATTTGGAACCACTCTTTATAAAAAAAAAATTGTTAATGGGGATGGGACAAGCTTCCTTTAAAATAAGTATTGCAATGCCCTTTTTAAACACCGCATTGGTCACCTTATAACAGTTTTTCTAACTAAAAATTTATGAGGGGATTCAATTTTTAAAGAATGCCATACATAAATAATGGTAAGTTTTTGGCCCACCTGACTTCTCAGTTGAGATAAATGGAAAAGGGTCAAATAAATTTTCATGTCCTGGCCCCCTTTTTGATTTATGTTTTAGTGTTGTTTGTTGGTGTTTTTTGGCAGGTCATTTTGATTTGGGGTAATTAGCGTTTTTGTAAAAAATTGTGAATTTCTTTGCGACGCTTTTCGACCCTTTCCACCGAAGGCCTATTCAGAAGGGGAAAACCCCACCGGCCCGTGAGTCTTACACCGCAATTATTAAGTTACTTTAACTTTTCATCGGGAATTTTCAATCAAGAGGTTCCAAAACACCCTCAATCCCTTTTTGAAAATAAAAAGGGTCTTCCCCCCGGTGGATAATGAATTACTGTAAATTTTGTGTGTATGGGGGGCCGCCTTGGCAAGTTTCAAATGTTTTTGTTTTTGTGTTGTCTGGTTTGATTGTTGGGGTTTTTTTTTTGAGGGTTAAATTTACATGCAAAAAATTTTTCTAATTATCGTTTTTTCCCCCCCACGCATTTTTTTCCCGTGCCGTGCCATGCGAAAGCTTTCAGACCCTTCTCAAACCGGCAAGCCATGTCAGGGGCAAAACAGAAAAGACCTACAGCGCTTTCTGGAACCCGGACTTGTGTGGCCGGAAAATTTTCCCCGTGGACTGCTTGACTTTTTGGGGGTGATTTAAGAATTTTTTCCAAAAGTCATTTTCTTTGTAGATTTTTGGGAATCTTTCGAGCGCTGCGTTTTGCCAAAAACTAAATAGTCCCCCGGGTTTTTTGGTTTATTGCCCCTTGCGTCTTTCAAGTCCTTTTTGTTTTTTGAAATTGAAAATACATGGCCACTTCCCCACAAACATTCCGAGAAAAATGTTAATGGGGGAATATTTTTTTTTTTAGGAAAATAGTGGTTGCCGATTTGCAAAACGGGAAATCCTCCCTTTTGACTTCCAAGGAATCGTTATTATGCTTCAGGACCCCGGGATTGGTTTGTTTTTCCTCAGTGAGAAGTGTGCCATGCGAAGTTTTCAGATAAAAAAATCAAACATGGTCAGCGGGTGAACGCGGCCAACCCGTGGTTTAATGGAAAAATACCAAACTTTGCCATGGAAAAAGGGCCCAAACTCTGGGCAAAAAATTCCGCAAAACGGGGGCTGCTCCCCACTTAGCTTTAACCGGCTGATTCAAAAATGTTTTGAGGTTTAGTACAGACTTTGTTACGCATTTTTTCACGTGGCAAAAACGGAAGGCAGTGCGGTTTTTTGACCCAAAAAAACTTTAAAAAGGTAGTGGTTAACCCCTTGATCTGTAGTTTTGGTAAGTTCTGTTTCTGCCCCGTTAATCCCCGTTGGCTTTTTTGGTTTTGGGCACCTTTTTGTGGGGTTTTTTTAATCTGTGCCCCGAGTGCTGACCAGGGCTTGTTAATTATTCATTTGGTCCTGGGAAAGCATTACAAGCGCTATGTGTGTCCCCCTTGTGGAAGTATGTATATATTTATGTTTGTACCCCCGTTTGCATAACACCAACCCCAGTTTGTTTTTCGGGGTGAATAACAACAAACCCGTGGTGGGAAAACAGACAAGGGCCCTTGTATTCTTAATAGGGTGGATGTGTTGTTTTGTTTCTTAGCGCGTTTTAATTTGTTTGTAAGTGCATTTGATATTTGTCGTACGTTCAGCCTATGGTGTTTGTTAAATAAGAAACCCCAAAAGCAAACAGTTGGTTTTTGCCAACAACTTAGCCAATCTTTGAACAATATCCAAAAAATATTTTAATGATCAAAAATTCGCGAAACAAGTCCCTTTTACCCCCCTCTTCTTTCTTCCTTGGTTACTAAAAAATAAAAGGGGTTTAGTTAAAATAAAAACTACTAGTCATGACGTTGCCCCCAATGGAACGGTTTTGATCGATTTCAAAAGGAAAAGGCAGGAAACCGGACCACAGAAAAAAAAACTGGGGGTTAAAAAAAAGCAATGAATAGGCTAAGTTGTTTTTAATACAGTCCCCAAACTTGATCCACCTGGAATATTCCACAGCCGCTTCGGACTTGAATAAAAGAAGTAAGGCTTTAAAAAATTTTGCGTTGACGCCCCCTTTTTTGTTTAAGGACTTTTTCTAAGTCGTAATTTTTGAAACCCAAGAAAATGCTTTTTGACCATCTTTAAAAAATCTATAAAGGGGGAGGGGGGAATAAGAAAGAGTTTGGGGGGTGTCCGGGGCCCCAAATTTTCCCGCAAGTTTGCGATACTGTCCCCCTGGGCTGGATTCCCGGTTGGCCTCCACAACACACACGCAACCACGGGATGGGTTTTTGAGGGGAAATAAAAAAAACCATTGGAAAATAGCCAAGGCAACTTTGATTCTTTTTAGTGTTATTGGGGGTTTATTATGCTGGGGAAATGAAGTTCACTTATCCGGGTTAAACAGAACACTACTTGTTTTTATGGGATTCTCTCCCCGGGGTTTTTTGTCCAGGAGTTTGTTTGTTTTACCGAAGGCCCGGTGGAAAAGATGGTTGTTTTGCCTACAATCGCTTTGTCCGAGTCTTTTGGAACCATAATGTTCCCCTTTTAAAAAATGGGCCCACAAAAAACGGGACGTCTTTTCCCTTCTTTTCCCAAAACCCGGTTCCCAAAAAGTTCGTTCCCCAGGCGATGTTGGAAAAAAAACTTCCGTGCGACCGACTGTTGGGCCCTGGAGCCCCCCAATTTGGCCAAGGTCGCATGATTTCAAGAGTTAAAACCCCCAAAAGGCCAATTCCCCCCCCAGGTACCCCGTCATTTTGGGGGGTAAAAAAGAACAACGTTTATCAAACCCCAAAACCCACGGGCTTTTAACGGGGCCTGGGCAACTTGGGGACACCGGAAGGGTTCCCCGGGAAGGAAAACTAAAGGTAAAAGAATGGGTAAGGGCTGAATTTTGATTTTATTCTAAAGGGACCCGGACCTTGGTTTAGAGCAAAAAAAGAAGGAACAGCCAACAATGGAACAGCCAACAAAAGGAAATTTTGCCACTAAAATATAAATAATTTTAAGAGAGGAAAAGAGAGAGAGAAGAGAAAATTTGGGGGGTCAAAAGAAAAACCCTCACCAATTATTTCTTGTTGGGGGTTTTCCCGTCCCGGTTTTCTTTACCCTGAACCTTTCCCTACCAGGGGTCAGGGGCCTTTATTTTTTGGGGGGGGGAAAAATCACCCAAAAACCGTGACCCTTTTTTTTTTCCCTTTGGCCCCAAAACTTTTTTTTGGAAAAAACAACTGCCCCCCCAAATTGCCCACTTCCTATTTATTTTAATCTGTCAACCCCTTTTTTTTGCCTGAATGCCCGACCTTGAACAAAGTCTTCAAACCGTTTATGTTTTTTTGAATTCGAAATACATGGCCCTTCTCACAAAACCAAAATCGAAAAAATGTAATGGGGGAAATTTTTTTTTTAGCGGAATAATGGCTTGCACGATAAGCGAAAACGGGCAAAATCCACTCCGTGTGTATCTTCCAATCGGAATACGTTATGACTTCCCACGCACACACGATTGCCCTTGTTATTCCCGTGAGAGATGTGCCATGCGAACGTGGCTTCAGCCTCCAAAACCGGGTCAAGACATGTCAGCGGTCGCGGCTGAGTGACAGTAACGTGGACAATACCATGCTGCTTGCCATGGAAGGCCCGGACTCGTGTGGCACAGAAAACGCTTTCCTGCAGCGAGCTGCTCTGCACTTCAGCGTTGTTAAGGCGCGTGATTCAGAGCTGTTTTGACGGGAGTGAGTACAGTTTACTTTGTTACGCATTTTTTTCAGCGCTGACGCAATTTTTGCGGAGGCGTGCGTTTCTTGACGCAAAAACTAAAAAGTCAGTGGAACCCCTGGTGTGTGTGTGTGTGTGTGTGTGTGCGTGTGTCTGTCTGTCTGAGTCCCTGTCTGTCTGTTTGTGTGTGTGTCAATATGTGTGTGTGCATACATACATGTGCATGCATGTGCGTGATCTATGGGCTTGTATTAGCATGGTCCTGCATGCATGTACAAGCGCATATGTGGTACGTATGTGTATGTATGTATATATATATATGTATGTGTACCACTGTTTATGATGAACACACGAGTAGGTGTGTGTGCGCGCATTTGTACATATACACTTGAGTGTGCGCGTGCGTGTGCACTTACAAGTTACATGCGTGCATGTGTATGTGCGTGCATGTGTATGCAGGGTGCATTGTGTGTGTGTTGTGTGTGTGCGCGTGCATGTGTGTTTGTGTGTGCATTTGATTATTTGTAGGAAAAAACATTCAGACACTATGATAGATCTGTTAAAGGTAATGAACAGAGAGCCAACCAGTTGGTTACATTTGGCACACACTTAGCCAATCTTTGACCAGATCAGCAGAAAGAGACAAATGCTTTCAATGAGTGCAATAAAATTCCAAAAAGCGAAAGGCGAAGAGGCTGATTCTACCCTCTCTAGATCTTTCATTCCTTGGTCTGACTATAACTAAAATAAAATTGACTTTGATGGTTAAATAAGACTGAGCTAGTCAAATGACAGTAGCCTAATGATCGGTTTTCGATCGATGGTCATAAAAACGGAAGAAGGACAGAAAGACTGGACCAACAGACACCAAAAACAGAAGGGGCTTAAAAAGCCTGAATAGGCTAAGTTTTTTAATACAACGTCCCAAATCATGATCCTGATCCTAGTAACTCATTCGGTCACAGACTCTGCTTCTGGCCCTTGTAACTCACCAACGCAGTATACCCGGCTTTATCTTTCGCGTTGACGTCATCGCCTTTTTGTAGACGTTTCTCTAAGTCGTTGTTTGACCCGAGAGTGCTTCTGACCACAGTCCTCGTTCAAATTCCATCTCATCCAGGGTTTGGTGCACTGAGGATGACACTACATGACAACCGCAGTCGTGGACCGTGTCCGTGTGCCGCCATTGTCGCCGCAAGTCTTGCGAGTAGTGTCCCTTGACTGATCCTCCTCGCCCGCGTTGCCTCCACAACACACACACACACACACACGTCATTGCTTTTTCGAAGTGAAAATAAACAAACAAACCAGTGATGAGGAAAAGATCAGCCACAAGGCAAAACTATTGTATTTCTTTAAAATAGTTATATTGTGTTTACTTCCATGCTGAAACAGAATTTCCAACTTATACCGCTTAAAACAGCTAACCGTTGTCATAATGAGTAGTTGCTCGTTCTTCGTTTCATTGTCCTAGATGTTGTTTGTTTTAACCTGAAGAAGACCCAAGAGGTCGAAATGCATAGTGTTTTTGTCCTACAATCTGTTTTGTCTGTATTGTCTTGTGGAACTAATAATCGTTCTTTTAAAAATATTTTACTGATCCCACACAAATTGCGCTGAAACAGTCTTCTCTTCTTCTTCTTCTTCTTCCTAAAATACGGTTCACTCAAAAACGAGTAGTCACCAGCGCGCTGTTAAAAAAGTAAAATAAAATAACATAAAATAGTGCGACTCAGACTGTTGGCCCCTGGAGCAAATTTGGCAACAAGGCGTCGCACTCGATATCAAGAAGTTAAAAGCAATGGCCAAATTCAGGCCCAGGTAACAGTAAAATATCTGGGGAAGTTAAAATAGAAAATCGTCAATATGCAGATCTCAAAACTGTCGTATCAGTTTGCTTTTTAAATGAGATTGCATTTGTGGCAATCTTGATGGCACCCGGCAATGAGTTCCACAGCCGTACAGAACTAGGATAAAATGAATGTAAGTGGCTGTCAATATTTGATGCAGTATGGTAAAACATTGACCGCCACTTCTTGTGTTTAGGCAGCCAACATCTACAGTAAGACGAATCAGCCACATTAAATTGTAGAACAGTCGAACAAAACAAGACATTTCTAGACCTATACTATAATATAAAATAAAATTTAAGAGAGAGAGAGAGAGAGAGAGAGAGAGAGAGAGATTTGGGGGGGGTGTCGACGGGAGGACCCATAAATGTCCAGTACTCTGTTTAAAGACCTACTCCCGTCCTCTGGATCTGGATCTGGATTGGTACGTCGCTGACATCCATTTACTGGCATAGGCGCGACGGTAGGGGGTGCGCAGCGTGGTAATATTATCGGCTTCTGGCTTTGCCAGAGCCGACTTGAAGCTGTCGACTGACTTTGGTGGACGATGTTATCGTCGAGGTGGTTCCACTCAGTTATTGTCTTTGGGAAGTATGAGTTACGTACTGATCGGTGTGTGTTTCAGGAATGCAGAAGCCCCTATCATTGTTTCGTATGTAGTTCTCCACTGGGTTTTGTGTCAGGTACGTTCTGTTGTCTCTGGTGGAGCGGATGCGTCCTCTCGGTGGCAGTGATGGTTGGTCTCACTCTCAGCCATCACAACGGTCAGCTCTTCAGTCCGAGGTCGTGTGGATCCATCAGAGTGGGTCTGAGAGGACCTGTTGATGGGTTGGAGAGAATGACAGCACAGGACGGGAGCGTGCCGGTGTTCCCCGGGTTCTATGTTCCCCAGTAGCGCTGTTCCCATGTCTCTGTTCCCCAGTGTCGATGTTCCCCGACCGAAAAAGCGTGCCGCTGTTCCCGTACCGCTGTTCCCCAGGTTCTCTGTTCCCCAGTAGCGATGTTCCCCAAACAGATTTCTGTCCAGTCGGCATGAAACCCCCTCTTCTACAGCCCTCCCGCTCCACCCCCAATACCCCGACCCTCCACCCCCCTCCCCCCCCCCCTCCCACCCCCCGCCCTCCCACTGCCTCGCATATAGCAATGAAAGCAACAGTAACAACGTTTAAGTCAACAAAACCCACCAACAACACCAACGCAAGAACTTGGGGAACAGCGGGCCTGGGAACACCGGGACTGGGGAACACCGGGACCGGGGATTTGCGGGAATGGGAACAGCGGATCGCCACAGGGTGGGGAACAACGAAACTGGGAACTTAGGGACTGAATTTCGATTTTTTTTCTTAAGGGGAACACCGGGACCTGGGGAATATAGAGACGGGAACAAAGAACCTGGGAACAGCGGCAGGACCCCCACAGGACACACGCCACAATTAGGATTTGGCACTAAAACTATATAATCTATGTAAGCATTTTGAGGCCTGCCATAAATTTGAGCCAGCATTTGATGTTAAACTGAAAATTGATCAAAAGAACAACTCCTCACCAATTATTTCCTTGTTTGGGGGATTTTCACAGCTGAAATCACAAACAGTTTTCAAATACATGACCTTTCCCTCAGTGTCAGGCCTTTGCACTCACCCGTGACCCTATCTTTGCCCCAGCTGGAAACGCCCAAATTGTCCCATTCCTATTATTTTAATCTGTCAGCTTGGAACCACTTGGCTTGTACCTTAATGGTTATATGAAAGAAATTGAGGAGAATCAACTTTGAGACAATAAAAATTCGCATAACAATCTAATTGCGCGAGTCTATAAATACTCGACTCCTTAAGCAAGGTCTTGGCGCATTATTTTTAGTGTGCAGCCACAACAGCAACCACCTTGAAAAACAACTATATACGTAAGCAAGAGGCGGAAAGGCAGCTGGCCTCACTGACCACAGCAGCTGCCACCTATGATGCTGAATACACTGAGGCCGAGCACCACAGCTACCTCACCAGATTCACTGACCGCCCGACCTCGAATCCACACATTGAGACCTTTTCTGGGAGCAGCTTGTTCTTTAGAAACTAGCACTGATCAGACATAAATCCCACCATCTAAGCAAAATGCTGTGACATCGATTGACATAGGAAAATCATGAACTAATCAAGATATAAATCCCCACTGTTCAAGCAAAATGCTGTGACATCGATTAACGTTGGAAAATCATGAACTAATCAAGATATAAACCCCCACTGTTCAAGCAAAATGCTGTGACATCGACTAACCAATGAAAATCATGAACTAATTAAGATATAAATCCCACTATTCAAGCAAAATGCTGTGACAGCGATTATTACAGATATAAATCCAACTATTCAAGCAAATGCTGTGACATCGATTAACGATGGAAAATCATGAACTAACTAAGATATAAATCCCCACTACTCAAGCAAAATGCTAGCTGTGACATCGACTCATGTAGGAACATGATCAGTGGCACACAGAAAGACTGGATTGTTATGGATCTTCACGACCTGCTGCTTTCAGCTGAGCACAGCCCTTATGTCGTCTGTCTGTCTGTCTGCATGTGTCACGGTCGCTAAGCCGACGGCCCTACCACCCCAAACCCACGCTTATTACACACAAGAGCAACAACACAGCACACTAACACAGCTTACAATCATGCGCACTTCTTTATTTCACACACACTATGGCGCCACCACTCACGCCATCCACACTCACACACCGGTATCCCACTTCTTCACTGACCCCACACTACCCTGAAACGACCATGAGAACCTAATCTATACTAAAGCACCAGGTGCGGTATATCCCTGCAACCTAAGGACGCAGAGATACCCGCACACGTGTGGCTACCTACTAGGACAAGGACCAACCCAAAGGACTCTAATCTCTAAACTACTACCACCCACATCCTCCCCAGACCCACCCTTCTCTTTTAACCCGGACCCCTACCGAACTGGTCGCTGCGTCCCTAACAGAGGCAACGACAAGTATCCTACACTGTGCTGGCCACTACGTCCCAAAAGGAGGCAGTAGCTAACACCCTTAACCCTACTCCCTAACGATACACCCTTTTTTACCACACCCCTGGGACAACCCATCCCGGCCCAGGAGAGCTCCAGTCCTCGGCGCTGTACTTGGCCCCTCACAGGCCGACGCCTCCCCAGACGACTGCACTCAGGTGCTGACCGTGGCCTCCCACAGTCCGACTCCCTGAAGACTCTACACCCGACGGCGACCGTGGCTCCTCAGTCTGACTCCTCCCCCGCGCTGGCACAACACCTCTGAAGGCCCCGCCGGACACAAAGGGTGAGAGAAGGTCTGGTGCGGTGCCCTCTCGACGAGTCCGGGCTCGAAAGACGCCTCCTCCTCTGAAGGCCCCCGCCGGACACTGAGGGTGAGAGAAGGTCTGGTGCGGTGCCCTCTCGACGAGTCCGGGGCTCGAAGGACGCCTCCTCCTCTGAAGGCCCCCCCGCCGGACGCTGAGGGTGAGAGAAGGTCTGGTGCGGTGCCCTCTCGACGAGTCCGGGGCTCGAAGGACGCCCGAACAGGGAAGAGCAACGGGTGGCTGGAGGACTCCCGGAAGAACTCCGGTAGCGGAGGAGAGCTGCCCACAGCCCGGCAGACGGCCTGGAATGGTCTCCCTCTCCCGGGAAAAGCAGCAGGCAACGGGACACCGCCGCTCACCTGCCGGCACGCGGCAGTACCCTGCGGTGGTCTGACCCCAGCCTCAGGACGGAAACAGGATACCACCTGCTGACACAAACTGGACAACAGACGTTCAACACACCAGTTCTGCACTGGCTGAAGTGGCTGCCAACAGAGACGACACAGAACCGCACAGGCCAAGGGCACACCAGACCCGACGAGGACCTGGCACTGACTATGACTCGAAGTCACTCAGCTCGACTAACGGCGCTGCCGCCGCAACTACAAGGCGCGTCCACTCCGACGAACACCGGGGACCGAAGTGAAGCTACCCCAACGCATTCCGCACTGGTCGGAATCAAGCGAACTCACTCACAACACAAAACAGCGATTGGTCAGAGCAGCGTATCCCTCCGCAGAGCTGACACGCCGGACCAACGGACTAGTTGTTGCTCGTGCAACAGCACGACAATTTCCCACAACAACTCACAGACTTGACAACACCAACAACAGCCGATATCCTGCCCCCGCCTTCTCTGGTGTAGAACCAAAGTAACAAAAGGGTAACAATCGGGAATGGAACCAACCTCCCGCTTCCATCCCTTCAACAAGTGAAGATTGGAATTCAAAAATATTTTATGTCTTATTTCCTCAGCCCCCTACCTAGCCGAACCTTCCACCTTAACCAAAACCCCAATCTTACACACGCACTCTCGCACACACAAAATATACACATATGCACACGCACACGCGCACACGCTCTCTATTTCTAAAACTATCATTACTCCAAACACATGGACGGCTTGTTTAGTATTCCGATCGGTGACACACCCCCCTGCCTAAGTTTTAACTACGGGTTTTAAAACCAACAAAAACTTCTCACTCGATCGGCGTTTACTCACACCCAACCTATAACAATCCAACTCCACACCACTCACTCTGCCCTCTGTTACTTTTGATGACCCCAACACATCTTTCCCAACAACATCACTTTTAAATACATCAATAATCGCAAAATACATTATTCAACTTGGTATAACTTTGCCTCACACGACCTTAACGCAGGCACTCACAGGCAGCCGTTACACTACGCTCAACCTATAAACTTCATAACTGAGGGTGCTCTGACCATAGCACGACCGCTATGCAACACGTGCTACAAATACCACACCCCCAGTAACACTTTGCTACGTCATCGTCTTCCAATGACACCGACACCTGCATATCTTCGTCAATGTCAACTTCACATGACACAGGTAAATGGAACTTACTCACTCACTCTCTCTCTCTCTCTCTCTCACTCTCTCACTCTACGGCAAGCGACTCAAGAAAGTCTGCCGACACATTGTCCCTTCCGGACACTGCCTGCACCGTAAACTGGAATGGCTGCAGCTGCAGTGCCCACTTGTAATCCTCCCACTAACAGACCTTCATCCCTTCTAAGTACTGAAGTGGGGAATGATCTGTCTGGACAATAAAGGGGGTCCCATACAAATACACCTGGAACCTTTGTATTCCCCATACCACTGCCAGACACTCCTTCTCAACTATGGGGTAGTTCTGCTCTGCAGGGCTTAATTTCCTGCTGGCACATGCTACAGGGCGCATCTCTTCAGGGTACTGCGGGACACAGCATAGCTCCCACTCCCACTTCTGATGCGTCAGTCTGGAGCACAAATGTCAACCCAGGCACCGGCAATATTACAGACAGGAGGTTGACAGAAATGCTGCTTCAAGGCTTGGAACGCACGTTCGCACTCGTCGTTCCATTTCACCTGCCAGGCGGTTCCCTTAGTGAGATCAGAAAGGGGGTTTGGCTATGTCAGCAAAACCGGGGCACAAATTTCCTGTAGTACCCCACAGATCCCAGGAATCCCCGCACTTGCCGTTTGGTCTCAGGCCTAGGCGCATCCATAATGCGGGTCATTTTATCCTGCTCAGGCCATATTTTCCCTGCACCTATCCTGTGCCCTAAGTAGGTAATTTCCTTTCCTCCCAGCTCACACTTTGAAGGTCGGGCTGACAAGGAACATTCCCCGAGTCTCTGGAACACAAAGCCTGAGAACTTCTATATGGCTGTCCTGATCAATTGTGGCCACCAGGAGTCATCAATGAAGTTATCGACATCTGGGCTTTCAAGTGGCTGCAACAGTTTCTCATCATGCGCGTGAATACCGCCCCTGAAGTACACAGTCCAAATGGGATCACTTTCCACTGGAATTGTCCTTCTGGTGTAGCAAAAGCAGTCTTCGCGCGGGTCCTCTCTACTCATCGGGATTTGCCAATACCCTTTAGCGAGATCGATCTTGCTGAACACCTTCTTCTCTCCAAGCTTGGCAAACAGGTATTCAATGTCCGGCATGGGTTCAGCATCAAACTGCACGATGCGATTCAACCTCCTGAAGTCGACGCAAAACCTGATCTTCCATCTTTCTTCTTGACCAGTACGATAGGCGAGCAGTTTGGCGATGTCGACGGCTCGATCGCACCCATCCTGATCATGGCCTTGACCTCCTCCCTAACCGTCTCTCGTTGTGCAAAAAGGCACTGGGTATGGCTTTGACCTGATAGGGATGTCTGACGTCAGCCTGATGCTGCACGTTTTCTAGGTTTGTGCATGAGGCACATCAGTCAGTACCTTCTTGAACTCGGCCACTAACTCGTGCAATTTCGTACTAAAGTGCTGGTCTTCAGTGAGTATTACCACATCTTCAGGGCCCTCTGTGGCCTCCAAGGGAATGGTAGGAATGTCCTTACTCAACAAGGAGTTACTGTTTCCTCATCAGGCTCCTCCGGCACAACAATCGCAGCTACCGGGGCTGTTGGATCTGCAGCGCGCTCGACGAACGACTTCAGTAGGTTCGCATGGAAAATCTTCGTCTTTCCCCCCTACTTCTATGCGGTTAATCAGCTTCACCCACTCTCTCCAGCACTGTATATGGACCTCTCCATGCCCAGTTCCAATTTGTTCTGCTTGGTCGTCGAAGTACTAGCACTCTGGACCCCACAGCAATCTTCCTGGTTTCGCCCTCAAGTCAAAATGTCGCTTGTACCTATCCGCTGCCCTTGCCAAATTCTCCCTTGCCATCTCGCACGACTCAGCTATTTTGTTCCTCAAGTTGACGACGTATTCTGCCGCTGTACGGAGCTCTTGCCTTTCCGGTTTTTAACCACGATCTCTCAATATCTGCATCGGCCCGCGCACCTCCGGCGTCCATACAGCAGTTCAAAAGGCGAGAAACCGGTACTCTCTTGAGGGACCTCACGGTAAGCAAACAGCAGTGCTGGTATCCACCGATCCCCAAACCTCTGGTTTCTCCTGACACAGTCTGCGCACCATCCGCTTCAGAGTACCGTTGAAACGTTCTACCAATCCATTGCACTGCGCATGGTATGGTGTGGTAGTCAGACCTCGGATGGCTAATAGTCGGTAGACCTCCCGCATGATTTGACCAGTAAACTGGGTTCCTCTATCAGTCAGTACCGACCAGGGGCTCCTGTTCGTGTCCACATATTGAAAGCTGCCTCTGCCACCGACTCGCTCGTGATGTGGCGAAGAGTACTGCTTCAGGATACCTTGTCGTAAAGTCGACCATCACCAACACGTATCTGTACCCATTCTGGGATGCTGGAATGATGGGACCGATGATATCCATCCCAACCCGCTCGAAAAGGCTCGCGCATCATGGCATCTTCACGAGGGGTACTCTTGACACTCTTCCCTTATCAACAGTACGCTGACACTGGAAGCATGACTGGCAGTACCGACGAATGTCAGCATGCCATGCCGGCCAATAAAAATGGCGACCAACTCGCTCCTTGGTTCGGGTGTACCCAAGTGTCCAGACATGGGTACGTCGTGGGCTAGCTTCATCACCGCGGTCCGTAGTTCAGATGGGACGCAGATTTGACTTTGCTACGTCCTTGGGACCCTCAAACCGCCTGACCAGTACAACCAGATTTCCGAGCGTACTCGACTCGTCCAAACTTGGTGTGGAAATGCGTCCCTGCTTCACACGCACTCCGAGCCTTCCTCAAGGTTTCATCCTGGTCCTGCATCTGAATTAACTGCTGGGTTTGAGGTGTTCAGAATGCACTCCTCGACGGGCAGTGGTACTGGTTCTTGCTGCTCCCTGGCTCTCTGCGCACGTGTCTGCACCGCCCCTACCAACGCCGGGTCCTGCATATACAGGCACACGTATCCAACCGGAATCTCCTACTCTCTTTGCGAAGTTTCCAATCAGGACTTCCTGCACAGGGCTATTCATGACCAAAACCTCCAACTTCCCTTCGATGAATGGTGACTTCAACTCTACTACCGCCACAGGCAACACAGACCTACACCTGGACTCAGCCAACACTACTGGAACTGTCCCCTCCTGTGTACGCGTCTGCTGGTACCAACCACTGGGCCACTACGGTGTATCCGGCACCAGTGTCTCGTAATCCATTGGCCGGAGCTCCGTTAACTTCTACAACGCACGCAGGCTCGTACTGCTGCCAGCGCATGGTCGACACAACGTAGGGACTACTCGAGCTTGGGGCTGGTCACAACAATGAACAGCTCCAACAGAATGGGCTCGGGGCATTTCTACGATGTGGCCCGCCCTTTCCCGCAGTTGAAACAGACTATGGTCGATCTAGGCCCTTCTGATCTCCTGTTCTGCTGCTGTAGTGCACCATCACTGTGTTGGGACCTCTCCGTAGGCTGGCTCCCTGCTGTTTTCACGCCTATTACCCAGGTTGGGCTGGTTAACTGCTCGTCTTGCTTCGCCTTCCTCCCCAATCTTTTGGCCTCTGCTAAAACAGTAGCTTCCGTTGCCATTTGTTCAACATTTTTTCGGGCATGTCTTCCGGACCTCAATCGTGAACTCTGGGACAGCAGCTGGTAAAACTGTTCTTGGAAAAGCAGATCCTTAACATCCTCTGCCACACTCTCGTCCTTGCCCGCTGCCGCACACCAGAGGGAAAACCACCACTTCATCCTTCCCAGCACTTGGGCGAAAGTCTCAGCAGCGTCCTTCTTGATGCTTCTAAACTTTTCCCGGTATGCCTCAGCATCTAGCCTGAATGGCTGAACAGGGCTTTTTATCGATCATAGTCGCTAACTCTCCACATACCCCGCATCTCCACCAAATGTCACGGTCGCTAAGCCGGACGGCCCTACCACCCCTACCCACGTTATTACACACAAGAGCAGACAACACAGCACACTAACACAGCTTTACAATCATGCGCAAATTCTTTATTTCACAACACCTATGGCGCCACCACTCACGTCCATCCACACTCACACACCGGTATCCCACTTCTTCACTGACCCACACTACCCTGAAACGACCATGAGAACCTAATCTATACTAAGCACCAGTTGCGGTATATCCCTGCAACCTAAGGACGCAGAGATAGCCCGCACACGTGGTGCTACCTCTATGGGACAAGGACCAACCCAAAGACTCTAATCTCTAAACTACTACCACCCACATCTCTCCCCAGGACCCACCCTCTCTTTTAACCCGGGACCCCTACCGAACTGGTCGCTGCGTCCCTAACAGAGGCAACGACAAGTATCCTACACTGTGCTGGCCACTACGTCCCAAAAGGAGGCATAGCTAACACCCTTAACCCTACTCCCTAACGATACACCCTTTTTACCACACCCCTGGGACAACCCATACCCGGCCAGGAGAGCTCCAGTCCTCGCGCTGTACTTGGCCCCTCACAGGCCGACGCCTCCCCAGACGACCCGCACTCAGGTGCTGACCGTGGCCCCCACAGTCCGACTCCCTGAAGACTCTACACCCGACGCGACCGTGGCTCCTCAGTCTGACTCCCCCCCGCGCTGGCACAACACCTCTGAAGGCCCCGCCGGACACAAAAGGTGAGAGAAGGTCTGGTGCGGTGCCCTCTCGACGAGTCCGGGGCTCGAAAGACGCTCCTCCTCTGAAGGCCCCGCCGGACACTGAGGGTGAGAGAAGGTCTGGTGCGGTGCCCTCTCGACGAGTCCGGGGCTCGAAGGACGCCTCCTCCTCTGAAGGCCCCCCCGCCGGACGCTGAGGGTGAGAGAAGGTCTGGTGCGGTGCCCTCTCGACGAGTCCGGGGCTCAAAGGACGCCCGAACAGGGAAGAGCAAGGGTGGCTGGAGGACTCCCGGAAGAACTCCGGTAGCGGAGGAGAGCTGCCCACAGACGGCAGACGGCCTGGAAGGGTCTCCCTCCCGGGAAAAGCAGCAGGCAACGGGACACCGCCGCTCACCTGCCGGCACGCGGCAGTACCCTGCGGTGGTCTGACCCCAGCCTCAGGACGGAAACAGGATACCACCTGCTGACACAAACTGGACAGACAGACGTTCAACCACACCAGTTCTGCAACTGGCTGAAGTGGCTGCCAACAGAGACGACACAGAACCCGGCACAGGCCAAGGGCACACCAGACCCGACGAGGACCTGGCACTGACTATGACTCGAAGTCACTCAGCTCGACTAACGGCGCTGCCGCCGCAACTACAAGGCGCGTCCACTCCGAACGAACACCAGGGACCGAAGTGAAGCTACCCCAACGCATTCCGCACTGGTCGGAATCAAGCGAACTCTACTCACAACACAAAACAGCGATTGGTCAGAGCAGCGTATCCCTCCGCAGAGCTGACACGCCGGACCAACGGACTAGTTGTTGCTCGTGCAACAGCACGACAATTTACCACAACAAGGTCTGGTGCGGTGCCCTCTCGACGAGTCCGGGGCTCGAAAGACGCCTCCTCCTCTGAAGGCCCCGCCGGACACTGAGGGTGAGAGAAGGCCTGTGCAGCGCCCTCTCACAGGACGCCCTAACAGGGAAGGCAACAGGTGGCTGGATAAACTCCCTGAATAACTCCGTTAGCAGGAGGAGGAGCTGCCTCACAGACGGCCCGGATGGTCTCCCTCTCCCGGGAAAGCAGCAGGCAACGGGAAAACCGCCGCTCACCTGCCGGCACGCGGCAGTAGACTGCGGTGGTCTGGCCCCAGCGTCAGGACGGACCAGGATACCTGCGTGACACAACTGGACAAACAGACGTTCAACCACACCAGTTCTGCAACTGGCTGAAGTGGCTGCCAACAAAGACGACACCGACTCGGCACAGGCCAAGGGCACCCAAACCCGACGAGGACCTGGCACTAACTATGACTCGAAGTCACTCCTCAACAACTAACGGCGCTGCCGCCGCACCTACAAGGAGTACGTCCACTCCGACGAACACCAGTGGTGTAGTGTTAGGCGGTAAGTTAAGGGTGTGTGTCACGATCGGAATACTAAAACAAAGCCGTCCATGTGTTTGGAGTAATGATAGTTTAGAAATGAGAGCGTTGTGCGCGTGTGCGTGTGCATATGTGTATAGTGTGTGTGCGAGAGTGCGTGTGTAAGATTGGGGTTTTGGTTAAAGGTGGAAGGTTCGGCTAGGTAGGGGCTGAGGAAATAAGACATAAAATATTTTGAATTCCAATCTTCACTTGTTGAAGGATGGAAGCGGGAGGTTGGTTCCATTCCCGATTGTTACCCTTTTGTTACTTTGGTTCTACACCAGAGAAGGCGGGGCAGGATATCGGCTGTTGTTGGTGTTGTCAAGTCTGTGAGTTGTTGTGATAAATTGTCGTGCTGTTGCACGAGCAACAACTAGTCCGTTGGCCCGGGCGTGTCAGCTCTGCGAGGGATACGCTGCTCTGACCAATCGCTGTTTGTGTTGTGAGTAGAGTTCGCTTGATTCCGACCAGTGCGGAATGCGTTGGGGTAGCTTCACTTCGGTCCCTGGTGTTCGTCGGAGTGGACGCGCCTTGTAGTTGCGGCGGCAGCGCCGTTAGTCGAGCTGAGTGACTTCGAGTCATAGTCAGTGCCAGGTCCTCGTCGGGTCTTGGTGTGCCCTTGGCCTGTGCCGGGTTCTGTGTCGTCTCTGTTGGCAGCCACTTCAGCCAGTTGCAGAACTGGTGTGGTTGAACGTCTGTCTGTCCAGTTTGTGTCAGCAGGTGGTATCCTGTTTCCGTCCTGAGGCTGGGGTCAGACCACCGCAGGGTACTGCCGCCGTGCCGGCAGGTGAGCGGCGGTGTCCCGTTGCCTGCTGCTTTTCCCGGGAGAGGGAGACCATTCCAGGCCGTCTGCCGTCTGTTTGGGGAGCTCTCCTCCGCTACCGGAGTTTCTTCCGGGAGTCCTCCAGCCACCCGTTGCTCTTCCCTGTTCGGGCGTCCTTCGAGCCCCGGACTCGTCGAGAGGGCACCGCACCAGACCTTCTCTCACCCTCAGCGTCCGGCGGGGGGGCCTTCAGAGGAGGAGCGTCCTTCGAGCCCCGGACTCGTCGAGAGGGCACCACACCAGACCTTCTCTCACCCTCAGTGTCCGGCGGGGCCTTCAGAGGAGGAGGCGTTTTTTCGAGCCCCGGGCTCGTCGAGAGGGCACCGCACCAGACCTTCTCTCACCCTTTGTGTCCGGCGGGGCCTTCAGAGGTGTTGTGCCAGCGCGGGGGAGGTCAGACTGAGGAGCCACGGTCGCCGTCGGGTGTAGAGTCTTCAGGGAGTCGGACTGTGGGAGGCCACGGTCAGCACCTGAGTGCAGTCGTCTGGGGAGGCGTCGGCCTGTGAGGGGCCAAGTACAGCGCCGAGGACTGGAGCTCTCCTGGGCCGGGATGGGTTGTCCCAGGGTGTGGTTAAAAAGGGTGTGTATCGTTAGGGAGTAGGGTTAAGGGTGTTAGCTACTGCCTCCTTTTGGGACGTAGTGGCCAGCACAGTGTAGGATACTTGTCGTTGCCTCTGTTAGGGACGCAGCGACCAGTTCGGTAGGGGTCCCGGGTTAAAAGAGAAGGGTGGGTCCTGGGGAGAGATGTGGGTGGTAGTAGTTTAGAGATTAGAGTCCTTTGGGTTGGTCCTTGTCCCTAGTAGGTAGCCACCACGTGTGCGGGCTATCTCTGCGTCCTTAGGTTGCAGGGTTTATACCGCAACTGGTGCTTTAGTATAGATTAGGTTCTCATGGTCGTTTCAGGGTAGTGTGGGTCAGTGAAGAAGTGGGATACCGGTGTGTGAGTGTGGATGGACGTGAGTGGTGGCGCCATAGTGTGTGTGAAATAAAGAAGTGCGCATGATTGTAAAGCTGTGTTAGTGTGCTGTGTTGTCTGCTCTTGTGTGTAATAAGCGGGGTAGGGGTGGTAGGGCCGTCCGGCTTAGCGACCGTGACAGCATGTAATGTATGTATGTATGCATTATGTGTGTAGATATGCATTATGTATGTCTGTATGCATCTGACCACACATTTTTTCGGTAGCACAATCAAATGTGCAGTGGGGGGGGGGGGGGACAAAAACACTAATGAACACGCCAAACAGCACAGAAGTAAGCAGGAAGGGAGGGATGGAGGGGAGAAGGGGATAAGAGGGGATGTAAACCATGACCTGGATCTCCTCAAACAGGAGGGAGGTCTGATGGAAGTCGCGGGGTGGAGGGGCGGGACAAAAGGGACAGGCGGAAGTGGTGTTCGATCAAGTCTTGGCATGAACAAACAAGTAATGTACAACCTTCAACCGTAAGTAATGCACACCAAAAGCTTCGTTTGGTGCGTGGCCGCTATGGGGGTAAGATCAGTAATAAGTTTTTCTATATACGTACACGGAACATAGGTGTATGCTGAAAGGCGGGATGGAAGTGTGGAGAAGGGGTGGGGGGGGGGGAGGGGGAGGGGGGTCAGTCGCCCACAACGGTAACCCAAAATCTGACCCCAGGATAGGATTCCGTATCCTAGTACCAAAGTGAGTGGCGAACGAAGAACTCAGACAGAGAGTGTTGTGTGGTAACAACAGGAGACAAACAAATTAATGACAGACAATACCACAACTTGTCTGGTTCCGGGCATTTGGTTTATTCTAGCGCACCCAGATAGTTCACATGACAATCAAGGTGATCTCCCTTGGGATCACTACATAACACTCCTTTACCCTTAAGATAGAAAACATATCATGATTCCAATTGAACAATTAAAAAATGTATAACAGATAATTTGACGTTTCTTACTTGAAATTTAGTTTGAACCAATTCTTAATTGCAAACAATCAGCTAAAACATGGAAACTGCAGTCACATGTTGTCTGGACATAAATAAAAGAAACAAATGCAGACAAATGCGTGGATGTGCTGTTTAATGAACTGTTAATCAAGGGCCAAGCTCAGCTCATAATCTCTAAGATATGCAGGGAGATGTTTTTCTCTCCCAGACCGTCTAGACTCTGAAGTCCGAGTCTGATGGGCCAACGGGTGACACGGGAAATTGGATCAGTTGTCTTCACAGGCCCTGGGCACCACCGGAATAAGAGAGGTATCAGTGTCGGATTAACCCCTTCAGATTCAACGGCTCCTGCGGGGCTTCCAAACTCAGGCCTTTGAGTATTTTGAAAGTCTCCAACTCCCTCTTGTTTTCCCGACTCTGGCACTTGCGCTTCTTGTTTGCTCTCAGATTTGGTACCAACTGTGCACTGTGACGTCTTGGGAACATGATTCACATGACGTCTAACTACACGTCCATCTGCTAATGCCACCTCAAGTCAACAGCTCCTGGCGTGTTGAAAACAGTCCCTGAAGCCACTTTGGACCACTTCTAACATTTTCACACTGACAGGATCACCCTTTACTGAACTGATCGCTCTTTTGCTCCGTCATCTGACGAGCTTTCATCTGAGACTATTTCTGTTGAACCTTGCCTTGCAGGTTTGGGTGCATCAAATCCAAAAGGGTTTTAAAACCGCCGGTTGTTCAAAAGCTTGAAGGACACAATCCAGTGGTTGTTTGAGGCGTGATCCTGTATATCAACAGGTACTTTTGGAGTTTGGGTATTCAAACAGTCACCAGAGAATTTGGCAGTGGCCCTTCTTCACAGACTGGACAGTCCGTTCAGCAAGCCCATTGCTGGATGGGGGGTAAGGGAAGTCCCACATGCACAATGCCATTACTCTTGAGGAGATCCTCAAACTCTCTGGGAGTGAAGTTTGTGCCATTATTGATACCAGCACATCTGGTAGCCCCTGGCGATAAAACATTTCCCTCAGCTTCTGAATGGTTCCCCACGAGGTTGTTTTCTTCATCAAAGCTACCTCCACCCACTTGGAATAGGCGTCAACAACGACCAAAAGCATCTGACCCTGCACTGGTCCTGCGAAATCAACATGAATCCGTTTCCAGGGTCCATTTTGGGAACTCCCGAGGATGGAGTGGTGCCGGAGCAGGGGGATTTTGGTGCTCTTGGCACTCGGAACCATCTTCGTACCATTTCCTCTAACTCGGAATCCACCCCTGGCCACCATACATAGCTACGTGCTAGACCTTTCATCTTGTTGATGCCTGGTGAGCCTCGTGCAACTCTTGCATGGCTTTGCTGTGCCCCTTTGGAGGAGCAATGACACGGGCACCCCAAAGGAACAGCCACCCTGAACACTCAAACTCTGCCTTGCGACACCTGTATGGGGCCATCTCCTTGCGGGGGGTCATCACTGGGCCAACCTTTTCATGAGGTACTGATGAACTCGTGACAAGACCGGGTCACGCCGAGTCCATTCTGCAATTTGTCTGGCAGACAAAAGGAGCAATCTTCAAACTCTTCCAATCATGAGAACTCTGTCCTCAGGCTTCAATTCTTCAGTCTCTGGCAAGGGTAGCCTAAAAAAAACAATCAGCATTATTGTGGTCCTTGCCTGGTCGTACCCCATCGTGTACTCGTATGCTCTGAGACTGACAGCCCATCTCAGGATCCTGGGAGATGCGATCACCGGAATCTGTTTGTTCTCGCCAAACAGAGACAACAGAGATTTGTGTGGGTCACAATGCTAAATTCCTTCCTACAGAAACTAGTGGAACTTCTTCAGAAAACATCACGCAGCACCCTCCTTGTCTAGCTGAGAATAATTCCTTTCTGCTGCATTTAACGTCTGGGAGACAAATCCAACTGGATGCTCTGTTCCCTCCTCCATGATGTGTGAAATCACTGCCCCCCAACCTTTATTGAGACGCATCCACATGATGTTGAAATCACTGCCCCCAACCCGTATTGAGACGCATCCACATGATGTGTGAAATCACTGCCCCCAACCCGTATGAGACGCATCCACATGATGTGTAAAAATCACTGCCCCCAACCCTTTATTGAGACGCATCCACATGATGTGTGAAATCACTGCCCCCAACCCCGTATTGAACGCATCCACATGATGTGTGAAAATCACTCCCCCAAACCCCGTATTGAGACGCATCCACATGATGTGTGAAATCACTGCCCCCCAACCCGTATTGAGACGCATCCACATGATGTGTGAAATCACTGCCCCCCAAACCCCGTATTGAGCCCGAAATCCACATGATGTGTGAAATCACTGCCCCCCAACCCGTATTGAGAGCATCCACATGATGGTGAAAAAAATCACTGCCCCAACCCGTATTGAGACGCATCCACATGATGTTTTTGAAATCACTGCCCCAACCGTATTGAGACGCATCCACATGATGTGTGAAATCACTGCCCCCAACCCGAATTGAGACGCATCCACATGATGTGTGAAATCACTGCCCCCAACCTTTTATTGAGACGCATCCACATGATGTGTGAAATCACGGCCCCAACCCGTATTGAGACGCATCCACATGATGTGTGAAATCACTGCCCCCTACCGTATTGGACGCAATCCACATGATGTGTGAAATCACTACCCCCAACCCGTTTGAGACGCATCCACATGATGTGTGAAATCACTGCCCCCAAACCGTATTGAGATGCATCCACATGCAGTAAAATTTTGCGATTGGGATCATAATGCACAAGAACCATGGCTGAAAGGATCATTTTTGGTTTTCTCAAAACATGCCTGTTGCTCCTGACCCCAACTCCACTTCATACCTTTCTTTAAAAGCTTGTAAAGAGGGTTGCGCTCTCCTGATGATTCTTCAGAAACCTGCCATAGTAATTCAGCAAGTACGCCTTCAGCTGTTGCACGTTTTTCGGGGGGGTTTTGCCTGAACCCAAAGCCTGAACTTTGTCATCCAACGGCTTGATCCCCTGCTTGCTGATTTTATGACCCACGAAGACCCCTTCTTCAGCACCAAAAACACACTTCTCCTTCTTCAACCGTGCCCCCTGCCCTATCCATTCTGTCAAGCACCTCTCAACATGCTGGGATGACTCGACCACCGAATCCCCAGTCACAAAAAATGTCATCAAAGTACACAACTGTGCACGGCACACCCCGAAGCAGGGACTCCCCTGACTCGCTGAAACTGTGCTGGTGCTGACGAGATACCAAATGGGAAACCTGTATACGGGTCACTAACATTTAACCTCGTAGGGTCACAGGAACCAATTAGGGTCTCTTGACTATTACTGAGAGAGAGAGAGGAGGAGAGAGAGAGGAGGGGAGAGAGAGAGTGGGGTGTGTGTGTGTGTGTGTGTGTGTGTGTGTGTGTGTGTGTGTGTGTGTGTGTGTGTGTGGTGTGTGTGTGTTGTTGTTGTTGTTGTTGTTGTTGTTGTTGTTGTCGTTGTCGTTTGCTGTCTCATACTCCATGTCACTTCAGTAGCATCACTCCCATACCATTCATTTCAGCCTCCTTGGTTTGTCCCATCAAAGCCCCCCGCCCGGGAAACGGCAAAGAGCGTCAATGTCAAGTCGTCTGGAGGCAACCCACCAGAGGAGACACTGCAAATGCTGCCGAATCACTCCAGTGGTGTTCAGTGAGCCTGTTCATTCAATGGACATCAATGATCCTGTCGTTGAGTCAGCGTGAGTAAGCGTTCCCCTCCGGAGGATGCCATGTCTGTCCAACGACTCGGTCCCCACGACCTCGCTGATATCATCGATCTCAAAACAACTTCACCACAAGGTTTGGGAGGGAAATCCATGTAGGATCCCGTCTTCGCCTGAACGAAAAACTCGTGAACAAATGGCTCTGAAAGGGAATTGATTCACGATCTTCCAACCCACGATTTAGACACTTACCACCACACCAGCACAGCTGATGGCCCTAAGTTTTGAGCAGTTCATCTTTATCCGTGACCTGGATCACAATGACCAATTTTTGGTCGTTTTGATGTTCTACAAACTATCAGAGTCGTCACCATGACAGAAGTCATGTCAATGTACGTTACACCTTGATCTGGGTCATCATGATCCGAGCAGGTCACTCGACCTTTAACTGTGATCTGAGTCATAATGACTCACTGTGGGCCACCCCAACCTTTGACCAGGATGTCGTTTACTGTCGAGCTAGGCGTCTGCCAAAAGCCTCGTCTGGCTAAGGTATTTATGGACCAATGAAAAACGAAGATCCTGGGGAGTGCGGAAGACTGAACGAAGGGCGACTGTTGACATGTAGTTCCAGTTAATAATTAACTAGGCCCCAACACCGGTTAATTTAATATTTACAAACAAAAGATTTCTTGTTACCTTCATGATTCAATCTGGATCACCACGACCTACTTTCTTCACTTGGCCTTTAATCCCGGCCTGGAAGTATGGCGGCGCTGCACTGTTCCCAGAGAAACTGCGTGCATCCATCGCTCAGACGGAATCAAAGGGCGAGCTTTGACAAAGAAGCCCTTCACCTCTTGAGAACAGCGAGAAGGATCAGGGTCACAGTTGCTAGGAAACGCAGGAAAGGATCGATATCCACACCCTTTCAGCATCCTTCCAGTGCACTCACGGTCCTCGGATGTGTTTCTCCACAGATTCCAATCAACTACGTCACCCCACATATTTACTGTTTAACTTGATGTGTTTCTCCACAGATTCCAATCAACTACGTCACCCACATATTTACTGTTTAACTTAGATGTGTTTCTCCACAGATTCCAATCAACTACGTCACCCCACATATTTACTGTTTAACTTAGATGTGTTTCTCCACAGATTCCAATCAACTACGTCACCCCACATATTTACTGTTTAACTTAGATGTGTTTCTCCACAGATTCCAATCAACTACGTCACCCCACTATTTACTGTTTAACTTAGATGTGTTTCTCCACAGATTCCATCAACTACGTCACCCCACATATTTACTGTTTAACTTAGATGTGTTTCTCCACAGATTCCAATCAACTCGTCACCCCACATATTTACTGTTTAACTTAGATGCGCAAGACTGGGAGGACTGGCAGGAAGGAAGTTGAACTTGATGAAAAAGCTTTGAGACGCCAGACGTGGCCCAGTCCCGTTGAGGTTCAGGGAAAGCTGTGGGGGCCGGTGGGGTCTCTGCGCCGGACTGTGGACTTTGCCTTACTAACCGGATTGAGGATCTAGCATGGCCGGGAACATGAAAGAAAGAAAGAAAGAAAGAATGTGTTTTTCTACAGTCAGACTGACCAACCGTGCACTGGCCCACCTTTAGTATGGCGGACGTAACGCCATAGCACATCATGCAGCAGAAGCACTCAAGTCTCGGAACTCTGAACACTCTTACACACCTACCACTAGACCAGAGCATATACGGATGGGTCAGTAGAAAAGGCTGTGAAAAAACGGTGGAGGTGGAGTTTTCATCAAGTTCCCAGACGGCAAGACCCTTCAGAAAGTCTTTGGCAACACGAATATATTCCACAACTACCGAGCTGACGCCTGTGCCCTACTCCATGCTGCCCAGACCTTAACAGAAAAAAGGCTTCCGAATTTAGTCTTTCTGACAGACTGTGAATCCACCTGAAGATCCTCCAGACACCAGGAGGGGAGCAGGTAGTCAGAGCCATCAGAGAATAACTCAGTCTCCTCCAACAGAGATCTGCTGTAGTCCTGCAGTGGATCCCTCCTCACTGTGGCATTGGAGGGAATGAGGAGGCAGACCGTCTGTCCAAGATCGGCAACAGGCAGGAACAGTTAGGGCATATAATGTCCTATAATGAAGCTAAAACCATCCCGAGAAATAACTTCAGAAGAGCGTGGCGCCAACGCCTGGACACTGGGACTGAAGAGGACAGCATCCATCAACTTGACAGAGCAGCTCAAGTTACCATGTTCAGGCTGCGAACAGGACACTGCCAGCTCCTCTCCCATCTCTCACGTCTCAAAGCTCTCTCATACTGACCAGTGCCCTTGTGGCACAGGCTCCCAGACTCCCACCCCATCTTACGGTCCTGCACCTCCTATCAAGCTTTGAGACGCCAGACGTGGCCCAGTCCGGTTGAGGTCCAGGAGAAGCTGTGGGGACCGGCGGGGTCTCTATGGCGGACTGTGGACTTCGCCTTACTAACCGGATTGAGGATCTAGTATGGCCGGGAACGTGAAAGAAAGAAAGAAAGAATGTGTTTTTCTACAGTCAGACTAACCAACCGTGCACTGGCCCACAAGTGAAGACAGCGGAACAACTGACATCATCGGACGAAGTCATGGCCAACCAGTAACAACAACCCTTCAAACTGGTTGACCGAGACTTCTATAGGATATTGGACCTGTTAGCTCAATCACTGTCTCCCAAACCAAAATCGTGTCACTTGACCGGTGATTTGGGTCACCCTGACCTGCAGGGCCCCCTTGGCCTTACACCATATGGGTCACCGTGACCCAAGTAATAGGATCTTGAACCCACATGTCTTGAATCCGCAAGTCGAATGGATTAGAGGGAGGGCAGAGCATAAGTACCCAGCAAATATGTAGGCCTTGATAGAACATGCATCAGGGGGGAATATAGACCTAGGATAACATAGACCTGGGGCAAAGATAAACCCTGTGGAACACAGATCTTGGAGAAAAAATAGACCAGAAGGGAACATTGATTTGGGGTTGATATTGGGCGTGGGCTTGGAAAACAGACCTGGGATTCTCAAACCTTGCTACCTATCATTATGACAGATTGTCACTCTTCTGTTAGCTCGGGGGAGGGGAGAGAGTGCGGGTGGGGTAGGGGTGGGTCATGCCGTTGAGACCTCAGTTTCATCACAGTGCTTCCCACTGGTCTATGGTCTCCCTATCATTCCCCAGGTTACACACCGCTACTGTTACATTACTGCATGTAAATTCTGTATTCATGCACCAAGATCGCAACAACTGAAAACACGACCTCTCTCCTGTGGGGAGGGGCCTTACGACCTTATCCACCAACAATAAACGCTCTCAAGACCGGTACTTTTCTCTATTAGTGTCCTGTATGGGGAACAAAAGTCCTTTCGACCTTTATCC
>CM031623.1:56019093-56021593 GCA_018398815.1 Conus ventricosus | reverse complement strand
AAAAAACAACAACAACAACAAACAGCAACAATAACAACAACAACAACAACAACAACAAAGGAAAAAAAAATCCAAACAAACTGGTAGAATCGGTACAACAGCAGTGGTTCGGAATAGGTGACTGAGAATGCACTTACAATTAATTGTGCACTCAACTAAATTGCTGTCAGGGTTTTACAGGACGAAGACTGCGACTAAAAAGCACAATTCCTGTAATTTGCAACGCACAGATCTCCAACTCATATGTATCTGAACACACATAAAATTTATCTGATAATCAGATAAAATTGTCTATAGGTCCAAGTCTGTTTGGGACAAATGCGTTTGCACTAAAGGACGCTCTCCAATCAGTCACCATCCACCGAACGCAGGTAAAAGAAAGTTTTTTTGTTTTTTTTTTTTTTTTAGAAACACAAATGTAGTCTAACAATCAGTGAAGGCACATATGATTCATGAGCCACACATTCAGTCATTTTCTGAAACAGGGGCGAAATGTCTTTAGTGACACGAGTGGTCTTGATAGTAAATGATAGAACACAAAGTTTTCAACACAGCCTACGATGATCACTGTCCAACAACAATGCCGGGTGAAAAGATAGTTATTATTCCTAAAACATAATGACACCACCCAAGGTAAGTACCGAAAATTAATTTCTCAGTCTTGGCAAGGAAGGAAAAGTTACACACACACACACACACACACAAAACACAACACACAAACACGCACGCGCCGTGCACAACACACACACACACACACACACACACACACACACACACACACACCCACACACAGGCACACACACACACACAACACACACACCACACACACACACACACACAACACACAACACACACACACAACACACACACGCGCGCGCGCGCGCGCGGGGCTGGTGTGTGTGGAAGGGATGACTTTTTACAGTCTTCACACTGAAGAAAGGCCACAGGCTGCCTGTAGCAGTCGCACTGCTTCAGCAATGGCCTGTAGAGGATTAGGCCTTTGTGGGGGAGGGGAGCACCAAAGGCGGGAACAGCGGTGCCGTAAGGGGCAGTGGTTGGGGACCTGTGCTCCTTGCTCTGCGCCCTTGGGGTTAGTCACTGAAGTACTGACTTTGGGCCGGCCATCGGAATCTGAAAGCTGGGGTTTCCAAAAGGGGGCGTGGCCTTGTGGTACTGCTTTGGTTCGGCGCGAACCGCTGAAGTGTAGCGTTGGGATGGCTGAGTAGCGCTGGCCGGAACATGGGGCTGATGGTGTGGGTTTGGGGTGCGTGTTGTATTGACATCTGGGCTTGCAGCAGGGCGGAGTCGTGCGTAGACGAGGCACTAAACACAGTATTTGATGTTCCATGCTAGTTTAGCAAACCTTTTTGGCTGATGGCTAGGGGAGAATTTGTACATGTCTTTTCCTGGGGGCACCACTCCTAGCAAGAAAGGAAACTTGTTGTCACAAATACTGCAGACAGTTCCCTGCATACTGTCTGAAGCTTTAGGGGTTTGGGTTGAACAATGGGTGGATTCATTAAATGTCTACCCACAAATGCGGGGATTGAGGACGAGGTCACGACTGTTTGCTCTGGGAAGGGGGCCCTTTGACATGAGTAAAGGAGAGCCTTCCATTGGGGTGTTGTAATTTCTCTCCCCCTTTAAAAGTCGTTGATTCCTACATGCAAAATAACTCTAAAAACCAATGGGCATTGGGTGGGACGGATCAAGCCAGTGTTTTATGTCAGAGACCCTGAGACCAGACACACGATTTTTTTTGAACTGATTTGAAGCTACCTGTGTTCATTTTGTGGGGCATCCATGTTATGAAATTTTGAATCTCCAAAAATAAACAGTCCGTCAGTTTTTCCAAAGAGTTTGAATGAGACACCGGGTGGGCTGGAAGAGCTGTTTTGTCTTTTGGAGACATGGACGGAATGGACGATTATCAGGTGATATGGTGATGATCAAAACGATTTAAACTGATGGAGTAGACATAGCAATGTCAAACTTGAAAGGGGGGACTGCAGGAACTGGTGTCCTAGGTCAAGGAAGGGGGTGGAATGGGTGGGAAAGGCTGGTGCAGAGAGTGTTTTTACTTTGAAAGAGGTTAAAATGAGGACCGCTGGGTGGTCGGTAGGGTGGAGGGCTGGGGTCCTTAGACAGGGCAGGTGATCTGTGCTCTGTGAGTTGTCGTCGCGACAGATGTTGTCGTCCCGGGGAGAGAGAGAGAGAAGAGAGAAGGAGAGAGAGAAGAGAGAGAGAGTGTGGTGTGGTTGTGTGTGTGTGGGGGTTGGTGGTTGGTGTTGTGTGGTGTGTGTGTGGTGTGTTGTGGTTGTTTCTTCAATTAACTCTTTTCACTAGATGTATTTAGACAAGGGTGTTTTTGAGTGGTGTGTGTTGTGTGTGATGTGTGTGTGTGTGTTGTGGGTGTTGTGTTGTTGTGTGTACGCGCGCCACTGCGCGCGGCGGGGACATGTCGCCCCCCGAAGGGTACAAACCGTTCGAATTCGCACAA
>CM031623.1:56006593-56016593 GCA_018398815.1 Conus ventricosus | reverse complement strand
TGAGACGGGGCACAATGAGACGGTGGGCACAATGAGACGGGGGCACAATGAGACGGCGACACAATGAGACGGGGGGCACAGTGAGACGGGGCACAATGAGACGGGGACACAATGAGACGAGGCACAGTGAGACAGGGCACAATGAACGGGGTCACAGTGAGACGGGCACACAATGAAACGGGGGGCACAATGAGATGGGGGGCACAATGAGAAAGGGGACACAATGAGACGGGGGCACAGTGAGACGGGGGCACAATGATATGGGGACACAATGAACGGGGGCACAGTGAGACGGGGGCACAATGAGACGGGGACACAATGAGACGGGGGCACAGTGAGAACGGGGGCACAATGAGACAGGGGGCACAGTGAGACGAGGACACAATGAGACGGGGGCACAATGAGACGGGGACACAGTGAGACAGGGACAAAATGAGACGGGGGGCACAATGAGACGGGGGCACAGTGAGACAGGGACACAATGAGACGGGGGGCACAATGAGACGGGGGCACAATGAGAATGGGGGCACAATGAGATGGGGACACAGTGAGACAGGGACACAATGAGACTGGGGGCACAATGAGACGGGGGGCACAATGACACGGGGGCACAATGAGACGGGGGGCACAATGAGACGGGGGGCACAATGAGATGGGGACACAATGAGACGGGGCACAATGAGATGGGGGCACAATGAGACGGGGGCACAATGAGACGGGGGCACGTTGACACTTTGGATACTTCATTCCGTCAGCTGGATTCTTTGTCATAATCTTGGATTCTTTGTGTTACCACTGGCATACTTCGTCCCATCAGTTTGGATTCTTTGTCCTGTCAGTTGAATTCTTCGTCCTGTCACTTGGATTACTATACACTCCGAATGTCTGTCCTCTCACTCCGAATGTCTGTCCTATCACTCCGAATGTCTGTCCTCTGAATGTCTGTCCTCTGAATGTCTGTCCTATCACTCCGAATGTCTGTCCCTCCGAATGTCTGTCCTATCACACTGAATGTCTGTCCTCTCACTCTGAATGTCTGTCCTCTCACTCTGAATGTCTGTCCTATCACTCCGAATGTCTGTCCTATCATCTGAATGTCTGTCCTCTGAATGTCTGTCCTATCACACTGAATGTCTGTCCTCTGAATGTCTGTCCTATCACACTGAATGTCTGTCCTATCACACTGAATGTCTGTCCTCTGAATGTCTGTCCTATCACACTGAATGTCTGTCCTCTCACTCTGAATGTCTGTCCTCTGAATGTCTGTCCTATCACACTGAATGTCTGTCCTCTGAATGTCTGTCCTCTCACTCTGATTGTCTGTCCTCTGAATGTCTGTCCTAACACTCTGAATGTCTGTCCTCTGAATGTCTGTCCTCTGAATGTCTGTCCATCACTCTGAATGTCTGTCCTCTGAATGTCTGTCCTAACACTCTGAATGTCTGTCCTCTGAATGTCTGTCCTCTCACACTGAATGTCTGTCCTATCACTCTGAATGTCTGTCCTATGAATGTCTGTCCTCTCACACTGAATGTCTGTCCTATCACTCTGATGTCTGTCCTCTGAATGTCTGTCCTATCACACTGAATTCTGTCCCTCTCACACTGAATGTCTGTCCTCTCACTCTGAATGTCTGTCCTCTCACTCTGAATGTCTGTCCTATCACACTGAATGTCTGTCCTATCACACTGAATGTCTGTCCTCTGAATGTCTGTCCTATCACACTGAATGTCTGTCCTCTGAATGTCTGTCCTATCACACTGAATGTCTGTCCTCTGAATATCTGTCCTATCACTCTGAATGTTTGTCCTCTGAATGTCTGTCCTAACACTCTGAATGTCTGTCCTCTCACTCTGAATGTCTGTCCTCTCACTCTGAATGTCTGTCCTATCACACTGAATGTTGTCCTATCACACTGAAAGTCTGTCCTCTCACTCTGAATGTCTGTCCTCTCACTCTGAATGTCTGTCCTCTCACACTGAATGTCTGTCCTCTCACTCTGAATGTCTGTCCTCTGAATGTCTGTCCTATCACTCTGAATGTCTGTCCTCTCACTCTGAATGTCTGTTCCTCTCACACTGAATGTCTGTCCTCTCACACTGAATGTCTGTCCTCTCACTCTGAATGTCCTGTCCCTCTCGGTCTGAATGTCTGTCCTCTCACTCTGAATGTCTGTCCTCTCACACTGAAGCCTGTCCTCTCACTCTGAATGTCTGTCCTATCACTCTCAATGTCTGTCCTCTGAATGTCTGTCCTCTGAATGTCTGTCGTAACACTCTGAATGTCCTCTCACACTGAAGGTCTGTCCTATCACACTGAATGTCTGTCCTAACACACTGAATGTCTGTCCTCTGAATGTCTGTCCTAACACTCTGAATGTCTGTCCTCTGAATGTCTGTCCTCTCACTCTGAATGTCTGTCCTCTGAATGTCTGTCCTCTCACTCTGAATGTCTGTCCTCTCACTCTGAATGTCTGTCCTATCACTCTGAATGTCTGTCCTCTGAATGTCTGTCCTCTCAATCTGAATGTCTGTCCTCTCAATCTGAATGTCTGTCCTATCACACTGAATGTCTGTCCTCTCACTCTGAATGTCTGTCCTCTCACACTGAATGTCTGTCCTCTGAATGTCTGTCCTATCACTCTGAATGTCTGTCCTCTCACTCTGAATGTCTGTCCTCTCACACTGAATGTCTGTCCTCTCACTCTGAATGTCTGTCCTCTCGGTCTGAATGTCTGTCCTCTCACTCTGAATGTCTGTCCTCTCACACTGAATGTCTGTCCCTCACTCTGAATGTCTGTCCTATCACTCTGAATGTCTGTCCTCTGAATGTCTGTCCTCTGAATGTCTGTCGTAACACTCTGAATGTCCTCTCACACTGAATGTCTGTCCTCTCACACTGAATGTCTGTCCTAACACACTGAATGTCTGTCCTCTGAATGTCTGTCCTAACACTCTGAATGTCTGTCCTCTGAATGTCTGTCCTCTCACTCTGAATGTCTGTCCTCTGAATGTCTGTCCTCTCACTCTGAATGTCTGTCCTCTCACTCTGAATGTCTGTCCTATCACTCTGAATGTCTGTCCTCTGAATGTCTGTCCTCTCAATCTGAATGGTCTGTCCTCTCAATCTGAATGTCTGTCCTATCACACTGAATGTCTGTCCTCTCACTCTGAATGTTTGTCCTCTCACACTGAATGTCTGTCCTATCACTCTGAATGTCTGTCGTCTCACTCTGAATGTCTGTCCTCTCACACTGAATGTCTGTCCTATCACTCTGAATGTCTGTCCTATCACACTGAATGTCTGTCCTATCACTCTGAATGTCTGTCCTAATCACACTGAATGTCTGTCCTCTCACTCTGAATGTCTGTCCTCTCACACTGAATGTCTGTCCTCTGAATGTCTGTCCTCTGAATGTCTGTCCTATCACTCTGAATGTCTCTGAATGTCTGTCCTCTCACTCTGAATGTCTGTCCTATCACTCTGAATGTCTGTCCTCTCACTCTGAATGTTTGTCCTATCACTCTGAATGTCTGTCCTCTGAATGTCTGTCCTCTCACACGAATGTCTGACCTCTGAATGTCTGTCCTCTCATCCTGAATGTCTGTCCTATCACTCTGAATGTCTGTCCTATCACTCTGAATGTCTGTCCTCTGAATGTCTGTCCTCTCACACTGAATGACTGTTCTATCACTCTGAATGTCTGTCCTCTGCATGTCTGTTCTATCACTCTGAATGTCTGTCCTCTCCTATCACTCTGAATGTCTGTCCTCTCACTCTGAATGTCTGTCCTATCACACTGAATGTCTGTCCTATCACTCCGAATGTCTGTCCTCTCACTCTGAATGTATGTCCTCTCAATCTGAATGTCTGTCCTATCACACTGAATGTCTGTCCTCTCACTCTGAATGTCTGTCCTCTCACACTGAATGTCTGTCCTCTCACTCTGAATGTCTGTCCTCTCACTCTGAATGTCTGTCCTATCACACTGAATGTCTGTCCTCTCACACTGAATGTCTGTCCTATCACTCTGAATGTCTGTCCTCTCACACTGAATGTCTGTTCTACCACTCTGACTGTCTGTCCTCTGAATGTCTGTCCCATCACTCTGAATGTCTGTCCTCTGAATGTCTGTCCTATCACACTGAATGTCCTGTCCTCTCACACTGAATGTCTGTCCTAACACACTGAATGTCTGTCCTTTCACACTGAATGTCTGTCCTCTCACTCTGAATGTCTGTGCTATCACACTGAATGTCTGTCCTCTCACTCTGAATGTCTGTCCTCTCACTCTGAATGTCTGTCCAACACTCTGAATGTCTGTCCTATCACACTGAATGTCTGTCCTCTGAATGTCTGTCCTATCACTCTGAATGTCTGTCCTCCACTCTGAATGTCTGTCCTAACACTCTGAATGTCTGTCCACTCACTCTGAATGTCTGTCCTATCACACTGAATGTCTGTCCTCTCACTCTGAATGTCTGTCCTATCACACTGAATGTCTGTCCTATCACACAGAATGTCTGTCCTCTGAATGTCTGTCCTCTCACTCTGAATGTCTGTCCTCTGAATGTCTGTCCTATCACACTGAATGTCTGTCCTCTGAATTGTCTGTCCTCTCACTCTGAATGTCTGTCCTCTGAATGTCTGTCCTCTGAATGTCTGTCCTCTCACTCTAAATGTCTGTCCTCTGAATGTCTGTCCTATCACTCTAAATGTCTGTCCTCTGAATGTCTGTCCTATCACTCTGAATGTCTGTCCTCTGAATGTCTGTCCTATCACTCTGAATGTCTGTCCTCTGAATGTCTGTCCTAACACTCTGAATGTCTGTCCTCTGAATGTCTGTCCTAACACACTGAATGTCTGTCCTCTCACTGAATGTCTGTCCTCTCACACGAATGTCTGTCCTGTCACACTGAATGTCTGTCCTCTCGGTCTGAATGTCTGTCCTATCACCTGAATGTCTGTCCTCTCACTTGAATGTCTGTCCTATCACTACTGATGTCTGTCCTCTCACATGAATGTCTGTCCTCTCACACTGAATGTCTGTCCTTTCGGTATCTGAATGTCTTCCTCTCACACTGAATGTCTGTCCTAACAACTCTGATGTCTGTCCTCTCACCTGAATGTCTGTCCACTGAATGTCTGTCCTCTGAATGTCTGTCCTATCACTCTGAATGTCTGTCCTCTGAAGTCTGTCCTCCTGAATTGTCCTCCTCTGAATGTCTGTCCTATACACCTGAATGTCTGTCCTCTGAATGTCTGTCCTATCAAATGAATGCTGTCCTCTGAATGTCTGTCCCTATCACTCTGAATGTCTGTCCTAACACTCTGAATGTCTGTACTCTGAATGTCTGTCCCACTGAATGTCTTCCTAACCACTCTGAATGTCTGTCCTATCACACTGAATGTCTGTCCATCACACTGAATGTCTGTCCTTAACTGAAGTCTGTCCTATCACACTGAATGTCTGTCCTCTCACAGTGAATGTCTGTCCTCTCACTATGAATGTCTGTCCTATCAGTATGAATGTCTGTCCTATCACTATGAATTTTTGTCCTCTCGGTCTGAATGTCTGTCCTCTCACTCTGAATGTCCTGTCCTCTGAATGTCTGTCCTCTCACACTGAATGTCGTTTCCCCTCACTCTGAATGTCTGTCCTAACACTCGAATGTCTTGTCCCTTCCACACTGAATGTCTGTCCTATACACTATGAATGTCTGTCCTCTGAATGTCTTCCTCCTCACTCTAGCTGTCCTCTAGAATGTCTGTCCTCCTCACACTGATGTCTGTCCTCTCACTTGAATGTCTGTCCTAACACTCTGATATGCCTGCCCTCTGACACTGAATGTCTGTCCCTATCCATTGAATGTCTGTCCTCTGAATGTCTGTCCTATCCACTGAATGTCTGTCCTCTGAATGTCTGTTTCCTATCACTCTGAAAGCTGTCTCCTAGAATGTCTGTCCCTATCACACTGAATGTCTGTCCTCTGAATGTCTGTCCTATCACACTGAATGTCTGTCCTATCACTCTGAATGTCTGTCCTCTGAATGTCTGTCCTAACACACTGAATGTCTGTCCTCTGAATGTCTGTCCTATCACACTGAATGTCTGTCCTCTCACTCTGAATGTCTGTCCTCTCACTCTGAATGTCTGTCCTCTGAATGTCTGTCCTATCACACTGAATTTCTGTCCTATCACACTGAATGTCTGTCCTCTCACTCTGAAATGTCTGTCCTATCACTCTGAATCTTCGTCCAGTCATTTTGATTTTTCATCTTATCAGTTGGATTCTTCGTCCCAGCGCTTGGATTCTTCGTCCTAATCAGTCGTATTTGTCATCCTGTCCGTTGGATTCTTCGCCCTAACAGTCGCATTTTTCGTCCTCTCAATTTGAGTCTTCGTCCTATCAATCCTTCGCCCTAACAGTCGTATTTTGCGTCCCCTCAATTTGAGTCTTCGTCCTATCAATCCTTCGCCCTAACAGTGGTATTTTTCGTCCTCTCAATTTGAGTCTTCGTCCTAACAATCCTTCGCCCTAACAGTCGTATTTTTCGTGCTCTCAATTTGAGTCTTCGTCCTATCAATCCTTCGCCCTAACAGTCGTATTTTTCGTCCTCACAATTTGAGTCTTCGTCCTATCAATCCTTCGCCCTAACAGTCGTATTTTTCGTCCTCTCAATTTGAGTCTTCGTCCTATCAATCCGTCGCCCTAACAGTCGTATTTTTCGTCCTCTCAATTTGAGTCTTCGTCCTATCAATCCAAGTGAGAAGGCTTTGGAAAGAGGAAATTAAACGCGGATGCAATAATTTATTCAACGAAAGCGCTTAGCCCCTTTTATAAGGGTGAGTGTCTCACAAGGAAGAGAGAGAGAGAGAGAGAGAGAGAGAGAGAGAGAGAGAGAGAGAGAGAGAGAGAGAGAGACAGACAGACAGACAGACAGACAGAGACAGAGAGAGAGAGAGAGAGAGAGAGAGAGAGAGAGAGAGAGAGAGAGAGATTGACAATTTTAGGTTGTTGAATTTTAAATTTTTGGCACGGTGTGTTTGATCACACACATAACATCTCCATGATAACGGACAAAGAAAGGAACAAAGAGAGAGCCAGTTAGGTGCAGGGGAACTGAGAAAGGAACAAAGAGACAAGCCAGTTAGGTGCAGGGAACTGAGAAAGGAACAAAGAGACAGAGCCAGTTAGGTGCAGGGAACTGAGAAAGGAACAAAGAGACAGAGCCAGTTAGGTGCAGGGAACTGAGAAGGAACAAAGAGACAGAGCCACTTAGGTGCAGGGAAACTAAGAAGGGAACAAAGAGACAGAGCCAGTTAGGTGCAGGGAACTGAGAAAGGAACAAAGAGACAGAGCCAGTTAGGTGCATGGGAACTGAGAAGGGAACAAAGAGACAGAGCCAGTTAGGTGCAAGGGAACTGAGAAAGGAACAAAGAGACAGAGCCAGTTAGGTGCAGGGGAACTGAGAAGGGAACAAAGAGACAGAGCCAGTTAGGTGCAGGGAACTGAAAAAGGAACAAAGAGACAGAGCCAGTTAGGTGCAGGGGAACTGAAAAGGGAACAAAGAGACAGAGCCAGTTAGGTGCAGGGAACTGAAAAGGGAACAAAGAGACAGAGCCAGTTAGGTGCAAGGGAACTGAGAAAGGAACAATGAGACAGAGCCAGTTAGGTGCAGGGGAACTGAGAAAGAAATAAAGAGACAGAGCCAGTTAGGAGCAGGGAACTGAGAAAGGAACAATGAGACAGAGCCAGTTAGGTGCAGCGGTATTGAGAAAGGAACAAAGAGACAAAGCCAGTTAGGTGCAGGGAACTGAGAAGGGAACAAAGAGACAGAGCCAGTTAGGTGCAGGGGAACTGAAAAAGGAACAAAAGAAACAGAACCAGTTAGGAGCAGGGAACTGAGAAGGAACAATGAGACAGAGCCAGTTAGGTGCAGGTGAACTGAGAAAGGAACAAAGAGACAGAGCCATTTAGGTGCAGGGGAACTGAGAAAGGAACAAAGAGACACAGCCAGTTAGGTGCAGGGAACTGAGAAAGGAACAAAGAAACAGAGCCAGTTAGGTGCAGGGGAATTGAGAAAGGAACAAAGAGACAGAGCCAGTTAGATGCAGGGGAACTGAGAAAGGAACAAAGAGACAGAGCCAGTTAGGTGCAGGGGAACTGAGAAAGGAACAAAGAGACAGAGCCAGTTAGGTGCAGGGGAACTGAGAAAAGAACAAAGAGACAGAGCCAGTTAGGTGCAGGGGAACTGAGAAAGGAACAAAGAGACAGAGAAAGCTAGGTGCAGGGAACTGAGAAAGGAACAAAGAGACAGAGCCAGTTTGGTGCAGGGAACTGAGAAAGGAACAAAGAGACAGAGCCAGTTAGGTGCAGGGGAACTGAGAAAGGAACAAAGAGATAGAGCCAGTTAGGTGCAGGGGAACTGAGAAAGGAACAAAGAGACAGAGCCAGTTAGGTGCAGGGGAACTGAAAAGAACAGCAAATGAAAGAGAGGGAGTGACAGAAAGTCAGAGAGAAGGAGAAATAGGAGGAACAATTTCATCGGTGCGGACAGGCGAGGAAAAAGAAGATTTTTTTTTAAATGGCTTGTCATGTCAGGGACACAGTCGTCGACCACTACCACCCTTCCCCACCCCTCACCCCCACTACGACACGTCGCAAATCAAAACGGCCAGAGCAGACAGACAAACAGACAGCTCTTATCTCCTTAATCAACTTGTCAGCTCAGGGGGAAGAGAACTCCCACTGCAACAGACAAGAATGGCAGACGACAGTTCCATCTCTTTTGAGTTTTTTCCTACCGGAAAGGGAAGCGGGAGGGAGGCGGAAGTGAGGGTCACCGGTTGTCATGGCAACAGTACCCACGCGCTGACCCGATGGTGGGGGAGAGAAGGATGTAAAGGAGGAAGGATTCTCTCTCTCTCTCTCTCTCTCTCTCTCTCTCTCTCTCTCCTCTCTCTCTCAGGAAAGAGAGCAGACACCGATCCCACGGTAGACCTCCCACGTCTTTTGTCATCAAAGTTTTAATAGATCTAACCCCCCCCCCCTCCCACCCCCTCCCTTAACCCCCCCACACACACACACACACACACACACCTCCTCCTCCTGTTCCCATCCCATCCCTAACTTTGCTAGAATCACGATAGAAGTCAACGTCTCTGTGAAAATCAATAAAGTGCCTCCCACCTCCACCCTCCCTCCCCCACCCCCTCCCGCCCCCTGTATCATTTTGGGGTCAAAATTCGCCCGCTCGTCTGTATGGAACCAAAACGAACTTCTGTGAATGAAGAAAGTTTTTTTTTGTTTTTTTTTTTTTTTTTTTTTTTTTTTTTGTGGCATCAGTTGTCGGATCAATGGAGCGCCTAAGGTGGTGACTTTTTCCCTCCTTATTTTCTCCTTTCACCCCCACCCCCCCCCCCCCCCCCCCATGCCAAAATCCACCTTTTCATTTTTTTTGTTGGTTCTTCACACTGTCCTCTTCACATGGCCAAAAAAACAAAAAAGCGAAAGAAAAAAACACAATTTCCACAACTAGCTTTTTTTTTTTCCGAAAAAATGACACAGATGACAGAACAAATCAAGATACACCAGTCACAGATGACACAGTACAAATCAAGATACACCATGTCACAGATACAGTACAAATCAAGATACACCATGTCACAGATGACACAGTACAAATCAAGATACACCACGTCCACAGATGACACAGAACAAATCAAGATACACCATGCACAGATGACACGAACAGAAAAGACACACATGTCACAGATGACACAAAACAGATAAAGACACACATTCACAGGTGACACGCAGGACAAATCAATAGTTGGTTTTTTAACGTGGTCGTGCCAGTTCGTGTGAGCGTGCAGCAGTGGGTTGCGGCAGAAGTTTGTTTAGAAGTTCTCATCATTAAAAATTAAGTCATTGTCACCGAATTTTTTGGGGCTTTGTTTCAAATGCTTGTGAACAGCTGCCTGGGTGTTACAGAG
>CM031623.1:55999093-56004093 GCA_018398815.1 Conus ventricosus | reverse complement strand
CTACAGGAATTAAGAAGTATCTCGAGTCTATTGGAATCAAGATAGATCTCAAGGGCTGACGATTCAAGATAGGTCCCAAAGCGTTCGGGTCAAGATGTATCTCGGTATATTTTGGAATCAAGAAAGATCCCCAGAACTGCTGGAACCAATATGTATTTCTGTGCCTAATGAAAATCAAGATAGATTGAGGGCTCAGGAGTCAGGATGCATTTCCGTGTTTAGAATGTTCATAGCACTTTTGGAATGTACATGTATTTCAAAGTTCAATAGCTCGCTCTCTCTCTCTCTCTCTCTCTCCTCTCTCCCCCTCTCTCTCTCTCTCTCTCTCTCATCTCTCCCCTCTCCCCTCTCTCTCTCTGAGTTTTAGTTGTGTCCATTTAAACGTTTTTTACGTTTTTAAGTTCGGTGTTGCTTTCTTACAGTTCGGTCCATGGTTGCAACTGAAGAAGCTTTAAAAAAAGCGAAATATATTGCAATTACTCCAGGTGTTTGTAGTTTTTTTTTAACCATCCCTCTCTCTCTCCTCTCTCTCTCTCTCTCTCTCTCTCTCTCTCTCTCTCCTCACTCCCCTTTCTCTCTCTCTCTCTCTCTCTCTCTCTCTCTCTCTCAAACCATTTCATCCTTCCTTCCAACATGCAACAATTAGTATTATTAAAAAGATTGTTATTCTACTTTGATTCCCAATAACCCTTTTTGGGGTACCACAAGGCTCGGTGCTTGGCCACTGCTGTTCTTATTCTATATTATGATTTACCATTTAAACCCTTTACTTCCTTTGTGAAATGTTTGCCGATTATACCACTATTGACACTAATAACTCTAATGTTCGCAAGTGTGCCTTGACATTCAGAAAAATATCAACCTCTCGTTAAATGGACACAACTCAATCACATGTTCTGCATCCTCAAAAAACGAAATTCATGTTGATTACAAAGGCAAAAACGTCAAAATGTACCGAAAACTTGCCAAACCTTTTATACTGGTAACGAAAAAAATCAAAGAGGTTTCTAATCACAGAGTCTTAGGAAAAGCAATCGACAACAACCTATCTTGGTCGAAACATTTAGAACTTCTTTCCAAAAATCTTGCCGTAAAACTGTATCAGCTCAGGAAAATAAAAAAACCTTTTAGATTATCACACCAGAAAATTATTTTTTCAATCTTATATTCAACCAAATATTGACTATGCCTCGACACTCTGGGATTTAGCTAGCAATAAGTTGTTTAAACCATTGACTAGTATATACAAGAGAGCTGTCAAAATAACAATTGATGAACCCTCGCTAGGGCACCCCGATTATGAACGAGCAGGTATCCTTCCATTCAAGACCAAACTATTGTACAATAAAGCACTCTTTATGCATGAAATACTACACGGCAGTGCTCCTTCCTATTTAATGAATATGTTTACTTCTAATGATCATCGACATTCGCATAAAATAAATCTCCCTTTCCCGTCAATTAATTTATGCAAATCAGGCCTTGCTTATTCTGGGGCTGGCTGTGGAATAATATCCCAGAAAAACTAAAAAACGAACCAAACACTAGTAAGTTTAAATCCAATCTTTTCACGTACTTGATGTATCTGCCTGATCTTACACCACTTTGCCCAAAGATGTACCAATAACTGTTCTGTGTAAATGTTTCATTTTCCTTATCAATTCTTCCTTTTCTTCCATCCCCCTCCTCTCATTCTTAATTCTCCCCCATCCCACTCCGTCCCACTCCCACCCCCACCGTCTCCCACACCTTCCGTCGGTGTTCCCTCTGCACATAGATTTTGCATCCTTTTGTATTTTCATATTTCATATTTAAGAGTGATTTTCCATTATTTTAAATTAATCATTTTGTTTTTTTTCCTTTCTTAAATTTCTTTTGGCCCCGAAGGGCTGGATGTAAAAACAGCAGTGATGTTTATTCCATTACCCTCTGAAAATAAAAATTCGTTCGTTCTCTCTCTCTCTCTCTCTCTCTCTCTCTCTCTCTCTCTCTCTCTCTCTCTCTCTCTCTCTCTATCTCCTCTCTCTCTCTCTCTCTCTCTCTCTCTCTCTCTCTCTCTCTCTCTCTTCTCTTGAGATACATTCTGTTATTGTGTGCGAAGGACTCAGAGACTCAACAAGATTGGTAATTTGATGTTGTTCTTCGTCCTTGAGAACTTTACAATTACCTTCGTTTCAGATTTCCCGTGTGTGTGTGTGTGTGTGTGTGTGTGTGTGTGTGTGTGTGTGTGTGTGTGTGTGTGTGTGTGTGTGTGTTTCTATGAGTGTTTTCTTGTATTAATGCGCGCGCCGCGCGCGTCTTTGTGTGTGTGTGGTTTGTTTGGGGGGGGGGGGGGGGGGGGGGGCTGGCTCGCTGTGTATGCGTGTGTGTGTGTGAGAGTGAGTATCTGTGTGTGTGTGTTGTGTGTGTGTGTGTGTGTGTGTGTGTGTGTGTGTGTGTGTGTGTGTGTGTGTGTGTGTGTGTGTGTGTGTGTGTGTGTGAGCGCGCGCGCCCGCGCGCCCGCGCGAGCATGTGATCTGTGAGTGTTTCCTTGTATTTGTGCGCGCGCCGCATCTACATCGAAAACTTCTATTTCTCCATTTCATATCGATAGTCCAGCTCCTTCAAAACATGTCTAGGTCAGGTTTGGTTTGGTTCCACATCGAGAACATCTATTTCTCCATTTCATATCTATAGTCCAGCTCCTTCAAAAACATGTTTAGGTCAGGTTTGGTTTGGTTTATTCTACATTTGTTAATAAAATATTTTCCCATTAGAATTATCAAATCTAAGATATCATTGGTTTTAACCAATCTTAAATAAATGTTAGCGAACCGCCCAGAGAAACGTGGACAAACGAGTCACAAGACAAAACACAACGCGTTTCGACCTCTTAGGTCTTCTTCAGGTGAGAAACAAACGAATAAAATAACGAAAATTCACTTAGCTTTGATCGCTTCAGATCGCTTAGGGTTCAGCGCAAGGAAGAAGGTGATTTTATTCGTTCGTGTCTCACCTGAAGAAGACCTAAGAGGTCGAAACGCGTTGTGTTTTGTCTTGTGACTCGTTTGTCCACGTTTCTCTGGGCGGTTCGCTAACATTTATTTAAGATTTGTTTAGATTTCCACCTGCAGTCGTCTCACTTTGCAATTAGATCATTGGTTTTAGTTCTCCTATCAGTACCAGATAATATAATCTCTGCATTAAAAGACAGATTTTCACAATGTGAATACTAAACTTTCAGAACTCTTTCAAGCTGATCTCTAAAAATACGTGTTAACTCACATTCCCTCAACTAGTGATTAACTGAATCTTTCTCCCTATAGAATTTTAGGATTGATTTAATTTAGAGTGTCTTCACAACAATGGTGATATTAGACTAAAAAAAATAAAAATAAAATAAAATAAAATAAAAAAGTGTATGTGTGTAAGTGCTTATATGAGTGTGTGTGTGTGTGTGTGTGTGTGTGTGTGTGTGTGTGTGTGTGTGTGTGTGTGTGTGTGTGTGTGTGTGTGTGTGTGTGTGTGTGTGTGTGTGTGTGTGTGTGTGTGTGTGTGTGTGTGTGTGTGTGTGTGTGTGTGTGTGTGTGTGTGTTGGACACAAATGCATGAAAGTTTGCCTATTACGACCAAACAATAATTTTAAACTGATAAATCAATTACAATAAATGAATTATAACAGAACTCGATATAGCCTTTGCTATATCAATCATTTTGGGGCTGTAAAGAATTTCTTGTAAAGCCCCTAAGGAACCAATATCTATCCTTTGAATATTATATAAAGATGTTAGAATTGGACATTCAAAAAGAATATGTTGAATAGATAATGGGAGACCACAAGCGCAATCTACATCCTTAGAAAATTTGGTTTTCCACGAGTTTAAACGCATCTTATAAGTTATACTGGACAATGATCTTTGACATAATAACACTTTCGTTTCTGCAGGAAGTTTTTCATTGTTCATACAATTTTCTAATAGAGAAATGATTTCATGTTTATCCAGTTTTAATCTACTTTCTGGATTTTTTCTAAGAGAACCCTCTTTTGCTAATTTATCAGCTATAGATGCCACAATGAGATGGGATCCAGAAAAACTCTACAAAAGTTCCTTTCGTCATAACGGAATGTATCATAAATTTTATATAAAAAATTAAGTCTTTCCTTACATTTGCATCCCAATTTTGTAAGCTATAAAGAACAGATTTTGAGTCAACACAGATTAGAATGCTGTAAATTGCCACATCAAGATCAGATATCCAAGATAAGGCCATAAGGATTGCATATAGTTCAGCAGTGAAAACTGAAAAGTTCATATATAAAGTTCCCTATAGAAATTACATTCGTCGTTGACCAAAACTTGCATACCTTTCAAAACATAATTTGTTACCAGATTTCTATCGCATAGTTTTAGCTGGAACCATCTCAGCCTCCCGTTTGACAAAGACACTAATGTTTTGTTGTTGTTTTGTTTTGAATTGTTTTGTTTTTCAACCCCCTTCAATTCTTTACCTTGATTTTTCGTTACCATGGATCGAACACTTTTCATGGAAATTTTCAAGCTGAAAAACATATTTCTTGCTAATATTGGAATAGTTTACTAAAACAAATTCATTCACCAAGAAAAAGGAAAATTATTTGGAAAAAAAAATTAATGTTGATGCATATCAATTGCTAACAAACGTGAAAAACTTAAAGACTGTTGAGTGTAAAAGAAATTAAAATCACAATTTTTTTAAACACCTTCATTGGCTTCTATTACAGTATCGCAATAAATTCGCAACACTTCGATCTTTTGTAAATGATAAGGTTCTGTCATTACCAACGTTACTATCTAATCTGAATCATCTTTCCTTTGCCTAGTCTGTAACCGACCGCATGCAACATATGTCATTCAGAAAGCTGGCCTTGAAGTCACAGCTTCTCTATGAATTTCTGGCGGCTTACGAAATTGCCATCGTCACCAAGTAAATGCTTAGAGATATGTCCTTCTCCACCCTTTCCTTGTAAAAGAACGGGTTCT
>CM031623.1:55979093-55991593 GCA_018398815.1 Conus ventricosus | reverse complement strand
GCTTATAGCCCAGCCGACCGCAAAGGGCCATATCAGGGCTGTCACCACGTTGAAATCAACTCACAAGTCATTCATTCACACAACTCTTTCAAATACATCTTCTAAAAACCCATCCGAAATTTTGGCAAGTCCTGTTGATCTTGATACATGACCATACCATCCCATTTTCCTTTTTTTCACTGTGGACAACAGGTCTTCGTATGGTCCAATGGCTTGCCTTACTCTGGTCTGGACCTCCAAGCTGGTAATGTGGTCTTTGTGTTATAGGCCTGTGGACGTGTCAACTATCTCAGTATGTTCCGTGTTTACACGTCTAAACCATTACAGGCGTATGGGCGTGTAAACTATCTCAGTATGTTCAGTGTTTACACATGTCTAAACCATTGCAGGCGTATGGGCGTGTAAACTATCTCAGTATGCTCAGTGTTTACACATTTCTAATTAAAAGAAGTTCGTGGGTGTGAAAACTCAGTATGTTCAGTGTTAACTTATATCTAAATTATTACAGATGAACGGACGTGTAAACTGTCTCAGTATGTTCAGTGTTTACGCATGTCTAAATTATTCCAAGTTTGTGGAGTGTAAACTATCTCAGTATTGTCAGTGTTTACACATATCTAAATTATTACAGGTGAAGGAACGTGTAAACTATCTCCGCATGTTGAGTGTTTACACATATCTAAATTATTAAAGGTGTGTGGACGTGTAAACTATTTCTACACGTTCAGTGTTTACAACATATCTAAATTATTACAGGTGCGAGGACTTCAAAACTGTGTCCGTATGTTTAGTGTTTACACATATCTCAATCATTACAGATGTGTGGCCATGTAAATAATCTCCGTATGTTCACACATATCTACATTATTACAGATGTGCGGATGTGTAAATTGTCTCACCTATCTAATTATTACAGGTGTGTGGATATGTAAACTGTCTCACCTATCTAAACTATTACAGGTGTGTTGATATGTAAACTGTCTCACCTATCTAAACTATTACAGGTGTGTTGATATGTAAACTGTCTCACCTATCTAAACTATTACAGGTGTGTGGATGTGTAAACTGTCTCACCTATCTAAACTATTACAAGTGTGTGGATGTGTAAACTGTCTCACCTATCTAAATTATTACAGGTGTGCGGATATGTAAACTGTCTCACCTATCTAAATTATTACAGGTGTGTGGATGTGTAAACTGTCTCACCTATCTAAATTATTACAGGTGTGTGGATGTGTAAACTGTCTCACCTATCTAAACTATTACACGTGTGTGGATGTGTAAACTGTCTCACCTATCTAAATTATGACAGGTGTGCGGATATGTAAACTGTCTCACCTATCTAAATTATTACAGGTGTGTGGATGTGTAAACTGTCTCACCTATCTAAACTATTACAGGTGTGTGGCCTTGTTGCAGATGGTGGAGAGAGGGGGAGGATGATGGCGATGGTGGGGCGGGTGATGGTGGTGGTGACGCTACTGTCTCTGGCCTCGACGGTACAGGCTTTTGCCAAATACAGTGAGTATTATTCTAAGTCTGTGGATAATCACGCCATATTATTCGAGTCTGCCTGCCGCGCATGTGTATGTGTGTGTGTGTGTGTGTGTATGCGCGCGTGTGTGAGTGCGTGCTTTGCGTGCGTGCGTGCGTGCGTGCGTGCGTGCGTGCGTGCGTGCGTGCGTGCGTGCGTGCGTGCGTGCGTGCGTGCGTGCGTGCGTGGTGTGTGTGTGTGTGTGTGTGTGTGTGTGTGTGTGTGTGCGAAGTCAAGTCAAGAACACTTTATTTTCTCCAAAAAGAAATTAAGAGTGGCCATAAAAGAACATGTCTATGGATCTATATTTAACAAATCACAAATCACGCTCACCCACTCACATACACAGAATAATATACACAGTATATGTGTATATGTGTATATGTGTGTGTGTGTGTATGCGCGCGTGTGTGAGTGCGTGCGTGCGTGCGTGCGTGCGTGCGTGTGTGTGTGTGTGTGTGTGTGTGTGTGTGTGTGTGTGTGTGTGTGTGGTGTGTGTGTGTGTGTGTGTGTGTGTGTGTGTGTGTGTGTGTGTGTGTGTGTGTTCAGTTTCTTCAGTTTAACGTCCTTCCACTAAAAGTGATATCAGACGATGTGTTGAAGTATATGGAATGTGCGTATTAACTCTGTGGTTGTTTCTTGAAAATGTGTTGTATGAATAAACATTTCTTATGATATGAGTTGAGACTGGAGATGGCCAGATACAGGGACAAAGTGTGGATGTGAGTGTATGTGAGTGTATGTGTGTGTGTGTGTGTGTGTGTGTGTGTGTGTGTGTGTGTGTGTGTGTGTGTGTGTGTGTGTGTGTGTGTGTGTGTGTGTGTGTGTGTGTATGTGTGTGTGATCTAGTCAGAAGGTCCATCCATTTTTCTGCTCGTGTCCAAAGAGCAAGGCGTAACTGTATTTCGGAGAAAAAGAAAATGTCTTCTACTTGGATCGGAGGTCTGAAGTGAGATCTTGCACGCACATTGAAGAATCACTGGAGAAAATGATTATGTGTCTGCAACGTACAGAATTTAAATGTTGCACGGTTGCACGTTTTACGCACCCGTACTTTTGTGGGGGGGGGGGGGGAGGGGGGGAGGTGCGTGGGTGGGTGGATGTGGGTGTGGGTGTGCATGTGTTGTCTATTTGTGTAAATTTTTTTTTTTTTTTTTTTTTTTTTTTTGCATATTGATGATTTTCTATTTTTATTTCCCCAGATATTTTATTATCACCTGGGCCTGAATTTGGCCATTGCTTTTAAATCGAGTGCGACCCCTTGTTGCCAAATTTGCTCCAGGGGCCAACAGTCAGAGTCGCACTGTTTTATGTTGTTGTTTTTTTTGTTTTTTTGTTTGTTTTTTTTTTGTTTTTTTTTGAAGTTGTCATTCAAATTTCTTAGAATACTACCTTATATAGCTGCTTAGACTTAGTAGAAAAAAGAAGAAAAAGAAGAAGAGCTGGCTTGAGAAAAGTGTTCTGATTGCATTATATCACGCATTATTATGTACTGTTTGAGAATTTCACAATAGTGATCATGATTTTTTTTTTTTTTTTTTTTTTTTTTTTTACATATCAATATATATATATACAAACACATACATACACATACATATATACATACATACATATACATACATACATATATAACACCGTAGAGGAAAACCATTCAATAATTCCAAACATTCAAACTCAAAAACAGCACACTTTCGTACACACTCAAATATACCAAACAAACAAAACAAATATTGAGACAAGTAAACTGCAGTAGAGATAAATTAATATATAAAAAGATAAAGATTTGTGTAAATATTTGTGTACGTGGTTGCGCGCGCGCGCGCGCGTGCGTGCGTGCGTGCGTGCATGCGTGCGTGCGTGCGTGCGTGCGTGCGTGCGTGCGTGCGTGTGTGTGTGTGTGTGTGTGTGTGTGTGTGTGTGTGTGTGTGTGTGTGTGTGATCACGAGCGCGCGCGCTTGCGCGTGAGCCTGTTTATATCCGTGCAGCAGGAGAAGGGAGGAGGGAGAGGGGGAGACAACACGTGATTCTGTCAACCATACCCACCCTCCTCACTGAGCGGAGCCCTCCACCTCTTTACAACGTTTCCCAGTTACCGGCATTAACGCAAGAACGACCGAACCGGTCGTATTGAAACTCGGTGAAAAGATGGAAGGTGGCGAAAAGACGATTTCAGTGAACGGAATGAGTGGAAAGATGCCAAGTGGCCAGAAGACGATCTCAGTCAATGATATTGGGGGAAAGGATGGAAAGTGGCGAACAGTCGATGTCTCTTTTCTATTGAAAAGTCAGTGGGAAGATGGAATATGGCCAAGGACAAGTTCACTTAATAAACGAAACTCGGTGGAAAGATGGAAGGTTTGATGAAGCTCGATGGAAAGATGGAGGTTTAAAGAAACTCACTGGAAAGTTGGGAGGTTTGATGAAGCTCGATGGAAAGATGGAAGGTTTGATGAAGCTCGATGGAAAGATGGAAGGTTAAAGAAACTCACTGGAAAGTTGGGAGGTTTGATGAAGCTCGATGGAAAGATGGAAGGTTTGATGAAGCTCGATGGAAAGATGGAATGTTTAAAGAAACTCACTGGAAAGTTGGGAGGTTTGATGAAGCTCGATGGAAAGATGGAATGTTTAAAGAAACTCACTGGAAAGTTGGGAGATTTGATGAAGCTCGATGGAAAGATGGAAGGTTTGATGAAGCTCGATGGAAAGACAGAATGTGTAAAGAAACTCACTGGAAAGTTGGGAGGTTTGATGAATCTCGATGGAAAGATGGAAGGTTTAAAGAAACTCATTGGAAAGATGGGAGGTTTAACCTTAAAGAAACTCGGTGGAAAGATGGGAGGTTTAAGGAAACTCGGTGGAAAGATGGGAGGTTTTACCTTAAAGAAACTCGGTGGAAAGATGGAATGTTTAAGGAAACTCGGTGGAAAGATGGGAGGTTTCACCTTAAAGAAACTCGGTGGAAAGATGGGAGGTTTCACCTTAAAGAAACTCATTGGAAAGATGGAATGTTTAAGGAAACTTGGTGGAAAGATGGGAGGTTTCACCTTAAAGAAACTCATTGGAAAGATGGGAGGTTTGATGAAGCTCGGTGCAAAGATGGAAGGTATATGATTTGATTGACTCTATTACAGATCCGCACATTTCTGAGAATCTTCCCAGATATCATTACTGTCATCCTCATCATCATTACTTAGTACTGGAAGGTCGTTAAATCTGCAGCACATTGCAACACAGTGGAATCGGCGCAAGGACGACGGAGATAGTTCGTGTAACAGTTTGCATTCGCAGGGTGCCTTCCTTTAGGAGAATCAAGAGCACAAGATGAACAATAGCAGACATTCAGATTGGATGTGATAGATTGTATTTACACAGCCTTTCTTCAGGGGATGTTACTGACAGTGAAATGATGAAAAAAGCAGACATTGAGAGTGAATGTGACCGTTTGCATTCCCACGTAGCCTTTCTTTGGAAGCAGCACAGTGCAAAAATGAAAAACAACAGAAAACTGCAGACATTCAGATACGCAGTATGCGTCTGGAACCTTTTGACTTTTTTCAAAATCGTGTGTGGTTTTTTTTCTTCCAAATACAGGTGCATCATCTCAGAGTCTGTGCCCTACAAACGTTATGTTACAATGAGTAGAGTGGTTTGGTGTCAGTCAAGCCCTACAAACGTTATGTTACAATGAGTAGAGTGGTTTGGTGTCAGTCAGAGTCATGTGCCCTACAAACGTTATGTTACAATGTGTAGAGTGGTTTGGTGTCAGTCAGAGTCATGTGCCCTACAAACATGTTACAATGAGTAGAGTGGTTTGGTGTCAGTCAGAGTCATGTGCCCTACAAACGTTGTTACAATGAGTAGAGTGGTTTGGTGTCAGTCAGAGTCATGTGCCCTACAAACGTTATGTTACAATGAGTAGAGTGGTTTGGTGTCAGTCAGAGTCATGTGCCCTACAACCATGTTACAATGAGTAGATTGGTTTGGTGTCAGTCAGAGTCATGTGCCCTACAAACATGTTACAATGAGTAGAGTGGTTTGGTGTCAGTCAGGTTTCAACAGTACAGCTGCAGATAATGCGGAACAGCCGGTTTTCGATTTTAAGTTATATCCATACTCTAGATTTTCCGATCTGGAAGTCAAATAGGGAACAAACCTTTTTCATTTACTGTGCACAAAATAGTTCTTTCTTTCTTTCGCATTCACGGGCATGCTAGATCTTCAGTCCTGTTAGTAAGGCGAAGCCAGCAGTCCGCCGCAGCGACCCCGCCGATCCCCACAGCTTCTCCTGGACCTCAACCGGACTGGGCCACGTCTGGCGTCTCACGCTTCAAAGGAGGGGCAGGACTGTAAGATGTGGGTGGGAGTTTGGGAGCCTGTGCCACAAGGGCACTGGTCAGTATGAGAGAGCTCGAGACGTGAGAGATGGGAGAGGAGCTGGCAGTGTCCCGTTTGCATTCTGATGATGGTGACTTGAGCTGCTCTGTCGAGTTAGTGGATGTTGTCCTGTTCAGTCCCAATGTCCAGGTGTTGGTGCCACGCTCTTCTGAATCTGTTCCTCAGAATGATTTTTGCTTCACTTGAGGACATCAGGTGCCCTGACTGTTCCTGCCTGCTGCCGATCTTGGACAGATGGTCTGCCTCCTCATTCAATCTAATGCCACAGTGAGAAGGGATCCACTGCAGGACTACAGCATTTTCTCTTTTGGAGGAAATTGGGTCCTCTCTGATGGCTCTGACTATCTGCTCCCCTCCTGGTGTCTGGAGGCTCTTCAGGGTGGATTCACAGTCTGTCAGAAAAGACTGTGTTGGTGGGGAAGTCTTTTTCCTGGTTAGGGGGGTCAAGGCAGTAAGAAGTAGGGCACTGGCTTCAGCTCGGTAGTTCGTGGAATATGTCCCTGTGGGACACAGACTTTCTGAAGGATCTGCCATCCGGAAAAACTTCTGGAGTTGGTTGCTTACTGCCTTTTTTTTTTAACCGACATACTCAGCTCTCGTAGATACATGTACGTCTGACAAGGTTTTTTCATTACCAGCAATTTTTATTTTTGCATTTATGGTACAGGTTTCCTAAAAACATTCCAGTTACAATGGACGTTCTGTCTGTCTGTCTGTCTGTCTGTCTCTGTCTCTGTCTCTGTCTTCTCAACCCTCTCTCTCTCTCTCTCTCTCTCTCTCTCTCTCTCTCTCTCTCTCTCTCTCTCTCTCTTTGGTATCCGACGAGTGCAGACGTGTTTAGTGGTTGCAGTGATTTACAGCGAAGTTTTTTCAAAGTTAATGCGGCAATGCAAGGTAAATAAAGACAGTATGTTTATGATGCACTTTCATCTCTAACTTCTCCAAGTCAGTGCGTGATGTGATTGTGTGTGCATTCAACGATTCACGTGGATTGTGTATTGTGTACCAACATGTAGCGTGACGTGAAGCAAGCCGCCATCATGCCCTAGTTTCCCCTTCAGCCAACTGCCGCGCAACTGGGTACAGTTGCAGTCATGGGTCCCATCACGCGATCCATGACTCAGGACAAAGGAGCGACGCTCGGGGAACATTTTCTCGACGTATTATTCATAAAATTGGCCCCCATCCAAAAAACATTTGAACACATCCACAAGAAATTTGCCTCAATGGAGATAAACATTATTTAAAAGATAATTTGGGTTTTGCTTAAAAAACCCAACGGCTCCCAGCCATGGTTTCGACTTTTACACCAGCCCACAAAATTAAAAAACCAAAAGGGTTTCCCCATTCTGCACCAGACTATCACCAAAATTTTTTCAGTAAACCCTTTGGGGAATTAGGGCCTACATCAAAGCCAAGCAAAAAAACCCCCTCAAGATACCCCTTTAAACCAAAACCCAAAACAAAATCTTATTTCAGGGCCGAGTTCCCAAGACTGGGTCAATGAGGGTTCCGAACCCCTCCCGGGGACATTGTACCCGCGGGGACCGGGGGCCCGCCAGAACAACAAAAGGTTTTGGACCATTTCTCCCGGGCACTCCCCGTCGCACAGTGTTTAGAAAAACCCCCGGCAGGCCCCTTTTGCCGTTTCGCCGGCCTCAGGCAGACACCCCCTAACAGCACCGGTGGACCCGGGGAATGTAAAGCTGCTAGCCCCTTTCAAAAAAAAAAAACAGGATTGTTTCCAACCGCCCCCGGGGTTTTGAAATTTTTTCAAGCCCCTGTGTTGTTTCCCCCTGCCCCACCCCACACACCCCCGGACCCCCCCCTTTCCCTCCCTTCCCCCCGACGACATAGTGATTCCCCCTTTAATCCCCAAATCCATCCTCGGGGACGGGAAAACCCATAGCTTTTTCCCCTTTTTCCCCTTTCATGCCCTTTACCCCCAGCAGTAGAAAATTTCCCAAACTTTTTAAAACCCCCTGTCCTGGGCACAACGGAAAGTGAAAACCCTAACAGATAACACTGCAATCTTTCGGGAAAAATACCACTTAAAACCCCCAGAGCTGACACTGGGGGAAGATGCGAAAAATAGTGACAGTGATGAAAAGCCCCCCAAGAAACTGACTCAGAGAAGACATGAAGTAATGGCCCCTTGAGAAAACCCTGTGTGAAAAAACGACAACAAAACCACAGTGATACGTCAAACGACACGGGACGATTGTGACAGCCCCCAGTGAAAGGGACTGCCCCAACGCGACAACAGCCCCAAAAAACTGTAGCTTTTAGTCATGGGGACTGTTTTGCCTCGGGAAGGAATTCCTTGGGATCATCGGGCCCTCCGTGACGAAATCTTGCCCTCAGTCAACACTCGGGAAAACCCAGACAAACCTTTTCAAAATAAAAAATCGAGCCCTTTTTCGACACAATCTCACGGGTCTTCTTTCTGACAACGAAAAATCATCCTACGAAAAAAACCATAAAACCAAAAAAAAAAAATTCAAAAATGGAAATCACATTCAATCCTCCGCCACCCAAAAAAAGAAATTTCTCTCCATCCCCCCCAGACACAAAAACCCCCCTTCTTTCAATGACACTGTTTCAGGATGCCCCACCCCCATTCCCCCTTTACCAACAAAAACTCCACAGTGACAAAAGTACGGGGAAAAACCCTTCCCCCCAATGTGAAATTTCCTTGATCCTGTGACAAATCCCCCTTGACTCCTTACCCAACCCACCCCCCCTTTTGTCAGGCAAAACCCTTTTCCCTGAAAAATTATCTCCTAAAACTTTTGTCCCCCCCACCCTCTTAAAAAAGGCCCTTCCCCTTTGATGACGGCCCCTTACAATACTGCTGAGGGGACTGCACCCTGAGTTTTAAAATTAATTTCCCTGGGGGCCGTGCTCAGTTGGAGTGTCCCAAACCCGATCTAACGGTCCCATTTTGGGACTCGTGGTTTGCAAACCCAGCCCCCCACCCCACCGTGATGCAGGTTTCCCTTCCATGTGGGGGCTGGTGACTTTTAGCGGTCTTGCACACGGGCCAGCTGGTGAAATTTCAACGCCCCAAGTGGCGAGGGCTCATTGGGCAGTGCCCCCGAGTTTTTCCCCCAAAAAGGGGCCCAATTTTCAGGCCTCGGCAATTACCCCGGCAAAGAGGGGGGTTTTACCCTCTGAACACCTTTCCATTCGCCCCAGAAACGACCCCCTTCGGAGGCCTGTTCAGAAAAGGGGGGTTAAATTCATCACCCAAATTGTGCCACCTTCACCACCCAGCAGGGTTTCCCCCCGGAGATGGGGTTGTACTAAACCCTCAACAAACCCCAGCGGAAGGGGTGGAACAGGGTGACGCAAAACCTCTTCCCCCCTAGACGCCCGGCCCCCTCCTCCCCCCCCTACCGCCCACGTTCTTGCTCCCCAAAAAAAGCGCCGTTGCCCCCAGTCCCCCCCCTCCCTCCCCCATTCCCCCCTCTCAAAATTTCCCAAACCTCCCGCCCGGTTTACGCATTTCACTATCGTCTCCCCCCCCCCCCTTTGGAACCCCCTCCACCACCATCCACTCACTTTTTGCTTTAACCACAAAAAGTGACCACGAGAACGTCCAGCCACCCCTCTCGTCAACTAGGCCAAACCCCAATTTCCACCAAACATTTGATTATTAAACACTTCCTTCCCCACCGCACCCCCCCCCCTCCAGCAAGTTTCCTCCGGCCCTGCGGCCAGATGTTTTTACGGCAGTGACGCATCCCTTGGCCCCCATTCTTGTCTTTTCAGAAAACCCGAAGTTACCGCCCCCCCTATGTGTTCCGCCGGGCCCGGAGGGGCTTTTCCCCCCTTTTCCCGGGTTTAAAACAGGTCTGCCCCTCCCCCCCTTTAAGCCTGTTCCTCCCCCCTTTTTCCAGTTATTTTCCCAAGGGGCCCTTGTCCCCTTCACATCATCCAGGGGTACGGGGCCCCTTTTCTCCTACCCCCCCAAGCACCCCTGTTCCCCCACTTCTGTTTTCAGGTTCCGGGTTTTTTTGGTGTGTGCGAAAAAGCACAAATTTTTTAAATTGTTTTTGAAATTTTGAAAGGGCCCCCCCGCGGATTAAGTTCTTCGAATGGTTTGGGGCAGTTTCCTTTTTTGAGTGTGTTATTTGTGGGGGGGTTTAAGTGTGTGTGTGTGTTTGTTGGTGTGTGTGGGTGTGTGTGTGTGTGTGTGTGTGTGGGTGTGTGTGTGTGTTTTGTGTGCCGCGGGCGCGTGCGCACGCACTTTGCGCTTTTGTGTTTTGTATGAGTGTGTTTGTCGGTATTTGTGTGTGTGTGTGTGTGTGTTGTGTGTGTGTATGTGTGTGTGTGTGGGTGTGTGTGTGGGTGGGGTGTGTGTGGTTTTGTGTGTGTGTGGGGGGAGAGAGAGAGGGGGAGGGGAAAAGGGGAGAGAGAGAGAGGCGAGAAAGATTTGCAAAAAGCGCCCCACATTTGCCCGGTTGTGTATGTATGGGAATGAAATTGTTTGTGCCGTATGAATTTTTTAATGTTGTGTTTTGTGTGTGTTTTGGGTGTTTGTGTATGTGTGTGGTTTTGGTGCGTGGTTGGCGGGGGCCGCGCGCGTGTGTTTTCTTATAGGAGTGTATTCTGTAAATGTGTGGTGTGTTGGGTGTGTGTGTGTTGTGTGGTGTGTGTGTTGTGTGTTTTGTGTTGGGGTTTTGATCAGGGTGTAGAGGGGCCCCTGTCTGTATGTGTATGTTGTAGTGTCCCTTTAATTTTTTACCGTTCGTTATTTTTTCCCCGGTGGAGCCAAAAATGAAAACAAAAACCTCCTCCGCAAAAAGAAGACTGTGCCGCGGGAAATGCAGACCCAAGGGAAATGTGGTTTCACAAGGCTTCACCTGGTGGTTTTCCTCCATCTTCACCCTTTTTTTTCCATGGGAAAAATTTAAATTGCGATGCTTGGGGTTTTCCCCTTTAAACCCTTTCTAGGGGTGTGTGTGGGGTATGTGTGTGTGGGTGTGTGTGTTTGTGTGTGTTTTGTTGTATGTGTGTGTTTTGTGTGTGTTTTTTTAAATTTTACCCCGTGCCGGCCCGTGCTTTATTCCCCGGGTTTTTAAGTGGACTTCACCGCGTATATATAAGAAGGGGGTTTGAAAAGTGCCCAGACGGGGGCCTTAGAAAAGAGACTGAAAAAAAGCCCCCCTGCCCGCAGGAGCTCCCAAAAACTTATTTACTGCGGGGCGAGGCAAATTGGGGCATAGCCAAAAACGCCTTTACAAGGGCGGCTTTTTGACTTGGGGAAATTTTAAGTGGCCCTTTTTTTTTTCTCTTTTTTAAAAAATTTTTTTTCGTTTTGAAAGTGTCGTTCTTTGATTTTTTGTCCCTTTAGTTTTACTTCTTTTTTTCCCCCCTCCTTTTTAGAAAAGTGTATCCATCAGACCATCTGAAACGAGGGATTTTGACATAATACTGTTTAAAAATTTTTTTTTTCTTCTCTTTCTTTTTGGGGTTTCCCCCAAAGGGTTTTCACAGTGTGGAAACCTAAACCCCTTTTCCCTCCTTTTTTGTGATCTTATTGGTTCCTTTTATATACCCAAACCCCCCAAAGGGGGGTTTTAAAAGTGCGAAATCGTCTCCTACTTTATTACATCAGTGCACAATACAAATGAGCCTGCAAAAAAAGGACTTGAAAACTGTCACCTTAATATCCAACATGCCCGTTAAACAAGACATCAGTTTCTCAACCCCTGATTTGGAATCAGGTAAACCTTTTTTATTTTAGGGCTCTCTGGAAAATTTCCCGGGTTAACTACACACTTTTTCGACAATGATTTTTGCTTTTTCCAGGTATAAATTAAACGGAAAGATCCTGCACAAACGAAAAAGAGAGGGGCTTTTATCTTCATAGCGAAACCCCCAGCTTTAAACCACTTTTACAAACCCAGAAAAGTAACGGTGTTGAATGTGTCTGGATAGAAGTTAAATTGGGAAAGGGAAAACCCTTCCCTTTTGGTTGGATTCTGTACAGGAACCCAAACTGAAAGGGGGTAAACCTGGGGGCGACCAAAAATTTTTTCCCCCTGATGGATGGGAGGTCTCACTAGAATCCCAAAGGGAAAATTTTTTTTACTCGGAGGCTTTTTAAAACAGACCTTTTGAAAGCGCAAAATCAATGGACGCAAGCATTCAATGTTTAACCTGCAACAATTTATCGAATCTCCCAAAGAGAAATACACCAAAAATCCCAAAAACTTATCGGGCCATTTTTTAGGGTTTTAGATAAAACTAAAAATTGCAGAAGCCTGGGTCCTGTTCTAATGTAGTGATCATTTTCCCCGTGGTGTCCCTGGTCCCAAAAAAAAGGGGTACAAATTCCCCCAAAAAGGGACACAGACAATAAAACCCACCGTTTTCTTTACAAAAATTTAACAACCAAGATTTTCTACATGACTTGCTTAGCTCAAATCTTTAATTTCCCTTTTCAACATAAAAATGATCCCGAGTTTTTGTGGAATTTTTTTGGGTCAGAACCCTTTACAGAAATATATGATAAACCCCCCCCGCCCCCCCCTAAAAACCCATTAGAGTTTCGCATTAATCC
>CM031623.1:55789093-55974093 GCA_018398815.1 Conus ventricosus | reverse complement strand
TCGTATATTGCACATCATAGATAATGATAGATAGATAGATAGATAAGAAGAGAGAGAGAGAGAGAGAGAGAGAGAGAGAGAGAGAGAGAGAGAGAGGAGAGAGAGAGAGATGGATATGTATGTACAGGAACGCTGGTGACAAACCGGAAGAATTAACACTGCAAAGATAAGGAACAGAACACTTTCAAACAGGCCTAAGCGGTATGCTCTCTAATTCAAAGCTTCTCACTTCTTTTCTTTTAACTTTTTTTGCGTGTTGGTTATGTGCAGTACCTGGCACAGCCCAAGAGCCCTGTGCATAAATCATTTCAACTTTTTATTTGTATTTGATCTCATTGTCTATGAATTTCAATCGTCAAGAGAGAGAGAGAGAGAGAGAGAGAGAAGAGAGAGAGAGAGAGAGAGAGAGAGAGAGAGAGAAAAGAAAAGAAAAAAAACAACTCTCTTTGGTCATAATAAGGAGCTGAAAATGAAATGACAGTGGGTGTTTTTTTTGTTTTTGTTTTATTGTTGTTTTTGTTTTGTTTGTTTTTTGTTGTTTATTTGTTGTTGTTGTTGTTGTTGTTGTTTTTCTTTTTCTTTCTTTCTTTCTTTCTCTCTCTCTTTCCAGTATGCATTTTGATTTTCATCTTTTTATACTGACTTCTTTCGACGCGTTGCGCATGCCACGCCGATACCGGTACAAACAATGGCAAATGTCTTAGGCCACACGCCACAATTAGGATTTGGCACTAAAACACTATATATAATCCATGTTGCCACTCGCCACAGTTAAGATTGTGCACTAAAACACTATATAATCCATGTGGCCACACCCCCATAATTAGGATTTTGCGCTAAAACACTGTATATAATCCATGTAGCCACTCGCCACAGTTAAGATGTGCACTAAAACACTATATAATCCATATAAGCGTTTTGAGACCTACTATAAATTTGAGCCAGCATTTAATGTTTAACTGATAATGATCAAAAGAACAACCCCCCACCAATTACTTCCCTTGTTTTAGGGAGGGGGGGTTACTGAAATCGCAAACAATCTTCAAATACATGACCTTCTCATTACAGGCCTTTGCACTCACGCGTGGCCCTATCTTTGCGCCAGATCGAAGCGCCCAAAATAGTCCCATCCCTTTGACTTTAATCTGTCTGCTTGGAACCACCTGGCTTGTACCTCGACCATATGAAAGAAAATGAGGAGAATCAGCTTTCAGGCACGATGAAAAAAATTATCAAAATAGATATAATTGCGCCATCTATAAATACTCGACTCGTTATTCAAGGCCTTGGCGCATTAATTTTTGGTGTGCAGCCTTACTTGGGAGCGGACACACAATGAGAGGGAAGTCTACACAAATGTTCGATTTCAGCACGCATCTTCATCATGATCCGTCATCGAAATAGCATTACGTAGCAAGCACAAAAGGGCGTACGCGAATCATTCATCTTCACGATAAGTTGTCCAATATTCCGAATGCCATGGAATAAAGCGTACGTTTTGAGCCATTTGAAGTGACATTTGAACGTGTGTGGTTGCTTTGTATGCTTCGATTTCGTGTGCTAGTCGCCTGATAGGTCGGCTGGCTTTCTACGACGTGTTCTGCCTGTCCATAGAATAGCATTAGCTGAATGCTGCATGTAGACTACGTTAAGTACAGACACCACAGCTACCAAGCCATGCTTGTGGTGAAAGAATGCTACATCGAAGACAGCTGATTCGGAAACATAATTATATGCGTTTCAAGCAGTTTACATCAACATTGTTATAATGGTTTGAAAATTACTTTCTAGTTAAACGTATTTATTAACGATCATGAAAGAAGTTTGACAAAAACGATGATGATGATGATGATGATGATGATGATGATGATGATGATGATGACAACGACGACGACGATGACGACGAGGATGATGATGATGATGATGATTAGCAGCAGCAGCAGCAGCAGCAGTGATAGCTTTTGTCATATGTACAATGCAGTATCCTTCAACATATCAATTGAACATAACTTTGAAAATGTCAGAGCAAATCATCTTCAGTCAGATCCAGTCACGCCTGGTGAGTTAAGATCGAATCAGGTCAGTTAGATTAAATCAGATCTGTCAATCAAACTGAGTTTTTAAAAAAAAAATTAAAAAGAAAAGAAAAGAAAAGAAATAAAGGAAATTTTCGAACCCTCAGTTTGTATTCCAAATGTCTTTTCTACGAGGCAAGTGCTCTAACTGTGTAGGCCTAACCAAAAGCAACTGCGAGCGCGCGAGCGCGTGCACACACACACACACACACACACACACACACACACACACACACACACACACACACACATACTCGTGCTCGCTCACACACACACACACACACACACACACACACACACACACACACACACACACACACACACACACACACACACGTGCGCGCGCACTTTTTCAGACTATACCACCCTCCCACCGCCCCCCCCCCCCCCCCCTCCCCCCCACCCATTTGCAGGACTGACCTCACAGCTTGCCCATTGGTCAAGAGTGGAATTGAAGGCCAGGATAAGTTGGATAAGTGTTTACAAGCTTTCAGGTTGGTTTGTTGAGACAGTATCTGTTGCTTTGATGTGATGACGAACTTCAGTGAGTGGCGTTGCTACTGCTGCTGTGGTTGCTGTTGTTGTACCTGCTGCTGCAACTGCTGCTGCTGCTGCTGCTCTGTGTGGTGTGTGTGTGTGTGTGTGTGTGTGTGTGTGTGTGTGTGTGTGTGTGTAAAGGTTAGTTGCGGGAACTGAAATGGCTGCATCCACTCCGTCTCATCTTAACAGGTGTTACCTCATCCCTATACCAAGGGAGACAATCGCTTCAGTTCAGTTCAGTGCAGTGGTTCTCTTAACGTCTGTGAAGGGCGACAACTGAGCGTTAAATTCTCACAAACGTTTCAAGAAAGTTTTTGTATAAATAATTTTTCAGGGGCGTTTATCATCACAGTGTGTAGACATGTCTGTATCTGTACTGTTAAAGCAATGTAACCGCTTGTGGAGTTCTTATGTTTGTTTGTTTGTTTGTTTGGTTGGTTGGTTGGTTGGTTTGGTTGTTTTTCGAGATGTGGAGAGGCGGTGACTTTTTTGTTTGTTTGTTGTTGTTGTTTTTTTAGGCATTATTCCCACAGCGTTCATTCCGCATACACACCTACACCCAGGTTCGTGTGGCCTCAGTCCTCGGCACCAGCAAATATGATCGTTTACATCATCTTTCCCGCCCCCCCCCCCCCCCCCCCTAACTGTCAACCTAACACAACCAAAATGAGACTCTCCACTCGTGGCGTAATACAAGGTCGTCTTTCACCATAAGAGGTGACAAAAATTGAAAATACAGAATAGTAATATTAAGTATAGTAATAATTATATAACAATGACAATAATAATAGTGATGATGATGATGATGATGATGATGATGATGATGAAGACAACAAGAACAACAACCTAGCATTTATAAAGCGCCTTGCCAAACAATCCACACTCTCGTGTACACAACGGGCTACCTATCCGTGTCATCCAGTCAATATCGTTCACTCAGTTTCCTTACTTCCTTCATTCTTTCCATTTCTCACGCAGGCTGCATGCTATGTGTAACGTGTCATCCATACCAAAGGCCAAACTGGCCTTCTCTTCCGAAAGCTGGTGATGTGATTTTACGAGTGTGCAAGATGTTATGCGTGCGTTCACACACGGAACCTGGGTTTATAGTCTCATGCGATGGACTGAATGGGAAATGGAGTCAGAACTAATATTAACTCCGAAAGAAAAATCCCCTGTACCGAAACAGTCCGGCAGAGATTCGAACCCGCAACCCCAGGATCACCAAGTCCGGCGCTCTACCATCTGAGCTAAAAAAAAAATAAATAAATAAAAAAATTTAAACTTAAAAAAAAATTATATTAAAATTTTAAAAAAAAAAACAAGAAAAAAAGAAATCTGATGAATTACAAGTCATGAACTCGTCTCGTATAAAGTTCATGATTTTAGACTCTACACAATGAAACGATCTAGAAATTCTGTACCAAAAGCGTTAAGCAATGAACGCGCGACGAAGTTAGTGATGTGCATGTCTGTTGTTTATGATGAAGGCCACTTCACACGTGAGTCTCTAAGACCATGTAGTCCTTGTTTCTGGAGAACATGGTCTGAGTGGATTGTAGTCTCATCAATCAAAGCAGTCAGTTAATGTTCATGATGAAAAAGTCGTGCTTTCCAGTAGTCTTCTGCCTTTTTGTTTTGTTTTGGTTTCTTTTCTTTTGTTTTGTTCACGTCTCTCGCAGAGAATTACTAGCGTGGCATTTTAAACCCTGCGTAAGCGCGTAGTTGTGCTTGGGTCGATCTTTGCACTGACGAATTTCTTTTCTTCCCCCCCCCCCCCCCCCCCCCCCTCCCTTCACAATGATTTTGTTTCGTCCTTGACAAAAACTGCTTTAAACGGAAACCTTGGAATTTTCTATTTCAGGGAAAGGAAACTCGTAGGGAAAGAACCTGTACGATGGACTTTTTTTTCCCCTTTGTTTTTGAAGAATCAGCATTTTCAATCACTGCTTTGTGTGTGTGTGTGGGTGTGTGGGGTGTGTTGTGTGTGTGTGTGTGTGTGTGGTGTGTGTGTCTGCCCGTGCGTCTTTTCTATGTGTCTGTCTGTCTGTCCGTCTGCGTGCGTGCGCGCGCGCGCGCGTGCGTGCGTGCGTGCGTGCGTGCGTGCGTGTGTGTGTGTGTGTGTGTGTGTGTGTGTGTGTGCGTGTGTGTGTGTGTGTGTGTGTGTGTGTGTGTGTGTGTGTGTGTGTGTGTGTGTGTGTGCCAGCGCGTGCGTGCTTGTGTGTGTGTGTGTTAGTGTGTGTAGAAGGGAACCGGGGTGGTGGGGGGGGGATTTCGCCGTGTCGGGGAGGGGGGGGGGAAGGGAGAGGGTTAGCCGTTATCCATATTTCGGTTTTACTGTTCACACAACACGCCATGTACACAGGTCAGTCGGATGACCAGCCATTCGGTAAGAATCGTTGTCGGCTGATCGTCGATCCCATCATATCGCTTGTTGTGACAGGTGCATTTTGACGGGGTCTTTGCACCAGTCATTAGAAATTTTACAGACTTCACCTTATTTCGTTGCCCAGTATATACACTGAATAAAGGTAAATACAAATTGAGAGAGTTCTTTTTTTAAAAGACGAAGTTTTCAATTTTCTTTTTTGATACAGCTTTTTACCGTTCAGGAATCCACTTCATCTTTCATGCAAGAAAGATAAACGTTGTTCGTAAGGAGCAGAACTTTAAAAAAAAAATTTCTATTCATGTTTAGCGGTTGCATCCCGCATCCATATCCCACCCCTACTCATGCAAATGCACACACACACTGTTTGGTTGTTGTTGTTGTTGTTGTTGTTTTGAGTGGGGGGGGGGGGGGGGGTCCGTCCCACCTTCTGTACCACCTCAGAGCAGTGCACGCACGCCGCTCATTCCGACACCCCGTCCACAGCCACAGTCCGGCCCGATCCGCCGTAACCCCGCCACCGACAAACCACAAGGAGTAGTCAGTGTCAAGTCATCAAGACGCAACCCACTGGAGGAGACACTGCACTGCTGCCGAGTCACTTCGATGGTGTTCAGTGGCGTCTGTTCTGATCCAACATACGCAGCACATCACCAACTAAGCCCCTTACTGGCATGTATACAATAATTGCTTAGTTGTGGAACCGGCTTGAGAGAACTACCCCTCCGAAGGGCGCTACCACGTCCATCCCACAACAGCCGGTGACCCCGAGGGAATCAAACCAAGGCCACAAGACGTTTTTGTGTCTTGTGTTCCTTATCATTGTCTGTCGTGTCCCTATCCATCCTCACCGTCCTGTACGTAGAGAAACTGTTTTGATCAGAGCAGAATGGCCCTCAAGAATAAAGCATTGTTCCTTTTGTCACTGAACGGTCTCGCGTTCGATGCCAAATTGAGACGGTTCACAGTAGATGTTCTCTGTGGAGCCAAACCCCGACCCACCTCCAGATCCTTTGCGTGAGATTTGCTACTGAGGTCTCATTGAGAAGGCACGGATTGAAGGAAAGAAGAACAAAAAGAATACCGGGAAAAGCCCACCTTTCAGTTTTCTTTCATCTTCCCTCTGAGAGCGGACCATGTTACGCCGGAACTTTGATCGAGAACGTGCGCGCACACGTACACACACACACACACACACACACACACACACGCACACGCACACACACACACACACACACACACACTGGAGTCGTGTTTAGACAGCATCCATGAAGACAGTATGTGATTGATTACGGAATTAAAAATGGTGAAATAATTTTAGAACATTGATAAAACTGCTAATGATGATGATGATGATGATGATGATGATGATGATGATGATGACGACGACGACGACGACGACAAAGAAGAAGAAGAAGAACAGTAGCAGTAGTAGTAGTAGTAATAGTAAGGATGACGATGATGATAATGATGATGATGGTGGTGGTGATGATGATGATGATGATGATGATGATGATGATGATGATAAAAACAATAATGATAATAATAACAGTAATAATAATGATGATAATAATAATGAAAATAACAATTATGATGATTATGATAATAATGATGATGATGACCATGATGATGATGATGATGATGATATTTATAAATTATCACCAAGAGTACAATCTCAAAATGACAGTCGTGCGGGGAATAAAAAGACTGACGCAGAGCGAGTGACGGCGTCCCTGAGCTAAGCACGGTTCAGTGTTGGCCATTGAAGTTTGCACCACGGACTGTTTCTCATTCGACTTCGTTCTACACATCGCAATAGATAGCCTGCAACGACCTGACGATAAAAACATCAGATTCTGTCGTTAGAGCAAAAACTTAGGAATAAACGTTTGTTTGTTTGTTTGTTCTTCAGTTTATTTATTCTTTATTTTCAAAACTGCTCTCGTTGCGGACATTTCGGGGCATCTAGCTAAACGGGTCGCAGGCCTGCTTGTTCAGTGCTCTCTCTCTCTCTCTCTCTCTCTCTCTCAAAGTATGAAAAATGACTAAAGCCAATACTTTTACTGTTATAAAATAAAGAAGCATCGTCATTCTCTCTCTCTCTCTCTCTCTCTCTCTCTCTCTCTGGTTTATCTTGTTTCGGTTTCTTTTGCTAGTCACGTTGCGAATGAGACAGGACTAAAAACGGATGACCTTCTGACATTAGAATTACTGTGGAGATAGATGGTCGATAGTACTTGAAAGGAATAAAATGTGTTGTTGTTGTTGTTGTTTTTAAAGGGGAAGGGGGGGGAGAGAAAAAGAAATGCAGAAAGAATGGACTTTGAGACACGATTTAAGAGAAAGACGAACACCGTGTAAAAGGTCGATGGTTACGAAAGAGAGGAGTTTTAAAAATAAAAAATAAAAAAGGTATCTTGGTCAATTAAGGCAACTGAGTGCTCCAGAACAAAGGGGGATGGGGGGGGGGTGAAGGCGGGTGAAGGGAGACAACTACTAGATCCAGCGATGAACAGAGCGACAGAAAGAAGAGTGAAAAGAAAGCGAAAGTAAGCCTACATACAGTAAGCCACCCCAACGAACTGAAGGGCAAAAATGTCTATCTCTTAATGATGTTGAGTTGCTGTTCGTAATTTGTGTTAGAAAGAGACAAGGATCATTAGCAAAGATCAGTCGACTAACATCATGCTCAAGGTGTTTTGTTTTTTTGCATCATTTTATTTTGTTTGTTCGTTTGCTTTCTATGCCCGCTCTACTTTACTTCGGATTGTTCGTACAAAAAAAAATCACATTGAAGTGAACGTAAAACTGTGAACACCTGTTGATCAAATGTGTAACGATCAATGTGTAAAAGAAGAATCCGTAATTTTACGAAACATGAAATCAACGACAAATAAAGAACTGTTGATAGAGACGATGATCAACGGATACAGCGCTCATCTGAACATCGTAGTGACAGGCCTGTAGATTAGCAAGACCCGTTCGGTTCGTACCCAGGTATGTTGCGTTGATTGATTGGAGAGGTAGCTAACAGTGCTAGTTTTGTTCGTGCGGACAGGTGGATTTTATTAGACACCTACTTATTTTAGGATTTGTTCAGACATTTCAGAGGTGTGTAAATAAAAGGATCGCACGTTGTCAAATTGCTCTCATCGAATTGATTTTCTTTTCACATCATTTTGCATTTGCCTGGCGGCCGTAGTTGATCTAGACATTCTTGGTTAATCTTGTTCAACTATTGTGCTTTATGAAAATGGTATAAACCATGTCCCATTGTGTGTGTGTGTGTGTGTGTGTGTGTGTGTTGTGTGTGTGTGTGTGTGTGTGTGTGTGACGATGAAGTGTGTGTGTGTGTGTGTGTGTGTGTGTGTGTGTGTGTGTGTGTGTGACGATGAAACATAAAAGCTAGCTACTATAAATCAATATTCTACACCAGAAATCTCGTAACTGTGATTATTTTGTTTATACAATTATGTAATTGACGTTTAATTCTATTTGTGTACTTTTACTCAACATCAATATGGTGTTGTTAGTCCATGGACTGGAGAAAACAATAACATGATTATGTGCAGTTAGGATACTTTACATACCCACAGTTTGTGGACACTCAATGAGGCTTTGCGAAGAGTGGCGGCGTGGCAATAGTGCGCTTGTTGTTGAGGGCAGGACACTCTTGTTTTGTCGTCTGTTATGTTTTGCGCAGAGTGAATGGGGTTACTTCCCTTCCTCTCTTTCATGACAACTAACCGATGATGTATAGTAGATCTATGCGACGCACGTTCAAGGCGGGAGAGAAAGAGTGCTACTATGTTGCTGAAGTGTTCCTTTGTTTTCTTAATTCAGTTTAGCTTAGATTGATTTAATATGTGGGATATGCACCAGCTAGAGCAACTTTTCGCTGAACATTTAGCTTCGAATTTATACACCGATCGCCCCCACTTGATGTTTCACCCAGCCATCCTCATCCCTCCTCCAATCCATCCACACCACGCACAGGTGTACCCATGATTAGATGGTATAGGTTACGGGGTATAGTATAGTTTACATGGATGAATGCATCAACCTCTACCCACCCGCTACTGACACCCCACCCCACCCTCCCAACTCTTCCCGTTCCCAGACCTTGATTGTGTGTGTGTGTTTCGATTTTTTTTTTTTTTTTCCTTATTCACGTTGACTTCTTCCTAATGAATTGGTTTTCCTCCTAAATTGCCTATCATGTCTACATTTGATACCCGGATAAGCCAACATTTTAGTGGTGGTGGTAGGATGGGTTTTTTTTTTTCTGGAATTGCTTCATGTGTCTCAAGACAAGTCCTGTGTCGTGTAAGATTGTTGTTGCCGAGAGGCTTTGGTGACGTCACTGCTTTTTCTGTGATCTATGACGTCATCTGTTCCTGTCAACTTCTTGCCCGTCTTCGCTGAATGTGTGTAGATCTAGACCCAATAGCCTATCAAAGTGTTTACGAGTAAGTTCAGAAAGTATACTTTTCTGCTTTTGTGTGTGTGTGCGTGTGTTTGGGGGGGTGGGGTAGGAAGATTGAGCATGGTTATGTACATACATATTGATTTTTGTGTGTGTGCATGTGGGTTTATGAGTGCGGGTATATTATGTACCTGTGTGAGCATGTTGATTGTGTGAACTTGTGTGCAGGCGTTTGCTTGTTCGAGAGTACGAGAGCATGTGATCGCGCAGGTACGTGCGCAAGCCTTTGTGTACGAGTGCAAGGCTCATGGTTGTGGTTTTGTATCATGTTATGAGTTGTGTGTGTGTGTACCAGTGGTTTTGTGTCATGTATGTGTAGTGTGCCACCGTGTTGTTTTGTATGATGTATGTGTAGTGTACCACCGTGTTGTTTTGTATTATGTATGTGTAGTGTGGTGCCACCGTGTGGTTTTGTATTATGTATGTGTAGTGTGTGTGCCACCATGTGGTTTTTGTATCATGTATGTGTAGTGTGTGTGCCACCGTGTGGTTTTTGTATCATGTATGTGTAGTGTGTGCCACCGTGTGGTTTTTGTATCATGTGTGTTGTGTGTGCCACCGTGTGGTTTTTGTATCATGTATGTGTTGTGTGTACTACCTGTGGTTTTGTATCATGTGTGTTGTGTGTGCCACCGTGTGGTTTTTGTATCATGTATGTGTAGTGTGTGCCACCATGTGGTTTTTGTATCATGTATGTGTAGTGTGTGCCACCGTGTGGTTTTTGTATCATGTGTGTTGTGTGTGCCACCGTGTGGTTTTTGTATCATGTATGTGTTGAGTGTGCCACCATGTGGTTTTTGTATCATGTATGTGTTATGTGTGCCGCCATGTGGTTTTTGTATCATGTATGTGTTATGTGTGCCACCATGTGGTTTTTGTATCATGTATGTGTTGTGTGTGCCACCATGTGGTTTTTGTATCATGTATGTGTTGAGTGTGCCACCATGTGGTTTTTGTATCATGTATGTGTTGTGTGTGCCACCGTGTGGTTTTTGTATCATGTATGTGTTGAGTGTGCCACCGTGTTGTTTTGTATCATGTATGTGTAGTGTGTACCACCGTGTTGTTTTGTATCATGTATGTGTAGTGTGTACCACCGTGTGGTTTTTGTATCATGTATGTGTTGTGTGTACCACTGTGTGGTTTTGTATCATGTATGCGTTGTGTGTACCACCGTGTGGTTTTGTATCACGTATGTGTAGTGTGTGTGCCACCATGTGGTTTTGTATCATGTATGTGTTGTGTGTTCCACCGTGTGGTTTTTGTATCATGTGTGTTGTGTGTGCCACCGTGTGGTTTTGTATCATGTATGTGTTGTGTGTACCACCGTGTGGTTTTGTATCATGTATGTGTTGTGTGTGCTACCTGTGGTTTTGTATCATGTATGTGTTGTGTGTACCACCGTGTGGTTTTTGTATCATGTATGTGTTGTGTGTACCACCGTGTGGTTTTGCATCATGTATGTGCAGTGTGTACCACCGTGTGGTTTTGAATCATGTATGTATAGTGTACCACCGTGTGGTTTTGTATCATGTATGTGTTGTGTGTGCTACCTGTGGTTTTGTATCATGTATGTGTTGTGTGTACCACCGTGTGGTTTTTGTATCATGTATGTGTTGTGTGTACCACCGTGTGGTTTTTGTACCATGTATGTGTTGTGTGTGCCACCATGTGGTTTTTGTATCATGTATGTGTTGAGTGTGCCACGTGTTGTTTGTATCATGTATGTGTAGTGTGTACTACCGTGTGGTTTTGTATCATGTATGTGTTGTGTGTGCCACCGTGTACCACCCCCCCCCCCCCCCCCACGTATTCGATGATCAAGTATGGGTGCATGCATGCATACGTGCATGCTGTGTATGTGTGTGCCTTGTTTTGTTCGGGGATGTGGGGGGGGGGGTTACAAGGTCCATGTGGAAATTTCACACCGTTAAGTGTTGATGCTCGACTTCCCCGTGTCCCATTGAATTCGTCTCTGCACTTCCTTCACACTGCAAAGAACATTCATCATTTTATTTGGTAGGAAGTTGTGCACTCTGTACATGTTCGCGTCTGTGTGTGAATAGTGTCCGTGTACTATGCTCCTTTCATTAAAAGACAGCAGTGTGTGTGTGTGTGTATGTATGTATGCGCATGTGCGTGCGTGCTCGAGAGTGTGCATGAATGCGTATGCATGCATGTTCACTTACACACATGTGTGTGTTCGTGTGTGTTCCACACGTACCTTAAAGTCTTTTTACGTGCTATTAATCCTCCTTGTGATCTTGTGACAAAGCCCCTAGAAAGCCAACCACCACAATGCATGAGAGTGGGAGTGGAGACAAGTATGACTGAGCTAATGGACATCCCGTCAAGCGCAGGAAGAAGCAGAAGCAGGAGAATGAAAGCATCATGCTGGACAGACGAACGAATAGAACAAACGACAGTTACATGGAAGCGACTCGTTTCGACCGCGAGATCCTCTACGGGTAAGACAAACAGAAGAGCGTGTTTGTTCGAGTACAAGAGTACGTACAAGTCACACGTGTGGACAGTCAGGCACCGGGTCCGTGTGTGTCATTTCTGTGGGGCACAGAAGTAGATAATTTACATGAAAGGTAAAGGGGAATGTGTCATGCATATATGTACCAGTATGCAAATTAACAATTATACAATGAACATGAGTTGCATTTGTTGAATTGTAGTACCTGTTTAATGTCAGTGTGTCTCTTGGAATGAAACTTTTTTGTTGTAGAATACTAACCACTGTACTGTCTTGTGCATTCATATGGAAAAAAAATTTAAAAAATAAACCTATGATTTCATATTTCAACTTCCTCTTCACCTAAATGTAGACTCACTGTCCTTCACTAACCCAATTTAATACTTTTTTTCCCTTTCAAAATAAAATTTTCAACTCATTTTACTGCTTTTGTGTTAAATTCATTCCAGTGTACGTGGGTGCATGAGTGCTTACCTCAGATGTCCAAGTGCGTTTCTACTTTTGTTCATGATTTCAAAGGATTATAGGCTCAGATGCCATTACACCTGGTTGTACAAAATCCTGTCGGTGCATTGAAGTCTGCATTTGATGCCAGCCAAAGATGGGGGCCGGAATAGCTCAGTGGTAGAGCGCCAGACTCGTAATCTTGGTGATTCTGGGGTTGCGGGTTTGAGTCTCCGCCGGGCCGTTTCGGTACAGAGGGATTTTTCCCTTGGAGTTAACATTGGTTCCGACTCCATTTCCCATACAGTTCTTTGAATGAGACTATAAACTGAGGTTCCGTGTGTGAACGCACGCATAACATCTTACACACACGTAAAATCCCATCACCAACTTTCGGAAGAGAAGGACAGTTTGGCCGTTGGTATGGATGTCACGTTACACATAGCATGCACCTTCCCTGAAGTTGGAGTATGGCCGCCTTCAGGGCGGGATTAAAAAAAATAAGGTCATACACACAAAATTCCACTCCCTTTGTTGGGTAGATGGGATTAATCCTAGTCTGTCTATACGGAGGGTGCCCACAGGAGTATCGGCCTGCGTATGCACAAAAACACACACACACACACACTGCCAAAGCATTTTTTTCTCCTTTCTTCTGCCTCCTCTTCCATGCTTCTCAATGACATTGCTCACTCTGCTCATTATGGCTTCCACACACAAAGCCAGCTCGTCCTCTCATAGCCTCAGCACCAACAGTCAACACAGAACAAATGCCAAATCTTCCCGAAGGCAACCCATCAGAGGAGACACTGCACTGCTACTAATTTGGGTCCAGTGGTGTTCAGTAGAGCCCGTTCCGATGCAGGATAAGCAGGACACCACATACTATGCTCTCTTCTGACCACATCAATTGCTGAGCCAGCATGAACCACCCTCCACAGTGTCCACTCTATCCATTCAACTACAGTCCCTAGAAATCCTTCATTAGGGGCAATAAAAGTGGGGGGGGTTTTGTGTGTGTTTTTTTCTTTCTTTTTTTCAATGGCCAACCAGGCTGGCTCACAGAAAATATTTTGGTTAACAAGAAAAAAAAAGTTGCAGATATTGAAACCCGACAGACCTTGTTTTTTTTTCCGACTGACACTAGAAGTCTTCAGTTTAAGAAACACACACACACACACACACACACACACACACACACACACGCTCTGTGACACACACACAAATGCATGGGGATATCATTGATAATGAACTGTTTGCCAAGCGATCTTTGATATCAGCAAGTGAACCCAAAAAGGAGAGGTACTTTTCGTATGATCTCTAATCGCTTTCCTTCCTAGATCCTTGGTTCATGAAAAAAATAGTGTCTTTTGACACAATACTGGACAAGAATGCTAAAGGCGAAATGGTGTCTTGACATAATACTGGATGAGGATGCTGGAGGTAAAATGGCGTCTTTCGACATAATACTGTGCATTATGGAGTGTCAGCTGTAACACATTGACATAGGTGTCTGACTAGTTTGAGCATGTCTATGTGACTAGTTTGAGCTTATCTATGTGACTAGTTGCTCAAACTATCCATAAATCCTTCTCTTTTCCTTTTTTTTTTTTCCTTTCTACATCATCCTAACCTTTTATGCAAGGTTTTGTTTTGTTTTGTTTTTGGAGGGGGGGGGGGGGCGGGAGGGAGGGGGGGTGCTCATTATATTGCATATGCCATGGAGTCTCTTCGTCCTTTAAATGGCAAGATTAGAAAGATGCAACCACTACAGACCATTTTGCAGGCTGCACAACTCTTGATTGTTTCTAATTAATTAAAGCAGTATGAAAGCCTACATCATTAAGAATGAGGAGTCTAACAACAGATACGGGTCCAGGTAAGCTAACTACACTGTGCAAGACCACACACACACACACACACACACACACACACACACACACATGCACACACACACACACACCACACACATGCACACACACACACACATGCACACACACACACACACACACACACACACACACACACACATGCACACACACACACACACACACATGCACACACACACACACACACACACACACACACACACACACACACACACAGTTTTCACTTGAATACATTTAACGTCTCCAACAGTCATGGACCATCAGTTTCCATACAAATCATAACTTTGAACATGAAACATTTCATTCTTTTTAGCCATCTAAGATATTGAGTTTACCATACAATTTTCAAAATTCCAGTCCAATTTAGAATAAGGTGGGGGTGGAACTGTGTGTATGTGTGGGGGAGTTGGGGAAGGGGGCTGAAGTAGAGGGCTCACCCTTTCAAACAAGCAGTCTGTGGGAAACATTGCCCAATAGTAATACTCAGAGTATTTGCAGGAAGAACAAGTCAGTCCATCAACAAAGCTAACCATTCAAGATCAACATTTTCTCGCATCCTTAGCTACATAATCATCATCACTATAAGTATAATGTCACCCATCATCATCATCATTACTGCAAGTTATCACCATCATCATCATCATCATTACTGCAAGTTATCACCCATCATCATCATCATCATCATTGCTGCAAGTTATCACCCATCATCATCATCATCATTACTGCAAGTTATCACCATCATCATCATCATTGCTGTAAGTTATCACCCATCATCATCATCATTACTGCAAGTTATCACCCATCATCATCATCATCATTACTGTAAGTTGCGGCCTCCGCCACCCTGCCACCGCCGGTCGTTGTCATCATTGTCATTTTGTCACATTCAGCCTCCTGAAATACAGATGGAAGAATTCAGCTCAATTTATTTTCTTCCTCATTTTCTTCTCCCATGTTCCTGTCTCTCTTGGACAAAGTCTGCGTTCCGCTGCAGTGACCCCGTCATCCCTTGCAGTCTTTTCTTTTTTCTTTTTTTTTTGGAGATCCACTGCACTAGGTCAAATCGGGTGCCTCAAGGCATTAAGGATAAGTCAGGACTAGCAAGTCTGGACTGGGTTGGGGGGAATCCACTGCACTAGGTCAAATCGGGTGCCTCAAGGCATTAAGGATAAGTCAGGACTAGCAAATCTGGACTGGGTTGGGGGGGGGGGGGGGGGATCCACTGCACCAGGTCAAATCGGGTGCCTCAAGGCATTAAGGATAAGTCAGGACTAGCAAGTCTGGACTGGGTTGGGGGGGATCCACTGCACCAGGTCAAATCAGGTGCCTCAAGGCATTAAGGATAAGTCAGGACTAGCAAGTCTGGACTGGGTTAAGCGTTCAGTACCTCATTCTTCCATGTAGATTTACAATTTGTACAGACAGGTGAGGAGTTGGCGACCATCCGTTGTTCTCAGTCTGGAGATGGTGGTGATGTCCGCTAATCTGCCACTTTGGGAGTAAGTCGGTCGTCTTGCCAGGAAGAAGGCTTAGGGGAGAGAGGCGGTTCCCTCCTGATACATCAAAAGAGAAGAGAGCGGTTCCCTCCTGACACATCAAAAGAGAAGAGAGCGGTTCCCTCTGACACATCAAAAGAGAAGAGAGCGGTTCCCTCCTGACACATCAAAAGAGAAGAGAGCAGTTCCCTCCTGACACATCAAAAGAGAAGAGAGCGGTTCCCTCCTGACATATCAAAAGAGAAGAGAGCGGTTCCCTCCTGACACATCAAAGAGAAGAGAGCGGTTCCCTCCTGACACATCAAAAGAGAAGAGAGCGGTTCCCCCCTGACACATCAAAAAAGAAGAGAGCGGTTCCCTCCTGACATATCAAAAGAGAAGAGAGCGGTTCCCTCCTGACACATCAAAAGAGAAGAGAGCGGTTCCCTCCTGACACATCAAAAGAGAAGAGAGTGGTTCCCTCCTGACACATCAAAAGAGAAGAGAGCGGTTCCCTCCTGACACATCAAAAGAGAAGAGAGCGGTTCCCTCCTGACACATCGAAAGAGAAGAGAGCGGTTCCCTCCTGATACATCAAAAGAGAAGAGAGCGGTTCCCTCCTGACACATCAAAGCTGTGGTCAGAAGGTTCAGTCCACACCCTAAAACTGCTGCTGGTGTACTTTGCAACAGGAATGAGCATATTTTCTACAAAGAGTGTGTACAAAATTCCAAATTGCTGCAAAGGTATTGGGAGGGAAAAAAAGGTGGGGGGGTGCATTCACTTCATTTCCATCTGCCATTGCACTACAGAGGCTTCTTCTGCGTAATAAAAAAACCTGATTTTGTATTAACTACAATAAACATTGGTTCTTATTTTTCATATCAACTGCAATAAATGTGGGTTCTTTTTAACATAAACTACTTTCAAACCCGATTCATCTGCATACCTTGGCACAAAGTCATTCATTCTTGGTCGTTTGTTTTTTTTAATGTTTCTGGGCATGCTGTCAAAAAAAAGCACAGTATGTGCCCTTTCACACATAGAAGTTAGCAAGAGTTGTTGCTCTTTGGTCAAGGCCTCTGCAATGGTTACATCCGCAAGTGCAATAACAGCTCAAGAACTTCATCTCTACAATTCTTTTTCCTCATTCTATTTCTTCTACTTAACTGCATTCAGATTTTCGGCAATCATGTGTACAAAATTCAGTGAAATTATGTGCATAATTCTATGAGTCAGATTTCAAGCCCATGGTGTGTAGCACATGTGCACAATTCTACAAGTCAGACTTCAAGGTTGCAGTGTAGCACATGTGCACAATTCTACAAGTCAGACTTCAAGGTCACAGTGTAACACATGTGCACAATTCTACAATCAGACTTCAAGGTTGCAGTGTAGCACATGTGCACAATTCTACAAGTCAGACTTCAAGGTTGCAGTGTAGCACATGTGCACAATTCTACAAGTCAGACTTCAAGGTTGCAGTGTAGCACATGTGCACAATTCTACAATCAGACTTCAAGTCCACAGTGTAGCAAGTGTACACAATTCTACAACCAGACTTAAGTCCACGGTGTAGCAAATGTACACAATTCTACAGACTTCAAGTCCTCATTGTAGCAAGTGTACACAATTGTACAATCAGACTTCAAATCCACAGTGTAGCAAATGTACACAATTCTACAAGTCAGATTTCAAGCCCACAGTGTCGCGCATGTGCACACATGGGCAAAACCTTTTTTTTTTTTTTAAACGGAAAGCAGAAAGATGGGGGATCCAAGGGACTGGGTCAAAGGGTCAGGGAGGGAAGCCCCCTGAAGCTGAAGGGTTTCTGTTCTTTCGACAGGTATGATCTGGGCATCTGGAGGCAGCTTATTTCCTTGTTACCTAGCAATCCACAAGACCTCCACTGCTACAAGCTGACATTGCTAGAGAACAGAATACACAGGAGTTCACTGAACACAAGGTGCCAAGGCACAGGATGCTGGGGGCCTGGAGAAGTTAGTTGTTAATTATGTTTTGCATTCATCAGCAGTGAAATGAGAACACTGTCAAATCTTTATTTTTAAAAAAATCATTTATCATTTTATGTTAACCAGAATTTTGTGCACCAACCCAATCTCCAGTAAGCTTTGTGAAAAAAACAAAAAAACAGGTGAGGAGGAAGAAGCTACTCCGCCAAACTGAATGCAAGTATTAACTAGTATATAAATGTGAAAGGTTTTTCTATCATACAAGATTGACAATAACATCGGCTGCCTTTAATTATTAAAGTTGAAAATATGTGCCACGCCCACCATACCTTTCCCCAGACCCTCTGTACAGAGTGAAAGCAAATCCAGAGAGAAGAGAGAACGTTCATATTTTTGCATATCTCTACTATTTTGTTTATTTCTTTCTCCAAATGCCAGAAGTGTTGCACAACGTTGATGATGGTTGCAGTCACGATGCTCTGAACAACCCCCACTGTAGTGGTCTTTCAACACCATCCACGGAAAGCTTCGTCCTGCCCATCAACACTATCACTGTCAGGGCATCTAATTTCCATCCTTTCTAGTTTTCAGCTTTTCGAAACTATGGTGGGGATAGCAAAAGTATCCTCATTCAGCAGAACGAACAGCATCTGTATCGTGATTATTGGCTAACAGAGCAGTCACTCACATGATGACTGAACATGGTGCTGAAGAAGATATAATTTGGCAACAAAAAAAAAAAAAAGTGGGGGCCGGATAGCTCAGTTGGTAGAGCGCCGGACTCGTGATCCTGCGGTTGCGGGTTCGAATTTCGGTATAGGGGGATTTTTCCCTCGGAGTTAACATTGGTTCTGACTCCATTCCCCATATAGTCCTTCGAATGAGACTATAAACCAAGGTTCCATGTGTGAACTCACGCATAACATCTTGCACACACGTAAAATCCCATCACCAACTTTCGGAAGAGAAGGCCAGTTTGGCCGTTGGTATGGATGACACGTGACACATAGCATGCACCTTCCCCGAAGATGGAGTATGGCTGCCTTAATGGCGGAATAAAAAAGGGTCATAAACACAAAACTCCACTGCCTGGCTATACAGGGAGTGTCCGCAGGAGTATCAGCCTGCGTACGCTGAGAGAGAGAGAGATTTGGCAAAAACATGTATCAGCTCATGGATGGAGAGTTCAGGGTGTCTTTACCAACACATTAAAATGAAAAAATAGACCCTGACCTATGGTAATGTCTGGATCTCCTAAACAATAAGTAAGTCACATTCCAATTTATGGCCATTCCAGACGATGTTTCACTCATGACACACAGACTTCAGGCTATGGTGTAACACAGTATGCACAATCCTACAGACTTCAGGACACGGTGTAACGCAGTGTGCACAATCCTACAATCAGACCTCAGGTCACGGTGCAACATGTGTGCACAATCCTACAATCAGACCTCAGGTCACGGTGCAACATGTGTGCACAATCCTACAGACTTCAGGCCATGGTGTAACAAAGTGTGCACAATCCTACAGACTTCAGGACACGGTGTAACACAGTGTGCACAATCCTACAATCAGACTTCAGGCCCACTGTGTAACATGTGTGCACAATCCTACAGACTTCAAGGCCATGGTGTAACACAGTGTGCACAATCCTACAATCAGACCTCAGGTCACGGTGCACCATGTGTGCACAATCCTACAGACTTCAAGGCCATGGTGTAGCACATGTGTGCACAATCCTACAGCCAAATTTCAAGGCCATGGTGTAACACATGTGTGCACAATCCTACAGACTTCAAGGCCATGGTGTAACACATGTGCACAATCCTACAGACTTCATGGCCATGGTGTAACGCAGTGTGCACAATCCTACAATCAAACTTCAGGCCATGGTGTAACACATGTGTGCACAATCCTACAGACTTCATGGCCATGGTGTAACGCAGTGTGCACAATCCTACAATCAAACTTCAGGCCATGGTGTAAAACATGTGTGCACAATCCTACAGACTTCATGGCCATGGTGTAACGCAGTGTCACAAATCCTACAATCAGTCTTCAGGCCATGGTGTAACACGTGTGCTCAATCCTACAGACTTCAAGGCCATGGTGTAACGCAGTGTGCACAATCCTACAATCAAACTTCAGGCCATGGTGTAACGCAGTGTGCACAATCCTACAGTCAGTCTTCAGGCCATGGTGTAACACGTGCGCACAATCCTACAGACTTCAAGGCCATGGTGTAACACGTGTGCACAATCCTACAGTCAGTCTTCAGGCCATGGTGTAACACATGTGTGCACAATCCTACAGACTTCAAGGCCATGGTGTAACACGTGTGCACAATCCTACAGTCAGTCTTCAGGCCATGGTGTAACACATGTGCGCACAATCCTACAGTCAGTCTTCAGGCCACAGTGTAGCACATGTGTGCACAATCCTACAGTCAGACTTCATGGCCATGGTGTAACACATGTGTGCACAATCCTACAGTCAGTCTTCAGGCCATGGTGTAACGTGTGTACAATCCTACAATCAAACTTCAGGCCATGGTGTAACACATGTGTGCACAATCCTACAGTCAGTCTTCAGGCCATGGTGTAACGTGTGTACAATCCTACAATCAAACTTCAGGCCATGGTGTAACACATGTGTGCACAATCCTACAGTCAGACTTCAGGCCATAGTGTAACACATGTGTGCACAATCCTACAGACTTCAAGGCCATGGTGTAACACATGTGTGCACAATCCTACAGTCAGACTTCAGGCCATGGTGTAACGTGTGTACAATCCTACAATCAAACTTCAGGCCATGGTGTAACACATGTGTGCACAATCCTACAGTCAGTCTTCAGGCCATGGTGTAACGTGTGTACAATCCTACAATCAGAGTTCAGGCCGTGGTGTAGCACATGTGTGCACAATCCTACCACCAGATTAGAATACTGCAAGATCAGAAACGAACCACAGCAAGCTTTTCTCTTTCCATTTAATTCTCTTGCTTTTTTCCCTCTTCCCCCTTCCCCTCCCAACTGCACATGCATACAACAGGTAAGATAATTCTGAAGAAAACAGAGCAAATTCATGCTAAATAAGATAAGATACAAATGAAAACAAAATGAAATGAATAAAATCAAATCAAATAAAACAAAACAAAAATAAAGTAAAAGAGAATAAAATATAATGAAATAAAATAGAATTGATAAAATAAAATAAAATGAAATAAAGGGAAATACCAATGAAAAGACCGTCTTCATCCTCCCGTTCCCCAGAACTGTGTGCTCAACTCGGCATCATCCATTATCATCATCTCTACCTCCATCATCATCATCACCATCATTATAACTTTTTATCTCATATAACCAAGTCTACAATGTGACTGCAGCAGGATCTTCTAATTCCATCATAAGGGCATCACATTCTTTACCATCTTCATCATCCCCACCATCATCATCATCAATATAACTTTATCTAAAATAACCAAATTTACAATGTGACTGCAGCAGGACTTTCTCATTTCATCACCAGTGAGTCATCGCATTCTTTACCGTCCATCTTCATCATCATCATCATTGTCATCGTTATCGCCTTCATCATCATCCAACTGCACACACATCAGTCACATCTCTTCAGAAACCATCCACTGATTTTTTTCTTTTCCGTTTCAGTTTAACAACCCAAACAAAAAACCTAGGTAACGAATCAACTGTCATCTTTATTATCATCATCCTCCACATCATCACCGTCATCATTGTAACACACCAACATGCATGCCACAAAACCAACAACAAAGGTCTTTTTAAATATTCTGCTTCACAACTGAGCCGAGCAGCAGGTCAGCAGCACAGTGGTGGCCTTCATGTTGGGTTTGTCCTTATCACAGTGATCACGTCACAGTCGGCCTGTGGTCAGCCTGAAGGCCTTAGCAGCGCTTCCTTCAGGTCCGGGTCCTGCGTCAAGTCAGCAGGCACTCTCCCTCTGCTGTCTGGCAGATTGGCGGCCCCTGGGGCAGCCGTCACCAGAATTCTGGCAGACTCTGCATTGCCTTGTTCTGCAGCCTGTGGACACAACAGCAACAAGCAGTTCACCTGTTTGTATAAACTTGTCCAGTTTGTCAACACACACAACAAGCAGTTCACCTGTTTGTATTAACTTGTCCAGTTTGTCAACACACAACAAGAAGCAGCTCACCTGTTTGTATTAACTTGTCCAGTTTGTCAACACAGAACAACAAGCAGTTCACCTGTTTGTATAAACTTCTCCAGTCTGTGAACACACAACAACAAGCTTACTTGTTCTTTATAAACACAGACAACACAGCTCTTCTCTGACACACACAGCTGTATTCATACATGGATTGACCAGGTCATGGTGTTTGTTTTCCATTGACCAGGTCATGTTTGTTTTCCATTGACCAGGTCATGGTGTTTTGTTTTCCATTGACCAGGTCATGGTGTTTGTTTTCCATTGACCAGGTCATGGTGTTTGTTTTCCATGACCAAGTCATGGTGTTTGTTTTCCATTGACCAAGTCATGGTGTTTGTTTCCATTGACCAGATCATGGTGTTTGTTTTCCATTGACCAGGTCATGGTGTTTGTTTTCCATTGACCAGGTCATTGTGTTTGTTTTCTACTGACCAAGTCATGGTGTTTCTTTTCCCCTGACCAAGTCACAGTGTTTTTTCTATTGACCAAGTCATGGTGTTTCTTTTCCACTGACCAAGTCACAGTGTTTATTTCTATTGACCAAGTCATGGTGTTTCTTTTCCACTGACCAAGTCATGGTATTTATTTTCCACTGACCAAGTCATGGTATTTATTTTCCACTGACCAGGTCATGGTGTTTGTTTTCCACTGACCAAGTCATGGTATTTATTTTCCATTAACCAAGTCATGGTGTTTATCTTCCACTGACCAAGTCATGGTGTTTCTTTTCCATTGACCAAGTCATGGTATTTCCATTGACCAAGTCATGGTATTTCTATTGACCAAGTCATGGTGTTTATCTTCCACTGACCAAGTCGTGGTATTTATTTTCCATTGACAAAGTCATACTCATAGTGTATATTTTACACTGACAACGTCATGGTGTATATTTTCCACTGGCCAAATCATGGTATTCATCTTATTTTACTCTTACCAAGTCATGGTGCTTATTTTCCACTGGCCAAAATCATGGTATTTATCTTATTTTACTCTTACCAAGTCATGGTGCTTATTTTCCACTGGCCAAATCATGGTATTTATCTTATTTTACTCTTACTAAGTCATGGTGTATATTTTCCACTGGCCAAATCATGGTATTTATCTTATTTTACTCTTACCAAGTCATGGTGTATATTTTCCACTGGCCAAATCATGGTATTTATCTTATTTTACTCTTACCAAGTCATGGTGCTTATTTTCCACTGGCCAAGTCATGGTACTTATTTTTCATTGACCAAGTCGAGGTGTTAGGGACTCACATGATCAGGAGAGGGAGGCAGACCTGCCAACCCCCTAAGAGACCAATGAGTAAGAATTGAAGCTCAGTGAGGCAGAAATGTGTAATTTCTGAGAGCTAAGAGTAATCAAGCGCGACATTTACCTTTTTCAAACAAACACGATGTGATGAAATTGTTCACACAATTTTTGTGAACTTTACTTTCCTACAAAAACAAGCTTTTCTTTTAAGTGTCACAAGAAATCTTTACAAATTATAAAAATGTAGAATACACTGGAAACACAACAAATCCCTAAACCATCATGGCATGGCACACCAAGGCTTGATAGTGCGCCAGAAACAACCTAAAAAATTGGAAATGAAATGAGGCGGAACAGTAAACATAAACATAAACAAGTGGTAATGTTTGCTCCCATAAGGAAACCTAACACAAGTAACTTTTATTCAAGGGGTCACAGATCTTTAAATTTAAAAAATGTAGAAATACATGGGAACGAAAAAAAATTTAAACTGTATGGTGGCAGCTAGGGGTGGGGGGGGGGGAGGGGCGAAGGTGGGAAATGAAATGGGGGGGAGGGTATACGTAAACAGGTGGGTAGGTTTGGGCAAGGGGGTGGGGGTGGGTTTGGAGGGGGGCGGGACGCCTTTGTGAAACTTGGGAGGGGGGAGCAAGACATAGGGAATTAGAGGTGGTGTGTGTGGGGGGGGTGGGGGGGGGGGGGGGGGGGGGGGGAACAAGCGCAGGCCAACAGCTCAACTGTCTTGATAGTAATGACTTGGCAAAGATTTGGACTTAAGGAGGTGGGGGGGGGGGGATTGCCCTGTGGGTTGGGCATAGAATAGACCCACTGCCCTGCCATGCATGTCGTAAGAGGCGACTAAGGCAGGACCACCTCGCCCCGAGGATAAAGGGGTTTGCGTAGGCTAACAACCTCCCTGTAAAAAAAGACGAGTTACAGAAGCATCGAGGGAAAATGAACCAAAGCATTCACCTGGGCAATGAAGGGTCTCCAACCCGGAGACTTATGACGCAGTGCAGTGAAAGCCGAAAGGAAGCTGCAAGGCCGACTCCCCTTCTAACACCCAGGACAACAATGAAAGTAGCCACATGGAACATCAGGACGATGTTTGAAACAGGAAAAACCATCCAAGTTGCAAGAGAGATGAAAAACTACAAGATCGGAGTGCTAGGACTGAGTGAGACAAGGTGGCTACAATCAGGACAGCTGAGACTTTCATCTGGAGAACAGCTGCTGTACTCAGGACACACAGAAGATGGAGCCCCCCACACTGAGGGTGTGGCCCTGATGCTGGCCCCGGGAGGCACAAGGGGCACTATCGGATGGGAACCTGTCAACTCCCGCATCATCACAGCCAAGTTTACCACGAAGAAGAATGACATCAGGCTGAACATCATCCACTGCTATGCTCCCACCAATGATGCGGAAGAAGAGAAGAAAGATGATTTTCTACCAGCAACTACAGACAGTGATAGACAAAAGAGGAGCAAAGGACATAACCATACTGATGGGAGATTTTAACGCCAAGATCGGAAGGGACAACACAGGCTACGAGGACATCATGGGGACACACGGACTGGGACAGATGAACGAGAATGGTGAGCGTTTTGCAGACCTGTGTGCCCTAAACCAGCTGGTGATAGGAGGAAGCATCTTCCCACACAAGCGCATCCACAAGGCCACATGGAGATCCCCGAACCATGTCATGGAGAACCAGATTGACCACATCTGCATTAGCCGCAAATTCAGGAGATCATGGAGGGATATACGAGTGATGAGAGGTGCTGACGTGTCATCAGACCACCACCTTCTTTTACAACAGTGAGACTTCGCCTCAAGAGATTCACCAACACCAACAACACACGTACAAGGTACAATGTCGGACTGCTCCGGAACAGGGACACACAAGCAGCATTCCAGATCAGCCTTTCCAACAGGTTCCAGCCGCTACAAGAGCTGATAGAAGACAGTGAGATGGACATCGAGACACAGTGGGAACACTGCAAGAAGCTCTGGCATGACACATGTGAAGAGATCCTTGGCAAGAGAAGGCCCAGCACAAAGAATGGATCTCTGCCGACACCATCCACAAGTTGGAAACAAGGAGAGAGAAGAAAGCTACACTGAACACGAGCCGAACAAGAGCAGCTAGGGCAAAGGCACAGGAAGAGCACACAGCAGCGAACGGAGAAGTAAAGAAGAGCATCAAGAAGGACAAGAGGGACTACTTGACGACCTGGCCAGCCAAGCAGAGGCAGCAGCCGGACAGGGGAATCTGAAGGACCTGTACCTGGTGACCAAGAAGCTGACGGGTAAGTTCCAGCAGACAGACAAGCCAGTGAAGGACAAGAACGGAAACCCACTGACAACAACCGAGGAACAGCTGAAACGATGGGCAGAACACTTCAGGGAGCTGCTGAACCGCCCCGCCCCTGATGCACCACCAGATATCCCACCTGCAGAGACAGACCTGCCATCAGCTGTGACAAACCCTCAAAGGCAGAGATCAAGAAGGCCATCATGACTCTGAAAAATGGGAAGGCTGCAGGGCTGGACGAGATACCCAGCAGAAGCCATCAAAGCAGACATAGAGACAGCTGTCAACATGCTATACAGCCTCTTCAGCAAGATCTGGGAGAAGGAAGAGGTACCGGCTCAGTGGAAAGAAGGAATCGTCATCAAGCTGCCGAAGAAAGGAGACCTCAGGGACTGCAGCAACTACCGAGGGATCATGCTCTGTCAACGCCAGACAAGGTTTCTCAACAGGGTTCTACTGGAGAGAATGAAAAAGGCTGTCGACCCCAAGCTCCGAGACCAGCAGGCAGGCTTCCGGCAGAACAAATCATGTGCCGACCAGATCGCCAGCCTGCGCATCATCGGGGGAGCAGTCGCTGGAGTGGAACTCCCCCCTTTACATCAACTTCATAGATTTATGAGAAGGCTTTCGACAGTGTGGACAGAGAGATGCTGTGGAAGCTGCTGAGGCATTACGGAGTCCCCGAGATCATCTCCCTCATCCGGTGCACCTACCAGGACATGAACTGCAGGATTGCCCACGCCGGCCACCTGTCCGAAAGTTTCGAGGTGAAGACCGGAGTTCGGCAGGGATGCCTGCTGTCGCCGTTCCTCTCCTCCTGGTCATTGACTGGATCATGAAGACCACTACAACAGGCAGAAAACAACGTTTACAGTGACACTCTGGACGCAGCTCGACGACCTTGACTTCGCTGACGACATGGCGCTCCTGTCACACAGCCACAGCCAGATGGCAGGACAAGACCACTCGCTTGGAGACCACATCAGCCGGGACAGGTCTCAAGATTAACAGGAAGAAGACCGAGCTGATGAAAATCAACACCACTGCCAACACACCAGTCACAGTCGATGGAGAGCCCATCAGGGAGGTGGAGTCTTTCGTCTACCTGGGAAGCTGGTTGACCAACAGGGAGGCATGGACCGAGACGTCACAGCCAGATCGGCAAGGCAAGAGCAGCTTTCGTCATGCTCAAGAACATCTGGGCATCTGGAGGAATCAGCATAAGAACCAAACTCCGCATCTTCAACTCCAATGTGAAATCAGTTCTGCTCTACGGATGCGAGACGTGGCGAACAACACAGACGATGCAACAAAAGATTCAGACATTCTTCAACACCTGTCTGAGGCGCATCTACAAAATCCGATGGCAGGACAAGGTCCGAAACGAAGATCTGTGGGAGCGTGCGGGACAGAACCAGTGGCCAAGCAGATACTGCGAAGGAAGTGGGGCTGGATCGGACACACCCTCAGGAAGCCAGCATCCAGCACCACAACGCCAAGCCCTGACCTGGAACCCGCAGGGAAAGAGAAAGAGAGGCCGGCCTCGCAACAGCTGGAGACGAGAAACTGAGGCGGAGTTGAAACAACAAGGGACAAACTGGACTGGAATGACCAGAACAGCCCAGAACAGAGTGCGATGGCGAAGGGTCGTTGATGGCCTATGCTCCACCGGGAGCGACGGGCATAAATAAAAAAAAAAAAATGGGGGGGGGGGGGAGGAGGGAAGGGGAGGAGGGAAGGGGAGGGGGGAGGGGGAGTTCAAAGGTGGAGAAACTGGGAACATGAAATTAAGAAAATATATAACCCAAAAAATGTACTCCCCTGTTGCTGATTCTGTGCATGTGGGGGTGGCCATCAGCTCTGTGGGGATTGTGTCATTTTTTAAGTATCGCACCACCCCAGGAAAGAATTTGTCCCCCCCCCCCCCCCCCTTCCTGACTTCCATCAGTCCCCAACACAAACGGTCCATTCTGCAGTCGAGATGCAGCAGCAGTTTTAGGCTTCCATGACAAGGGTCCTTACAATGTGTGTTGTCTTTGTTCGACCGCTCTTGAACTGTTTTGGCGATCTCCGAATCTGAGAACGCTTCTTTAAAAAGCTGGGATGCATGGTCGGCTGCGCTAAGAGCGATGTTGTGCTCGACGAAAAATCTGGCCACCAATGCTTTCAGCCCGAATTAACCCTTTTCCCCCAATTTCATCCTCTTTTGAGGTGTCTACAGTCTGAAAAAAACTGTGTGATGCTGGAAGAATTCGGCGCGTTAGAGGAATCGATGTGCTTGCGTGACTCAAGGTGACGCTTCACATCCACCATCCCGCCATGGGAAATTGTGAAGTCCGACTCGCAAGTGGTACACCGTGCACAATTTACACCTTTAGCCGAAGGTCATATGCAGGGGAACTTTTCCGAGTATTCTTTTCGGAACTTTTGACCAAGTTTTTTTCTTTTTCGCATCTTGTCCAAAACTTTCTACTCCATGTTTCGACATTTTCGTAGCTAAAACTTCAAAAAGACGCCAACTTCGCTGAATGGTAAAGATGGTGAAACGAACTGCGCATGACCGGAAACGCTTCTTGAAGATTACTGGTTATATTGCACGGCGCCGTGCGTATCTGTACATAAGCTGATTTTTTCGTCCGTTTTTTTTTTGTTTTTTTTTTAAACTTTCAATGCATAATTTTTTGGCTAAATGCGTAAGGGCGTAAGAATTATCACTTGGGCGTAATAAATTACGCGAAATGCGTAATGGTTGGCAGGTCTGGCCCGGAGGTCACCCTGACACCATGAGTGAATTGCCAAAGAATTTGACCCTATTCTCTACGATGATCAATGAAAGCAAGATGATGAACATGAAGCTATGGAGTTTCGTCCATTCTGAGACTATAAGAGAGGGCTGTATTCCATGGGAAAGAGGACAATAACATCCTGTTAGCCTGCCAGTCTTAAGATGTATTGTTCTCAGACCGAAGCCTGATGGGATTTTAAGGTAAGGTAAGGTAATGTTGCTTATAGCCCAGCCAACCGCAAAGGGCCATATCAGGGCTGTCACCCGCGTTGAAGTCAACTCACAAGTCATATGAAAAAACTTTTTTCCAAACTCATGCACGCAACCCTTTTAAAAAATACCTCTAAAAACACGTCAGAAATTTTTTTAATCTTTCCTCCATAAAATCTAAGATCAGATGGAGTCTGCAGTAAATGCTTATGTCTCACATCATGCAAGTCCCAACACTCTGAAAGAACATGTTTCACTGTGAGTGGTACAAGACATGGAATGCACCCTGGAGCTTCTTAACCTTTTAAAAGATAAGAATGGGTGTAAAAGGAGTGGCCTGAATGCAAACAGCACAAGACTGTTTCTTCTTTACAGCTGCCTCAGGAACATGCTAAAAATTCTTTCAGGTTTGGCCGGATTTTAAACAGATTGTTATCCATCTGCAAGTTCCATTCCTCTTGCCAGAGGTATTTGACGTAAGCCTAGATTTGGGTTTCAAATCTGAAAGAGGGATAGACATCTGCTCAATTCTTTCCTTGTGGTTTTCTTGGCAAGCTGATCAACCAACTCATTGCCGGATGCCTTGAATGCCCACATGGCTGGGAACCCAACCAAAAAACTATGTTGTATCCATCTAATTTCGTGAGTGTACAGTTCAAATAATTTCAGCAGTTGAGTGTGCTTGAGGTTACGGCCGGCAATGGCCTCCAAAGCAGAAAGGGAGTCCGAAAATAAGGAAATCTTTCTGTTTTGATTTAGAGACTATTTGAAGAGCCAGGGCCAAGGATGAAGGTGGGGATGGGGCAGGGGATGTAGTTAGGGTCAAGGGGTGAAGGTGGGGGTGGGGCAGGGGATGTAGTCAGGGTCAAGGGATGAAGATGGGGAATGGGCAGGGGATGTAGGGGTCAAGGGGTGAAGGTGGGGATGGGGCAGGGGATGTAGTCAGGGTCAAGGGATGAAGGTGGGGATGGGGCAGGGGAGTCAGGGTCAAGGGATGAAGGTGGGGATGGGGCAGGGGATGTAGTCAGGGTCAAGGGGTGAAGGTGGGGATGGGGCAGGGGATGTAGTCAGGGTCAAGGGATGAAGGTGGGGATGGGGCAGGGGATGTAGGGGTCAAGGGATGAAGGTGGGGATGGGGCAGGGGATGTAGTCAGGGCCAAGGGGCGAAGGTGGGGATAGGACAGGGGATGTAGTCAGGGCCAAGGGGCGAAGGTGGGGATAGGACAGGGGATGTAGGGGTCAAGGGATGAAGGTGGGGATGGGGCAGGGGATGTAGTCAGGGTCAAGGGATAAAGGTGGGGATGGGGCAGGGGATGTAGGGGTCAAGGGATGAAGGTGGGGATGGGGCAGGGGATGTAGTCAGGGTCAAGGGATGAAGGTGGGGATGGGGCAGGGGATGTAGTCAGGGTCAAGGGGTGAAGGTGGGGATGGGGCAGGGGATGTAGTCAGGGTCAAGGGATGAAGGTGGGGATGGGGCAGGGGATGTAGTCAGGGTCAAGGGATAAAGGTGGGATGGGCAGGGGATGTAGTCAGGGCCAAGGGATGAAGGTGGGGATGGGGCAGGGGATGTAGTCAGGGTCAAGGGATGAAGGTGGGGATGGGGCAGGGATGTAGTCAGGGTCAAGGGATAAAGGTGGGATGGGGCAGGGGATGTAGTCAGGGTCAAGGACAAAGGTGGGGATGGGGCAGGGGATGTAGGGTCAAGGGATGAAGGTGGGGATGGGGCAGGGGATGTAGTCAGGGTCAAGGGATGATAGGTGGGGATGGGGCAGGGGATGTAGTCAGGGTCAAGGGATAAAGGTGGGGGATGGGGCAGGGGATGTAGGAGTCAAGGGATGAAGGTGGGGATGGGGCAGGGGATGTAGTCAGGGTCAAGGGATGAAGGTGGGATGGGGCAGGGGATGTAGTCAGGGTCAAGGGGTGAAGGTGGGGATGGGGCAGGGGAGTCAGGGTCAAGGGATTGAAGGTGGGGATGGGGCAGGGGATGTAGTCAGGGTCAAGGGATGAAGGTGGGGATGGGGCAGGGGATGTAGGGGTCAAGGGATGAAGGTGGGGATGGGGCAGGGGATGTAGTCAGGGTCAAGGGATAAAGGTGGGGATGGGGCAGGGGATGTAGGGGTCAAGGGATGAAGGTGGGGATGGGGCAGGGGATGTAGTCAGGGTCAAGGATGAAGGTGGGGATGGGACAGGGGATGTAGGGGTCAAGGGATGAAGGTGGGGATGGGGCAGGGGATGTAGGGGTCAAGGGGTGAAGGTGGGGATGGGGCAGGGGATGTAGTCAGGGTCAAAGGGATGAAGGTGGGGATGGGGCAGGGGATGTAGTCAGGGTCAAGGGATGAAGGTGGGGATGGGGTAGGGGATGTAGTCAGGGTCAAGGGATGAAGGTGGGGATGGGGCAGGGGATGTAGTCAGGGTCAAGGGATGAAGGTGGGGATGGGGCAGGGGATTGTAGGGGTCAAGGGATGGAAGGTGGGGATGGGGCAGGGGATGTAGTCAGGGTCAAGGGATAAAGGTGGGGATGGGGCAGGGGATGTAGGGTCAAGGGATGAAGGTGGGGGATGGGGCAGGGGATGTATGGGTCAAGGGATGAAGGTGGGGATGGGGCAGGGGAGTCAGGGTCAAGGGCTGAAGGTGGGGATGGGGCAGGGGATGTAGTCAGGGTCAAGGGCTGAAGGTGGGGATGGGGCAGGGGATGTAGGAGTCAAGGGATGAAGGTGAGGATGGGGCAGGGGATGTAGTCAGGGCCAAGGGATAAAGGTGGGGATGGGGCAGGGGATGTAGTCAGGGTCAAGGGATGAAGGTGGGGATGGGGCAGGGGATGTAGGGGTCAATGGATGAAGATGGGGATGGGGCAGGGGATATAGTCAGGGTCAAGGGATGAAGGTGGGGATGGGGCAGGGGATGTAGTCAGGGTCAAGGGATGAAGGTGGGGATGGGGCAGGGGAATGTAATCATGGCCAAGGGATGAAGGTGGGGATGGGGCAGGGGATGTAGGGGTCAAGGGGTGAAGGTGGGGATGGGGCAGGGGATGTAGTCAGGGTCAGGATGAAGGTGGGGATGGGGCAGGGATGTAGTCAGGGTCAAGGGATAAAGGTGGGGGATGGGGCAGGGGATGTAGTCAGGGTCAAGGGGTGGAAGGTGGGGGATGGGGCAGGGGAGTCAGGGTCAAGGGATGAAGGGGGGGATGGGCAGGGGATGTAGGAGTCAAGGGATGAAGGTGGGGATGGGGCAGGGGATGTAGTCAGGGTCAAGGGATATAAGGTGGGGATGGGGCAGGGGATGTAGGGGTCAAGGGATGAAGGTGGGGATGGGGCAGGGGATGTAGGGGGTCAATGGATGAAGGTGGGGATGGGGCAGGGATATAGTCAGGGTCAAGGGATGAAGGTGGGGATGGGGCAGGGATGTAGTCAGGGTCAAGGGGTGAAGGTGGGGATGGGGCAGGGGATGTAATCATGGCCAAGGATGAAGGTGGGGATGGGGCAGGGGATGTAGGGGTCAAGGGGTGAAGGTGGGGATGGGGCAGGGGATGTAGTCAGGGTCAAGGGATGAAGGTGGGGATGGGGCAGGGGATGTAGTCAGGGTCAAGAGATGAAGGTGGGGATGGGGCAGGGGATGTAGGGGTCAAGGGATGAAGGTGGGAATGGGGCAGGGGATGTAGTCAGGGTCAAGGGGTGAAGGTGGGGATGGGGCAGGGGATGTAGTCAGGGTCAAGGGATGAAGGTTGGGGATGGGGCAGGGGATGTAGGGGTCAAGGGATGAAGGTGGGATGGGGCAGGGATGTAGTCAGGGTCAAGGGATGAAGGTGGGGATGGGGCAGGGGATGTAGGGGTCAAGGGATGAAGGTGGGGATGGGGCAGGGGATGTAGGGGTCAAGGGATGAAGGTGGGGATGGGGCAGGGGATGTAGGGGTCAAGGGATGAAGGTGGGGATGGGGCAGGGGATGTAGGGGTCAAGGGATGAAGGTGGGGATGGGGCAGGGGTGTTGGGGGGCAAGGGAAAGAAGGTGGGGATGGGGGGGAGGGGATGTTTGTCAGGGTTTAAAGGGGTGGGAAAGGGGGGGGAGGGGGGAGGGGGTGTAGTCGGGTTTAAAGGGGTGAAGGGGGGGGGATGGGGAAGGGGGTTTTGTCAGGGTCAAGGGTTTAGAAGGTGGGGATGGGGCAGGGGAGCCGGGCCAAGGGGGTAAAAGGGGAAGGGGGGAGGGGCAGGGGATGTAGGAGTCAAGGGAAAGAAGGTGGGGTGGGGCGGGGATTAGGGGTCAAGGGTTGAAGGTGGGGATGGGGGGCCGGGGTGTAGGGGTCCCGGGATGAAGGTGGGGGTGGGGGGAGGGGATGTAGTCAGGGTTTAAGGGAAGGAAGGTGGGGGGTGGGGCAGGGGGTTTTAGGGGGCAAAAAGGGTTTATTGGGGGGGGTGGGGGATGGGGGCAGGGGGGGGAAAGTTGTCGGGTAAAAGGGGTGAAGGTGGGGGTGGGGCCCGGGGGAAGTAGGGGCAAGGGGGGGAAAGGGGGGGGGGGTGAAGGGTGGGGGGGATGGGGGGGGCAGGGGGATGGTTTAAGGTCAGGGTAAGGGGGGGGGGAAGGGGGGGGGGGGGGGGGGGGGGATGGGGGGGGCAAAGGGGTTTGGGGGTTTGTAGTCAGGGGCAAGGGATGAAGGTGGGGAAAGGGGGAGGGGAGCCCGGGCCAAGGGAGAAGGGGGGGGATGGTGCAGGGGATGAGGGGTTAAGGGTTTTAAGGGGGGGATGGGGGAGGGGGGCAGGGTCAAGGGGTGAAGATGGGGATGGGGGGGGATGTTGAGGTCAAGGGGTGAAGGGGGGATGGGGCGGGGGGTGTAGTCAGGGCAAAAAGGGGTGAAAGGGGGGGGATGGGGGAAGGGGGAAAGTAGTCTAGACTTCCTCTCATTAGTCTATCCTGGCGTCACCCCGGGGGTGGAAACCGTCATCTGCAGCATTATCCCGGAAATTTTTTAAAAAAACACCCCAAGGGATCTGTTGTATTAAGATGATGACATTTGACTGTATGGTTGCAATATTCCCATTTTTGACTTTTGACAATTTTCCCCTCCCTGATGGGGGAAACCGGGGTTTTAAAAAGCCCATTTTACCCCCCTCTGGAACTTACCCTGGGGGTAAGCTTGGGGTTTGCCCGTTTTACCCCGGGGGTCATTCTAGGGGCTATTGCCCCTTTTCCCCCCAAAGCAACCCCCTCCTAGTTTGAACTTCCCCCCCCCCCCGGGGGGTTTTGAGTCTCTTGAGTAATGTGTACTTTAGCTTGTTTCAATGCAGATGGAACCCAGTTTGGGCAGTGCCCCTGACCCTGGGTTTATTTTTTCGTTTAAAACGGGAATTGGGTTTTTAAATATTTTTAACAGTAAAAAGTGTTTTCCCGGTGCTTTTTGTACCCTTTTACAATGTAGTTTAATTGTGGCAGTGCCCCTGCTATGGTTTTTTATGGGGCGGGGAAAAACGGGGATTTTAACCCTTTTTTACAGCTTTAAAATTTTAGTTCCCCGGGTTTTTGGGGCCTTGGGACAATGCAGTTTAATGGTTGTCAGTGCACTAAAACCATGGTCACTTTTTCGTAAAAAAAATATTTTGATTATTTTACAGTTAATCAGTGTCTCATGGGTTTTTTTTATACCTTGTGCAATGCAGACAACCAGTGGTCAGTGTCACTGACCATTGGTCACTTTAATGTATATCAGGGATTTTAACTATTTTCACAGCTAATTAGTGTCTCCTGAGTGCCTGTGTACCTTGTACAATGTAGATGACTGGGGGGTCAGTTCCAACTGGGGAGGGGGGTAAGTTCCAGCTAGTCCTGGAATGACCCGGGGGTAAAAGCAGGCTAGCCCTGACTTACCCCGGGTAAGTTCCAGAGGGGGGGTAAGAATGGGCTGTTACACCAGTTGGGGGCTAAAGACCCCACATTACCTGGAGCTAATGCCCACCCCTCCATGATGAACCAATCACTGCACCACCACAGCTCCTGTTGTGTCTTCTTCACTGCACCACCACAGTTTGCTTGTAAAACAGGACAAACGTCCTGTACCTACACACCCATACTCACTACACCCTTCACTCCTCTCCCTCTCTCCTTCCCTTCCATTCCCCCTGCATGTGCTCACTCACTTGCACACACACACCACACACACACACCACACACACCACACACACACACCCCACACCACACACATGGCTAAGTACCAAAAATAAACCAAACACATTGACACAATTACTATATTCAAGCTCAACACTAATACCTGATAAAATTACCATATCAAACATTCTCACACATACACACAACGCACGCACACACAACACACACACACACACACACACACACACACACACACACACACACACACACACAATCACACATACATACAACCTCACACATGTATACACACACACACACACACACCTTGTGTAGGGGGGTTCATCCCATCCACATCCACAGCCAAAGGATCGGCTTTATGCTGCAACAGCAGCCGTACCACATCCTGGTTCCCTGTGTAAGCCGCACGATGAAGGGGTGTGCCCTTCCCATTTTGGTCACGGCATTGACCTCCCACCCATGCATCAACAGGACTCGACACGTCTCCAGATGATTGTTACGAGCTGCGTAATGCTGACAAGACAAAAACAAAAACAAAAATATGCAGGACACAGTCAACAAACTCAAGAACACACTGACAGAGAGTTCTCATCAGTTATAATTTGGTTGTGCGTGAAATATGTTTTGTGTCAATAACCACAGAAAACAGGTCCCCTTGGCTAGGGTTAAATTTAACCAGTCACCCACCTACAAAACAGAATTCTAAAGGGCCATCAGTGAGCATCTGAAATGCTAGAATCACTTCCATCCCTGCATCAAACCTTGGTCTGGCCTATCACTTGGTTTGCGCAGTCCGTGTTTTGTCTGCCTTGCATGAAATGCATGGCGCCGGAATACTTATTTGGTTGTGTCAGGAAATTAATGACACTTCTGATTTTACACTGTCTTGGGTAAAAAAAACTTCATTTGTGGACTCATGAACAAAATGTTGATCTGCTGTGCTTACGGCAGAATTTTAAGGATTCACACAAGTGACTGCTACTTTTTCAACTCCAAGCCTAAGCATACCTTTAAAAGAACATTTGAGCAACATGATGCCTGAAAAATGCCTCAGCAGGAGCCATGAGAAAGTTCTGGTTGTGACAATTCTATGCTGGGGCAGTCTCTGAGTCGGTGATCTCTGTCTCTCCTGTCCTTAGTCCAGAAAGTTCTGGGGCAGTCTCTGAGTCGGTGATCTCTGTGTCTCCCTGTCTTTAGTCCTGCATGACGGGACAGAGGTATTTTGGCCATTCCAGTCTTTCCAGTTATTTCACAAACATCATAATGTAAAAGTCCAGTCATGTTACAGGTGTTTTGGCCATTCCAGTATTTCCAGTTATTTCACAAACATAATAATGAAAAAGTCCAGTCATGTTACAGGTGTTTTGGCCATTCCAGTCTTTTCTAGTTATTTCACAAACATCATAATGTAAAAGTCCAGTCATGTCACAGGTATTTTGGCCATTCTAGTATTTCCAGTTATTTCACAAACTCATAATGTAAAAAGTCAGCCCATGTTACAGGTGTTTTGGCCATTCTAGTCTTTCCAGTTATTTTACAAACATCATAACTGTAAAAACTCCAGTCACGTTCTTTACAGCCATCCAAATTCAGGAGCCATTACCTGGACCTTATCTTTTTGTCAACATAGCAGTAAAGCGTGAACAAGACAGTGCACTTGAAAAGGAAAAATAGATGGCAGCATTACGGTAAACAAGACACACAACACAAAACAAGGTTTAATTTTGTGTGCAGATGTAACCAAATTTTTATAAAAACAGACAAGTGAATTTTTGGCAAATTCATTTTCTTCAGATGTGGCAAACAACAGACATCAAATATGCACGAAACAATACTTCCCAACAGCACCTCTCCCCTCACCCCTCCTCCTTCAGACATGAACATTCTCTCTTTTTTTTCATATGAATTCCTGCATAAAACCCAGGCCCAAAAGATACATACAACTGTAGTGTTGGTCATAAGATTAAAGCAACACTCTTCGGGACACTTGCATCCATTAAGTGAATGAACTCGACTGTGTGCTTCCAGTCTTCCCAGCTGAGTCCACAGCAAGCTCAACTCTGTGCAGTACCATACAACATTAAAAAAAATCCACAAATAAATGACACTGCAATATGAAACAAATCGCTGATCTCTCCACCCAGAATCCACGACGATAACCAATGCATCATGCTAGCTCATAGTGTGTTGCCACTAAGTGATCTGTTTAGGAGCTTTACATGATTTTACTGACAGGTTAGCCAACCAACAGATGCAGGTCAAAGCATGACCTTCATGGTGGAGATACAGAGGAGGCAAAAGATTCTGGCAGTATACTACACCTTGTTGCTGATAAACTGCTATCAATTTCCCTTGCTTGTTGGTCACAATTCACTCTATCTTTCTTTAGTGAAAATTTATTAACCAAAAGAAAAACCCTTGTTCTTATTTCATCAAACTATACAATCTTAGTCTCACAGGAAAGAAGTTTTCCTCTTGTTGCTGGGTTGTTGTTGTTGGATATATCCAGATCCTTGTTCTTGTGTTTGTTTTCTGGCATACCCACAAGCACGTCCTATTTCAGACTACCCTCCCCCCCCCCCCCCCCCCCCCCCCCCCCCTCCCCATCCAAAACCCCTGCTAGCTCCACCTTTTCATTTTTTACCCATGGTAAGATAAGATAATGTTGCTTATAGCCCAGCCGACTGCAAAGGGCCCACATCAGGGCTGTTTTACCCATGGAGAAGACAGGCCACTTCATATCCCTTACAATCATAATTTAAAGCAGTATGGCTCATAGGCATTCTCATTTTCTGCGGTGATACTCTGAAACTCACTACCTCTCCAACTATGTTTTGCCCCTTCCATCCAGACTTTCAAGTCTGCTCCTATAACTTATCTGTTTAAACTCTACTGCAGAAAACCACCTGAAATGTTTACTAAATAGAGTTCTACCTGTCACCTGCATGTATTTGCTTTATGTACGAATGAGCTGTTCACCAATTTATACAGTGTATGCATGTGACAGTGACACTGTGTGCCTGTGTATGGGTTGTATGGGGGGTAAGTGTGCACGCTTGCAAGTGCACGCATATAATATATGCTTATGCCTCACAAATGCAGAACTGTGTGTGTGTGTGTGTGTGTGTGTGTGTGTGTGTGTGTGTGTGTGTGTGTGTGTGTGTGTGTGTGTGTCCAGAGTATATTTAAGATAACAATTTGGGTTAAAATTACTAAAGCACATCCAGTAGCCTACATCATTAGGATGGTCACATCAGAAATTGTCCCATTATCAGTTGTATTAGACTTAATGAATCATGTAGATATGTCTGAAAGAAAAAAGAGGAATCTAACCACATACATAGAATATGCAGATCTATGCAAATGAGAAAAAGTCCCATTTTAAAGGCTCCCACCCTACCTTTCATTCTTTTATGGATAATACTTACACTAGTAACAGGTCTCCCTTCATTTAAATGGACACTCTTCTCTACTAAAGAAAAAAATAGATAAATAAGGGCATGGGACCAGGGGGGGTGGGGGCCTTTAAAATAGTACTTTGCACTGTCCTTTATATTCATGTCATTGGTGCATCCATTATAACAGTGAACTGGATCATAATTATGATGATTGAATACAATTTCAAAGAATGCCATACTATGTTACGTGTATGGTAATGTATTACTTTGCTTTCTCACTCTGAACTCTCTCAGTCTAGCCAGATGCAGATGGAAAAGGATCAATCAATCTCTCATGTCACTGTCCCCCTTTTTGACTTTATAGTTTATCAGTGTCCTGTTTGCTCATGCAGCTAAAGTCTAACCACTTCCTGGCTAGAGAATTGTTGAGTTGGCTAGACCGTCCTCTATTGTAAAAAAAATTGTGAATGCATGTGCGACAGCTTCTTCTTGTACACTATTCCACAAGACAGGCCTATTACCAGCAAGTGAACTACCATCACCGGCATGTGTGTCTACACTTGATACTTATTTCAGTTTAACTTTAACTAAAAGTTTCATCGAGGAGATGTCAATGCAAGCAGGCTTGTCCATACACATCACACCTCAACTGCTAAGTTTTGAGACCCCACTGCACATGATCTTCAGTTGATGGATAAATGAATTACTGACTAAGATGAGTGGATGTGTGTGCATGGGTGGGCGGGCATAGGCCCGTGTGTCTATGCTAGTTTGTGTGTGTGTGTGTGTGTGTGTGGTGTGTGTGTGTGTGTGTGTGTGTGCAGGGGTTCCATTTATTGCAAAATTTTGCGTAATTATTGCGTTTTTCTGCCTTCCTACGCATTTTTTTCGCGGCCGTGCGTTTAGCGACGCAATTTTCCCAGGACCTGTTCTCAACCGCAAGCCTATGTCAGAGGGGCAAAACACGGCACAGACCTACAGCAGACTGCTTGACACCGCCAATTAGTGATAGTGCGTGCACATTTTACTCTGTGGCACTTGCTGACTTTTTGCTAGATCAAGAATGTTCCAAAACGCCTCATCCTTCTCTCCCTCGAAATAAAATGGAATCTTTCCCGCGTCTGCGATGGTGCCATCTTAGTCTGGTAATATTTTGGCCTGATATGCCCTGACCTTGAACAAAGTCTTTCAAAGCTCGTTTTATGTTTTTTGAATTCGAAATACATGGCCCTTCTCACAAACCAAAATCGAGAAAAATGTAATGGGGGAAATTTTTTTTTTTAGCGGAATAATGGCTTGCACGATAAGCGAAAACGGGCAAAATCCACTCCGTGTGTATCTTCCAATCGGAATACGTTATGACTTCCCACGCACACACGATTGCCCTTGTTATTCCCGTGAGCAGTGTGCCATGCGAACGTGGCTTCAGCCTCCAAAACCGGGTCAAGACATGTCAGCGGTCGCGGCTGAGTGACAGTAACGTGGACAATACCATGCTGCTTGCCATGGAAGGCCCGGACTCGTGTGGCACAGAAAACGCTTTCCTGCAGCGAGCTGCTCTGCACTTCAGCGGTGTTAAGGCGCGTGATTCAGAGCTGTTTTGACGGGAGTGAGTACAGTTTACTTTGTTACGCATTTTTTTCAGCGCTGACGCAATTTTTGCGGAGGCGTGCGTTTCTTGACGCAAAAACTAAAAAGTCAGTGGAACCCCTGGTGTGTGTGTGTGTGTGTTGTGTGTGCGTGTGTCTGTCTGTCTGAGTCCCTGTCTGTCTGTTTGTGTGTGTGTCAATATGTGTGTGTGCATACATACATGTGCATGCATGTGCGTGATCTATGGGCTTGTATTAGCATGGTCCTGCATGCATGTACAAGCGCATATGTGTGTACGTATGTGTATGTATGTATATATATATATGTATGTGTACCACTGTTTATGATGAACACACGAGTAGGTGTGTGTGCGCGCATTTGTACATATACACTTGAGTGTGCGCGTGCGTGTGCACTTACAAGTTACATGCGTGCATGTGTATGTGCGTGCATGTGTATGCAGGGTGCATGTGTGTGTGTTGTGTGTGTGCGCGTGCATGTGTGTTTGTGTGTGCATTTGATTATTTGTAGGAAAAAACATTCAGACACTATGATAGATCTGTTAAAGGTAATGAACAGAGAGCCAACCAGTTGGTTACATTTGGCACACACTTAGCCAATCTTTGACCAGATCAGCAGAAAGAGACAAATGCTTTCAATGAGTGCAATAAAATTCCAAAAAGCGAAAGGCGAAGAGGCTGATTCTACCCTCTCTAGATCTTTCATTCCTTGGTCTGACTATAACTAAAATAAAATATGACTTTGATGGTTAAATAAGACTGAGCTAGTCAAATGACAGTAGCCTAATGATCGGTTTTCGATCGATGGTCATAAAAACGGAAGAAGGACGAGAAAGACTGGACCAACAGACACCAAAAACAGAAGGGCTTAAAAAGCCTGAATAGGCTAAGTTGTTTAATACAACGTCCCAAATCATGATCCTGATCCTAGTAACTCATTCGGTCACAGACTCTGCTTCTGGCCCTTGTAACTCACCAACGCAGTATACCCGGCTTTATCTTTCGCGTTGACGTCATCGCCTTTTTGTAGACGTTTCTCTAAGTCGTTGTTTTGACCCGAGAGTGCTTCTGACCACAGTCCTCGTTCAAATTCCATCTCATCCAGGGTTTGGTGCACTGAGGATGACACTACATGACAACCGCAGTCGTGACCGTGTCCGTGTGCCGCCATTGTCGCCGCAAGTCTTGCGAGTAGTGTCCCTTGACTGATCCTCCCTGCCCGCGTTGCCTCCACAACACACACACACACACACGTCATTGCTTTTTCGAAGTGAAAATAAACAAACAAACCAGTGATGAGGAAAAGATCAGCCACAAGGCAAAACTATTGTATTTCTTTAAAATAGTTATTGTGTTTACTTCCATGCTGAAACAGAATTTCCAACTTATACCGCTTAAAACAGCTAACCGTTGTCATATGAGTAGTTGCTCGTTCTTCGTTTTCATTGTCCTAGATGTTGTTTGTTTTAACCTGAAGAAGACCCAAGAGGTCGAAATGCATAGTGTTTTGTCCTACAATCTGTTTGTCTGTATTGTCTTGTGGAACTAATAATCGTTCTTTTAAAAATATTTTACTGATCCCACACAAATTGCGCTGAAACAGTCTTCTTCTTCTTCTTCTTCTTCCTAAAATACTGGTTCACTCAAAAACGAGTAGGTCACCAGCGCGCATGTTAAAAAGTAAAATAAAATAACATAAAATAGTGCGACTCAGACTGTTGGCCCCTGGAGCAAATTTGGCAACAAGGCGTCGCACTCGATATTCAAGAAGTTAAAAGCAATGGCCAAATTCAGGCCCAGGTAACAGTAAAATATCTGGGGAAGTTAAAATAGAAAATCGTCAATATGCAGATCTCAAAACTGTCGTATCAGTTTGCTTTTTAAATGAGATTGCATTTGTGGCAATCTTGATGGCACCCGGCAATGAGTTCCACAGCCGTACAGAACTAGGATAAAATGAATGTAAGTGGCTGTCAATATTTGATGCAGGTATGGTATAACATTGACCGCCACTTCTTGTGTTTAGGCAGCCAACATCTACAGTAAGACGAATCAGCCACATTAATTGTAGAACAGTCGAACAAAACAAGACATTTCTAGACCTATACTATAATATAAAATAAAATTTAAGAGAGAGAGAGAGAGAGAGAGAGAGAGAGAGAGAGATTTGGGGGGGGGTGTCGACGGGAGGACCCATAAATGTCCAGTACTCTGTTTAAAGACCTACTCCCGTCCTCTGGATCTGGATCTGGATTGGTACGTCGCTGACATCCATTTACTGGCATAGGCGCGACGGTAGGGGGTGCGCAGCGTGGTAATATTATCGGCTTCTGGCTTTTGCCAGAGCCGACTTGAAGCTGTCGACTGACTTTTGGTGGACGATGTTATCGTCGAGGTGGTTCCACTCAGTTATTGTCTTTGGGAAGTATGAGTTACGGTACTGATCGGTGTGTGTTTCAGGAATGCAGAAGCACCTATCATTGTTTCGTATGTAGTTCTCCACTGGGTTTTGTGTCAGGTACGTTCTGTTGTCTCTGGTGGAGCGGATGCGTCCTCTCGGTGGCAGTGATGGTTGGTCTCACTCTCAGCCATCACAACGGTCAGCTCTTCAGTCGAGGTCGTGTGGATCCATCAGAGTGGGTCCTGAGAAGGACCTGTTGATGGGTTGGAGGAGAATGACAGCACAGGACGGGAGCGTGCCGGTGTTCCCCGGGTTCTATGTTCCCCAGTAGCGCTGTTCCCCATGTCTCTGTTCCCCAGTGTCGATGTTCCCCGACCGAAAAAGCGTGCCGCTGTTCCCGTACCGCTGTTCCCCAGGTTCTCTGTTCCCCAGTAGCGATGTTCCCCAAACAGATTTCTGTCCAGTCGGCATGAAACCCCCTCTTCTACAGCCCTCCCGCTCCACCCCCAATACCCCGACCCTCCACCCCCCTCCTCCCCCCCCCTCCCACCCCGCCCTCCCACTGCCTCGCATATAGCAATGAAAGCAACAGTAACAACGTTTAAGTCAACAAAACCCACCAACAACACCAACGGCAAGAACTTGGGGAACAGCGGGCCTGGGAACACCGGGACTGGGGAACACCGGGACCGGGGATTTGCGGGAATGGGGAACAGCGGGATCGCCACAGGGTGGGGAACAACGAAACTGGGGAACTTAGGGACTGAATTTCGATTTTTTTCTTAAGGGGAACACCGGGACTGGGAATATAGAGACTGGGGAACAAAGAACCTGGGGAACAGCGGCAGGACCCCCACAGGACACACGCCACAATTAGGATTTGGCACTAAAACTATATAATCTATGTAAGCATTTTGAGGCCTGCCATAAATTTGAGCCAGCATTTGATGTTAAACTGAAAATTGATCAAAAGAACAACTCCTCACCAATTATTTCCTTGTTTGGGGATTTTCACAGCTGAAATCACAAACAGTTTTCAAATACATGACCTTTCCCTCAGTGTCAGGCCTTTGCACTCACCCGTGACCCTATCTTTGCCCCAGCTGGAAACGCCCAAATTGTCCCATTCCTATTATTTTAATCTGTCAGCTTGGAACCACTTGGCTTGTACCTTAATGGTTATATGAAAGAAATTGAGGAGAATCAACTTTGAGACAATAAAAATTCGCATAACAATCTAATTGCGCGAGTCTATAAATACTCGACTCCTTAAGCAAGGTCTTGGCGCATTATTTTTAGTGTGCAGCCACAACAGCAACCACCTTGAAAAACAACTATATACGTAAGCAAGAGGCGGAAAGGCAGCTGGCCTCACTGACCACAGCAGCTGCCACCTATGATGCTGAATACACTGAGGCCGAGCACCACAGCTACCTCACCAGATTCACTGACCGCCCGACCTCGAATCCACACATTGAGACCTTTTCTGGGAGCAGCTTGTTCTTTAGAAACTAGCACTGATCAGACATAAATCCCACCATCTAAGCAAAATGCTGTGACATCGATTGACATAGGAAAATCATGAACTAATCAAGATATAAATCCCCACTGTTCAAGCAAAATGCTGTGACATCGATTAACGTTGGAAAATCATGAACTAATCAAGATATAAATCCCCACTGTTCAAGCAAAATGCTGTGACATCGACTAACCAATGAAAATCATGAACTAATTAAGATATAAATCCCACTATTCAAGCAAAATGCTGTGACAGCGATTATTACAGATATAAATCCAACTATTCAAGCAAAATGCTGTGACATCGATTAACGATGGAAATCATGAACTAACTAAGATATAAATCCCCACTACTCAAGCAAAATGCTAGCTGTGACATCGACTCATGTAGGAACATGATCAGTGGCACACAGAAAGACTGGATTGTTATGGATCTTCACGACCTGCTGCTTTCAGCTGAGCACAGCCCTTATGTCTGTCTGTCTGTCTGTCTGCATGTGTCACGGTCGCTAAGCCGGACGGCCCTACCACCCCTACCCACGCTTATTACACACAAGAGCAGACAACACAGCACACTAACACAGCTTTACAATCATGCGCACTTCTTTATTTCACACACACTATGGCGCCACCACTCACGTCCATCCACACTCACACACCGGTATCCCACTTCTTCACTGACCCACACTACCCTGAAACGACCATGAGAACCTAATCTATACTAAAGCACCAGTTGCGGTATATCCCTGCAACCTAAGGACGCAGAGATAGCCCGCACACGTGGTGGCTACCTACTAGGGACAAGGACCAACCCAAAGGACTCTAATCTCTAAACTACTACCACCCACATCTCTCCCCAGGACCCACCCTTCTCTTTTAACCCGGGACCCCTACCGAACTGGTCGCTGCGTCCCTAACAGAGGCAACGACAAGTATCCTACACTGTGCTGGCCACTACGTCCAAAAGGAGGCAGTAGCTAACACCCTTAACCCTACTCCCTAACGATACACCCTTTTTACCACACCCCTGGGACAACCCATCCCGGCCCAGGAGAGCTCCAGTCCTCGGCGCTGTACTTGGCCCCTCACAGGCCGACGCCTCCCCAGACGACTGCACTCAGGTGCTGACCGTGGCCTCCCACAGTCCGACTCCCTGAAGACTCTACACCCGACGGCGACCGTGGCTCCTCAGTCTGACTCCTCCCCCGCGCTGGCACAACACCTCTGAAGGCCCCGCCGGACACAAAGGGTGAGAGAAGGTCTGGTGCGGTGCCCCCCTCGACGAGTCCGGGGCTCGAAAGACGCCTCCTCCTCTGAAGGCCCCGCCGGACACTGAGGGTGAGAGAAGGTCTGGTGCGGTGCCCTCTCGACGAGTCCGGGGCTCGAAGGACGCCTCCTCCTCTGAAGGCCCCCCCGCCGGACGCTGAGGGTGAGAGAAGGTCTGGTGCGGTGCCCTCTCGACGAGTCCGGGGCTCGAAGGACGCCCGAACAGGGAAGAGCAACGGGTGGCTGGAGGACTCCCGGAAGAACTCCGGTAGCGGAGGAGAGCTGCCCACAGACGGCAGACGGCCTGGAATGGTCTCCCTCTCCCGGGAAAAGCAGCAGGCAACGGGACACCGCCGCTCACCTGCCGGCACGCGGCAGTACCCTGCGGTGGTCTGACCCCAGCCTCAGGACGGAAACAGGATACCACCTGCTGACACAAACTGGACAGACAGACGTTCAACCACACCAGTTCTGCAACTGGCTGAAGTGGCTGCCAACAGAGACGACACAGAACCCGGCACAGGCCAAGGGCACACCAGACCCGACGAGGACCTGGCACTGACTATGACTCGAAGTCACTCAGCTCGACTAACGGCGCTGCCGCCGCAACTACAAGGCGCTCCCACTCCGACGAACACCAGGGACCGAAGTGAAGCTACCCCAACGCATTCCGCACTGGTCGGAATCAAGCGAACTCTACTCACACACACAAAACAGCGATTGGTCAGAGCAGCGTATCCCTCCGCAGAGCTGACACGCCGGACCAACGGACTAGTTGTTGCTCGTGCAACAGCACGACAATTTACCACAACAACTCACAGACTTGACAACACCAACAACAGCCGATCCTGCCCCGCCTTCTCTGGTGTAGAACCAAAGTAACAAAAGGGTAACAATCGGGAATGGAACCAACCTCCCGCTTCCATCCCTTCAACAAGTGAAGATTGGAATTCAAAAATATTTTATGTCTTATTTCCTCAGCCCCCTACCTAGCCGAACCTTCCACCTTAACCAAAACCCCAATCTTACACACGCACTCTCGCACACACACATATACACATATGCACACGCACACGCGCGCACACGCTCTCTATTTCTAAACTATCCTTACTCCAAACACATGGACGGCTTGTTTAGTATTCCGATCGGTGACAACCCCCCTGCCTAAGTTTTAACTACAGGTTAAAACCAACAAAAACTTCTCACTCGATCGGCGTTTACTCACACCCAAAACCTATAACAATCCAACTCCACACCACTCACTCTGCCCTGCTGTTACTTTTGATGCACCCCACACATCACTTCCAACAACATCACTTTTAAATACATCAATAATCGCAAAATACATTATTCAACTTGGTATAACTTTGCCTCACACGACCTTAACGCAGGCACTCACAGGCAGCCGTTACACTACGCTCAACCTATAAACTTCATAACTGAGGGTGCTCTGACCATGCACGACCGCTATGCAACACGTGCTACAAATACCACACCCCCAGTAACACTTTGCTACGTCATCGTCTTCCAATGACACCGACACCTGCATATCTTCGTCAATGTCAACTTCACATGACACAGGTAAATGGAACTTACTCACTCACTCTCTCTCTCTCCTCTCTCACTCTCTCACTCTACGGCAAGCGACTCAAGAAGTCTGCCGACACATTGTCCCTTCCGGACACTGCCTGCACCGTAAACTGGAATGGCTGCAGCTGCAGTGCCCACCTTGTAATCCTCCCACTAACAGACTTCATCCCTTCTAAGTACTGAAGTGGGGAATGATCTGTCTGGACAATAAAGGGGTCCCATACAAATACACCTGGAACCTTTGTATTCCCCATACCACTGCCAGACACTCCTTCTCAACTATGGGGTAGTTCTGCTCTGCAGGGCTTAATTTCCTGCTGGCACATGCTACAGGGCGCATCTCTTCAGGGTACTGCTGACACAGCATAGCTCCCACTCCCACTTCTGATGCGTCAGTCTGGAGCACAAATGTCAACCCAGGCACCGGCAAATTACAGACAGGAGGTTGACAGAAATGCTGCTTCAAGGCTTGGAACGCACGTTCGCACTCGTCGTTCCATTTCACCTGCCAGGCGGTTCCCTTAGTGAGAATCAGTAAGGGGTTTGGCTATGTCAGCAAACCGGGGCACAAATTTCCTGTAGTACCCCACGAGTCCAGGAATCCCCGCACTTGCCGTTTGGTCCTCAGGCCTAGGCGCATCCATAATGCGGGTCATTTTATCCTGCTCAGGCCATATTTTCCCTGCACCTATCCTGTGCCCTAAGTAGGTAATTTCCTTTCCTCCCAGCTCACACTTTGAAGGTCGGGCTGACAAGGAACATTCCCCGAGTCTCTGGAACACACGCCTGAGAACTTCTATATGGCTGTCCTGATCAATTGTGGCCACCAGGATGTCATCAATGAAGTTATCGACATCTGGGCTTTCAAGTGGCTGCAACAGTTTTCTCATCATGCGCGTGAATACCGCCCCTGAAGTACACAGTCCAAATGGCATCACTTTCCACTGGAATTGTCCTTCTGGTGTAGCAAAAGCAGTCTTCGCGCGGTCCTCTCTACTCATCGGGATTTGCCAATACCCTTTAGCGAGATCGATCTTGCTGAACACCTTCTTCTCTCCAAGCTTGGCAAACAGGTATTCAATGTCCGGCATGGGTTCAGCATCAAACTGCACGATGCGATTCAACCTCCTGAAGTCGACGCAAAACCTGATCTTCCCATCTTTCTTCTTGACCAGTACGATAGGCGAGCAGTTTGGCGATGTCGACGGCTCGATCGCACCCATCCTGATCATGGCCTTGACCTCCTCCTAACCGTCTCTCGTTGTGCAAAAGGCACTGGGTATGGCTTTGACCTGATAGGGATGTCTGACGTCAGCCTGATGCTGCACGTTTCTAGGTTTGTGCATGAGGGCACATCAGTCAGTACCTTCTTGAACTCGGCCACTAACTCGTGCAATTTCGTACTAAAGTGCTGGTCTTCAGTGAGTATTACCACATCTTCAGGGCCCTCTGTGGCCTCCAAGGGAATGGTAGGAATGTCCTTACTCAACAAGGGAGTTACTGTTTCCTCATCAGGCTCCTCCGGCACAACAATCGCAGCTACCGGGGCTGTTGGATCTGCAGCGCGCTCGACGAACGACTTCAGTAGGTTCGCATGGAAAATCTTCGTCTTTCCCCCTACTTCTATGCGGTAATCAGCTTCACCCACTCTCTCCAGCACTGTATATGGACCTCTCCATGCCAGTTCCAATTTGTTCTGCTTGGTCGGTCGAAGTACTAGCACTCTGGACCCACAGCTATCTTCCTGGGTTTCGCCCTCAAGTCAAAATGTCGCTTGTACCTATCCGCTGCCCTTGCCAAATTCTCCCTTGCCATCTCGCACGACTCAGCTATTTTGTTCCTCAAGTTGACGACGTATTCTGCCGCTGTTTCGGAGCTCTTGCCTTTCCGGTTGTAACCACAGATCTCTCAATATCTGCATCGGCCCGCGCACCGGCGTCCATACAGCAGTTCAAAAGGCGGAGAAACCGGTACTCTCTTTAGGGACCTCACGGTAAGCAAACAGCAGTGCTGGTATCCACCGATCCCAATCCTCTGGTTTCTCCTGACACAGTCTGCGCACCATCCGCTTCAGAGTACCGTTGAAACGTTCTACCAATCCATTGCACTGCGCATGGTATGGTGTGGTAGTCAGACCTCGGATGGCTAATAGTCGGTAGACCTCCTGCATGATTTGACCAGTAAACTGGGTTCCTCTATCAGTCAGTACCGACCCAGGGACTCCTGTTCGTGTCCACATATTGAAAAGCTGCCTCTGCCACCGACTCGCTCGTGATGTGGCGAAGAGGTACTGCTTCAGGATACCTTGTCGTAAAGTCGACCATCACCAACACGTATCTGTACCCATTCTGGGATGCTGGAATGATGGGACCGATGATCCATCCCAACCCGCTCGAACGGCTCGCGCATCAGTGGCATCTTCACGAGGGGTACTCTTGACACTCTTCCTATCAACAGTACGCTGACACTGGAAGCATGACTGGCAGTACCGACGAATGTCAGCATGCATGCCGGGCCAATAAAAATGGCGACCAACTCGCTCCTTGGTTCGGGTGGTACCCAAGTGTCCAGACATGGGTACGTCGTGGGCTAGCTTTCATCACCGTGGTCCGTAGTTCAGATGGGACGCAGATTTGACTCGCTACGTCCTTGGGACCCTAAACCGCCTGACCAGTACACCAGATTTCCGAGCGTACTCGACTCGTCCAAACTTGGTGTGGAAATGCGTCCCTGCTTCACACGCACTCCGAGCCTTCCTCAAGGTTTTCATCCTGGTCCTGCATCTGAATTAACTGCTGGGTAGAGGTGTTCAGAATGCACTCTCGACGGGCAGTGGTACTGGTTCTTGCTGCTCCCTGGCTCTCTGCGCACGTGTCTGCACCGCCCCTACCAACGCCGGGTCTGCATATACAGGCACACGTATCCAACCGGAATCTCCTACTCTCTTTGCGAAGTTTCCAATCAGGACTTCCTGCACAGGGCTATTCATGACCAAAACCTCCAACTTCCCTTCGATGAATGGTGACTTCAACTCTACTACCGCCACAGGCAACACAGACCTACACCTGGACTCAGCCAACACTACTGGAACTGTCTCTCCTGTGTACGCGTCTGCTGGTACCAACCACTGGGCCACTACGGTGTATCCGGCACCAGTGTCTCGTAATCCATTGGCCGGAGCTCCGTTAACTTCTACAACGCACGCAGGCTCGTACTGCTGCTCAGCGCATGGTCGACACAACGTAGGGACTACTCGAGCTTGGGGCTGGTCACAACAATGAACAGCTCCAACAGAATGGGGCTCGGGGCATTTCCTAGCGATGTGGCCCGGCTTCCTGCAGTTGAAACAGACTATGGTCGATCTAGGCCCTTCTGATCTCCTGTTCTGCTGCTGTAGTGCACCATCACTGTGTTGGGACCTCTCCGTAGGCTGGCTCCCTGCTGTTTCACGCCTATTACCCAGGTTGGGCTGGTTAACTGCTCGGTCTTGCTTCGCCTTCCTCCCCAATCTTTTGGCCTCTGCTAAAACAGTAGCTTCCGTTGCCATTTGTTCAACATTTTTCGGGCATGTCTTCCGGACCTCAATCGTGAACTCTGGGACAGCAGCTGGTAAAACTGTTCTTGGAAAAGCAGATCCTTAACATCCTCTGCCACACTCTCGTCCTTGCCCGCTGCCGCACACCAGAGGGAAAACCACCACTTCATCCTTCCCAGCACTTGGGCGAAAGTCTCAGCAGCGTCCTTCTTGATGCTTCTAAACTTTTCCCGGTATGCCTCAGCATCTAGCCTGAAGTGGCTGAACAGGGCGTTCTTTATCTGATCATAGTCGCCTAACTCCTCCACACTACCCCGCATCTCCACCAAATGTCACGGTCGCTAAGCCGGACGGCCCTACCACCCCTACCCACGCTTATTACACACAAGAGCAGACAACACAGCACACTAACACAGCTTTACAATCATGCGCACTTCTTTATTTCACACACACTATGGCGCCACCACTCACGTCCATCCACACTCACACACCGGTATCCCACTTCTTCACTGACCCACACTACCCTGAAACGACCATGAGAACCTAATCTATACTAAAGCACCAGTTGCGGTATATCCCTGCAACCTAAGGACGCAGAGATAGCCCGCACACGTGGTGGCTACCTACTAGGGACAAGGACCAACCCAAAGGACTCTAATCTCTAAACTACTACCACCCACATCTCTCCCCAGGACCCACCCTTCTCTTTTAACCCGGGACCCCTACCGAACTGGTCGCTGCGTCCCTAACAGAGGCAACGACAAGTATCCTACACTGTGCTGGCCACTACGTCCCAAAAGGAGGCAGTAGCTAACACCCTTAACCCTACTCCCTAACGATACACCCTTTTTACCACACCCCTGGGACAACCCATCCCGGCCCAGGAGAGCTCCAGTCCTCGGCGCTGTACTTGGCCCCTCACAGGCCGACGCCTCCCCAGACGACTGCACTCAGGTGCTGACCGTGGCCTCCCACAGTCCGACTCCCTGAAGACTCTACACCCGACGGCGACCGTGGCTCCTCAGTCTGACTCCTCCCCCGCTGGCACAACACCTCTGAAGGCCCCGCCGGACACAAAGGGTGAGAGAAGGTCTGGTGCGGTGCCCTCTCGACGAGTCCGGGGCTCGAAAGACGCCTCCTCCTCTGAAGGCCCCGCCGGACACTGAGGGTGAGAGAAGGTCTGGTGCGGTGCCCTCTCGACGAGTCCGGGGCTCGAAGGACGCCTCCTCCTCTGAAGGCCCCCCCGCCGGACGCTGAGGGTGAGAGAAGGTCTGGTGCGGTGCCCTCTCGACGAGTCCGGGGCTCGAAGGACGCCCGAACAGGGAAGAGCAACGGGTGGCTGGAGGACTCCCGGAAGAACTCCGGTAGCGGAGGAGAGCTGCCCACAGACGGCAGACGGCCTGGAATGGTCTCCCTCTCCCGGGAAAAGCAGCAGGCAACGGGACACCGCCGCTCACCTGCCGGCACGCGGCAGTACCCTGCGGTGGTCTGACCCCAGCCTCAGGACGGAAACAGGATACCACCTGCTGACACAAACTGGACAGACAGACGTTCAACCACACCAGTTCTGCAACTGGCTGAAGTGGCTGCCAACAGAGACGACACAGAACCCGGCACAGGCCAAGGGCACACCAGACCCGACGAGGACCTGGCACTGACTATGACTCGAAGTCACTCAGCTCGACTAACGGCGCTGCCGCCGCAACTACAAGGCGCGTCCACTCCGACGAACACCAGGGACCGAAGTGAAGCTACCCCAACGCATTCCGCACTGGTCGGAATCAAGCGAACTCTACTCACAACACAAAACAGCGATTGGTCAGAGCAGCGTATCCCTCCGCAGAGCTGACACGCCGGACCAACGGACTAGTTGTTGCTCGTGCAACAGCACGACAATTTACCACAACAAGGTCTGGTGCGGTGCCCTCTCGACGAGTCCGGGGCTCGAAAGACGCCTCCTCCTCTGAAGGCCCCGCCGGACACTGAGGGTGAGAGAAGGCCTGGTGCAGCGCCCTCTCACAGGACGCCCTAACAGGGAAGAGCAACAGGTGGCTGGATAACTCCCTGAATAACTCCGTTAGCAGGAGGAGAGCTGCCTCACAGACGGCCCGGATGGTCTCCCTCTCCCGGGAAAGCAGCAGGCAACGGGAAACCGCCGCTCACCTGCCGGCACGCGGCAGTAGACTGCGGTGGTCTGGCCCCAGCGTCAGGACGGACCAGGATACCTGCTGACACAACTGGACAAACAGACGTTCAACCACACCAGTTCTGCAACTGGCTGAAGTGGCTGCCAACAAAGACGACACCGACTCGGCACAGGCCAAGGGCACCCAAACCCGACGAGGACCTGGCACTAACTATGACTCGAAGTCACTCCTCAACAACTAACGGCGCTGCCGCCGCACCTACAAGGAGTACGTCCACTCCGACGAACACCAGGGTGTAGTGTTAGGCGGTAGAGTTAAGGGTGTGTGTCACCGATCGGAATACTAAACAAGCCGTCCATGTGTTTGGAGTAATGATAGTTTAGAAATAGAGAGCGTGTGCGCGTGTGCGTGTGCATATGTGTATATGTGTGTGTGCGAGAGTGCGTGTGTAAGATTGGGGTTTTGGTTAAGGTGGAAGGTTCGGCTAGGTAGGGGCTGAGGAAATAAGACATAAAATATTTTTGAATTCCAATCTTCACTTGTTGAAGGGATGGAAGCGGGAGGTTGGTTCCATTCCCGATTGTTACCCTTTTGTTACTTTGGTTCTACACCAGAGAAGGCGGGGCAGGATATCGGCTGTTGTTGGTGTTGTCAAGTCTGTGAGTTGTTGTGATAAATTGTCGTGCTGTTGCACGAGCAACAACTAGTCCGTTGGTCCGGCGTGTCAGCTCTGCGGAGGGATACGCTGCTCTGACCAATCGCTGTTTTGTGTTGTGAGTAGAGTTCGCTTGATTCCGACCAGTGCGGAATGCGTTGGGGTAGCTTCACTTCGGTCCCTGGTGTTCGTCGGAGTGGACGCGCCTTGTAGTTGCGGCGGCAGCGCCGTTAGTCGAGCTGAGTGACTTCGAGTCATAGTCAGTGCCAGGTCCTCGTCGGGTCTGGTGTGCCCTTGGCCTGTGCCGGTTCTGTGTCGTCTCTGTTTGGCAGCCACTTCAGCCAGTTGCAGAACTGGTGTGGTTGAACGTCTGTCTGTCCAGTTTGTGTCAGCAGGTGGTATCCTGTTTCCGTCCTGAGGCTGGGGTCAGACCACCGCAGGGTACTGCCGCGTGCCGGCAGGTGAGCGGCGGTGTCCCGTTGCCTGCTGCTTTTCCCGGGAGAGGGAGACCATTCCAGGCCGTCTGCCGTCTGTGGGCAGCTCTCCTCCGCTACCGGAGTTCTTCCGGGAGTCCTCCAGCCACCCGTTGCTCTTCCCTGTTCGGGCGTCCTTCGAGCCCCGGACTCGTCGAGAGGGCACCGCACCAGACCTTCTCTCACCCTCAGCGTCCGGCGGGGGGGCCTTCAGAGGAGGAGGCGTCCTTCGAGCCCCGGACTCGTCGAGAGGGCACCACACCAGACCTTCTCTCACCCTCAGTGTCCGGCGGGGCCTTCAGAGGAGGAGGCGTCTTTCGAGCCCCGGACTCGTCGAGAGGGCACCGCACCAGACCTTCTCTCACCCTTTGTGTCCGGCGGGGCCTTCAGAGGTGTTGTGCCAGCGCGGGGGAGGAGTCAGACTGAGGAGCCACGGTCGCCGTCGGGTGTAGAGTCTTCAGGGAGTCGGACTGTGGGAGGCCACGGTCAGCACCTGAGTGCAGTCGTCTGGGGAGGCGTCGGCCTGTGAGGGGCCAAGTACAGCGCCGAGGACTGGAGCTCTCCTGGGCCGGGATGGGTTGTCCCAGGGGTGTGGTAAAAAGGGTGTATCGTTAGGGAGTAGGGTTAAGGGTGTTAGCTACTGCCTCCTTTTGGGACGTAGTGGCCAGCACAGTGTAGGATACTTGTCGTTGCCTCTGTTAGGGACGCAGCGACCAGTTCGGTAGGGGTCCCGGGTTAAAAGAGAAGGGTGGGTCCTGGGGAGAGATGTGGGTGGTAGTAGTTTAGAGATTAGAGTCCTTTGGGTTGGTCCTTGTCCCTAGTAGGTAGCCACCACGTGTGCGGGCTATCTCTGCGTCCTTAGGTTGCAGGGATATACCGCAACTGGTGCTTTAGTATAGATTAGGTTCTCATGGTCGTTTCAGGGTAGTGTGGGTCAGTGAAGAAGTGGGATACCGGTGTGTGAGTGTGGATGGACGTGAGTGGTGGCGCCATAGTGTGTGTGAAATAAAGAAGTGCGCATGATTGTAAAGCTGTGTTAGTGTGCTGTGTTGTCTGCTCTTGTGTGTAATAAGCGTGGGTAGGGGTGGTAGGGCCGTCCGGCTTAGCGACCGTGACAGCATGTATGTATGTATGTATGCATTATGTGTGTAGATATGCATTATGTATGTCTGTATGCATCTGACCACACATTTTTTCGGTAGCACAATCAAATGTGCAGTGGGGGGGGGGGGGACAAAAACACTAATGAACACGCCAAACAGCACAGAAGTAAGCAGGAAGGGAGGGATGGAGGGAGAGAGGGGATAAGAGGGATGTAAACCATGACCTGGATCTCCTCAAACAGGAGGGAGGTCTGATGGAAGTCGCGGGGTGGAGGGGCGGGACAAAAGGGACAGGCGGAAGTGGTGTTCGATCAAGTCTTGGCATGAACAAACAAGTAATGTACAACCTTCAACCGTAAGTAATGCACACCAAAAGCTTCGTTTGGTGCGTGGCCGCTATGGGGGTAAGATCAGTAATAAGTGTTCTATATACGTACACGGAACATAGGTGTATGCTGAAAGGCGGGATGGAAGTGTGGAGAAGGGGTGGGGGGAGGGGGAGGGGGGGTCAGTCGCCCACAACGGTAACCCAAAATCTGACCCCAGGATAGGATTCCGTATCCTAGTACCAAAGTGAGTGGCGAACGAAGAACTCAGACAGAGAGTGTTGTGTGGTAACAACAGGAGACAAACAAATTAATGACAGACAATACCACAACTTGTCTGGTTCCGGGCATTTGGTTTATTCTAGCGCACCCAGATAGTTCACATGACAATCAAGGTGATCTCCCTTGGGATCACTACATAACACTCCTTTACCCTTAAGATAGAAAACATATCATGATTCCAATTGAACAATTAAAAAAATGTATAACAGATAATTTGACGTTTCTTACTTGAAATTTAGTTTGAACCAATTCTTAATTGCAAACAATCAGCTAAAACATGGAAACTGCAGTCACATGTTGTCTGGACATAAATAAGAAGAAACAAATGCAGACAAATGCGTGGATGTGCTGTTTAATGTACTGTTAATCAAGGGCCAAGCTCAGCTCATAATCTCTAAGATATGCAGGGAGATGTTTTTCTCTCCCAGACCGTCTAGACTCTGAAGTCCGAGTCACTGATGGGCCAACGGGTGACACAGGAATTGGATCAGTGTCTTCACAGGACCTGGCACCACCGGAATAAGAGAGGTATCAGTGTCGGATATCCCTTCAGATTCAACGGCTCCCTGCTGGCTTCCAAACTCAGGCCTTTGAGTATTTTGAAAGTCTCCAACTCCCTCTTGTTTTCCCGACTCTGGCACTTGCGCTTCTTGTTTGCTCTCAGATTCTGGTACCAACTGTGCACTGTGACGTCTTAGAACATGATTCACATGACGTCTAACTACACGTCCATCTGCTAATGCCACCTCAATGTCAACAGCTCCTGGCGTGTTGATAACAGTGCCTGGAAGCCACTTTGGACCACTTCTAACCATTCTTCACACTGACAGGATCACCCATACTGACTGATCGCTTCTTTTGCTCCGTCATCATGACGAGCTTTCATCTGAGACTATTTCTGTTGAACCTTGCCTTGCAGGTTTGGGTGCATCAAATCCAAAAGGGTTTTCAACCGCCGGTTGTTCAAAAGCTCTGAAGGACACAATCCATGGTTGTTTGAGGCGTGATCCTGTATATCAACAGGTACTTTTGGAGCTTGGTATTCAAACAGTCACCAGAGAATTTGGCAGTGCCCTTCTTCACAGACTGGACAGTCCGTTCAGCAAGACCATTGCTGGATGGGTGGTAAGGGGAAGTCCTCACATGCACAATGCCATTACTCTTGAGGAGATCCTCAAACTCTCTGGGAGTGAAGTTTGTGCCATTATATGATACCAGCACATCTGGTAGCCCCTGGCGATAAAACATTTCCCTCAGCTTCTGAATGGTTGCCCACGAGGTTGTTTTCTTCATCAAAGCTACCTCCACCCACTTGGAATAGGCGTCAACAACGACCAAAAGCATCTGACCCTGCACTGGTCCTGCGAAATCAACATGAATCCGTTTCCACGGTCCATCTTGGAACTCCCGAGGATGGAGTGGTGCCGGAGCAGGAGAGTTTTGGTGCTCTTGGCACTCGGAACATCTTCGTACCATTTCCTCTAACTCGGAATCCATCCCTGGCCACCATACATAGCTACGTGCTAGACCTTTCATCTTGTTGATGCCTGGATGAGCCTCGTGCAACTCTTGCATGGCTTTGCTGTGCCCCTTTGGAGGAGCAATGACACGGGCACCCAAAGGATACAGCCACCTGAACACTCAACTCTGCCTTGCGACACCTGTATGGGGCCATCTCCTTGCTGGGGTCATCACTGGGCCAACCTCTCATGAGGTACTGATGAACTCGTGACAAGACCGGGTCACGCCGAGTCCATTCTGCAATTGTCTGGCAGACAAAAAGGAGCAATCTTCAAACTCTTCAATCATGAGAACTCTGTCCTCAGGCTTCAATTCTTCAGTCTCTGGCAAGGGTAGCCTAGAAAAACAATCAGCATTCATGTGGTCCTTGCCTGGTCGTACACCATCGTGTACTCGTATGCTCTGAGACTGACAGCCCATCTCAGGATCCTGGGAGATGCGATCACCGGAATCTGTTTGTTCTCGCCAAACAGAGACAACAGAGATTTGTGATGGGTCACAATGCTAAACTTCCTTCCATACAGAAACTAGTGGAACTTCTTCAGACCAAACATCACAGCAGCACCCTCCTTGTCTAGCTGAGAATAATTCCTTTCTGCTGCATTTAACGTCTGGGAGACAAATCCAACTGGATGCTCTGTTCCCTCCTCCATGATGTGTGAAATCACTGCCCCCCAACCCGTATTGAGACGCATCCACATGATGTGTGAAATCACTGCCCCCAACCCGTATTGAGACGCATCCACATGATGTGTGAAATCACTGCCCCCAACCCGTATTGAGACGCATCCACATGATGTGTGAAATCACTGCCCCCAACCCGTATTGAGACGCATCCACATGATGTGTGAAATCACTGCCCCCAACCCGTATTGAGACGCATCCACATGATGTGTGAAATCACTGCCCCCAACCCGTATTGAGACGCATCCACATGATGTGTGAAATCACTGCCCCCCAACCCGTATTGAGACGCATCCACATGATGTGTGAAATCACTGCCCCCCAACCCGTATTGAGACGCATCCACATGATGTGTGAAATCACTGCCCCCCAACCCGTATTGAGACGCATCCACATGATGTGTGAAATCACTGCCCCCAACCCGTATTGAGACGCATCCACATGATGTGTGAAATCACTGCCCCCAACCCGTATTGAGACGCATCCACATGATGTGTGAAATCACTGCCCCCAACCCGAATTGAGACGCATCCACATGATGTGTGAAATCACTGCCCCCAACCTGTATTGAGACGCATCCACATGATGTGTGAAATCACTGCCCCCAACCCGTATTGAGACGCATCCACATGATGTGTGAAATCACTGCCCCCTACCCGTATTGAGACGCATCCACATGATGTGTGAAATCACTGCCCCCAACCCGTATTGAGACGCATCCACATGATGTGTGAAATCACTGCCCCCAACCCGTATTGAGATGCATCCACATGCAGTAAAATCTTGCGATTGGGATCATAATGCACAAGAACCATGGCTGAAAGGATCATCTTTTTGGTTTTCCTCAAAACATGCCTGTTGCTCCTGACCCCAACTCCACTTCATACCTTTCTTTAAAAGCTTGTGAAGAGGTTGCAGCTCTCCTGATAGATTCTTCAGAAACCTGCCATAGTAATTCAGCAAGTACGCCTTCAGCTGTTGCACGTTTTCGGGTGTTTTGCCTGAACCAACGCCTGAACTTTGTCATCCAACGGCTTGATCCCCTGCTTGCTGATTTTATGACCCACGAAGACCACTTCTTCAGCACCAAAAACACACTTCTCCTTCTTCAACCGTGCGCCTGCCCTATCCATTCTGTCAAGCACCTCCTCAACATGCTGGTATGACTCGACCACCGAATCCCCAGTCACATAAATGTCATCAAAGTACACAACTGTGCACGGCACACCCTGAAGCAGGGACTCCATGACTCGCTGAAACTGTGCTGGTGCTGACGAGATACCAAATGGAAGCCTAGTATAACGGGTCACTCAACATTTAACCTCGATACGGGTCACAGGAACCAATTAGGGTCTCTTGACTATTAACTGAGAGAGAGAGAGAGAGAGAGAGAGAGAGAGAGAGAGAGAGAGAGATGTGTGTGTGTGTGTGTGTGTGTGTGTGTGTGTGTGTGTGTGTGTGTGTGTGTGTGTGTGTGTGTGTGTGTGTGTGTGTTGTTGTTGTTGTTGTTGTGTTGTTGTTGTTGTCGTTGTCGTTGCTGTCTCATACTCCATGTCACTTCAGTAGCATCACTCCCATACCATTCATTTCAGCCTCCTTGGTTTGTCCCATCAAAGCCCCACGCCGGCAAACGGCAAGAGCAGTCAATGTCAAGTCGTCTGGAGGCAACCCACCAGAGGAGACACTGCACTGCTGCCGAATCACTCCAGTGGTGTTCAGTGATGCCTGTCTCATTCAATGACATCAATGATCCTGTCGTTGAGTCAGCGTGAGTAAGCGTTCCCCTCCGGAGGATGCTCATGTCTGTCCAACGACTCGGTCCCCACGACCTCGCTGATATCATCGATCTCAATACAACTTCACCACAAGGTTTGGGAGGAAATCCATGTAGGATCCAGTCTTCGCCTGAACGAAAAACTCGTGAACAAATGGCTCTGATGGGAATTGATCTCACGATCTTCCAACCCACGATTTACGACACTTACCACCACACCAGCACAGCTGATGGCCCTAAGTTTTGAGCAGCTTCATCTTTATCCGTGACCTGGATCACAATGACTCAATGTTGGTCGTTTTGATGTTCTACATCTATCAGAGTCAGTCACCATGACAGAAGTCATGTCACATGTACGTTACACCTTGATCTGGGTCATCATGATCCGAGCAGGTCACTCGACCTTTAACTGTGATCTGAGTCATAATGACTCACTGTGGGCCACCCCAACCTTTGACCAGGATGTCGTTTACTGTCGAGCTAGGCGTCTGCCAAAAGCCTCGTCTGGCTAAGGTATTTATGGACCAATGAAAAACGAAGATCCTGGGGAGTGCGGAAGACTGAACGAAGGGCGACTGTTGCACATGTAGTTCCAGTTAATAATTAACTAGGCCCCAACACCGGTTAATTTAATATTTACAACAAAAGATTTCTTGTTACCTTCATGATTCAATCTGGATCACCACGACCTACTTTCTTCACTTGGCCTTTAATCCCGGCCTGAAGTATGGCGGCGCTGCACTGTTCCCAGAGAACTGCGTGCATCCATCGCTCAGACGGAATCAAAGGGCGAGCTTTGACAAAGAAGCCCTTCACCTCTTTGAGAACAGCGAGAAGGATCAGGGTCACAGTTGCTAGGAAACGCAGGAAAGGATCGATATCCACACCCTTTCAGCATCCTTCCAGTGCACTCACGGTCCTCGGATGTGTTTCTCCACAGATTCCAATCAACTACGTCACCCCACATATTTACTGTTTAACTTAGATGTGTTTCTCCACAGATTCCAATCAACTACGTCACCCCACATATTTACTGTTTAACTTAGATGTGTTTCTCCACAGATTCCAATCAACTACGTCACCCCACATATTTACTGTTTAACTTAGATGTGTTTCTCCACAGATTCCAATCAACTACGTCACCCCACATATTTACTGTTTAACTTAGATGTGTTTCTCCACAGATTCCAATCAACTACGTCACCCCACATATTTACTGTTTAACTTAGATGTGTTTCTCCACAGATTCCAATCAACTACGTCACCCCACATATTTACTGTTTAACTTAGATGTGTTTCTCCACAGATTCCAATCAACTACGTCACCCCACATATTTACTGTTTAACTTAGATGCGCAAGACTGGGAGGACTGGCAGGAAGGAAGTTGAACTTGATGAAAAAGCTTTGAGACGCCAGACGTGGCCCAGTCCCGTTGAGGTTCAGGAGAAGCTGTGGGGGCCGGTGGGGTCTCTGCGCCGGACTGTGGACTTTGCCTTACTAACCGGATTGAGGATCTAGCATGGCCGGGAACATGAAAGAAAGAAAGAAGAAAGAATGTGTTTTTTCTACAGTCAGACTGACCAACCGTGCACTGGCCCACCTTTAGTATGGCGGACGTAACAGCCATAGCACATCATGCAGCAGAAGCACTCAAGTCTCGGAACTCTGAACACCTCTTACACACCTACCACCTAGACCAGAGCATATACGGATGGGTCAGTAGAAAAGGCTGTGAAAAACGGTGGAGGTGGAGTTTTCATCAAGTTCCCAGACGGCAGACCCTTCAGAAAGTCTTTGGCAACAAGAATATATTCCACAAACTACCGAGCTGACGCCTGTGCCCTACTCCATGCTGCCCAGACCCTTAACCAGAAAAAAGGCTTCCGAATTTAGTCTTTCTGACAGACTGTGAATCCACCCTGAAGATCCTCCAGACACCAGGAGGGGAGCAGGTAGTCAGAGCCATCAGAGAATAACTCAGTCTCCTCCAACAGAGATCTGCTGTAGTCCTGCAGTGGATCCCTCCTCACTGTGGCATTGGAGGGAATGAGGAGGCAGACCGTCTGTCCAAGATCGGCAACAGGCAGGAACAGTTAGGGCATATAATGTCCTATAATGAAGCTAAAACCATCCCGAGAAATAACTTCAGAAGAGCGTGGCGCCAACGCCTGGACACTGGGACTGAAGAGGACAGCATCCATCAACTTGACAGAGCAGCTCAAGTTACCATGTTCAGGCTGCGAACAGGACACTGCCAGCTCCTCTCCCATCTCTCACGTCTCGAGCTCTCTCATACTGACCAGTGCCCTTGTGGCACAGGCTCCCAGACTCCCACCCACATCTTACGGTCCTGCACCTCCTATCAAGCTTTGAGACGCCAGACGTGGCCCAGTCCGGTTGAGGTCCAGGAGAAGCTGTGGGGACCGGCGGGGTCTCTATGGCGGACTGTGGACTTCGCCTTACTAACCGGATTGAGGATCTAGTATGGCCGGGAACGTGAAAGAAAGAAAGAAAGAATGTGTTTTTCTACAGTCAGACTAACCAACCGTGCACTGGCCCACAAGTGAAGACAGCGGAACAACTGACATCATCGGACGACAGTCATGGCCAACCAGTAACAACAACCCTTCAAACTGGTTGACCGAGACTTCTATAGGATATTGGACCTGTTAGCTCAATCACTGTCTCCCAAACCAAAATCGTGTCACTTGACCGGTGATTTGGGTCACCCTGACCTGCCAGGGCCCACTTGGCCTTACACCATATGGGTCACCGTGACCCCAAGTAATAGGATCTTGAACCCACATGTCTTGAATCCGCAAGTCGAATGGATTAGAGGGAGGGCAGAGCATAAGTACCCAGCAAATATGTAGGCCTTGATAGAACATGCATCAGGGGGGAATATAGACCTAGGATAACATAGACCTGGGGCAAAGATAAACCCTGTGGAACACAGATCTTGGAGAAAATATAGACCAGAAGGGAACATTGATTTGGGGTTGATATTGACGTGGGCTTGGAAAACAGACCTGGGATTCTCAAACCTTGCTACCTATCATTATGACAGATTGTCACTCTTCTGTTAGCTCGGGGGAGGGGAGAGAGTGCGGGTGGGGTAGGGGTGGTCATGCCGTTGAGACCTCAGTTTCATCACAGTGCTTCCCACTGGTCTATGGTCTCCCTATCATTCCCCAGGTTACACACCGCTACTGTTACATTACTGCATGTAAATTCTGTATTCATGCACCAAGATCGCAAACAACTGGTAAAAGGACACGACTCTCTCCTTCCTGTAGGGAGAGGGGGCCTTACGACCTTATCCACCAACAATAAACGCTCTCAAGACCGGGTAGCTTTTTCTTCTATTATGTGTCCTGTATGGGAGGAAACAAAACAGCTAACTTTCCCCCTATCTCCCCTTCCCTCCCCCCTTTCCCCTCCCCTGACCCTCACCCAACGCCCCCTCTCCCCCAGGTCTGTGTTGATTGGCATCCAGGTCTATATTCATCCTAGGCCTCTGTGTTCCTCCGGAACTATGTTCACCCAGATCAGTGTATTCTCACCCCCACCCCTCCTCTCCCCCCGCCCCCGCCCCAACACACAACCCCTACCCCGGACACCTCCAGTCCTCCAACCTCGTGAGCGGTCACTTTAGCCGGCCCAGAATGTGAGCAATGGTCTCTGGGTTGTAGGTGCATCTTGACCTTCAATGATGGTATAGGTTCATATACTGACCACAGCTTCATTGTTGACCAGTGGAGGAGCACTTCCCTCCCCCCCCCCCCCCCCCCCCCCCCCCCCCCCCTCCTGTGTTTTTCACTCTGTTCTTCAGGGACGAGAGAGATTGAAATCGCACCTTTTTTTTGACTGATGAGGAAAATGATGGCGTTCTTTTTCTTGTTCTCGATTTTGGCAACAGCTTGTGTATGACGTTTGGGTGATCACTGGGATTGATCTATTGATGATCTTATTATACAATCTACATGTTGACAATTTTCATCAGATGTCATACTACGTTCCGAGAAGCACGTGTGTGGGTCCCTTACGCTCACAGCTGATCGTAAGCTAACAGCAATGCACACTCCCTTGCGGAAGCAGCCTGCTCATCTTTTGTCACAGCCGAGCGCATGGTACATATCCATCATACCGGTGTAACGATCCATTTTAACTCCCCTCCATTTTTTAACTCCCCGGAAGTCAATCTGGATCAACATTTCTTGATCGAAAGTAACTCCCCGGGAGTTAGTTTAGGCATGTGCGTATAACTCCCAGGGAGTTACTTTCGATCAAGAAATGTTGATCCAGATTGACTTCCGGGAAGTTAAAAAATAGAAGGGGGGGGGGGCGTCATTCTGGCCTTATGCCAGGACTGCCCCCCCCCCTCTCCTCCCCCCCCCCCCCCACACACACACTGCAGAGAGACACTTGACACATGACACTTGAAAACTTTACTTGACAAGGATAAAGATCTTAGGCTAACATAAAAGCCTATCAATCCAATCTGTAATTTGATAAACACTAATAAAAGTAAACAAAGCTGACTAGCAGCATGCAGAGAGAGAGAGGGAGATAGAGAAGGAGAGAGAGAGGGAGAGAGAAGGAGAGAGAGAGAGAGAGAGAGAGAGAGAGAGAGAGAGAGAGAGAGAGAGAGAGAAGGGGGGAGTAAAAGAAAGAAAGAAAAACAGACAGACAGACAGACAGAGAGAGGGGGAGTGGGGGGAAACACTAGAGACAGAGGCACTGAGATAGATAAACAAATAGGCACACACAGAGACAAGCAAAGAGAGGGTGGGGGGGAGATTAAGAGAGACAAGCAGACAGACAAGCAAAAAGACAGACAGACAAGCAAGGAGAGTGAGAGAGTGAGCGAGAGACTGAAAGAAAGTTGGGGTGGGGGTGGGGGGTGGGGGAGAGAGAGAGAGAGAGAGAGAGAGAGAGAGAGAGAGAGAGAGAGAGAGAGAGAGAGAGAGGAGAGAGAGAGAGAGAGAGAGAGAGAGAGAGAGAGATGATGATGATGATAATCTTTATTTCCAAGGGTAACGGATAAGCAAACACATGCTTTTTTTCATCCGGCCCTTGCCCCGTTAAGGGACTAAGTATGACTAGCGACGAAGACTTACAAAACTTTTAACAAACATACATATCTTCACAACATTAAAAGTTTATGCATTAACAGTTAAGGCGTAGATGACTTTAAAAGGAAAAAGAAACGATTTAAACAACAAACAAGAATAAAGAAATTGATTACAAAGAAGAAAAGAATTAGCACACACAGATATTTGGAATAAGCGATCCTCCTATCTAAGGGGGAGAGAGAGAGAGAGAGAGAGAGAGAGAGGAGAGAGAGAGAGAGAGAGAGAGAGAGAGAGAGAGAGAGAGAGAGAGAGAGAGAGTTACATTCCTTTTGTAAAAGATTAACATACAACAAACTGCTAAGGATGATAAACTAAGACAATTACAATGCATCAATAATATCAACATTTGTTCTTTCTTTTACATTTATATGATGTGGTTATAAGGCAAAACGAGAACGAACAATCAGTTATCAGTAAGCAGCAATAAATTCCTAGCATCAATAATTATAACATTTATTTTTCATGATGTGTGCGTGTGCATGTGCGCGCGCGTGAGCGCACGCGCGCGCGTGCGTGTATGTGTGTGTGTGTGTGTGTGTGTGTGTGTGTGTGTGTGTGTGTGTGTGTGTGTGTGTGTGTGTGTGTGTGTGTGTGTGTGTGTGAGTGGTGTGTGTGGTGCGTGTGTGTGTGTGTGTGTGTGTGTGTGTGTGTGTGTGTGTGTGTGTGTGTGTGTGTGTGTGTGTGTGTGTGTGTGTTTGAGAGAGAGAGAGAGAGAGAGAGAGAGAGAGAGAGAGAGAGAGAGAGAGAGAGAGAGAGAGAGAGAGAGATGCCATTATTATTTACCTTCCCCATCTTTTTTGTTTTCTTCTTTACCATTCATACACTACCCAAATTTATAATTATTAATTAAGCGACAATCCATCGAAACGCAGCCGTAGTAAACGAAGAGAGAGAGAGAGAGAAGAGAGAGAGGAGAGAGAGAGAGAGAGAGAGAGAGAGAGAGAGAGAGAGAGAGAGAGAGAGAGAGAGAGAGATTATAATTCCATTTTTCTATCCAAAATATCACATGCTAAACATTACTATAAATTTGAACAAAGAGCAATACATCAATATGATCAACAGTAATCCGGACACACATTTATCACCTTGCAATTACAGTGCTCAAGGAAATCAAAGTATTAAGACATCAATCAATTCGTGACAATGCACCAATAAAACCAATAGAGAGAGAGATGGAGACAGACAGGCAGACAGACAGAGAGAGGGGGAGGGAGGGAAGGAGGGGGTGTATATTAAATGTTTATTTCTCATATCATGACTAACACATAAAACTGAATGTTTTGGGGTGGGGGAGTTAAATCTAAAACGGGGGGGGGGGGGGGGGGGGAGGGGAAGCCATTCTGGTGTAGTTTGTTTTAACTCCCGGGGAGTTAAAATTGGCACTTGCTAATTCTAACTCCCGGGGAGTTAAAAAGTGGAGGGGAATTAAAATGGATCGTTACACCGGTTCCAGGTAGCACGTGACTTCATCACAATTCCCACGTACTGGATGATACTGTTTATTACCGGCATGCGGTCTCTCTCTCTCTCTCTCTCTCTCTCTCTCTCTCTCTCTCTCACACACACACACACACACACACACACACACAAACACACACACACACACACACACACACACACACACACACACACACACACACACACACACACAGGCCGTAGGAGGATCACACACGTGCCTGCGTGAATGAGTAGGCTACAAACATTAGGCAGGTATTCAAGGTCTGACCAGCGCGTTGGGCTAATGTGGAGGTCAGACATCTTCTTCTTCTTTTGAGTGTCCGCAATCAACAGTTTGATTTTGATGACACTTTTCAGGTTGGGGTTCGCCCGGCGAAGAGGGAAAAAAAATCAGAACAGCAGTTGCACTCTTGACTGGAAGGTGTCAAGAGTGGGGGCGGCCACAGTCTCTGCTGGCAACTCATTCCAGTCTCTGATTGTTCTGGCGAAGAATGAGTTCTGCCGGTACTGTGTGCGGCACTGGATGGCAGAGTACTGTTGGTCATGTCCTCTTCTTTGGCGGACCGGAGCTGGATGAAGTTTGTTGTGGCTGACTGCGGGCATGTTGTTGCGAATCTTGTACAGCATTGTCAGACGTGCTATCTGCCGGCGTCGCTGAAGGGAGGGCCATCCCAGTCGAGAATGCATGTTATTCACACTTGAGGTGTTGTGGTAGCGGTTCAATACGAAGCGAGCCGCCCTTCTCTGTATTGCTTCCATTCTGTCCACCTTCCTCTGTGTATGGGGGTCCCACACAGAGCTGGCATATTCCAAAAGGGGCCTGACAAATGTCAGGAAAGACCCCTTGATGAAACTAAAACTGAAACTGGGTTGGAAACCCCAAATTTCAGTCATATCTATGAGCCAGGCAAGGCCCTTCCAGCGCTGTGGGTCATATCTATACGTCATCAGGACTTTGTGGTAAACATCGTAAAAGCAACATGTTTTATTTCTGTTTTTCCCCCCACTATTAGCTTGTTCGTCTATGTATTTGTCTGACTTTATTCAAGTTTAAAAGGCTGTGCCAGTCTTGAATAAAAGTTACTCTGTTAGGTTTTCTTATGGAGCAAACGTTACCCACTTGTTTACTGTTTATTGTTTCTTCTTCTTCTTCTTCTCTCCGTAAGGGCCGGGTTCATTTCTGAACGTAAGTGGCCCTGCGGTGAGGTATCGTTGATTCCGGCGCGGGAGCTAGGTTTGGGGAGGGGGGGGGGGGGGGGAATTAAAACTATGTACAGGGCAGTTGGTTTGGGGGGGGGGGGGGGGGAATTAAAACTATGTACAGGGCAGTAGGGAGGGTCATGGGGTGCCCACAAGTGGCTGCAGAGCCCTGCTGCCACCGAGTCGTGAGCGGAACATCTCCAGTGACGTTGCTGATGTCGTAGAGGTGGGGAGGCTGTTCCAGTCTGAGGTTGTCCTCGGGAAGAAGGTGTTGTTTATTGCCTTGTGGAAATCCTGTTGTTGGTATAGCCTTGCTCCTCTTGTTCTTGGGTCAGAGTCCCTGATGTAGTTTGCAGGTGAGATTCCAACAAGATTGTGCTTGACCTTGTACAGCATCATTAGTCTATTCTTTGTTCTTCTTTCTTCCAATGACTCCCATCCTAAGGTGTTGAGCATATTGGTGATAATGCCGGGTGTTCTTTCAAAGTAGTTGTTGTGGGTGTATCTGGCTGCTCTTCTTTGGACAGCTTCGAGTGATTTCTTGTCCTTCTCTTCGTGTGGGTCCCACACCGTTGACGCGTATTCTAATGTGGGGCGCACCATGGTGGTATAGGTTGCTGCTTTAACTTTTGTTGTACATTCTTTAAAGTTGCGCCTCAGGAAGCCCACTGTTTTGTTTCCTTTTGCGGTGATGTTTTTGATGTGGCTGGTCCATGTTAGGTCATCTGATATGGTAACTCCCAGGTATTTGCTTTCTTTGGTCATCTCTAGAGCCTGTCCATGGAGGTAGTAGTCGGACACTAGCGGTGGTTTATTCTTGTCTGCTAGGATGCGGATGATGTTGCATTTACTGGGGTTAAAGTTCATTTGCCACATTTCTTCCCAGTCTTCAAGTGCGTCCAGGTCTTTTTGGAGTAGTCTCTGGTCTTGGATTCCTTTAATTTGCTTGTAAAGAAGGCTGTCGTCTGCGAAAAGTTTTACTTTTGCGTGTTTCACGACATCAGGAAGGTCGTTGATGTACAATAGGAAAAGTAGCGGTCCAAGAACAGTGCCTTGGGGTACTCCTGATGTTACTGGGGTGGTAGATGAATATACACCCTCAAGTGCTACTTTTTGTGTTCTCCCTGTCAAAAACGATTTGATCCACTTATGTGTGTTTCCTCTAACTCCGTAGGCCTCAAGTTTGTGCATGAGTCGCTGATGTGGCACCTTGTCGAAGGCCTTGCTGAAGTCCAACAAGATTGCGTCTGTTTGGCCTTTAGCAGCAAGGTTTTTTGCGATGTCGTGGACGGTCTCTATAAGTTGGGTTTCGCATGACCTGTATTTTCTGAATCCATGCTGTACGTCTGTGAGGATGTTGAAGCTGTCAAGGTGTTGCATGACGCTGCTATGTATGATGTGCTCGAGGAGCTTGCACATTATTGACGTGAGGGACACAGGCCTGTAGTTTGCTGGCTGGTGGCGATCTCCTTTTTGAAGATCGGCACTACTAGGGCGTCCTTCCAGTCCTGTGGTACTTTTCCTTCGTCGAGTGACATTTGGAATAGTTCTGTCAGCACTGGTGCAAGCTCTTCTGCACCATTCTTCAGGATAAAGGCTGGGATGTTGTCTGGTCCTGTAGCTTTGTCAATCTTTAAGTTTTTCAGGAGCTTCTGGACACCTGCTCTGGACACCGTGATGGTTTCTGCGGTTGGCTATTTGCTCGCGTCTATGTGTGGTGTGTTGGTAGTGTCTTCTATGGTGAATACTGACTGAAATTGTTTGTTCAATATTTCAGCTTTATTGACACTGTCACTCTTTAGGAATCCGTTCTGATCTTTCAGAGGTGCCACCCTACTGATTCCTGGCCTTTTGATTTGATGTGGGCCCAGAACTTTTTGGGGTTTGCTGTGAAGTCAGCGCTGATGATGTCTTCAAGGTAAGATCTGTTGGCGTTCTTGATTTCATATCGTACCTCGGCTTGCATCCTTTTGTAGCGGTCTATGTCTCTCTTTTTTCTGGTTCTTCTTGCCTTTTTATGCGCTCGTTGTTTTCTTCTAATGGCCCTTCTTATTGATGTATTAATCCAAGGGTGACTATGTTTGCGAGCCGTAGATTTACTCGGGATTCGATTTTCGATGATGACATGTATTTTCTCTTTGAGGTAGGCCCAAAATTTCTCCACATATGTTTTAATTTCTTTGTCATCTTCTACGTCTCTTGCCAGCTGGTGAAGATCTTCTTTCATTCCGTTGATGTCGGCCTTCTTCCACAGATAGATTTTTCTTTTTGTTGGCCGTGGTCTTTGCGGGGTAAGAGTGGTGTCGTATAAGACCACGTCGTGGTCGCTCTTGCCAACAGGGGGAAGAGGCTTACAGCGTATCGTGAAGCTCGGGTGGGTGGTTAAAATAAGATCTAGGGTCGCCTCCTTTCTGGTGGGGAAATTAACCACTTGTTCCATATCATTGTATGTCACGACGTCAAGGACACACTGACTGACTCGGTGGGGGTACTGACTTCTTTCAATTGATGATGTTGTCCAATCAATGTCTGGAGCATTGAAGTCTCCTCCTATTATGAAGATGTTTCTTTTGTTTTTCCTTCTGATTTCTGAAATTTCTATCTTTGTGCTTGTTAAGTACTCCTCGTCTGTTCTGTTGCATGGGCGGTAATAGGCAGCAATTGTAATTCGCTTCCTACCAGGGCCCAGTTTGAAGTTGCCACTAATTAGCTCAACCTCCTTTGATTTGAAGATGTCGTGCATACCCAGTTCTTCTTTTGCAGCTATTAGCACCCCTCCGTATGCTTGTGTTCCTCGGTCATTTCGATGGATTTCGTAGCCAAGGTAGCTTGGGAAAATTTCAGCAGACTTATGTTTGCCTTCTTCCAGCCATGTCTCTGTTCCATGTTTACTGTTCCCTGCCTCATTTCATTTCCAATTTTATTTCTTGGTTTGTTTTGCACGAGCATTCATCTTTTCATGATTTTTTTCTTCTTTTTTTTTTTTTTTTTTAATGGACTCGGCAGTTGAAAGGGTAAATCAACTCATGGCAGTATATTTTCAAAATTCCCTCCCTTTTATTACTCTTTTGTAATGGGGGAAAGAAACCTCGTCACGACCAATCGTTGGCCACGACGCTGAACTTATTATGGGTGTCGGTGGAAGGCGAAAGACATGTGACAATGGGGCGGGAATGACAGTCCACTAGCGATTCTAAGAAATCGATATTTCCGGCTCTGCGTTGGAACTGCACATGGAAACATACGCTTGTTGGTAGAAATGGCTAAAACAGCTGGTAACCGGAGATTTGGACACAGGTAAAGATACAATTTTGTCGTCTGCTTTCAGACGGCAGTCTGTGAACGTACTCACTGACAAGTCATTTGATAGACCAAGTCTGACTCGGTAACTCTTTTGACACTGCAGAGCTGCAGAACCTGGGACTGTATGTGTACGTGTAAATTCTTGTGCACACTGTGCAAACATGGTCATATACTGCAAATAAAACGTTAACAAAACATGCATGCGTTTTATTCACAGTTCTTAAGTTCCATTTCCACAAATTAAAAATGAACATGAAAGGATGTAGCAGATGGAAAACCACTGAGAATGAGACAAAATGTAGTTTGGTGTAATATTTCTAAAAGAAAAAGTGCACAGCTTGCTTTACAATTGCATTACCAATGCTGCAACATGATTTCACAAAGTGTTGGTGGGATAGTGTCTGCTGGAAAGTATAGTAGTTTTGAATGGTTAGCGCTTGCGATGAATTTGACAAATTTAGGCAATATCCACATTTACCCCAGTGAAACCAAATGATTGGGTTGATTAGACGATCTTTCTCTTTTATTGATAGAGACATATTTTTGAAGTTGTACAAAGCACTTGTCGGACCACATGTGGAGTACGGAAATGTCATCTGGAGACATATTTTTGAAGTTGTACAAAGCACTTATCAGACCCCATGTGGAGTACGGAAATGTCATCTGGTACCCACTGCTTAAGAGACAATCGGTGTGGATAGAAAAGGTCCAGAGAAGAGCGACTAAATTATTACCAGAATGCAGAGACATGACTTATGCAGATAGGCTAAGATATCTGGAGTTACCATCTCTAAAAGCCAGGAGGGTAAGAGGGGACCTGATCCAAGTATATAAAATATTTCACCAAGTGGACGATATTGATTTTAACTCTTTATTTCAAGTGAGTAAGTCTGATATCACAAGAGGCAATGAAGGCAAATTGTTCGTTTTTCCAATACTAATCTGAGGAGAAATTCGTTTGCTAACAGAGTAGTTAGCAGATGGAATTCTCTTCCAACCAACATTAAACTCACTGACACACTTAACAACTTTAAAAGCCTCCTTGATGCAGATGTAAGTTTTAAAGACATAGAATTTGATTTTGATGACTGAGACTTTTCTCATACCAATATATATATATGTAACCGTAACACGCTGTGATTTACACCCCTTGTGCAATCACTGACACAATAAATTGACGGAGCACATGAAAGCCGCGAGGCTATACAAGCTCCTACCTACCTACCTACCTACCTACCTGAAATCCTCTGCTTGAAGTATGGAAAAGCAAATTTCACAAACTTGCATGTATGCATGAGTGATGCTACTTTGAGAAAGTTGCTATTCCATACTTCATGCAGATGAATTCAGAAGGGTAAATATGAGAGGTGTCAATCTTTGATATTGAGATGAATACACTCAATGAATTATGAGAGTAACACGATCTCTATGTAGACTCACATTGTTACAATCTCAGTCTCTCTCTCTCTCTCTCTCTCTCTCTCTCTCTCTCTCTCTCTCTCTCTCTCTCTCTCTCTCTCATATCATGTTCATGAACATCTGGGAAATCTGATTGACAGTTATCTGTGTTCTCATTGTATTTACTGCTCTATACAATTACTTGATGTGGAATCCAATCATGTTGCTCTTCCTTGTGATATATCGGTGATGTTTATTTCTAATTTTTGTGTGTGTACAGTTCCCATCCCCTTTGTTTCCCGACCTTGTGAATGGGCTTTGTAAAGCTTAATTAACCACAATAAACCATCATTCATTCATTCGTTCTCTCTCATTCCACAGCTGCTGTGACATACAGAAGTAACAAGTCAAATCAGATTCTTTTGTACTAATAGTGGAAATATTTTCTGAATGTAAAGTGTACATGTTTCTATGATTTAAGCAGTGCATTGTTTTCTTTCACAACTCAAAATGTATCTCTTGATTTCAAGTTAAAAACAAAGAAGAAAATTTCATACAACCGTGCCTTAGATCTTGACATTTTGGATTTTCAATCCTGCTATGTCTAGGTTGGTTGACCACCCATATTCAATACAAACAAAAACTGAACATTGTGAATCAGTCAGCTATTAATCATTTAATGGTCATTGGTTTAGGTTTAGGTTTCTAGCTGTTGGCTTCTAGCTGTCTGGTTCCCTAGCAAGTAATAAAGCTGAACCTTTATGACATGTACATGAGAGCAAACAAACAAAGCGGGAATTGAAAAAGAACCCAATTAAACTTGAAAATAAGCATGTTTACAGATGCTTTAATCAATTACATTGAGAAAGTTCTATCAATACACCCAACAGTAAAGATGATGAAAAGAGTGCTGAAGACCTATGAACCTGTGCACTTCTTGACCTGAGCATTTTTCACCAATTTCAAACAATGTATTTTGAAACACACTACCCAGATACAATACAGAAAGTGACAGTGATATGGAATTTTTTTGTTTTTGTGACAATTTATTGGAAGAGCATCTATTTTTTCCGGCTTTTGTTATTGGCTGGAGAGTGACCTCAGAGTTTGATGATATCAGCAAAAATGAGAGTAGATGTTGAAATGGAAATTGTCTAAACTGCCATACACTAACAATCCATTTAAACCATGTAGGAATAGTGAGATACAAATTTTGATAGAAAGCCTTACCTTTCAGATAAGAAAATGTCTAGAGCAAGATTAACATTAGACCCCTTGATAGCCTAGGTTTCAAGCACACTGTAATGTTTGACGAGAAGAACGGTATATTTTGGAAGTACACATCAGATGTGAGCAGTAATTGGGAGTGTAGGTAAGTGTGTTTTAGCTATGAGAAGACTCATTTATCATTCAGTGGTTTAACGGATCAGTGGGATGGAGGTGAGGGGTTGTTGTTTAGTAATAAGAAAAATTACAAATGATGGTAGACATCAATGACTATAACACTTTTATACACTATGAAAGCCTCAAAAAAAATTCCAGTCAATTCTGAGTGGAAAGGAGGCTAATTGAAGTTATTCTACAGGCAAATCTAGTGCACTATACCATTCAACATTGAAAAAATACATTCAGGCTGGGAGTGTTAGTTAAAAGCTTCTAGGTTCTACTGTAGAAGCTAGAAAATTGTGTTCGAAAATTGTGGTTTGTTATCAGAGTTAATAGAATAGATTGTTTGCATTTTGTCTCAAGCAGACCGTGCTAAAACATACCTGAATAGGTAGGCACAGGAATTGAAAGTGTGAGGCTTGGAATTTGGGCAGAATGCCTGTCAGCAGATTGCACCTCATGCAGATATGATAAGTTCAATACTTGGACTCTGAATTTATTTATTTGGGCGGGGGAGGGGGGGGGGGGGAGCTAGACAGACAAACCAGGACCCCTTGAACAGAAAGGAATTCAAAATTGAAAATCTTTTGGACTTCAGAAATTATGAGGTGCCCTGAAAAGAGTTATGAAAAAAAATGATGTTGGCATTTAAAATGTGAACTATTGGAATGAAACCGTGAAGAGGTATGCTGTTAAGTGAATGTTTTGGTAGCTGTCATTATTTTCTTTTCTTATTTTATGCTAAAGTATAATGTCTTTTGAAGACTTAAGAATGATTTGTCAGTGTTATTCATAGCACTTTGTGATCAGTAGTGAAGACAAGTCACCAGATGTAGGGTACGTTTGTATCTAGTCTGACCTGGTCAGATTGTGGACTTAAAACGATCCGTGCGATCAACAGGTATCAGAGTGTGTGTCCTTGGTGTTGGTGATAACTGGGCCATTCAACTTGCACCTGTATTACTATGAAGGTGAAAAACACCAGGACAGTATGAGAATCCCTAGGCCTTCTGTATAGATAGGAACCTGCTTGTCTGGAGATTATTGGTAATCCATTTGAACAATACAGATAGGAACCCATCTATCAAGGCACTGCAGATGAGAACCCATCTGCTGGTCAGTACACACAGTTGAGAATCCCTGACAATTCCTGTGAACAATATAAATGAAAGTTCCTGTCTATCTGGATAATAGAAATCTTCTGCCTGGGCAATATGGTCAAGAACCCATTAGTCAGAGTAAGATACTAGAATCCCTGTGTGTTACAATAAAGATCAGACTCCATCTGTGAGTCTGTTTAGACAATGTTAATCCTATGGATGAGAAACTTTTTGTCTAGTTGTCTAAGATTATTATAATCCCTACATTTGGCTAACGATCCCTCTGTTGGACAATTATAGATCATGAGAATTTCTCTGTCAAGGCAAAAGATCATGTTAATTCTCTGTTTGGATATTATAATAGATTAGAACCCTTTGTCTGGACAATAGATCATGTGAATTTTCTCACTGGGTATTATACTACATGAGAGCCCCACTGTTTGAAATACAGGTCATGCTAATTCTCTTTACTGGATGATACAAGGGATCAGAATCCCCTCTGTCGTATACCTTATCCCCTCTGTCTGAACAATAGATCATATTATTTTCTGTCTGGGTACTGTCATGAAAACCCTGCTGTCGGGACAAATTATAAATAGATTGTAGTACTCTTTCTGGATAGTAATTATTATAATAGGGTAGAACCTCTCTGGACAGGAATACCTCTGGACAAAATAGATCTTTGAGTATCCCTTTGCCTTGACAGTGTTGGACCCCCCCCCCCCCCCCCCCTCTCTCTCTCTCTCTCTGGGAACCTCTCTGTGTGGTCAGTATAGATCTAAGAAAACCACACTGCCTGGACAATTACTTCGACGATCTGTCAGTGTGGACAGCTGTGTGGAGAATTACTGGGAGAACTTCTGTGTGTGGACAATACCTAAGAGAAAAAAACCTCTCTGTCTCAACGATATTTAAGAGAACCTCTCTGTGTGGACAGTACTAAGAGAACCTCTCTGTATGGACATCATTAGGAGAACATCTGTGTGTGGACATCATTAGGAGAACATCTGTGTGTGGACATCATTAGGAGAACATCTGTGTGTGGACACTAAAATAGCCGTTCTGTTTAGACACTAAGAGAACCTCTCTGTATGGACATCATTAGGAGAACATCTGTGTGTGGACACTAAAATAGCCGTTCTGTTTAGACACTAAGAGAACCTCTCTGTATGGACATCATTAGGAGAACATCTGTGTGTGGACACTAAATAGCCGTTCTGTTTAGACACTAAGAGAACCTCTCTGTATGGACATCATTAGGAGAACATCTGTGTGTGGACACTAAAATAGCCGTTCTGTTTAGACACTAAGAGAACCCCTCTGTATGGACATCATTAGGAGAACATCTGTGTGTGGACACTAAAATAGCCGTTCTGTTTAGACACTAAGAGAACCTCTCTGTATGGACATCATTAGGAGAACATCTGTGTGTGGACACTAAAATAGCCGTTCTGTTTAGACACTAAGAGAACCCCTCTGTATGGACATCATTAGGAGAACATCTGTGTGCGGACACTAAAATAGCCGTTCTGTTTAGACACTAAGAGAACCTCTCTGTATGGACATCATTAGGAGAACGTCTGTGTGTGGACACTAAAATAGCCGTTCTGTTTAGACACTAAGAGAACCTCTCTGTATGGACATCATTAGGAGAACATCTGTGTGTGGACATCATTAGGAGAACATCTGTGTGTGGACACTAAAATAGCCGTTCTGTTTAGACACTAAGAGAACCCCTCTGTATGGACATCATTAGGAGAACATCTGTGTGTGGACACTAAAATAGCCGTTCTGTTTAGACACTAAGAGAACCTCTCTGTATGGACATCATTAGGAGGACATCTGTGTGTGGACACTAAAATAGCCGTTCTGTTTAGACACTAAGAGAACCTCTCTGTATGGACATCATTAGGAGAACATCTGTGTGTGGACACTAAAATAGCCGTTCTGTTTAGACACTAAGAGAACCTCTCTGTATGGACATCATTAGGAGAACATCTGTGTGTGGACACTAAAATAGCCGTTCTGTTTAGACACTAAGAGAACCTTTCTGTATGGACACTAAAAGAACCTCTTTCTATGGACACTAAGAGAACCTCTCTGTATGGACACTAAGAGAACATCTATGGACACTAAGAGAACCTCTATGGACATAATGAGAACCTCTCTGTATGGACACTAAAAGAACCTCTCTGTATGGACACTAAAAGAACCTCTCTGTATGGACACTATCAAAGAGAACCTCTCTGTATGGACACTACGAGAACCTCTCTGTATGGACACTATCAAAGAGAACCTCTGTGTAAGGACACTAAGAGAACTTCTCTGTATGGACAGTAAGAGAACCTCTCTGTATGGACACTATCAAAGAGAACCCCTCTGTATGGACACTATCAAAGAGAACCTCTCTGTATGGACACTATCAAAGAGAACCTCTCTGTATGGACACTATCAAAGAGAACCTCTCTGTATGGACGCTATCAAAGAGAACCTCTCTGTATGGACACTATCAAAGAGAACCTCTCTGTATGGACAGTAAGAGAACCTCTCTGTATGGACACTATCAAAGAGAACCTCTCTGTATGGACGCTATCAAAGAGAACCTCTCTGTATGGACACTATCAAAGAGAACCTCTCTGTATGGACGCTGTCAAAGAGAACCTCTCTGTATGGACACTATCAAAGAGAACCTCTCTGTATGGACACTATCATGAGAACCTCTCTGTATTAACACTATCAAAGAGAACCTCTCTGTATTAACACTATCAAAGAGAACCTCTCTGTATGGACGCTATCATGAGAACCTCTCTGTATGGACGCTATCAAAGAGAACCTCTCTGTATTAACACTATCAAAGAGAACCTCTCTGTATGGACACTATCAAAGAGAACCTTTCTGTATGGACGCTATCAAAGAGAACCTCTCTGTATGGACGCTATCAAAGAGAACCTCTCTGTATGGACAGTAAGAGAACCTCTCTGTATGGACACTATCAAAGAGAACCTCTCTGTATGGACGCTATCAAAGAGAACCTCTCTGTATGGACACTAAGAGAACCTCTTTCTATTGCACATAGAGAACCTCTGTATGGACACTAAGAGAACCTCTCTGTATGGACACATATAGAGAACCTCTCTGTATGGACACATAGAGAACCTCTGTATAGACACATAGAGAACCTCTGTATGGACACATAGAGAACCTCTCTGTATGGACACATAGAGAAACTCTCTGTATGGACAGTAAAAGAACCTCTCTGTATAGACACATAGAGAACTTATCTGTCTGGACACATAGGGAACCTCTCTGTATGGACACTAAGAGAACCTCTCTGTATAGACACTAAGAGAACCTCTCTGTATGGACACATAGAGAACCTCTCTGTATGGACATTAACAAAACCTCTCTGTGTGGACACTATCAAAGAGAACCTCTCTGTATGGACACATAGAGAACCTCTGTATGGACACATAGAGAATCTCACTGTGTGGACACATAGAGAGCCAGTCTGTATGGTCACTAACAGAACCTGTCTGTATGGATACTATCAAAGAGAACCCACCTGTCAGAACACTAAGAGAGTCTCTCTGGATGGACAGTATTCATGAGGACCTCACTGTGCTCTCAGTTTTTATGAGAACCATGCTTTCTTGACAGTATCGAGAAGAACCTCTCTCTTTGGACACTCAGAGAGTCTTTGTGTGCGTTTTCACATGCAGCATCCAGTCAGTTTTGATTGGAGAGAAAGTGCAGTCAAGAAAAATTTTCCCTGTTTTATCCTACATGGTCACTTTGTACTGTTTATCCACTTTCTACACTTCAAAGAAATTGGGTCAATCAACATCTCTTCAGGCGCACTGAAGGTTTTTTCTTCTTTTTTTTAATGGAGGAGCTACTTAGTCGAGAGAAAAGCAGACAGAAATGAAAGCAGGAACAGGCAAAGACAAGACAGTTATGAAACAGAAACAAAAGCAGGTGTCTTTTTATCTTATGCATGTTCAGTTCATTTCATATTCATATATACTTGTTCAACTCGTTTGATAATCATATATATCTGTTCAACTCATTTGATGATGTGTTACTTTCACTGAAAACGGCCTAACACATGCAAATAAACAGTCCGATGGAAGCAGTAGATTCAACATTTTTTAAGAGAAAGTACATTCGGCAATTACTACGCACATTATCACAAGGAAAAAGTATTTTTAAAAAGTTCTGTGGGGTTTATTTCAGTACTAATGTTCAAACTCCTAATCTGACTCTGGCTGAATGGTTCAGTAACAACTTTCATGTCTGAATGTGACAAAAGGGGAGGGAAGGGGTGTAGCTGTCACTGGTAAATAAAACAAGACTACAGGATCAGACAAGGATCTGAAATACTAAAGCTGTAAAGTCTACAACCATAGATAAATGCCATGTGCTGGAGTTCAATGAACACAAGATCTTAACTTGCACACAGATCATGTGCAAGGCATATAATTTTCACCCATTGGAAAAAAATATTCCAGATTGGGTAGAAAGTACCCTTACAAATTGAAAGGAGAGAGTGAAGCAATCTTTGAAAGATTCAAGGGATGGAAAGCTCTTATTAAATGAGTATTTGAAATGGCTGTGATCTCCCATTTCCTATCATGTACCTGTCTGCTGTGGGGGGGGGGGGGGGGGGGGAGGTGTGTGGAGTGTGTTAGTGTGTAGTTTGTGGATCGATTAGGATGTATGGAGTATGTGTGTGTCGGTGGAGGATGGGTGTGTGGAGTCTGTGTGTGTGGATAGAGGTTGGGTGTGGATTTATTTGTATGTAGAGTGACTGTTCATATGTGTACTGTGCAATTGTGAAGTATTGTGTGGGTGGGTCAGTTTGTGTTTAAAGTTTTCAATAGAAACAATGTCTTTGACCAGTTTGTTAACCGAACATCTGGATGTCAGACCCGTGCTTGATAACTAGAGCCCTTTGTCCAGTAATTATAATACATTCATGCAGATGTGAGACTAATGTACTGTAAGTGCTGTGAGACTAATGTACTGTAAGTGCTGTGAGACTAATGTACTGTAAGTGCTGTGAGACTAATGCACTGTAAGTGCTGTGAGACTAATGTACTGTAAGTGCTGTGAGACTAATGCACTGTAAGTGCTGTGAGACTAATGTACTGTAAGTGCTGTTGTTATTTTTGTTGTTATCAGCTCACCATCTCCGCAAACACTTTGCATCCTTCACTGCTGTGTTTGTTGACAAACACCATCTCTTTCTTCCTGATGTGAAAACAGTGCTGTGTATTCTTCCCTGCGGTCGTTCAACCATTTTTCCTGGTTCTTTTACTCCCCCATTCCTTTCTCTTTTAATTTGGAAGTCCTTTGTGGACTGAGCCATTGTTAGGAGAAAAAAAGATGTATCATACAGAATCCTTTATAACCATATCAAAGACAGCTGAAATTGGGCATTTCTTTTCTAAATACTTTTTATGCCTTTGTTGTTGTGGTGGTTGTCTCGTGCTCTGTCCCTCTTTATGGCATTACTCACAGTCCCACACAGCTCATTCTTGCTGCCTTCGCACAGTCGCACCAAGTCTGTTTCTGTCATAGTGTAATCACCACCAGTATAACAGCATAGGGAGCAATGAAGATCAGCGCTTGGGAACCCTAAGGCAACGTACCTGAGGAAGCACTGCACTGCTGCTGGGTCTCTCAGGTGGTGCTCAGTAATGTTTGTTCAGTTCAGTGATTTATTTAATGTCTTTTCGTTGCCAGATGATATCAGACATTTATTTGAAAAAACAACAAAAAAAAACAACCTTCACACTCAACTTATCCATGTTAGTACTTTCAAACCCACATCTGATGTATACATATTTACATAATGCCTGCCTCCCACACACCCCACAGATGCATGTGTGCATACATGCCCACACACATGCATTGTTGCGCGCGCACACAGACACACACACACACACACACACATGTAATGTTTGTTCTGATCTGATGTGATTATTCTGCCAGGTTCATTTTATGAAAGTGTATGCAGTCTAATATGCATAGAAATACACCGGTTTTCTTCTCTTCTTGAGGCTTGTTTATGTGTGGCTGTGCGTGTGTGTATGTGGTATAGTATTTGAAGTCTGGAGACTGAGACAGTCGTTTTGCTTAATCCATCATTTACCATCATTAGTTGAACTACAGTTGGTGTGAATTTTGTTACATCCATGCGCTTGCAGTCTGGAGACTGAGACAGTTGTTTTGTTTAATCCATCATTTACCATCATTAGTTAAACTATTGTTGGTGTGAATTTTATTACATCCATGCCCTTTGCGCATGTTCACATGCGTACACATGCATATGTGTGTGTGCGCGCGCCTGCATGTGTACACACACACACACACACACACACACACGCATGCACACATATGCACACAGGCATCACTCCCACACTTTCTTGTCTATTCACAAGCATAGATGCTTAATACATGCAATCTGTTACAGATGAGCATGAATGGGAGTGCAGATTTCATTCAATACTAATTAACCATTTCACTCACACCATCCACTCACACCATCCACTCACACCATCCACTCACACCATCCACTCGGAATGCTGTTCCATGATAATGACTTACCTCTTGTCACAACAGCATTGTTAATACAACTTTGAAGAAGTTTTCAGTGCCAAATGTGGTAGTGTCATGTTGAAGGGTGATCTGACAGGGTGACATTATTTTGACATTTTCTGCCAAGCGATCGCAACAGCAGCAATGGCAAAGCTAAACAAGATCTGGAAGAGCAGGGAGATCAGCTTTCCTACAAAGATGAAGCTGTACAAGTCCCTGGTGCTGTCCATCCTGCTGTATGGCTGCGAAAGCTGGACCATGACGGCAGAGACCACCAAGAGAATCCAGACGTTTGAAACTAAATGCTTCAGGCGCTTGCTCGGGATCTCTTGGCAAGACCGGAAGACAAACGACCTTGTGAGGAGCCAAATAACATCACTTGCAGGCCCCCAAGAACCCCTCTTGGCAACAGTCAAGAAGAGGAAGCTGTCGTGGTTTGGGCATGTCATACGCCACAATTCACTGCCCAAAACAGTCATCCAGGGCACGCTGGAAGGCGGCAGACGAAGGGGACGACAAGCCAAATGCTGGATGGACAACATCAAAGAATGGACCAGGATGGATGGCCCCACGCTGATGCGACAGGCAGAGGACAGGGCCGGATGGCGGTGCCTGGCTTCGAGAGTGTCTCTCATCTCTCCTCTACGCCCATCATGGGCAAGAGAATGATGATGATGATGCCAAGATGGATGCACCCTCTTGTAGATCTTTGCTGTCGTGCAGTATGGAGATTTCACAGCAGATACCGAGGTCACTTCAAGTGTCTTGATGAATTCGCCCTTTGCAGGTTACTCGCTGTGTCATCCTCGGCCACACACAAAAGCCATGTGTGTTTAGTATGGAGATCCAACACAGAGCCTGAAGTCAACTATAACTGGCAGTGTATTCCACAGCCATCACCCATTTCAGCAGTGACATGATGTTTAAAGACCAAGGCCGCTGTTGGTCCACATACGTGTATGGTTTTCCTCTGTCAGAAATGAAATAGAACCTAGTCCATGGGCTCTTCCTTCAGGCCGGGAATGAGTCATCCATAAACAATGATGGAGACGGACATGGCAGCTGTACACTGCTGGGGTTGGTTTGTTTTTTGTTGTTGGTTGGGGTTTTTTTGCCATAAAGCTGCTCCAGTGGGGGCTCTCCTATAATCCGCAGCAGGCAGTCGATGAAAGAATTGATGAGGCACAGCTTTCTTTTCTGTGGCCATTGAACAATGTCCAGCAGATGTTGCCCCTGAGGTCTATTGATTCCTGTGCTATGTGCTTTTGTAGAGTGGGGAGTGCACAGACCCTGCGGTGTGCAGGAGTCTGCGTTGGCTGTCACCGCTGTGGAGGATTAGTGGAGTCGGGAGACGGTCGTCCGTCCTGTCTTGTTCCTTCTCTCACTGATTGAACTTGCAGGCGTTGATGTGCGGAAGTAGACTTTACAGTCTTTGTACTCCATTGGTGAATTGTTACCGGTTTTAAGGACATGGCTGCAGCCACAACATAGTGCAGCGTTGACTTGCACTGCAACAGCTGGGTTGTGTCGATTGTGGGTAAAAGAGGAGTGTCGGTGTTTAATGCTGTGATCCATCGGTTATACAGGTGATAGAAGTGTGTGTATGTTTCATGTCTGTGCCTGTGTGACACCATCGTGGTTCGATTGAAGTGTGTTTGAATTATGGCTGAAGTTGGGAACGCTGAGGACAGGTAATCAGTCTTTTTCTTTCTTTCATCTCCATTTTCAACTTTTTCCTGCTCTCTTGTCTCCGTTCCTTCTTTTTCTTCTTTCATCTCCATTTTCAACTTTTTCATGCCCTCATGTTTCCATTCCTTTTCCTTCCTGTTTTTCTGATTTATGATTCTCTTTATGATTCTCTCCTTTTTTTCTCTCTCTTTCTCCTTTTTCATTGCCTCTATTCCTTCTAATTCCGGCTGCTTCTGTCATCAGTATGATGGTCAAAGTTGATGTCATAATAATTATTTCTCAGCCTTGTCCCTATTCTATTCCTATGTTCCCTTCTTCATATTTCATGTGCTTTTTCTTTTTAACCTCTTCATTGTCCTTTGTGAACAAAACATCTAACAGAGAACATAAAACTCACCCTTTTTTGTAGCCATAGATTGAATCGTTCTATTTCAAGAGAGGAGTCAGGAGATAATGTTGCTTATAGCCCAGCCGACCGCAAAGGGCCATATCAGGGCTGTGGAGTCAGGAGAGATAAATTTCAGTTATTACCGTGCTGAGTTTTTAAACATTTTAAATGAAGATACTGAAAAAAATATTGTTCAGTTATTACCGTGCTGAGTTTTTAAACATTTTAAATGAAGATACTGAAAAAAATATTGTTCAGTTATTACCGTGCTGAGTTTTTAAACATTTTAAATGAAGATACTGAAAAAAAATATTCAGTTATTACCGTGCTGAGTTTTTAAACATTTTAAATGAAGACGCTAAAAAAAATGTTGTTCAGTTATTACCGTGCTGAGTTTTTAAACATTTTAAATGAAGACGCCAAAAAAATATTGTTCAGTTATTACCGTGCTGAGTTTTTAAACATTTTAAATGAAGACGCTAAAAAAAATGTTGTTCAGTTATTACCGTGGAGTTTTTAAACATTTTAAATGAAGATACTGAAAAAAATATTGTTCAGTTATTACCGTGCTGAGTTTTTAAACATTTTAAATGAAGACGCCAAAAAAATATTGTTCAGTTATTACCGTGCTGAGTTTTTAAACATTTTAAATGAAGACGCTAAAAAAAATGTTGTTCAGTTATTACCGTGCTGAGTTTTTAAACATTTTAAATGAAGATACTGAAAAAAATATTGTTCAGTTATTACCGTGCTGAGTTTTTAAACATTTTAAATGAAGACGCCAAAAAAATATTGTTCAGTTATTACCGTGCTGAGTTTTTAAACATTTTAAATGAAGACGCCAAAAAAAAGTGTTGTTTCCTTCATGTGTTTCCAGCAAAGTGGACGGCTATGGGTTTGAGCGGCCAGATGAGTTTGACGAGAAGTCGTACGAGGAGTTCATGTCTACCTACCTCATGGTGTTGGCACGGAGAGCCGCACGCTGGAGACCCGTCGTGGTGGGTCAGGAAAAGGTCCCCAAATCCCCAAAAAGTATGGACTTCATTCGTTTACATTATTGGGTTGGTTTGGGCTTTTTTGTTGTTTGCTTTCGTTATTTATTGTTTTTGTTTGGTTGGTCTTTAGTTTTACATGCACACATGTGAGCGTTTTGTGTGTGTGTGTGCGCGTGTCTATGTCTGTGAGTGTGTGTGTGTGTGTGTGTGTGTGTGTGTGCTCCTTTTCAGTTACACGTACAAATAAAGTTTGTGAAACATTCAAGTCGGCTTAAGAGTCCTTAACTTTCATAGTGTGACTCACAGGTGCACGCACTGTCATATATTATCTCTGTTCATGAATTGAGATCCATACAAAGTGTCCACACTTGTATGTCATCCAGACCGTAGGTTCAGCTTCATCCAGACCATAGGTTCAGCTCTGAGGGGGGAGCAACAAACTTAGTTCGATGTGATTGATTAGCTGGCAGTGTTACAACTTGAGCTGCAGACACATTAGGAAAAGCCCTAGCAAGGAGCAAGTCATGTGGTGCACAGTAAACTTTCTTTGGGTGTAACTGGCTTTGATATAAACAGCCTTGGCTTATTGTGCACCATACAATGATGTGCTCTGCTTTGTTTCAGTCAAAAGATTCTGCCGAAAGGGTGTACCTGGAGAACATAGACCATTGGTAAGATGTTTGCTCTGACTGTGTGTGTGTGTGTGTGTGTGTGTGTGCAGTGCGTGATTGAGTGTGAGTATTTTAAAACTGGATGAATCAATCATCTAAGCTGCAACTAGTGTAAGTAATGCTTGTAAAATACCTGTAGCATTCAGTGGCATACCAGAGAGAGAGAGAGAGAGTGCACTTCAAATGAAGAAAAAGAAAAGTGGTTTTCATGTCTATACATACTTGTTGTCTATAGCTGTAACTAGTGTAAGCAGTGTTTGTAAAACACCTGAAGCATTCAGTTGCATACCAGAGACTTGGGGCCCTGCAAATGATGAAAAAGAAAGGTGGTTTTCTTGTCTGTACATACCTGTTGTGGAAACAGCTGGGATCCTGCATTCAAGTGGCAGTATTGACCAGGTAAACGCGTTGCATGAGGTTTTATTAGAAACTTGACAGTTACGGGAAAAGGACAGGTTACAGACCAAATGGCTGGAGAATACAAGATGAAAAATATTCTGGTTAGGAATCCACTGCCTTCCTTATCCCTCCCACACTGCTCACGCAGATCAGTCTCTTCACAGTTACATCCTGGCTGGTCTTGTAACGATGACAATGGCTGTATCGCTCAGGCCAGATTTTGTACAGGGGTTAGGTTAGGGACAGGAAAGTGAGGAGGGTTATGATTGAACAATAGTGCCATGTACTTGATTTTATGACACATGAATCATTGATAACAGTTTTTAAGAAAAATATGTTGCACATACACACATGCGTGCATGCTGCATAGGACACGCACACATGCAAGAACGCACGTATGCATGCACGAATGCTCACACAGAGGCACGTACATCCATGCCATACTTTCATGCCAGCTACACAATGTAACTTTGATTCTTGCCAGCTCTGGTACATTCTCACTCTTCCCCCTTCACTCTGTGAATAGTGGTGAGGGCACTGCACTGAAGAGCAGTTCATCAGGTGCCCCCTGCTTTGCTTGTGAATAGTGGTGAGGGCACTGCACTGAAGAGCAGTTCATCAGGTGCCCCCTGCTTTGCTTGTGAATAGTGGTGAGGGCACTGCACTGAAGAGCAGTTCATCAGGTGCCCCCTGCTTTGCTGGTTGTGTGCCAGAGCCTGGGTCTCTGCTCATAGTCTCCCTGTCCAGTCTGCAATGTTGTTGGCCCAGTGGTTTTCTTCCCCCGTCTTCTCTTCAGTATATCGATCTCAGCAGTTCCTAGAAAGATTGTTGCAGCAAGGCCAAAAACATCGTTTTTTTTTTTAGCTTGACTAACGTCGTCGGACCTTTGTATGGTCTGATGTGCTGCTGGATAGTTTGACTTGCTTGGGCATAGTGGTATGATTAGTTCATGTGATGTTAGTTTGACTCGCTTGGGCATAGTGGTATGATTAGTTCATGTGATGTTAGTTTGACTCGCTTGGGCATAGTGGTATGATTAGTTCATGTGATGTTAGTTTGACTCGCTTGGGCATAGTGGTATGATTAGTTCATGTGATATTCAGTGTTTTGTGTGTCTGTGTGAAAAAAAATGACATACACAGTCTTATAGAAGTAACTGTTGACAGTGTGCAAGGTCAGGTATGGTTGGAGATCAGTTGAGCCTCGAATTGGATGTTTTGTCGTTTTATGTCTGTATACCACCAAAAGTCTCACTCTCACAGTGTCTGTGGAAGTAGCGAAGCGTGGTGTGTTGTTGTAGGTGTGGATGGAGATCAGTTGAGCCTCAAATTGGATGTTTTGTCGTTTTATGTCTGTATACCAGCAATGTCTCACTCTCACAGTGTCTGTGGAAGTAGCGAAGCGTGGTGTGTTGTAGGTGTGGATGGAGGTCAGTGGAGCGGGGGACAGGATGAGGGAGGAGCCTGGCCTCTACAAACAGCTGCTGACACAGAAACTGGACGATGCCGTCAAGGACGCCATCATGCTGGGTGAGATGACCTGTTCCTGACAATCATCCCTCTCCTGATTTCTTGGGTCCTGTTTTGGACGCCCTGTTCTTAACACTTCCATTTGGTGTGCATTTTGCAGATCACGACACTCAAAATAGCCTGTGAAAATATGCTTCCTGCATCATAGAACCCTTTAGAATTAAGACATCATGGTCAGTTACCAGTACATTAATCCTAAAAAATACGCAGTGCACATAAACACAACAGATCAAAGTGTGTTGCATCAGCCCACAAACCATTTGCAAGGTTTTCCTACTCGGTGTAAAATCGAAAGAGATGGATGTTGTACCTTGACACAACCAAACACTGATATCTCTGCAAGCAGTGAATCTCATGCAAGGCAGTCATGCAAGCTAAGCAATGCGCCAGATTTAAAAAGGGAAACGGTCAATGTTGGGTACTTGGGTAAACATCAATGAAACCATTCAGATGCTTTTTAATGACCCTTTGCAGTTCTATGCTGGGGTTAGTTGACTGGTTTAAAGATAATAGCCAGTGGGAGCCCCATTCGGAATGGACCTGATGCAGAAAAAATTGGGGTAAGATAATGCTCATCTTTCCATTTTAGATAGAGTTACCTTTCCTCATTTTCTGGGTCAAGCAAAAAGATCTAAAGAGTGAAATATTTGAACTGAAGCCCACACCAGTAGAATGATTAGTGTTTCAACTGCCTGCATTACAGGACCACTGTTTCACTCCCAGTTTTTCTTTTCTCTCTCTCTCTCTCTCTCTCTCTCTCTCTCTCTCTCTCTCTCTCTCTCTCTGTGACTGAATGCTATGCTGACTGACAGAGCAAATGGCTCAGGCCATACCCATTAGCATCATCTGTACTGAGAAAACAGTGACCACACCCATTAGCATCATCTGTACTGAGAAAATTGGCCATACCCATTAGCATCATCTGTACTGAGAAAACAGTGGCCATACCCATTAGCATCCTCTGTACTGAGAAAACAGTGGCCATACCCATTAGCATCCTCTGTACTGAGAAGACAGTGGCCATACCCATTAGCATCATCTGTACTGAGAAAACAGTGACCATACCCATTAGCATCATCTGTACTGAGAAAACGGTGGCCACACCCATTAGCATCATCTGTACGGAGAAAACAGTGGCCATACCCATTAGCATCATCTGTACTGAGAAAACAGTGGCCATACCCATTAGCATCATCTGTACTGAGAAAACAGGGACCTAATTCAGGTTAAGTTCAAGTTGTAACTCGCATAATCATATAGCTCCATTGCAGATTTCTTTATGCTATCTGTTGCCTGCTTCTGACAGAAACTGACAGAATGCACAGAAACAAGTATTTTGTAAGGCACTAGTTTCAAAGTTTTAAGGGCTTGTCTCAACTGAAACTGCACATACCAAATGGATAATTTTTAAACTGCACTTGCAGAGTAAATGAAATATTTCGAGCGGAATGTGAAACTACGAGACAAATCTATGCGATGGTTTCCCCTTGCATGTAATGAACAGAGAGTATGGTTTTAATCTTGCCAAGTAGTGCTTAAGCATTCATTGTGCAGCATATTAATGGAAGTTTTCAGAAAACAAAAAGTGTTTGGCTTAAAGTGCAACTCATTTAAAAGGAAATTCTCATCTGAAATAGCCAGAAGTGGTTCTTTTTTTGATGCAGTGATTTTTATTGCTATAAACTTGAGTCATTTAGGTTTAGGGTGTGGTTTCAGGTGACTGGCAATAGAATCGGGAAAGACTTTGGAGAGAAATGATATTCTAGTTTCAAAGTATTCGTAGAATCTTTCCCATGCCAAAGGGTGTTTTGAAGGATATCCACTCTAGTGGTCTATGGTCCTGAGTCAGTTGGCCTTTGCAGTTAGCTGTTTGAAGGTTTCAGTCATTAATAGCAAAGAGTTTGGGGGAACTTGTTCGTTTTCTTCAGTACTGAAACCTCCTTGTTATATTTTATAGTGCTGAAGCCTTCCACAATTTGGTCTCTGTCCTCAGTTAGGTTTTCCCTTTGTGGAGACAGCCTGTCTGATAGTGTTGACCATCTTTGTTGGTTTTGTTTGTTGTGGACTGTAAGCCATATAACATGAGGCACAGATAGAGAGGACAGCTTGAGAGGGAGCTGGTTATGTGAATGCAAGTGCATTGGTGCCGTCACGTTTGTGAGCAGACACCGTGCGTACCAGCCACAGAATTTTTCTTTTTTAATTTGTGTTGAAAAATTGTGGATTATTATCCTTGTGTCGGGTTCTGAAGTGTGCGTGCATTTTTTATATGTGGATGTATTTCTCTGTGTGAGTGTGTGTGTATGTGCGGGTGTATGTGTGTGTGTTGCGTGAGTGTGTGTGTGTGTGTGAGAGAGAGAGAGAGTGTCTGTGAGTGTGTGTGTGCGCGTGTGCACATATGTGTATGTGTGTGTGCTTGCTATGTGTGTGTGCGCGTGCGTGTGTGCGCGCACATGTATGTATGTGTGTGTGTGTGTGTGGATGTATGGGTGTGTGTATGTGCATGTCTGTATGTATGTGTGTGTGTACATGTGCTCATGTTTGCATGTGTGTGTGTGTACTTGTGCATGCGTTCATGTGTGTGTGTGTTTGTGCATGTGTGTGTACCCGCAGACATCAACCGGACGTTCCCAGAAAACATCTACTTCGTGAACCTTCAGGACCCAGCAGGACTGCAGAAGCCCCTGAAGCATGTCCTGACCGCCTTCGCTCTCCACAACCCCCACGTGGGGTACTGCCAGGTCAGCTAACAACACCCTTTACCTCCACAACCCCCACATGGGGTACTGCCAGGTCAGCAAACACCCTTCGCTCTCCACAACCCCCACCTGGGGTACTGCCAGGTCAGCAAACGCCCCTCACCTCCACAACCCCCACCTGGGGTACTGCCAGGTCAGCAAACACCCCTCACCTCCACAACCCCCACCTGGGGTACTGCCAGGTCAGCAAACACCCCTTACCTCCACAACCCCCACCTGGGATACTGCCAGGTCAGCAAACACCCCTCACCACAACCCCCACCTGGGGTACTGCCAGGTCAGCAAACACCCTTCGCTCTCCACAACCCCCTTCTGGGGTACTGCCTGGTCAGCAAATACCCTTCGCTCTCCACAACCCTTACCTGGGGTACTGCCAGGTCAGCAAACACCCCTCACCTCCACAACCCGACCTGGGGTACTGCCAGGTCAGCAAACGCCCCTCACCTCCACAACCCCCACCTGGGGTACTGCCAGGTCAGCAAACACCCCTCACCTCCACAACACCCACCTGGGGTACTGCCAGGTCAGCAAACACCCCTCACCTCCACAACCCCCACCTGGGGTACTGCCAGGTCAGCAAACGCCCCTCACCTCCACAACCCCCACCTGGGGTACTGCCAGGTCAGCAAACGCCCTTTACCTCCACAACCCCCACCTGGGGTACTGCCAGGTCAGCAAACACCCCTCACCTCCACAACCCCCACCTGGGGTACTGCCAGGTCAGCAAACGCCCTTTACCTCCTTTAATTCATTTGCGAAGGGCGCGGCAGCGCAGCATCGCTTCCCTGCCACTCCGTGCTACGCGCATGCTTACAGCTGTTGCAAATCCGTGATTTTCGCACTTTATAAGTTTATTTTCATTCCCCTAATATAAACGTAACAACCTATTGTTTTAAGTCAACTAAATAGGGAAAATGTGCACTTTGCAATGAGCATATACTCAAGTGTATGTGAGGTAAAATAGCAACACTACAGTTATGGAAACAATATAACTAAAACATAGGAGAAAACAATCTTGTTTACGTTTGTTTGGTTAGTACCTCTTTGTTAGGACTACCCCGGGGTCACAAAGGTCATCGCTAGTGCATGCAAACTTACTCTTTACAATGGCTAGAACCCTTTCCTAAATATTTAAAGCAGCTGCGTCCCTCAGACGGTAGACGAGAGAACAAAGGATTTATATATAGTTGTGACGGAATGGTGCTCTGGCTCGTCCAGGGAGTATGGCAGCATTGCCATAACAACGGAACGGCTCATGAGCTGGTCAGCTGAGTTGCCATACCTATCACACAGCATGTCGCCAGCAAGTTAAACTGTAGTTTGCACTGTGTTGCCAGGGCCTGAACTTCGTGGTGGGGATGATGCTGCTGATCCTGCGCAGTGAGGAGAAAGCCTTCTGGCTGCTGGACACCCTCACACGACACCTGCTGCCTGGTGAGTCGTGTCGTCTCTCTCGCCCTCCATACCTGTGCCCCTCTGTTGTCTGTATCACTGTCCATACCTGTGCAACTCTGTGGTCTGTCTCGCCCTCCATACCTGTGCCACTCGGTTGTCAGTCTCATCATCCATACCTGTGCCATTCTGTTGTCTGTCTCACCCTCCATACCTGTGCCACTCAGTTGTCAGTCTCATCATCCATACCTGTGCCACTCTGTTGTCTGTCTCACCCTCCATACCTGTGCCATTCTGTTGTCTGCCTCACCCTCCATACCTGTGCCATTCTGGTGTCTGTCTCACTGTCCATACCTGTGCCATTCTGTTGTCTGTCTCACCGTCCATACCTGTGCCACTCTGTTGTCTGTCTCACCGTCCATACCTGTGCCACTCTGTTGGCTGTCTCACTGTCCATACCTGTGCCACTCTGTTGGCTGTCTGACTGTCCATACCTGTGCCATTCTGTTGTCTGTCTCACTGTCCATACCTGTGCCATTCTGTTGTCTGTCTCACCGTCCATACCTGTGCCACTCTGTTGGCTGTCTCACTGTCCATACCTGTGCCACTCTGTTGGCTGTCTCACCCTCCATACCTGCGCCATTCTGTTGTCTGTCTCACCCACCATACCTGTGCCACTCTGTTGTCTGCCTCACCCTCCATACCTGTGCCACTCTGTTGTCTGTCTCACCGTCCATACCTGTGCCACTCTGTTGGCTGTCTCACTGTCCATACCTGTGCCACTCTGTTGGCTGTCTCACTCTCCATACCTGTGCCATTCTGTTGTCTGTCTCACCCTCCATACCTGTGCCACTCTGTTGGCTGTCTCACCCTCCATACCTGTGCCACTCTGTTGGCTGTCTCACCCTCCATACCTGTGCCACTCTGTTGTCTGTCTCATCATCCATACCTGTGCCATTCTGTTGTCTGTCTCACCGTCCATACCTGTGCCATTCTGTTGTCTGTCTCACCCTCCATACCTGTGCCACTCTGTTGTCTGTCTCACCGTCCATACCTGTGCCATTCTGTTCTCTGCCTCACCCTCCATACCTGCGCCATTCTGTTGTCTGTCTCACCGTCCATACCTGCGCCATTCTGTTGTCTGTCTCACCGTCCATACCTGCGCCATTCTGTTGTCTGTCTCACTGTCCATACCTGTGCCATTCTGTTGTCTGCCTCACCCTCCATACCTGCGCCATTCTGTTGTCTGTCTCACCCTCCATATGTGTGCCATTCTGTTGTCTGTCTCACCCTCCTTACCTGCGCCACTCTGTTGTCTGTCTCACCCTCCATACGTGTGCCACTCTGTTGTCTGTCTCACCCTCCATACCTGTGCCACTCTGTTGTCTGTCTCACCATCCACACCTGTGCTATTCTGTTGTCTGTCTCACCCTCCATACCTGTGCACTCTGTGGTCTGTCTCACCCTCCATACCTGTGCACTCTGTGGTCTGTCTCACCCTCCATACCTGTGCCACTCCGTTGTCTGTCTCACCGTCCATACCTGTGCCACCTGTTGTCTTGTCTCACCCTCCATACCTGTGCCACTCCGTTGTCTGTCTCACCGTCCATACCTGTGCCACTCCTCCCCCACTCCCACACTTGCACAGCCACACCCAGCTTCATGGGAGTGGGGAGAAGTGAATGACTGATAGTAATGATTACCTTGGTCGAACGATTGATAAACTTCCCGTGTGTTTTAATTATGGAGTTATTCCCATTTATGTCACTATGTGACAACGTCCGGGGCAACGATGGTAGATAAAAAAAAAATAATGGCAACTTGTTACATGGACTGACCATCATCATCCAAAATAAGTATGACTGATTGATCTTTCAATCAAGCATACAACACAAAAGCACACAACACTGATCAGTCTGCAGGTAACACAGCAGGTCAGCACGCATTGGTGATCAGACTGTAGTGCCATGACTTGGACACAAAGCAGAGACAACAAACCAGTCACACAAACAACGGTGATCAGACTGTAGTGCCATGACTTGGACACAAAGCAAAGACAACAAACCAGTCACACAAACAACAGTGATCAGACTGTAGTGCCATGACTTGGACACAGGGCAGAGAGACAACAAACCAGTCACACAAACAACAGTGATCAGACTGTAGTGCCATGACTTGGACACAGGGCAGAGAGACAACAAACCAGTCACACAAACAACGGTGATCAGACTGTAGTGCCATGACTTGGACACAGGGCAGAGAGACAACAAACCAGTCACACAAACAACAGTGATCAGACTGTAGTGCCATGACTTGGACACAGAGCAAAGACAACAAACCAGTCACACAAACAACGGTGATCAGACTGTAGTGCCATGACTTGGACACAAAGCAGAGACAACAAACCAGTCACACAAACAACAGTGATCAGACTGTAATGCCATGACTGAATCAACTTTGCTAATTCTTTAGAAGGTTGTTGAAATGATTTGCCACTTTTTTTCAAACAAAGTCAGTTTAGAGGTTTGTTGAAATGATCTGCCACACGGAACAAAGAAAGTCAGTTTTGACGGGCTGTTGGAAGGTACAACAGCTTATTCAAAATAGAACATGCAGTGCACTTTTACTTTAAAGGTTTGTCAATATGCCACTGTGACCTCTGAATCTCAAAATGCTGACAGGACTCCTCATAATAGTCTGACATTAGCTAATCAATACATGCTTTTGGAGGTGTTCCTGGTGAAAGTGCCATGCATCATATGACATTTTGTTGTGCCAAAGGTACAGGAGCACCAATATGCAGAAGCTTTGTATACTGTAAATATCCATGTCTTTTATTCTGTCAGTAACTCGTATGACTTGCCTTTCTTTTCACTGAACATCGTGACGGAGCTGAAAAGGTTTGTGTGGTCAGTGGATCTATGATGAAACTGAAACTGAAGGAGGGTCATCGGTGCATTGACAGAAATTCATGTTTCATGTGTTTTTTCCTTTCTTCGGTTTGGGACTGAAGATGGACACCAATAAAGAAATAAGACCTAGCAGACCTGTTTAACAAATGTGACCCGCTCCCACGAAGGGTACAATAAGTCGCTCACGGCGATCGCCGCTGCAGGCAAAAAGGACGGGAGGGGTCGATTTTGTCAATTTTCAGTTTTCCTCATTTTCGGATTCTATGATCAATTTTACATCATGTGTATGCATATTAAATCAACATTCGACCTCTAAATGCATTAATTTTGATGTTTAATTTGGACAGTTCACCGTTCAATCCAACACAAACTCGCGAAAAGGCCATTTTTGCCACGAAGCGACCGGCCATGACACGGCAAAAAGTGTGGCATGTGGCATACTGTTGGACTCGTCTCATTCCCGCCGTTTCCGTCGTTTCATTCACAAGAATGTACAACCTGACCCCAATGCGTAATTTGCCTCCAAATAAGGTAAAACAGACGCTGTTCCCGTGACCAATGAGAACGGACTTTAGAAATCTTGCTTGGATACAGTCTGAGCCGAGAAAGCGGATTGGTCTTAATTTCGACAAGGGAAAGTATTTCCGTCTGTTTGTTGTCGTTCGGTCACTCGTGTGCGAAGATGGAGAGGCGAAAGCAAAAACGAATGATCGACTTGTTGAATCAGTCTCAAGCGGCAAATTTACCTCAAGGTGAGGAGCTGCAGGAACTGATCAACGATTTTTTTCATTGATGATCCGAATCAGTCTGATGAAGACTACTCAGAAGACAGTGATCATGAATCAGAGGAAGAAAATGGAACACGACGATTCGAGTGATTGTGACTCTGACGAAGCACCGCCACTTCTTGACGTCGAATCCGACAGTGATTTTGCAACATGTGTTAACGGTGCACCACAATATCCCACGCTCCAGACTGCCGCAGAATTTAAGTGCAGTTGCACACAGATCAAAGTGGCCACGGAGACAGATCAGTGTGCCGGAGAGAAGAGAGGCTGCATCTCCCAGTTTTCTCCCCAAGAAATTCTGGCATTGCAGCTGAGTTGCCTTGACTTGACTCCAGGTGAGTGACTGATTGCCAAGTAAGATGATTATTAAAACCAACTGTTCTCCACTGTGACTGATTTAATCAATTGAAATATTACACTGTAATCATGTGCTATTCATATTTATTTATTGTGTATTTACTTCTTTATCACTTATTTATTTATTTACCTACATTGTTTACTGAACATTGCTGTCATTGATTTGTTTTTGCTAGCCACCACAAAAGAAATACTGAAGCAGTAGAATATGGATCAATGAGCAATTATTTACTTTGCTTTAAAATGTGTATTTCACTGACAGTATGAACTTTAATTCTAAGTAGTTAAGTTTAGGTATTGAATCTAACACTAGAATGTTGAAATCATTTGTGTTCTTGCATATGTGTGTGTGTGTGTGTGTGTGTGTGTGTGTGTGTGTGTGTGTGTGTGGAGGGGAAGGGGAACTCGCGGGGTGTGTGCATACAGTATAATGCATGCATGTGTATCATCAATCTGTGTGTGTGTGTGTGTGTGTGTGTGTGTGTGTGTGTGTGTGTGTGTGTGTGTGGGTGAGAGAGAGAGAGAGAGAGAGAGAGAGTGAGTGTGTGTGTGTGTGTGTGTGTGTGTGTGTGTGATGCTTGCGGAAAGATGTTGATGTTTGTTCTATCAGAATACTAAAATGAATAACGTATCTGCATTATTATTTGTTTTGCTGGGTTTTGCATGCAACATCATTATTCATATTTAATATTTTTATAGTGATACCAAGTAGGCCTACACTGCATTCTTAACTCTGACTTTCATCCGGTGATAAAAATTGTCTGCTTTCTGGTGGTCAGGAGTTTTCCCCATGTTAAATGATATAATCACGAATAATCTTGGCTAATATTATCATTATTATTCTATCAGAGAGAGGGAGAGAGGGGGGGGGGGGGGAGGGGGAGAGAGAGAGTGGAGGAGAGAGAAAGAGAGAGAGAGAGAGCATGGACTCTAAGAGTGTGTGTTGGTAAAAGGGCACTCATCTCTGTAAGGCCCCTAGTTGTTTGCATTTTCGTTATTTTGAGCAAATGCCTAAGCCTTCTGGTGCTGACTATGTCCATGGTTGCCCTGATGATGTTGTTATCTTTTGTCTTCAGGAGATGAATTGCCTAGTTTTCATTGTGTTCATCACGTTTTCCTGAAATAAATATGTTGAGATGTGTGTGTGTAAGGGACACAAAGAAGGGTGGGGTGGGGAGGAGTGTGTGTATGCCTGTTATCACTGACTCACTGTGTGTGTATGCATAAAGTATGTGTGTGTGGAGTGGGGGGAGGGGGCAGCAACGGACAGAGGAGGGTGGGTGAGGTCAGTGTATGAATGTGTGAGGTATCACAATGTGTGTGTTGAGATTAGGGGTCCACAGATGTTTTTTGGGTGGGGGTCTTTCTAGCTTGTAAATTGAGTTTCTTATGTGATTTGTATCTGTTGTGCCAGATGAACTGGACTTGCTTGTGATGGGAATCTTCAGTTCAAATACGCGGAAAGGGGGGAACTACAGAATGCAGTCGCAGAAAAGAACAGAAGATGCGCCAAAAGCCCCGCACTTCATACACCATGATGAACCGACTTGTCTGTAGAAAGACCTTCATGTTTCTCACTGGTAAGAATTTTAGTGCTAAACTGTCACATAATTTTTTTTCACAATCATTGGATTTAAATCTGGCTTCTGATCTCTCAGCACTCTTCAAGCACTGACTAAATAGTGAACAGTTTGTTTTTTTAATCTACAGTCTGATTTTCTTTTCAGTAGAAAACTTGAGTTTAAATTAAATAAATTTCATCAAAACACACATACATAATCCTCACACACACACACAACACACACACACACACACACACACACACACACACACACACACACACACTACAACACACACACACACGCACTACACACACACACACACACACACACGCACCACACACACACACACACACACACACACACACACACACACACACACTACACATGCACACATATTTTCACATTTTTTAAAAAGGTGTACACTGTTTTTGCAAATCATAACCTAAGTGTAATCTCAGACTTTGTGAACAGTCATATCTTACTTTTATCTGCCAATTAATCCTTTTGTATCTTTTTGTTACTAAAAGGTATTTGATGTGTGAGGGAGTTGGATGGTGTTTATGTAAAGTCAAGCAAACTGTCTAATAGACAATGGACAGTTAGCCTGATCAGATTTTGACAATGTTGCAGTGTTGGAGAGAAACGACTGCGAAACCTGATGAAGCATTTCATCAGCAGCGGAGGGCCTAGCATTCGCATGAAAAAGAGAGGGGGAGGAAGAACAACACCAAGGCCCTGTCCCTGGATGACACCAGCCGCATAGTTCAGTTCATCAAGAACTATGCAGAAGACCATGCTGTCAGTCTTCCGGCAGGGTACCTGGTTTCAAGCGTGATGACATTCTGCTCCTGCCGTCATCCCGCCCAAAGAGTGAAGTCCACCGCGATTTCATTGCTGTCTGTGAGAGTCAAGGTACTCACTGCCCCATCCACTTTTCTCTTTGTCTTGTTCAACATGGTGCTTATCATTTACTTTAAAACAAATTCCATTTACTCATTCATTCATTCATTCATTCATTCATTCATTCATTCATTCATTCATAAACTAATTCCATTCATTCATTCATTCATTCATAAACTAATTCCATTCATTCATTCATTCATTCATAAACTAATTCCATTCATTCATTCATTCATTCATTTAATTAATGAATTCATCCCATTTGATCAATTTCATTGTGTAAATAGTGTGGAAAAGTCATTTACTAGTGAGCTGTTACAAATTTTGTTTTGCATGCTTGTTTCTTGTTTATGTGACCAATGCAAACAGTAAAGTGTCATACATGCATGTCTTTGTAGTTAGGTGTTTTTTTTTTTATTTTTATATCAGCTCCTACCTCCATCTGTTCAACATTTTGATTATCATTTACTTTAAACAAATTCCATTTCTTCATTCATTCATTCCTTTATTCATTCATTCATCCTATTTGATCAATTTCATTGTGTAAATAGTGTGCAAAAGTCATTTACTAGTGAGCTGTTTACAATTTTGTTTGCATTCTTGTTTATGTGACCCATGCAAACAGTAAAGTGTCATACATGCATGTCTTTGTAGTTCAGATTTTTTTTAATCAGCTCCATCCTTCCATTTTTTTTACATAGAAAGTGATGAAAGTTCAGCTGATCAAAATAATGTGAATAAGTTCAGATTCAGTAGTAATAAAAACAAATGTTAATTCTGTTGCCAGATCACTTAGCTGATGGCACACACCAAGTTTTGTTGGCATGTACACAGGGTCATAACTGATACACCATTCAGTTTAATTCTGCATTAACCTTTGTGGAAACTGGGATGTTAAAATTGTCCAACCTCAAAAAACTAAAGATTTCACACATAGGTACTGAGTTTTGTTGTGGTAGTCGGGTTAAAAAAAAAGCTCATACCATGATAAAGACCATTACAATTAATTTATAATTATTTAATGTTGTTTTTTTCCTCAGGATTGCGTCCAGTGTTATTGTCAACATTCCGGAAACTGTGGGCGACCCTACTTCCCTCATTGTGGTTGCTCGTCCTATGACTGATCTATGCGGGATCTGTAAGTCCAACAAGCACCAGATTTTACGGGGCGGCATCATGGATGACTGTGAACAGCAGGAACTGCTGATGGCACAGCAACAACACTTAAGCCGTGTTGAAGAAGAAAGGGTGCTGTACCGACGCATGACAGCAGAATGCAAGGAAGTAGTGGAACAGCAGCAGATCACATCCCTGGGGCGCCACCAACCCTGTAGCAGGGATGTCACCATCCACTACTCCTTGATTTTGCCAGCAAGTTCATCTTCCACACAGTCCCTACCAGCCTGGGCCCATCTACTTCTTGACCCCCAGGAAAGTTGGTATTTTTGGTGTTTGCTGTGAGGGTCTGCCACAGCAAATCAATTACTTAATTGATGAAGGAACCTCATCTACCAAGGGCAGCAATGCTGTCATTTCATATCTCCATCATTTTTTTTATAACCACGGCCTTGGAGAGAGAGAGATGTGCAGCTCCACTGCGACAATTGTTCTGGCCAGAACAAGAACCGCTTTGTACTGTGGTACTTTGCATGGCGAGTGATGACTGGTAGGCACAGGTCCGCTACTTTGAACTTCATGCCTCCTGGTCATACTAAGTTTGCACCTGACTGGTGTTTCGGCCTTCTAAAGAGGAAATTCAGACAGAGTGAAGTGCACTGCCTTGATGACCTTTCTAAGGTTGTGCGAAAGAGCACACCTGTTAAAAAGGTAAACATACCTCAGATTGTTGCGCAAGAAAATGGAGATGTTGTTGTGCACACATAAAAACTGGCAAGACTTCTTCAGGAATTCTTTCCGCACCCTCCAAGGGATTAAAAAGATAGGACATTTTCGATTTCTCATGACAGTCCAGAGTGGTGTTTCACAGGGAAACTCTTGCCGACCAGGAGACAGCATTTGTGATGGTGGACAATGCTGAAGAAGTGTTGCGTGACCTGAACGACATGCCAGCTGTCATGGATTCACCAGGTCTGACCCGTGAGAGACTGCTGTACCTGTACAAACACATCAGGCCTTTTGTGTCTGACGATGCAAAGGACATACTGACCCCAAATCCTGATGTGTGAGCAAATGGTTGGCCACACAAAGGGTTCTGTTTTTGTACTTCTTTTTTTTACCTAGTGCTGGATTCCTACAGTGACTTTGATTTACTGGAATTTTTTCCAGTGTTTGTGTTTATGTGTGACTTTTTCATTTTTCTTTGAAGGTTTCTGGTGGAGAAAATCAAGATTTCTACCATTTTGCACAGACGTGTGTACATTATTGATAGTGTTGATCTCATGTAAGGTCCTGAATGTGTATGTTTACATGAACTACTTCATCACTGCGTTCAACAATCATCAGCTTTGTCAACATCAAACCATGCATTATCACCGAGGATTTGGTGAGAAATTAGGGCTAGATTCTGATGAAGGACCAACATTTTGTGCAAGACTGTGATCACCTCTTCAACACTTCTACTTCACATAACTGGTTGTGAGAATAAGGCTGTAACAAGTTCCAGTTGTGGATTACAAAATGTTTGTGCACAGAGTGATACACTGACAAAGAAAGTAAGTGATTTTTTTTAATGTTTCAGTTTGTTTGCATCCATTGTGTGTAGATTTGTACTTGCTGCTCAGATTTGATCATCAGATCTTTAGGATTCATTGTTTTTGCTCCACCTTTCTTCTCTGCACCCCACCTTTTCTGCATGGAAACACCCCCCCCCCCCCCCCCCACCCACCCACCCACCCATCCACCTTACCTCCTCCTCTCCTATTGCCCGCTTTTAAAGATCTTATTTTACTTATTTTTATATTTTGTTTCCATCTGTTTTTCTTCTTTCATTTAATTTCTTGGCAAACTGGTCCGTTTCACAGCCAGTTACCATTGTAATCTTATTTTTGTCATTGTACCGGGACCTGTTTCGGTTTAAAAGTTGTTCATTCGAAACTAAGTATTAAAATTTGATTTTCTCAGAAGTCCTTTAGTTGCATTTAATAATCATGGTATGACATCTTCCAACATGGTACAAGTGACTTGTATGCCAATTTTCATTAAGTTTGGTTGATATTTAAACACCGTTGCTAGGGTCTTTTGACCAAACCCTTCATTTCACTTTGAAAGGCAATTTCTCAAAATGGCCACCGTCCAACCTAAACAACTTTGAATGCGTATATCTTCCTACTGAATTGTCCCCTGTTCTTGAAATTAATATAACCAGAAAGCTCTTAATGTGTAGTTTTTAATGATACTAAATACTCAAAAAGTCCAGAATAGACTATTGTACCCTTTGTGGAGTGGGTCACAAATAGTGATATTTGCACAATCTTTTAGAACCTTGTTTGTTCTGATTTGTAATTCATACCTCTTTTTTTCTTCTGATTTTTACTTCCTGCCACTTGGATGACGTTCATTCTGTGCCACTCATTCTGGCTTCTCATTCACAGCCACATCCTGGGTTGTTCTGTCACAGCCCTGGATCAGGTCAGCCACAGGGAGCAGTTCATGACCAGTCATCACGAGGAAACCCGTCATAGAGACACTGCAATGATGCCACTCCACTTGGGTGGTGCCCTGTGGTGCCTGTTCTGATCAAACATACACAGGACACCATCTACTAAGCGTCCTTTGGGCGGTATTAATTGCTTAGTCGCAGAGCTAGTGAGAATGAGTGTCCTCTCTTGTAGGCACCGCCAAGTCCGCCCAGTGACTCCCCATGAACACTTTGATATCAGTGACTTCAGCACAAAATTTGCTGAAGGCATAGATGTACAGAGAAATCAATATTTAGGTCACACCAGCCGCTGTGGCAAAGTGGTCAATGTCGCAGACTCCCAGCTGGGAAGTGGTAGGTTTGATTCCCATCAGTCGTGGCATTTTTCTGCGCCAACTAGAGTTGAGCTTGCTGAGGACTGAATTGGGAAGACTAGGACCATACAATTGAGTGTCATCTACTTAATGGATGCGTGTCTGAACGTGTTGCAGAGTCTTGACCAGCACTGCAGGTGTCTGTATCTCTCAGGCCTGGTTGGCACCAGGATGTATTCTGAAAGTGAGCAAAGAGTACAGCTCTGTCATGCAGTCTCAGATGGGAACGGAATTCCGTAGCATCATCTTCATCATTCTCATTCTCATCAATCAGCATAAAAAAAGTGTCAAATTCTGTGACCCTTCATGCCCTGCTTTCATGGTGACCTCAGTTCCGATGTCCTGTCCACGTCTGTGGCTTGGTTTGATTTTGTTGGGGTCAAGGATATCGGGGGATCCATGGGGGCTGTTGTTGGACGAATGTGGTGGTGCTCTCCAGAGAGAGATCTCAGTTACACCTGCTCTGCGACTAAGCAATATTGTCGTTGGTAGGGAGCTTAGTAGGTGGTGTCCTGTGTATGTTTGATCAGAACAGGCACCACTGAACACCGCTGAAGTGACTCAGCAGCAGTGCAGTATCTCCTCAGGTGGGTTGCCTCTTGACAGCTTGACATTGACTGCTCCCTGTGGATTGCCGGTGCCGGGGCTGCAGCAGGCCAGGCCGGGCCGCATTTGTAGACGGAGTGTCGAAATGAGCGGCATGTGTGCAATGCCACAGAGGTGGCACAGAAGATGGGACAGCACAAAAAGAAAAGGAAAGAATTAAAGTCACCATGAGAGTAGAGCATGAAGAGCTACACAGTTGAGACTGGTTTTTTTACTGCTGATGGAAGAGGGTGGGGATGATGAAGATGATGCGGTGGTGGAGTTCTGTTCTGGCCTGAGACTTCATGGCAGGGTTTTTACTCGGTGCCTGCTTTATAATGCGCCCCAGAATCATCTATGCTTGAGAGACAGGGACACCTGCAGTGTTGGTCAGGAAACTGCTGGATTGGGGGCCGGTATGGCTCAGTTGGTAGAGCACCAGACTCGTCTTCTTGGTGATCCTGGAGTTTCGGATTCAAATCTCCACCAGGCCATTTCAGTACAGGGAGATCGTTCCCTCGGAGTTCACATTGGTTCTGACTCCATTTGCCAAATAGTCATTCAAATGAGACTATATTCCGAGGTTCCGTGTGTGAGCTCATGCATAACACTTCGCACACACATAAAATCACATCACTAACTTTCAGAAGAGAAGGCCAGTTTGGCTGTTGGTATGGATGACACGTTACACATACCATGCACTCTTCATGAGAAATTGAAAGAATGAAGAAGGTAAAGAAATTGAGTGAACGAAATTGACTGGGTGAAGGGGAAACGAATGAATAAAACACCGGCAAGCAGCTCTTCAGTTGGCTCTACCCAGGTAGGCAGCTCGTAGTGTACATGAGAGTGTGGATTGTCAGGGCCTAGAACCTTTGGCAAGAGGCTTCATAAATGCTATGCTATTACTTTAAACGTTAAAGAATATTTGTCTCTGACTGTTGTGATCTGTCCCATTGCAGATTTCTACGCATCAGACATGGTGGCTGTGAAAGCTGAGCAGGAACTGCTGGGAGACCTCATCAAGTCAGTGCTGCCAAAGTTTCCTTCTGTTTGCTGTCAACCTTGTTCAGTGTGTGTGTGCTATGTGAAGGGGTAGCAACATGGACACTTCTGTGCTATGTGAAGGGGTAGCAACATGGACACTTCTGTGCTATGTGAAGGGGTAGCAACATGGACACTTCTGTGCTATGTGAAGGGGTAGCAACATGGACACTTCCCTGTTATGCTCATGCACACACGCAGGCTCCAAACACCGGGTGAAGAGCACAAGTTTTGTTTTAAGACGAAGAAGTATGATTGCTGATTGCCTGTGGTTTGTGCAGTGAAAATGTAAAGGTAGACGCAGATTAAAGAAATGTTGTGTGTGTCTCCTGTCCAAAAGTTGAAAAAAAAGTCACAATTCTGATAGCCGTTCTTATCGCTCTGATGCTGCTTCCTATTAGGGGTGTATGGAGAGAGAAAAAACCATGGAACATTCTTAGCCCTTAAAGACGTCCTTTTGCTGAAGACGAAGTGGATGCTCATGGAAAGGTGAATTAGACATTGAATTGTTTAAACTTAGTTTTTATTGTTCATCTCTGTTTTTTACATTGGTTGGAAGGACCTTTGGAGTTCATCTGTTGGTACACACTGCAGCGTAGTTCATCTGTTGGTACACACTGCAGCGTAGTTCATCTGTTGGTACACACTGCAGCGTAGTTCATCTGTTGGTACACACTGCAGCGTAGTTCATCTGTTGGTACACACTGCAGCGTTGTTCTTCTGTTGGTACACACTGCAGCGTAGTTCATCTGTTGGTACACACTGCAGCGTAGTTCATCTGTTGGTACACACTGCAGCGTAGTTCATCTGTTGGTACACACTGCAGCGTAGTTCATCTGTTGGTACACGCTGCAGCGTAGTTCATCTGTTGGTACACGCTGCAGCTTAGTTGTGCACTGAAATGGATTGGGAGTAGGAATGTGGGGCATGTCCATGACGGTGTTAAGGGATTATAATCTCGCCATTGCAATACTAACGCCTGAAAAGCCTGATGAAAAGGTGTGTTCAGTGGTCATGAATTTTCAGTAAAACTTGGCAACGATCATTTCTTACTTGTGCATTGCTTTCTTGTTTGTTTATTTGTTGTTGTTGTTTTTCTTTTTGATTTTGAAATGGTGCAGACTTTAGGAAGTGGGGGAGATTCAGTGCTGTACCCCTTATTCCTTCCATCCAGTCTTACCCCTAACAGCCTCATTGATGTAGGATTAGCTCATAGCAGACTTTAGGAAGTGGGGGAGATTCAGTGCTGTACCCCTTATTCCTTCCATCCAGTCTTACCCCTAACAGCCTCATTGATGTAGGATTAGCTCATAGCAGACTTTAGGAAGTGGGGGAGATTCAGTGCTGTACCCCTTATTCCTTCCATCCAGTCTTACCCCTAACAGCCTCATTGATGTAGGATTAGCTCATAGCAGACTGTCAAGGGGAAGTAATTCCCACATCAGTATTCTTATGAATCAATGAAGCGTGAAGACTGACGGGAATCTTAACTGTAGCTAGTGTGAACTATCTGCCAACAGCAAACGTCTTTCTGTGTCTGTACGACAGGGTAGCATACTCATCTCTCATTTATTTTTTGTTTTGAAAAGTGTCTTCCAAGTGAGCAGCATGAGGATTGTGACTGTTGTCTGCAGGTGGAAGCTGCCTGTCCTTCATTCCCACCTGACTGAGCTGGGTATGCACTGGAGTTTGTGGGCATGAAATGGTTCATTTGTCTGTTTGCTGACGTTTTACCTGTGGAGGTAAGCTAAGTGGTTTATCTGTGTTTTAATAATAATAATAATAATAATGAATACTTATATAGCGCCTATTCTTGGCTAGAGGCCAAGCTCTAAGCACTTTACAATCAACACTCGTTTACACAACGGGCTGCCTACCTGGGTAGTGCCGACTGAAGAGCTGCCAGCTGGCGCTTCATTCAGTCGTTTCCCGTGCCATCCAGTCAGTATCGTTCAATATCGATCACTCATTTTCCTTACTTCCTTCATTCTTTCCATTTCTCACGCAGGGTGCATGCTATGTGTAACGTGTCATCCATACCAATGGCCAAACTGGCCTACTCTTCCGAAAGTTGGTGATGGGATTTTACGTGTGTGCAAGATGTTATGCATGCGTTTACACACGGAACCTCGGTTTATAGTCTCATTCGAAGGAATGCCTAATTCTGTCTGTCTATGGAAGTGACTGAAACGGTCAGTTTTTTTAGCTGTTGATTTACCTATGAAGGTGAGTGCAGTGATTTGTCTTGACTTTTTTTCTGTGAAGGTGAGTGAAATGGTTCCTATGTCTGTTCTCAGATGTTTCACCTGTGCAGGTGAGTGAAATGGTTCACCTGTGTATTCTCAGATGTTTCACCTGTGGAGGCGAGTGAAATGGTTCATCTGTGTGTTCTCTGATGTTTCATCCATGGAGGTGAGTGAAAGGGTTCATCTGTCTGTTCTCTGATGTTTCACCTGTGCAGGTGAGTAAAATGGTTCATCTGTCTGTTCTCTGATGTTTTACCTGTGGAGGTGAGTGAAATGGTTCATCTGTCTGTTCTCAGATGTTTCACCTGTGCAGGTGAGTGAAATGGTTCACCTGTGTGTTCTCAGATGTTTCACCTGTGGAGATGAGTGAAATGGTTCATCTGTCTGTTCTCAAATGTTTCACCTGTGGAGGTGAGTGAAATGGTTCATCTGTCTGTTCTCAGATGTTTCACCTGTGGAGGTGAGTGAAATGGTTCATCTGTCTGTTCTCTGATGTTTCACCTGTGGAGGTGAGTGAAATGGTTCATCTGTCTGTTCTCTGTATGTTTCACCTGTGGAGATGTGTGAAATGGTTCATCTGTCTGTTCTCTGATGTTTCACCTGTGGAAGTGAGTGAAATGGTTCATCTGTCTGTTCTCTGATGTTTCACCTGTGCAGGTGAGTGAAATGGTTCATCTGTCTGTTCTCTGCTGTTTCACCTGTGCAGGTGAGTGAAATGGTTCATCTGTCTGTTCTCTGATGTTTCACCTGTGGAGGTGAGTGAAATGGTTCATCTGTCTGTTCTCTGCTGTTGTGGAGGTGAGTGAGAATGACAAATTAGGCAACCATTTCATGTTAAAAATAAGAATTGTTAAAATAATTCTTTGAAAAATTATCAGTGAAGAAAACTAATTCTGAACTACCAATGAGTTGAGTCAGTTTTGAAATTTGCTCGTCCTCCAGCATTTGCACTGACCTTGAACACCCAGATGACTGAATCTGTCCAACCCTGCTCTCCCAGACTTATTCTGTCCTTTCATTCCAACAGCCTTGTGTATAGCCTTTTGTAGACTGGTTCAGTCCATTCTTTCCAAGTAGCTTGTATATAGCCTCTCCCAGACTTTTTCAGTCCATTCTTTCCAACTGCCTTGTATATAGTCTCTCCCAGACTGGTTCAGTCCATTCTTTCCAAGTAGCTTGTTCCAACTGCCTTGTATATAGTCTCTCCCAGACTGGTTCAGTCTATTCCTGTGTATAGCCTTTTGTAGACTGGTTCAGTCCATTCTTTCCAAGTAGCTTGTATATAGCCTCTCCCAGACTTTTTCAGTCCATTCTTTCCAACTGCCTTGTATATAGTCTCTCCCAGACTGGTTCAGTCCATTCTTTCCAACTGCCTTGTATATAGTCTCCCAGACTGGTTCAGTCCATTCTTTCCAACTGCCTTGTATATAGTCTCTCCCAGACTGGTTCAGTCCATTTTTAACAACTGCCTTGTATATAGTCTCTCCCAGACTGGTTCAGTCCATTCTTTCCAACTGCCTTGTATATAGTCTCTCCCAGACTGGTTAAGTCCATTCTTTCCAACTGCCTTGTATATAGACTCTCCCAGACTGGTTCAGTCCATTCTTTCCAACTGCCTTGTATATCGCCTCTCCCAGACTGGTTCTGTCGATTCATGCCCACACAAAACCTCTCGCAGACTGGTAATGTCATTTTATACAACTGCCCTGTTCAGAACCTTTCCCTGATCAGAGGCCTCACATAAAACCTCTTGCAGACTGGTAATGTCATTTTATACAACTGCCAGTTTCAGAGCCTTTCCCTGATCAGATGCCTCACACAAAACCTCTCACAGACTGGTAATGTCATTTTATACGACTGCCCTGTAGAGCCTTTCCCTGATCAGATGCCTCACACAAAACCTCTCGCAGACTGGTAATGTCATTTTGTACAACTGCCCTGTTCAGAGCCTTTCCCTGATCAGATGTCTCACACAAAACCTCTCGCAGACTGGTAATGTCATTTTATACGACTGCCCTGTTCAGAGCCTTTCCCTGATCAGATGCCTCACACGAAGCCTCTCACAGACTGGTAATGTCATTTTGTACAACTGCCCTGTAGAGCCTTTCCCTGATCAGATGCCTCACACGAAGCCTCTCACAAACTGGTAATGTCATTTTATACAACTGCCCTGTAGAGCCTTTGCCTGATCAGATGCCTCACACGAAGCCTCTCACAGACTGGTAATGTCATTTTGTACAACTGCCCTGTAGAGCCTTTCCCTGATCAGATGCCTCACACGAAGCCTCTCACAAACTGGTAATGTCATTTTATACAACTGCCAGTTTCAGAGCCTTTCCCTGATTAGAAGCCTCACACGAAGCCTCTCACAAACTGGTAATGTCATTTTATACAACTGCCAGTTTCAGAGCCTTTCCCTGATTAGAAGCCTCACACGAAGCCTGTCCAGGAGTCGTGTTGTCAGGTCCACTGCTGCAGGCCACATGGAGCTGTAGCAGGCTGCCATTGGGCCACACACACGAGGAGAGACTGCTCTGCTGCTGGTGCACAGTGGTGCTTGTTCTCATCTCGCTTAGAGAGGAGGAAGTGTACTGCGTCCCTTATTGACAACAATGAAAAGCTTAGTTGAAGAGAGCGAGGGTCAGAAAGTATTGAACAGTGGGGGTACATAACAGTGGGGGTACATGACAGTGGGGGTACATGACAGTGGGGGTACAGAACAGTGGGGGTACAGAATCTGAGACTTTTTTTTTAACCTCCTTCATGATTGATGAGCACAGTGATGCTGTCTAATTACCTTCTTTTTTTTTAAATTCAATCTGAGTCGGTGTGACAGGGGTTGTTCACACTGTTCTTAGCCTGTCTGGGCATGAACAAGGCTGAATGATACGAGACGCCAGGAAATGTGACCAGTGCTGTCAAAGATGCCACCCCATAAATCGGCAAGAAAAAAAAAAGGAAGAATGTTTTAATTCAGCATAGGCCACAGCCCTTCTGACGGAGGTGAATCCAAACACAACATTTCACACATTGACAGTTACAACAGTTCACACATTGACAGTTACAACAGTTCACACATTGACAGTTACAACAGTTCACACATTGACAGTTACAACAGTTCACACATTGACAGTTAGCTGCAAAGTGAGGCGAATGCAGGCGGAAATCTAAACAAATCTTTAAAAAAAAGAAAAAAAGAATTAAGTACTGGATCCGCCAAACATGAACAAACAAATCACAAGACAAAGCACAACCTCTTAGGTCTTCTTCAGGCAAGATAAACAAAACTCAGGACAACAAATCAATGCCCATTTTGCATCGAATTCAATGAGATAAGTGATTGCTCGTTCTTCATTTTCGTTGTCCTGAGTATTGTTCATCTTGCCTGAAAAAGACCTAACTAAGAGGTCAAAATGCATGGTGTTTTGTCTTGTGATTCATTTGTTCATGTTTGGCGGATACAGTACTTAATTCTCTTTGAACATTGACATTTAGGAAGAGAAAGAGAGAGAGGGATGTGTCTGTAACCTTGGTTAACCCTCCACAGACAGTGCTGAGGATTTGGGACGCGATGTTCTACGAGGGCAACAAGGTGCTGCTGAGGGTGGCCCTCACACTGGTGAAGAAGAACCAGCAGAAGCTGATGGAGGCTGACAACCTCTCCAAGGCCCTCGACACCTTCAAGGTCATCGTCACCCAACCCACCGTCTCAGCTGCCATGTTTTCATGCAGGTGAGGCACACACTGTAGACACGGTATCCACTTGTCACACATTAAGGTTGTAAACACATGCACTTCAGGTGATATGGAAGACAGGTTATACATTCAGGTTGTAAGTACATCCACTTCAGGTGATATGGAAGACAGGTTATACATTAAGGTTGTAAGTAACATCCACTTCAGGTGATACGGAAGACAGGTTATACATTAAGGTTGTAAGTACATCCAGTGATACGGAAGACGGGTTAGTGATCTCAGGAAAGTGTGACAGAGTGTGTCCACTGGCTGTTGTCACGCATTGTGTTCACTGTTGTCACAGAGTGTGTTCACTGGCTGTTGTTGCAGGTGTGTTCACTGGCTGTTGTCACAGAGTGTGTTCACTGACTGTTGTCACAGAGTGTGTTCACTGACTGTTGTTGCAGGGTGTGTTCACTGGCTGTTGTTGCAGAGTGTGTTCACTGGCTGTTGTTGCAGGGTGTGTTCACTGGCTGTTGTCACAGAGTGTGTTCACTGACTGTTGTCACAGAGTGTGTTCGCTGGCTGTTGTCACAGAGTGTGTTCACTGACTGTTGTCACAGAGTGTTCACTGACTGTTGTTGCAGAGTGTGTTCACTGACTGTTGTTGCAGGGTGTGTTGACTGGCTGTTGTTGCAGAGTGTGTTCACTGTTGTCACAGAGTGTGTTCACTGACTGTTGTCACAGAGTGTGTTCACTGGCTGTTGTCACAGAGTGTGTTCACTGACTGTTGTCACAGAGTGTGTTCACTGACTGTTGTCACAGAGTGTGTTCACTGTTGTCACAGAGTGTGTTCACTGACTGTTGTCACAGAGTGTGTTCACTGGCTGTTGTCACAGAGTGTGTTCACTGACTGTTGTCACAGAGTGTGTTCACTGGCTGTTGTCACGCATTGTGTTCACTGTTGTCACAGAGTGTGTTCACTGGCTGTTGTTGAAGGGTGTGTTCACTGGCTGTTGTCACAGAGTGTGTTCACTGGCTGTTGTCACAGAGTGTGTTCACTGGCTGTTGTCACAGAGTGTGTTCACTGTTGTCACAGAGTGTGTTCACTGGCTGTTGTCACAGAGTGTGTTCACTGGCTGTTGTCACAGAGTGTGTTCACTGACTGTTGTCACAGAGTGTGTTCACTGGCTGTTGTTGCAGAGTGTGTTCACTGTTGTCACAGAGTGTGTTCACTGGCTGTTGTCACAGAGTGTGTTCACTGGCTGTTGTCACAGAGTGTGTTCACTGGCTGTTGTTGCAGAGTGTGTTCACTGTTGTCACAGAGTGTGTTCACTGTTGTCACAGAGTGTGTTCACTGGCTGTTGTCACAGAGTGTGTTCACTGGCTGTTGTCACAGAGTGTGTTCACTGGCTGTTGTCACAGAGTGTGTTCACTGGCTGTTGTCACAGAGTGTGTTCACTGACTGTTGTCACAGAGTGTGTTCACTGTTGTCACAGAGTGTGTTCACTGTTGTCACAGAGTGTGTTCACTGGCTGTTGTTACAGAGTGTGTTCACTGGCTGTTGTCACAGAGTGTGTTTCACTGGCTGTTGTCACAGAGTGTGTTCACTGTTGTTGCAGAATGTGTTCACTGACTGTTGTCACCGAGTGTGTTCACTGGCTGTTGTCACAGAGTGTGTTCACTGGCTGTTGTCACAGAGTGTTCACTGTTGTTGCAGGGTGTGTTCACTGACTGTTGTTGCAGAGTGTGTTCACTGGCTGTTGTTGCAGAGTGTGTTCACTGTTGTTGCAGAGTGTGTTCACTGGCTGTTGTTGCAGAGTGTGTTCACTGGCTCTTGTCACAGAGTGTGTTCACTGTTGTTGCAGAGTGTGTTCACTGGCTGTTGTTGCAGAGTGTGTTCACTGGCTGTTGTCACAGAGTGTGTTCACTGTTGTTGCAGAGTGTGTTCACTGGCTGTTGTTGCAGAGTGTGTTCACTGGCTGTTGTCACAGAGTGTGTTCACTGACTGTTGTCGCAGAATGTGTTCACTGGCTGTTGTCACAGAGTGTGTTCACATGGCTGTTGTCACAGAGTGTGTTCACTGTTGTCACAGAGTGTGTTCACTGGCTGTTGTTGCAGAGTGTGTTCACTGGCTGTTGTCACAGAGTGTGTTCATTGGCTGTTGTCACAGAGTGTGTTCACTGTTGTCACAGAGTGTGTTCACTGGCTGTTGTTGCAGAGTGTGTTCACTGTTGTTACAGAGTGTGTTCACTGACTGTTGTCACAGAGTGTGTTCACTGTTGTTACAGAGTGTGTTCACTGACTGTTGTCACAGAGTGTGTTCACTGACTGTTGTCACAGAGTGTGTTCACTGGCTGGTGTCACAGAGTGTGTTCACTGGCTGTTGTTGCAGAGTGTGTTCACTGTTGTTGCAGAGTATGTTCACAGTTGTCACAGAGTGTGTTCACTGGCTGTTGTCACAGAGTGTGTTCACTGGCTGTTGTCACAGAGTGTGTTCACTGGCTGTTGTCACAGAGTGTGTTCACTGTTGTCACAGAGTGTGTTCACTGGCTGTTGTTGCAGTGTGTGTTCACTGGCTGTTGTCACAGAGTGTGTTCACTGGCTGTTGTTGCAGTGTGTGTTCACTGGCTGTTGTTGCAGAGTGTGTTCACTGGCTGTTGTTGCAGAGTGTGTTCACTGTTGTCACAGAGTGTGTTCACTGTTGTCACAGAGTGTGTTCACTGGCTGTTGTTGCAGAGTGTGTTCACTGGCTGTTGTCACAGAGTGTGTTCACTGACTGTTGTCACAGAGTGTGTTCACTGGCTGTTGTCACAGAGTGTGTTCACTGACTGTTGTTGCAGAGTGTGTTCACTGGCTGTTGTCACAGAGTGTGTTCACTGACTGTTGTCACAGAGTGTGTTCACTGGCTGTTGTCACAGAGTGTGTTCACTGGCTGTTGTTGCAGGGTGTGTTCACTGACTGTTGTCACAGAGTGTGTTCACTGACTGTTGTCACAGAGTGTGTTCACTGTTGTCACAGAGTGTGTTCACTGGCTGTTGTCACAGAGTGTGTTCACTGTTGTCACAGAGTGTGTTCACTGGCTGTTGTCACAGAGTGTGTTCACTGGCTGTTGTCACAGAGTGTGTTCACTGGCTGTTGTCACAGAGTGTGTTCACTGTTGTCACAGAGTGTGTTCACTGGCTGTTGTCACAGAGTGTGTTCACTGTTGTCACAGAGTGTGTTCACTGGCTGTTGTCACAGAGTGTGTTCACTGTTGTCACAGAGTGTGTTCACTGTTGTCACAGAGTGTGTTCACTGGCTGTTGTCACAGAGTGTGTTCACTGGCTGTTGTTGCAGGGTGTGTTCACTGTTGTCACAGAGTGTGTTCACTGGCTGGTGTCACAGAGTGTGTTCACTGACTGTTGTCACAGAGTGTGTTCACTGGCTGTTGTCACAGAGTGTGTTCACTGTTGTCACAGAGTGTGTTCACTGGCTGTTGTCACAGAGTGTGTTCATTGGCTGTTGTTGCAGGGTGTGTTCACTGGCTGTTGTCACAGAGTGTGTTCACTGTTGTCACAGAGTGTGTTCACTGTTGTCACAGAGTGTGTTCACTGGCTGTTGTTGCAGAGTGTGTTCAAAGACACAGGGTCCATGCCAGGAGCACGACTGAGGAAGATGAGAGGAGAGTGCACCAGGCGGGTGTTGGCTGAAAGCTGAGGTCTCCCTGACCCCGCCCTCTGGAGGTCACCACAGCGTCTGCCTGCAGGATTGTGATTGAACGGGAGAGTGGAGGAGAGGGGGGGGAGGGAGACGAGGGGAATGATGATATCAGAAGAGGAGTGCAGGTACTACTATGTTAGTGGTGGATGTGATGGCATCCTGCGATCATCGTGAGGAGGTGGCGGAGATGGGATGAGAGGGAAGGGAGGAGGGTGAGCCTGAGAGGGAAGGGAGGAGGGTGTGCCTGAGAGGGGAGAGGAGGAGGGTGAGCCTGAGAGGGGAGGGAGGAGGGTGAGCCTGAGAGGGGAGGGAGGAGGGTGAGCCTGAGAGGGGAGGGAGGAGGGTGAGCCTGAGAGGGGAGGGAGGAGGGTGAGCCTGAGAGGGGAGCCAGTGTGGGAGGGGAAGGGGAAGGGGAGGGAGGGCAGTCCAGTTCTGTTGTGCAGGATAGGGCACTGTTCCACATGCGATCTTTGTGTTTGGCCAGGCTCAGAACATCTCTTGAGGACCAGGTTCTGAGGAGGTTGGGGTAAGGGGAGGTTGGGGTAAGGGGAGGGCCAGGTTCTGAGGAGGTTGGGGTAAGGGGAGGGCCGGGTTCTGAGGAGGTTGGGGTAAGGGGAGGACCGGGTTCTGAGGAGGTTGGGGTAAGGGGAGGTTGGGGTAAGGGGAGGGCCAGGTTCTGAGGAGGTTGGGGTAAGGGGAGGACCGGGTTCTGAGGAGGTTGGGGTAAGGGGAGGACCGGGTTCTGAGGAGGTTGGGGTAAGGGGAGGCCAGGTTCTGAGGAGGTTGGGGTAAGGGGAGGACCGGGTTCTGAGGAGGTTGGGGTAAGGGGAGGACCGGGTTCTGAGGAGGTTGGGGTAAGGGGAGGACCGGGTTCTGAGGAGGTTGGGGTAAGGGGAGGGTGATTTTGTACGGGATTTTAAGCTGATTTTAAAAGCCAAGCTGTTTCACAGTTTCTGATTGTTTACACGTGCATACATCTGACGTACAACTGACGTGTTCCTGTTGACTGCAAACCAGTGCGGTCTGTGTTGAAGATAACTGACTGCTGACACTGACAGAATGTGAACGCACAACAACATAGCCGAAGAGTTCCATTCGACAGTTCTCTTAGAGCTAGCTGCACATTCCATGAACACATTGAATTTCTTGTTTTTTACTGCTCGTGTCATTGTTGAGGTGTGATTCTTCATATGTTGCAATGGGAGGGGTGATGGCTAGGTCTTTGCTGTTCACCGTCTATCCAAACCTGTGGGAAGCTATTTGCAAGCAGAACTTTGTGTTTGGCTTGGTATTTGACTGGATGTTTTACTTGTTTTTATTATTTATGAATATAAGACATGATGTTTTTTGTCATAGGTTTGCAACATGTCGCTGTTTTTACTGTATCATTCTAATAATTCACACCTTTTTTTTTTTCGTATGATTTGAATATGTCGCCCTTTTATCAGACAAACGTAGCAGAACATCTTTTTTTAATATAATTATATTGATGCATCATCTTTTTACCATATGACTTGGTTGCTTTTTATCATATGGACATGTGATAATCATGTTGGACTCTCTTTGTTTTTTTTTATTTGAACATGATATATTTTTCTAATCATAATGGTGAACATAATATATATTGCCTTACTACTATGTACATAAACATGGCAATTCCTTTTTTTTTTTTTTATTGTATTTAACTAAAGCTTCGCTTTTAATCATATCAGCATGATTCCCACCTTTTGTTACGTCAACAGAGCTATCACTTTTTGTATTAGTTTATCTCGGAGCTTTTATCATTAAGGCAGAGTGGGTGTGTTTCTCATGTGTAGACTTGCAGCATTCCTCTTGTATTTCAGGTTCAGTTTACACTTGTTTTGTTCGCGTTGTGTCTTCCATTCATGGAATTATGCTAGCTGTGTGAGTTTAGCATTCCAAAAAGCAAACTCATGTTAATTGACTTGCCATTTTTTTTTAATTTGTAACTTTATTTTATCTGTGTTATTTTAGTGTTCAGTTGAAATAATGTTACATTCCAGTTGCCAAGAGATCACACGTTCCAGAGTATTATACTACCTGAATGTCCAAGACAGTTACCTGGTGAAAAAAATAGTCACTCAGGAGAAACAGATCTTTTAATGAATTTGAAATGGGTATATGAAGTGCATGATGATCATTATTGACTTGTAACACTTCCATGAAATGAGCTGATGTGGGTACATAGTTGAGTTTAGCTGTTCGCCTTGCTAATGACCATCTTGTTACGCCATGCACGAACCTGAGTAAGTTCTGCTGGGCAGTGTTGAGAGTGATCTGTTCAGAACTCTGGTGTGTCAGTCGATGTCCAATAACAGGTCTGATCGCTCTCCTGCTGTAGGAACATTGCTGTTGCCACGTTGACGACCATCGTTGTCAGCAAATTCTGCCGGCTAGTGCAAGAACCTAGTTCTGAAATTCTGTACTGGTTCCAGCGATTGCTGACTAGAGGTGGCTGGCTAGAGGTGGCTGACTAGAGGTGGCTTCAGACTCTGCAGGAATGTCAGCTCACAGCTCTCCACAGGATTTTGATTGTTGAGGGGTTAGAAATCTGTGTATATGAAAATAGTAACCACCCAGCATCTGCTGATTCCAAAGCTGTTGCATGCTCGGTTCAATGAAATGGAAAAAAAGTTGAAGTATAATGTTGTTAACGTCATGTACCATGATTGTGACAGCAATTAAGAAAATAATGTCATCAATGAGTGTAGAGTAGGTAATGTACCCCCAAAATTCCCTCTCCCCTTCCATCCCCCCCCCCTCCACCTTTTCGCTTTCCTCTACGGCCCAGTGATTTAGTTTTGTCTGCCAGTGTTTCAAGTTCTTGTGTGTTGGCATGAACAGTTGTGTTTGTAAAACTTTGTGCTTATTAAGTAGTTTTTTTGGTCACTATGTCTTGGTGGGGGAAGGGGGGGGGGGGTGTTTTTTGCAGTACAGTAGTGGTAAGCAAATAGTTATGGGCAACAGTGTTCCGCACAGAATGGAAATCATCCTATTCCATGTTAAGGGGGTATTGAGAAGAAATCTATCATAATCCATGTTTAGGGGTATTGAGTAGAAATCCATCGTAATCCATGTTTAGGGATATTGAACAAGAAATCCATTATAGTGTGTGTGAGAAGAAATCCCAAATCAACTAAGTTCGTGGGGCATTAAGTGGAAAACATTGAGAAGAAATCTGTCGTAAATTGTGCTCAGGGAGCATGGAATAAAAATCCATCAGAAGTCAAATTCAGGGTGCACTGGGAAGTGTAACTGGCAAACGGTTGATCATTGGACTGAACAGAATCAGCTGATGAGGTTTTGTTAGTGTGTTTTAAGAGTCATACATGATACTGAATAAGCAATCTTACAGTTTCAGTGAAAAGGGTGTTTGTTTTTAATTCTACTCCACTTGGGAGATATAAGTGTAATTTTTTGGTATTTCACAAACCAAGACAAGCCCTGAAATGATGAATGAATAAGAATTTCCGTGTAAAGTTGTTGACAGAAAAAAAACAACATATGTAAGGTTTCGAGGAGATCATTTTGTATTGTTTCATCTTGTCCTCAGTAAGAAGAATGCTGTCTTGTCTTATGTTATCCTGAGCAAGAAGAATGTTGTCAACCTTTTTTATATGTTTTTATGTAGATTTGTATTTTAGTGTGTGTACCACAGCTTCAACAAGTTTCCCAGCTCAAAAATAACTCTTGCAGTCAGCTTGGCTATAAGCAACATAGCTGGCTGGTTTGGGATGTCTCGCCAAGTGAACTGGTGAAAAAAATGCACGAGAAAATGTCGATGTTGTTTGTGTATGTAATATGGATTGTGATAAGTCTGTTCACTGTGAATAGACTAACTCCTGATGGTTTATTTTGAGGGTTAACTTTTAATATGATGAATGTTAATCATGATTGTGTATTTCGTTTTGAGTGTTACTTTTTTGTAACACTGTGTATCAATTGTAAGATACTTTTTTCTATTTAACCAGTGTAATATAATTAAGACACTGGTGTTTGTTCAGTGGTATTGTCATGTGAAAAGGTTGTATGGGTGACATCTATCCTCGAATGTTTTGAGGATATTTTTGTGTTTAACTACATTCTTTGAAACTTTTAGCAAAGACTGTATTCTCTCCCCCCCCCCCCCCCCCCCCCCCCCTCCTTTAAGGACTCAATTTTCTCCTTTTTTGTTTTGTTTGGTTGGTAGGTTGGTTGTTTTTTGTCATCATATCTTCCATGCCCAGCCATATTCAGGGATGCTGTACCCACTGACCTGTTGAAGAGATTTAGGTGGACACCCTTGTGTGATCACCGACTTCATTTTTTTCTTTTGGTTTTGTTGACTCTAATTCCATGCCACTTGTGTGTTGTTACTTCCACGCTGCTTGTCCCATCTCCTCATTCTCAGGCACACCTGGCTTCCACCAGCAGTCACAGGGAGCAGGGGCGACCTGCCAAAGGAGACGCTGCACTGCTGCTGAGTTAGTTTTGTGTGGCTCATTAGTGTCTGTTGTGACCCTACAGTCATAGGACGGCCCAGCCCTTTACTGTGGCTCATTAGTGTCTGTTGTGACCCTACAATCATAGGACGGCCCAGCCCTTTACTGATGACAACAGTTGCCTTTTTGTGGAGAGCCAGCATGAATGAACGTTCATCTCTGGAGGGCACGACCACATCCATCCACTGACAGTCTATATGAAATTGCCGTTAATGTCAGCCGTGACAGTCTCTGTGAAATTACCGTCAATGTCGACCGTGACAGTCTGTATGAAATTGCCGTTAATGTCGACCCTGACAGTCTCTATGAAATTGCCGTTAACTCTTTCATCCCTGCCAACCACTAGAGCGGTTTGACAAATCTTCTCCTTTCATTCCTGAAAACCGCCTCAGCAGTTCAGAGAAACATACTCCATTCCGTCCGGCAACCCGCTGCAGCGGTTCACGCCTTGAAATCTGCGCCCACCTGCCACATGTTTGTCGGGTCATAGCGGCCTTCGCCTTGTAACGGGACCCGCGGGATGTTTAGATAAGACCTGCCTGCTTACTTCCTCAGCGTGGGAAAGTGTCTGGAACCGAAATTTTATCTTGACTTGACCCTGAGCGCACACTGTTTAGTGCCCACTGAGAAGATGGAGGGTGAAGAAAACGCAGACAGCGATCAGTTTTCTGACGACGAAATGTACAACAATTTAGCCAATGACTTCGGTCTGTTTGATCTAACAGAAGAAGAGAGAGCAGAACTTGCCAATGCCATGAACGAATATGACAGTGATACTGGCGATGATGTGTGAAAAGTGCAATGAATATCTGTGTTGCAATAATCAGAAAGACTGTTTTAAGGTGTACCACACCCGTGTTTCCTTTGTGTGACACCTGGTTTCACGTGTGACACTTTGACACTGTGACACCAGCAGTGCATCATTTTCTAAGACTGACATGTTGTGTGTTGTTTGTTGACATTAACTTGAAGTGCGACTTTTGGACAGATACTGTGCAAAGACCGCTGAATTCGGTAAGACCATAGTGCAGAAGAAGTACTGTGGGAGCATTTTTGTCATTGCTGTGCATTTTTCCTTGGACATGGTGACACTGTGACAAAGACACTTGTGAAGCATTCTTTGAAGTGGATTTACCGGAGGACATCGGACTGTGAGTTACATGCATGGTTTTTGCTGCTCGCATGTTTTTGAGCGCTGTATAACATTATGTTTCTTTAAGTTTGAATTAATTAGTAGTTGTCACCAGTCTTGACACCCGTGTGTCACCAAATAAGTGACAAAGGGTCGGAAAACCGGATCAAAATGTGCCGGCACCATTTCTGTACACAACGGTGTATGACATGCCATAGTCTGGTAGAAACACCAGTCACACAAAAGAATCAGAAGTACACAACCTATTCTTTGTTTACTTTTTTCCTGGAAACCCAGGAATGAAGGGTACTGCTTGTAACTAAGAAACATAGGAATAAGGGGAAGTAATGTCCGGCATAAACCTAGGGATGAAAGAGTTAATGTAATGTCGACCGTGACAGTCTGTATGAAATTGCCGTTAATGTCGACCGTGACAGTCTCTATGAAATTGCCATTAATGTCGACCGTGACAGTCTCTGTAAGATTGTTGCTAATGTCGACCGTGACAGTCTCTATGAAATTGTCATTAATGTCGACCGTGACGGTCTCTGTGAAATTGCCATTAATATTGACCATAACGGTCTCTATGAAATTGCCGTTTATTGCCGTTTACGTCGACTGTGATAGAAACTTTCCAACAGTTCAGTTGAGAGGGGCAAATTGAGACTGAGGTCGATGTGATAGAAACTTTCCAACAGTTCAGTTGAGAGGGGCAAATTGAGACTGAGGTCGGTGTGATAGAAACTTTCCAACTGTTCAGTTGAGAGGGGCAAATTGAGACTGAGGTCGATGTGATAGAAACTTTCCAACAGTTCAGTTGAGAGGGGCAAATTGAGACTGAGGTCGGTGTGATAGAAACTTTCCAACAGTTCAGTTGAGAGGGGCAAATTGAGACTGAGGTCGATGTGATAGAAACTTTCCAACAGTTCAGTTGAGAGAGGCAAATTGAGACTGAGGTCGATGTGATAGAAACTTTCCAACAATACAGTTGAGAGGGCCAAATTGAGATTGAGGTCGATGTGATAGAAACTTTCCAACAGTTCAGTTGAGAGGGGCAAATTGAGACTGAGGTCGGTGTGATAGAAACTTTCCAACAGTACGGTTGAGAAGGGCAAATGGAAACTGAGGTCGGTTAGAGAGGAGGGGCTGAAACTGTCCAACACTACAGTGGAGAAGGGCAAGTGGAAGGTGAGGTCGGTGTGATTGAAAGTGTCCAACACTACAGTGGAGAAGGGCAAGTGGAAGGTGAGGTCGGTGTGATTGAAAGTGTCCAACAGTACAGTGGAGAAGGTCAAGTGGAAGGTGAGGTCGGTGTGATTGAAAGTGTCCGACAGTGAAGTGGAGAGGGGCAAATGGAAGGTGAGGTCATTGTGATAGAAACTGTCCGACACTACAGTGGAGAAGGGCAAATGGAAGGTGAGGTCGGGTAGAGAGCAGGGGATGAAGGGCCAGAGGAAAGAGACTTTATTTTGTCATGTTGATTGATGAAGATGTCAACTTGCAAATTCAGTCCAGAAGATTGGACGCTGTGGTTCATGCCTTTTTCAGCAATGGTTGTTGAACATAGGTTTTACCAAAGAGAACAACAACTATGGAATTTTTAAACTGTGTTTACAAGAAGCGCAGATTCTGATATATTACAGGGTTGTTGGTTTTTTCCCCCCTTCATCAGTGTGGAACAAGAAGAAAAGTGTCCACCTCCATACACTCGTGGCTGTTGTGTGGTTGTCTTCAGTGTCAGCGGGTTACTGTTGTTGGATGGATGTAGTTGTCGGCTGAGGGGGAGGGGGACTGACTCACAGTGGTGCTACAAACGAGTAGTTACTGTCTGCAGTGGGGGGCTTTGTGGGATGGATGTAGTTGTCGGCTGAGGGGGAGGGGGACTGACTCACAGTGGTGCTACAAACGAGCAGTTACTGTCTGCAGTGGGGGAGGACTGACTCACAGTGGTGCTACAAACCAGCAGTCACTGTCTGCAGTGGGGGGCTTTGTGGGATGGATGTAGTTGTCAGCTGAGGGGGAGGGGGACTGACTCACAGTGGTGCTACAAACCAGCAGTTACTGTCTGCAGTGGGGGGCTTTGTGGGATGGATGTAGTTGTCAGCTGAGGGGGAGGGGGACTGACTCACAGTGGTGCTACAAACGACCAGTTACTGTCTGCAGTGGGGGGCTTTGTGGGATGGATGTAGTTGTCAGCTGAGGGGGAGGGGGACTCTGACTCACAGTGGTGCTACAAACAAGCAGTTACTGTCTGCAGTGGGGGAGGGGGACTGACTGCAGTGGGGGAGGGGGACTGTCTGCAGTGGGAGAGGGGGACTGTCTGCAGTGGGGGAGGGGGACTGACTGCAGTGGGGGAGGGGGACTGTCTGCAGTGGGGGAGGGGGACTGACTGCAGTGGGGGAGGGGGACTGACTGCAGTGGGGGAGGGGGACTGACTGCAGGGGGGAGGGGGACTGACTGCAGTGGGGGAGGGGGACTGTCTGCAGTGGGGGGGGGGGACTGACTGCAGTGGGGGAGGGGGACTGTCTGCAGTGGGGGAGGGGGACTGACTGCAGTGGGGGAGGGGGACTGTCTGCAGTGGGGGAGGGGGACTGACTGCAGTGGGGGAGGGGGACTGTCTGCAGTGGGGGAGGGGGACTGACTGCAGTGGGGGAGGGGGACTGTCTGCAGTGGGGGAGGGGGACTGACTGCAGTGGGGGAGGGGGACTGTCTGCAGTGGGGGAGGGGGACTGACTGCAGTGGGGGAGGGGGACTGACTGCAGTGGGGGAGGGGGACTGACTGCAGTGGGGGAGGGGGACTGACTGCAGTGGGGGAGGGGGACTGTCTGCAGTGGGGGAGGGGGACTGACTGCAGTGGGGGAGGGGGACTGTCTGCAGTGGGGGAGGGGGACTGACTGCAGTGGGGGAGGGGGACTGTCTGCAGTGGGGGAGGGGGACTGTCTGCAGTGGGGGAGGGGGACTGTCTGCAGTGGGGGAGGGGGACTGACTGCAGTGGGGGAGGGGGACTGTCTGCAGTGGGGGAGGGGGACTGTCTGCAGTGGGGGAGGGGGACTGACTGCAGTGGGGGAGGGGGACTGTCTGCAGTGGGGGAGGGGGACTGACTGCAGTGGGGGAGGGGGACTGACTGCAGTGGGGGGGATGACGAGGGGGAGGGACTGACTGCAGTGGGGGAGGGGGACTGTCTGCAGTGGGGGAGGGGGACTGACTGCAGTGGGGGGGGGGACTGTCTGCAGTGGGGGAGGGGGACTGACTGCAGTGGGGGAGGGGGACTGACTGCAGTGGGGGAGGGGGACTGACTGCAGTGGGGGAGGGGGACTGACTGCAGTGGGGAGGGGGACTGCTGCAGTGGGGGAGGGGGACTGCTGCAGTGGGGGAGGGGGACTGACTGCAGTGGGGGAGGGGGACTGACTGCAGTGGGGGAGGGGGACTGACTGCAGTGGGGGAGGGGGACGCTGCCGTGGGGGGGGGGGAAAGGTTTGGGGGGGGGGGGGATTTTCTCCAGTGGGGGGGGGGGGTGACACCTTGGGGGGGGGGGGGGCCGGGCCCCAAAGTGGGGGGGGGGGGGGGGCCCCACATGGGGGGGGGGGGGTTTTAATCACGTGGGGGGGGGGGGGGATGCCAGGGGGGGGGGGGGGGACTGATCAAGGGGGGGGTTTGGGGGACGACTCCAGTGGGGGGGGGGGGATGGGCTTTACAGGGGGGGGGGGGGGGGGGTGACTCCCCAGTGGGGGGGGGGGGGGTGACTCACAGTGGGGGAGGGGGGGGCTGATCACAGTGGGGGGGGGGGGGGGCTGACTCACGTGGGGGGGGGGGGGGAAATGACTCACAGTGGGGGGGGGGGGGGAGGGGGAAATAAAAGTGGGGGGGGGGGTTTACCCCCAAAGGGGGGGGGGAAACCCGACTACTGGGGGGGGGGACTGAAAAAAGTGGGGGGGGGGGGGGGCGGGCTCAAAAATGGGGGGGGGGGGGGGACTGCTACAGTGGGGGGGGGGGGGCTGACTCAAAAATGGGGGGGGGGCTGATCACAGTGGGGGGGGGGGAATGACTCCAGTGGGGGGGGGGGGGGGACTGACTCCCCAGTGGGGGGGGGGGGATGAACCAGTGGGGGGGGGGGGGGACTGCTCAAAAGGGGGGGGGGGGACTGACTCCCCGTGGGGGGGGGGGGCGAAAAGCCCGGGGGGGGGGGGGGGAATGGGCTTTAAGTGGGGGAGGGGGCCCGAATGCAGTGGGGGAGGGGGCTGATGCAGTGGGGGGGGGGGGAATGACTGCAGTGGGGGAGGGGGAATGATGCAGTGGGGGGGGGGGGGGGGGATGCAGTGGGGGGGGGGGGCGATCCAAATGGGGGAGGGGGACTGACTCACAGTGGGGGGGGGGGGGCTGACTTTACAGTGGGGGGGGGGGGGGCCCGACTCACGTGGGGGGGAGGGGGGCTGATAAGTGGGGGGGGGGGAAGCTGTGTGGACAGGTCCTTGAGAAGGCCCCAAAAAACCGGCGGCCCGTTTCAGTTTCTCCTCAGTGGTTGCCGTGGCGGGTTTGGAAAAGGCTCCTCTGAAAAAGACCAAAAAGACCGGCGGCAGGGAGTGGGTTTCCCCCAGTAGGTTGCCGGGGTGCTGTGTGGAAAAAGGTTTCCCCTGAAGAAAAAACCAAAAATGCACGGGGCAGTGCAGTGTTCCTCCCGTTGGTTGGTTTTGCTGTGTCGGAACAGGCTCCCCTGGGAAAAAGCCAAAATGACACGGGGGGCCGTGGAGTGTCCCCCTCCAAATTGGTTTTTCCCTGTTTCTGTGCGGAAAAAAGGCTCCTTGAAGAAAAACCCAAAAGACACGGGGGGCAGTGCGGTCTTTTAGTAGGTTGCCGGTTTTTGCGTGTTGGAAAGGCTCCCCTGAAGAAGCCCCCTTTTAACCAGGGGGCCGGGCAGTGTCTCCTCCAGTGGTTGCCCTTTTTGCTTTTGTCGGAACCCGGGTCCTTGAAAAAAGACCAAAAAAGACCCGGCGGAGTGGGAGTGTCTCCTCCAAAGGGGTTGCCGTGTGGTGTCGGAAAAAGGCCCTCTGAAAAAGACCAAAATGAAAACCCGGGGGCAGTGCAGTGTTCCTCCGTAGGTTGCCCGGGGGCTGGTTTTTTTTGGACAGGCTCCTCGAAAAAAGGCCCAAAAAAGACCGGCGGCAGTGCCCGGTTTCCCCAGTAGGTTGCCCTGTGCTGTGTCGGAAAAAGGTCCTCTGAAGGGAAAAACCCAAAAAGACACGGGGGCAGTCCCGGAGGTTTCAGTAGGTTGCCCCTGTGCTGTGTCGGAAAAGGCTCCTCTGAAGAAGACCAAAATGAACGGCGGGGGGAGTGCAGTGTCTCCCCCAGTAGGTTGCGTGTGCTTGTCGGGAAAAGGCTCCCCTGGGGAAGACCAAAATGACCGGCGGCCCGTTTTCGTGTTCCCCAGTGGTTGCCCTGTTTCTGTGTCGGAAAAAGGCCCTCTGAAGAAGACAAATGACCGGCGGCAGTGCAGTGTTTTCCCCCAGTAGGTTTTCGTTTTGCTGTGTCGGACCCGGGGTCTCTGGGGAAAAAACAAAATGAAAACGGCGGCAGTTTCCCGGGCTCTCCGTAGGTTGCAAAGTGCTTTTGTCGGAACAGGGTTTGGAAGCCCCAAAAGGGCCGGCGGGACTGCAGTTTTTCCCCCGTAGGTTGCCGGGGGTGCTGTTTCGGAAACAGGCTTTCCCTTTAAGAAAACCCAAAAAAGGGAAAGGCGGCGTTTAGTGTTTCCGTAGGTTTTCCCCGGGGCTGTGTTTGGAAAAAGGTCCTCTGAAGAAGACCCCAAAAGGGCCGGCGGCGGCCCCCTGCCGGGTTTCCTCCCGTAGGGGGGGCCCTGTGTGTTCGGACGGCTCCTCTGAAGGAAAAACCCAAAAAAACCGGGGGGAGTGGGAGTTCTCCCCAGTAGGTTGCCCTGTGCGTATCGGGGAAAGGCTCCCCTGAAGGGAAGGGCCAAAAAAGACACGGCCGGGGAAATGAGTGTCTTCCCGTTTGGTTGCGTTTTGCTGTTTCGGAAAGGTCTTTGAAGAAGACCCAAAAAGACAGGCGGCAGTGCGGTCTCCTAGTGGTTGGTGTGTGTGTGGAAAAAGGTCCTCTGAAAAAGACCCAAAAAAGAACGGCGGCAGTGCAGTTTTCTCCTCGTAGGTTGCCGTGTGCTGTGTGGAAAAGGGTCCCCGAAGAAGACCAAAATGACTTGGGAGTTTCAGTGTTCCTAGTAGGTTGCCCTGTGCTGTGTGGAACCCGGTTCGGAAAAAAAAAACAAAAGGGGGAAAGGGGCAGGTTTCAGTGTCTCCCCCAGTGGTTGGGTGCGTGTCGGAAAGGCTCTCTAAGAACCCAAAAAGACAGGCGGCCCGTTCAGTGTTTCCATTTGGTTGGCCCTGTGCTGTGTTTGGAACAGGCTCCTTGAAGGACCAAAATGACAGGGCAGGCAGTGTCTCCTCCAAATAGGTTTTCCCCTGTGCTGTGTGGAACAGGCTCCCCTTTAAGAAGACCCAAAAAAAAACGGCGGGGAGGCAGTGTTCCCCCAGAAAAGGGTTTCCTGTGTGTGTGGCCCGGTCCCCTTTAAGGGAAAACCAAAATGAACGGGGGGCAGTGCGGTCTTAGTAGGTAGCGTGGCTGTGCGGAACAGGTTCCCGAAAAAAGACCAAAAAAAATGGCGAGTGCAGGGCTCCTCCAGTAAAGGGTTTGGTTTTGCGTGTCGGAAAAGGTCCTTGAAGAAGACCCAAAAAGACACGGGCGGCCGTTGCAGGTTCCCCCAGTAGGGTTTCGTGTGTGTGTCGGAAAAGGGTTCTGAAGAAGGGCCAAAATGACATGGCGGGGAGTGAAATGGGCTCCTCCCGTAGGTTGCCGTTGTGCTGTGTCGGGGAAAGGGCCCCTTGGGAAAAAGACCAAAAGAACGGGGCAGTGCAGTGTTCCCCCAGTGGTTTTGGGGTGCTGTGTGGACGGGGCCCCCTTGAAGAAGGCCAAAATGAAAATTGGGGGCAGTGCAGGTGCCCCCAGTGGTTGCCGTGGTGTGTCGGAAAAGGGCTCCCCTGAAGAAAACCAAAAAGACATTTGGGGGCGTTGGGAGTGTTTCCCCAGTAGGTTGCCGTGTGCTGTGTCGGAAAGGGGTTTGGGAAAAGACCAAAAATGACATGGGGCAGTGCCCGTTGGGCTCCCCCAGTTGGTTGCCCTGTGCTGGTCGGAAAAAGGGTCCCTTGAAAAAGACCCAAAAAGGGAACGGCGGGGTCCAGTGTCTCCCCCCAGTAGGTTTTTTGTGGCTGGTCGGAAAGGCTCCTCTGAAAGACCAAAATGACCGGCGGGAGTGCAAATGTTTCCCCCAGTAGGTTTTCCCTTGGGTGTGTCGGAAAAAGGTCCTTTGGGAAAACCAAATGCACGGGGGGGAGTGCAGTGTCTCCCCCAGGGAGGTTGCCGTTTTTGCTGTGTCGGAACGGGCCCCCTGAAGAAGACCAAAAAAGACACGGCGGCAGTGCAGTGTTCCCCCATTTGGGGTTTGGGGGGCTGTTTTGGGGGGCAGGCTCCCCTGAAGAAAACCAAAAAGACCGGCGGGGAGGCAGGTTCCCCCAGTAGGTTTGGGGTGTGCGGGGTCGGAACAGGTCCCCTTGAAAAAAAAGGGCCAAAAGCCCGGGGGCAGTGCAGTGTCTCCTCAGTGGGTTTTCCTGTGGGGTTTTTTGGAACAAGGGGGCCCCTTTAAAAAAGAAAATTGGGCAGGGGCAGTTTCGTGTTCTCCCGTTGGTTGCCCTTTTTGCCCGTTTTGGAAAAGGTCCTCTGAAGAAGGGGCCAAAAAGGGCGGCCCCGGCGTGTTCCTCCGTAGGTTGCCCTGTGTGTGTCGGAAAAAAGGGCTCCTTGAAGGGGAAACCCAAAAAGACACGGCGGCCCGTGCAGTGTCTCCTAGTAGGTTGCGTGTGCTGTGTCGGAAAAAGGCCTTGAAGGGAAAACCAAAAAAGAACGGGGCCAAATGGGAGTGTTTTCCCAGTAAAGGGTTTCCGGTGCTGTGTGGAAAAGGTTTGAAAAAGACCCAAAAAGCAGGGGCAGTTTTCGTGTTTTCCCGTTTGGTTTCGTGTGCTGTGTCGGAACAGGCTCCCTTTAAGAAAAACCAAAAAGGCACGGGGGCAGTTTCGTGTCTCCCCCGTAGGTTGCGTGTGTGTGTTTGGAAAGGTCCTCTGGAAGACCAAAAAGACACGGCGGCGTGCAGGGTCTCCTCCAGGGAGGTTGCGTTTTGCTGTGTCGGAAAAGGTCTCTGAAGAAGCCCCAAAAAGACACGGCGGCAGTGCATGTTCCTCCAGTAGGTTGAGTTTCTGTGTCGGAACAGGCCTTTTCGGAAAAAGACCCAAATTGGCCGGCGGCCCCTGCAGGTCCCCCACCAGTAGGGGGGGGGGTGTGCTGTTCGGAAAAAGGCTCCCTGAGAAGCCCAAAAAGGGCACGGAGGCAGTGCCGTGTTCCCCCGTTGGTTTCCCTGTGCTGGTGGAACGGTCCTTGAAGAAAACAAAAAGGGCAGGGGGGCGGCAGTGTCTCCTCCAGTAGGTTTTCCCTGTGCTGTTCGGAAAAAGGTCCCCTTTAAGGACCCAAAAGACACGGCGGCCGTTTCCGTGTTCTCCGTTTGGTTGCCGTTGCGTTCGGAAAAGGTCCTTGAAGGGAAGGGCCAAAATGACACGGGGCATGCGTTTTTCTCCCGTAGGTTTCGTGTGCTGTTTGGGGAAAAGGTTCGAAGAAAGGGAAAAAGGGCACGGCGGGCGTGCGTGTTCCTTCCCGTAGGTTTTCCGTGTGCTGTGTCGGGAAAAGGCTCCCCTTTAAGAAAAACCAAAAAGGGCCCCGGGGGGTGCAGTGTTCCCCCAGTTGGTTTTTCCCGGGGGCTTTGTGGAACCGGCTCCCCTGAGAAAACCAAAATGACCCGGGGGGCCCGTGCAGTGTTCCTCCCGTAGGGTTTCCGGTTTTGGCTTTTTTTTGGGGGAAAAGGCTCCCCTGAAGAAAACCAAAATGGGCAGGCGGGAGGCAAAATGTTCCTCCCGTAGGTTGCCGTGTGCTGTTGGAAAAGGCCTCTGAAAAAGACCCAAAAAAGGAAAAGGGGCAGTGCAGTGTCCCTCCCTAGGTTGCCCTGTGCTGTTGGAAAAGGCTCCCCTTTAAGAGGCCAAAAAGACAAGGCGGGGCCCGTGCATTTTTCCTTTAGTGGTTGCCGTGGTGCGTGTGGAAAAAGGCTCCCCTGAAGGGAAAACCCAAAAGCTGGCGGCCCGTGAGTGTCTCCCCCAGTAGGTTGCGTGTGCTGTGTCGGAAAAGGGTCCTTTTAAGGGAAAACCCCCAAAGACCCTGGGGCAGTGCCCGGTTCCTTCTTTGGTTGCCCCTGTGTGTGTGGAAAGGTCCTTGGGGAAGGGCCCCCCAAAGACAAGGCGGCAGTGCAGTGTTCCCCCAGTAGGTTGCCCTTGCTGTGTCGGAAAGGTCCTTGAAGAAAACAAAATGACACCCCGGGGGAGTGCAGGTTCCTCCGTAGGGGGTTTCGTTTTTGCTGTGTCGGGAAAGGCCCTTTTTCTGAAAGACCAAAAAGAAAGGGGGCAGTTTCAGTGTCTCCTCCCGTAGGTTGCCCTTGCTGTTTTTGGAACAGGCTCTCTGAAGAAGACCAAAATGAAAGGGGGCCGGCGGTTTTCTCCCCCAGTAGGTTGCCGTGGGGCGTTTTCGGAAAAGGGTCCCCTGGGGAAGACCAAAAAGGGAAAGGGGCGTGCAGTGTCTCCCCCATTTGGTTGGTTTTGCCCGTGTTTGGGAAAGGGGTCCCCTGAAGAAGACCAAAAAAAACTGGCGGGGGGTGCAGGTCTCCTAGTAGGTTGCGTGTGCTGTGGGAACAGGACCCCTGAAGAAGCCAAAAAGAAAATGGCGGCAGGGCAGGGGGGTCTCCCCCAGTTGGTTGCCGTTTTTGGGGTTGGAACGGTCCTCGGGAAGGGAAGGGCCAAATGACCGGGGGCAGGCCCGGGGTCCCCCTCCCGTAGGGTTGGCCCGGGGCTGTGTCGGGAAAAAACTCCTCTGGGGCCCCAAAAGGGCAGGCGGCAGGGGCAGTGTTCTCCCGTAGGTTGCGGGTGCTGTTTTCGGAAGGGGTCCCCGGAAAAAGCCAAAATGAAGGCGGCAGTTTCAGGGTTCCTTTTGTAGGTTGCCCTGGTGTGTCGGAAAGGCTCCTCTGAAAAAGCCAAAAAGCAGGGGCAATGCAGTTTTCTCCCCCAGTAGGTTGCCGGGTGCGGGGGTCGGAACGGCTCCTTGAAAGACAAAAAAAACACGGCGGAGTCCCGTGTCTCCTCAGTAGGTTTTCCCTGTTTCTTTTGGGCGGAAAGGCCCCCCCGAAGAAGACCAAAAAGACACGGCGGCGTGCGGTTTCCCCCCGTAGGTTGCCGTGTGCTGGGGTCGGACAGGTCCTTTAGAAGACCCCAAAAAAACCGGCGGCAGTGCGTGTTCCCCCAGTAGGTTTTGGGGGCGGGGTCGGAACGGTCCCCTTTAAGAAAACCCCAAAAAGACAGGCGGCAGTTTCTGTGTTCCCCCAAATAGGTTGGCCCTGTGCCGGGGTGGAACAGGCTCCCCCTGAAGAAGAAAAATGACCGGCGGCGGCGTGTTCCCAGTAGGTTTGCCCTGTGCTGTGTGGGAAAAAGGCCCCCTTGAAGGAAAAAACCCCAAAAAGAACCCGGCGGCGTGGTGTTCCCCCTCGTAGGTTGCCGTGTGCTGGGGAAAAAGGCCCCTGGGAAAAAAGACCAAAATTTTTCCGGCGGGGGAGTGCAGGGTCTTTTCGTAGGTTGCCGGGGTGCTGTGTCGGAAAAAGGGCCTTTTGAAAAAAACCAAAAAGACACGGGGCGTGAAAAGGGGCTTCCCCAGTAGGTTGCCCTGTGCTGTGTCGAAAGGTCCTTGGGAAAAAAACCCAAAAAAAACACGGGGGGGGCCCGTGCATGTTCCTCAGTTTGGGTTTCCGTGTGCTGTGTGGAAAAGGGTCCCCTGAAGAAAACCAAAAAGAACGGCGGCGTGAAAGGGCTCCCCCCGTAGGTTGCCCTGTGCTGGTGGGGGAAAAAGGGTCCCTTGGGGAAAAAGACCCAAAAAAAACACGGCGGGGTGCTTTTTCCCCCTTAGGTTGCGGGGTTGGGGTGTGTCGGAAAAAAGGTCCCCTTTAAGAAAACCAAAATTGGGCACGGCGGCGTTTCAGTGGCCCCCAGTAGGGTTTCCGTGTTGTTTTGGAAAGGGTCTTGAAGAAAACCAAAAAGACCCCGGCGGGCAGGCGTGTCTCCTTTTGTTTGGTTGCCCTGTTTCTGTGTCGGAAAAAGGCTCTCTGAAGAAGACAAAAAAGACACGGCGGCAGTGCAGGTCTCCTCGTAGGTTGCCCGGGGCTGGGGTTTGGAACAGGCTCCTTGCAAAACCAAAATGAAAACCGGGGCGTGCGTGTTCCCCGGGTTTTCCGGGTGCTGTGTCGGAACAGGCTCCCCTTTAGAAGACCAAAAAGACACGGGGCCTGGAGTTCCTCCCGGGGTTGCCTTTTGCTGTGTGGAAAAGGTCCTTGAGAAGGGCCAAAAAAGACCGGGGAAGTGCAGTGTCTCTCCGTAGGTTGCCGTGTTCTGTGTCGGAACAGGCTCCCCTGAAGAAGGCAAAATTTAAAGGCGGCAGTTTAAATGTTTCCAGTAGGTTGGCCCTGGCGGGGTTTCCCAAAAGGCTTTCCCTGAAGAAGACCAAAAAAGGGGCACGGCGGCATTTCAGTGTCCCTCCAGTAGGTTGGGCCCTGTGCTGGGGTCGGGAAAAGGCTCTCTGAAAAAGACCAAAATGACACGGGGCAGTGCGTGTCTCCCCCAGTAGGTTTCCGGGTTTCTGTTTCGGAAACAGGGGTCCTTGAAGAAGACCAAAAGACAGGCGGCAGTGAATTTTCTCTCCAGTAGGTTGCGTGTGCTGTTTTTTGGGAAAAGGTCCTCTGAAAAAGACCCAAAAGCCCCGGCGGCAGTGCAGTGTTCTCCAATAGGTTTTCGTGTGCTGTTGGGGAACGGTCCCATGAAAAAGACCAAAAAGAAACCCCCGGCAGTGCAGTGGGCTCCTCCCGGGAGGTTGCCGTGTGCTGTTTTCGGAAAAGGTCCTTTAAGAAGCCCAAAAAGAAGGGGGCAGTGCAAATGTCTTCCCGTAGGTTGCCGTGTTTCTGTTTCGGAACGGGTCCTTGGAAGCCAAAATGACAGGCGGCAGTGCAGTGTCTCTCCCGGGGGGTTGCGTGTGCGTTCGGAACAGGGCCCCTTTTAAGAAGACCCAAAATTTAACGGGGCAGTTTTCGTGCTCCTCATTTGGTTGGCCCTGTGCTGTTCGGAAAAAGGCTCTTTGGGAAAAAGACCAAAATGGGGCACGGCGGCGTTTGCGTTTCCTTTCCCGTAGGTTTCCGGGGTGCGGGTGTCGGAAAAGGTTTTTGAAGAAGACCAAAAAGAACCCGGGGGCAAATGCAGTGTTCTCCGTAGGTTGCGTGTGCTGTGTGGAAGGCTCCCCTTGGGGAAAAAGACCCAAAAAGGGGCCGGCGGGAGGGAGTGTTCTCAGTAGGTTGCGTTTGCTGGTTTTGGGAAAAGGTCCCCTGAAGAAGCCCCAAAAAGGCAGGGCGGCAGTTTCCTTTTTCTCCTCCCGTAGGTTGCCGTGTGTGTGGCGGAAAAAGGCCCCCCGAAGAAGCCAAAAAGAATGGGGCCGTTTCAGTGTTCCTCCCGTAGGTTTGCGTGTGCTGTGTCGGAACAGGATTGAAAGAAGACCAAAATGAACGGGGCAGTTCAGTGTTCCTTTCCGGGAGGGGTTTCCCTGTGGCTGTGTCGGAACGGGCCTTTGAAAAAGACCCAAAAGGGCGGCGGCCCGTGCAGGGTTCCCCCCAGTAGGGGTTTCGTGTGGGTTTTTGTCGGAACGGGCTCCCTGAAAAAGACCCAAAAAGGGCAGGCGGCATTTCCGTGTTCCCCAGTAGGGTTTCCCTGTGCTGGGTGGAAAAGGCTCCTCTGAAGAAAAACCAAAATGGGAAAAGGCGGAGTGCGTGTTTCCCCCTTAGGTTGCCCTGTGCTGTGTCGGAAAAGGTCCCCTGAAGAAGACCAAAATTTACACGGCGGCAGTCCCGTTTTCTTCCCGTAGGGGTTCCCTGTGCTTTCGGGAAAAGGTCTCTGAAAAGACCAAAATGACAGGCGGCAGTGCCCTGTTCCTCCTTAGGTTTTCCGTGTGCTGTGCGGAAAAAAAGGGTCCTCTGAAGAAGCAAAAATGACAGGCGGCAGGGCGTGTTCCTCCAGTAGGTTGCCGTGTGCTGTGTGCAAAAAGGCTCCCCTGAAAAAGACCAAAAATTGGCGGCAGTGAGTGTTCCTCGTTTGGGTTGCCGTGTGCTGGTCGGAACAGGTCCTCTGAAAAGACCAAAAAGGGAAAGGGGCGTGGGGTCTTCCGTGGTTGCCCTGTGCTGTGGGGGAAAAGGCTCCTTTGGGGGAAGACCCAAAAAAAACGGCGGCAGTGCGTGTTCCTCCGTAGGTTGCCGTGTGCTGTGTGGAACGGTCCCCTTTAGAAGCCAAAATGACCCGGCGGAGTTCAGTGTTCCCCCAAATAGGTTGCCCTGTGCTGTGTGGAAAAGGTTATTTAAGAAGCCAAAAAGAACGGCGGCAGTTTTCGGGGTTCTTTCCCTTAGGTTGTTGTGTGCTGTGTCGGAACAGGCTCCTTGGGAAAAAGGGCCCCAAATGACAGGCCCGGGGTGCCGTGTTCCTCCGTAGGTTGCCGTGTGCTGTGTGGAACAGGCTCCTCTGAGAAAAACCAAAAAAGACACGGGGGCCCGTTTTCGTGTCTCCCCCCAGTTTTGGTTGCCGTGTGCGTGTCGGGAAAAGGGCTCCTCGGAAAAAAGACCCAAAATTTAAAACCCGGGGGCGTGCAGTTTTCTCCCAGTAGGTTGCCCTGTGCTGTGTGGAAAGGCTCCCCTTTAAAAAGGGCCAAAAAAGACCAGGGGGCCCGTGCCGTGTCTCCTCCAGTAGGTTGCCGGTTTTTTTGCTGGGGCGGAAAGGCTTCTGAAAAAGACCCCCCCACAGGCGGGTGCAGTGTCTTCCCCCAGTAGGGTTTTCCGGGGGTGTGTGTGGAACAGGTCTTTTGAAAAAACAAAAAAGAAACACCGGCGGCCCGGCCGTGTCTCCCCCGTAGGTTGCCCTGTGCTGTGTCGGGAAAAGGCTCTTGAGGAAAACCAAAAAGGAAAAAGGGGGCCCGTTTCGTGTCTCCCCCAGTAGGTTGCCCCTGTGTGTGTCGGAAAAGGGTTTCCCCTTTAAAAAGGGGCCAAATGACCGGGGGGAGGCGTGTCTCCTCCAGTAGGTTTTCCCGGGGCTGTGTCGGAACAGGCTCCCCTGAAGGGGAAAACCAAAATGCAGGGGGCCGTGCAGTGTCTTCCCCAGTAAAGGTTTTTCCGTGTGCGTGTTTGGAACCGGTCTCTGAGAAGACCAAAATGACACGGGGGGCAAAGGGGGTGTTCCCCCAAATAGGTTGGGGTGTGCTGTGTCGGAACAGGCCCTCTGAAGGGGGACCAAAATGAAAACGGCGGCAGTTTCGTGTCTCCCCCAGTAGGTTGCCGTGTGCTGTGTGGGAAAGGTCCTTGAAGAAGCCCCCAAAAGAAAAGGCGGCCGTGCCGGTCCTCCAGTTGGTTGGTTTTGCTGTTTTGGAAAAAGGTCCCCTTTAAGAAAACCCAAAAAAAACGGCGGGGGAGTGCCGTGTTCCCCAGTAGGTGCCGTGTGCTTTTTTCGGAACCGGCCCTCGAAGAAGAAACCCAAAAAAAACGGCGGCAGTGCATGTTTCCCCCAGTTGGTTGCCGTGTGCTGTTTCGGAAAAGGTCTCCCGAAAAAGGGCAAAAAAGACACGGCGGCGTTTCAGTTTTTCCTTTAGTAGGTTGGTTGGGGGGTGTCGGAAAGGGTCCTTGGGAAAAAGCCCCAAAAAAACCGGCGGCGGCGTGTCTCCCGTGGTTGCAGTGTCTGTTCGGAAAGGCTCTTGAAGAAGCCCAAAAAAGACGGGGCAGTTGGGAGTTTTCTCCTCCCGTAGGTTTTCCCTGTTTTCTGTTCGGCCCGGCTCCCCTTTAAGAAGAAACCCAAAAAAAACGGGGCAGTGCAGTGTCCCCCTACCCGTTTGGTTGCCGTTTTGCTGTTGGGAAAAGGCTCCCCCTTTAAAAGACAAAAAGCACGGCGGGCCCGTTCAGTGTCTCTCAGTAGGTTGCCCTGTGCTGTGCGGAACAGGCCTTTTGAAAAGACAAAAACAGGGGGGCAGTGCAAATGTCTCCCTGTTGGGTTTGGGTTTTTGCCCGTGTCGGAACGGGGCCCCTGAAGAAGGCCCCAAAAAGAATGGCGGGCCGGCAGTGTCTCCCCAGTAGGTTGCCGTTTTGTGTGTCGGAAAAGGCTCCCCTGAAAAGACCCAAAAAGGGCACGGCGGGGTGCAGTGTCTCCCCCAGTAGGTTGCCCTTGTGCTGTGTCGGAAGGTCCTAAGAGAAGAAAAATGACAGGCGGCAGTGAGTGTCTTCCCGTAGGTTGCCTTTTGCTGTGTGGAAAAGGCTCCTTGAAGAAGACCAAAAATGACACGGCGGGGGAGTGCGTGTTCCTCCAGTAGGTTGCGTGTGCGGGGTCGAAAAGGTTTGAGAAGACCCAAAAGACATGGCGGGGGGGCAGGGGGTTCCCCCAGTAGGTTGCCCTGTGCTGTGTCGGGGAAAAGGGGTCTTGAAGAAAAACCCAAAAAGGGGAGGGGGCCCGTGCAGTGTTTCCAGTAGGTTGCCGTGTGCTGTTTGGCAAGGTTTGAAGAAGACAAAATGACATGGCGGCAGGGGCGTGTCTCCCCCGTAGGTTGCGGGGGTGCTGGTCGGAAGGTCCCCTTTAAGAAGACCCAAAAAGGGCACGGGGCAGGCAGTGGTTTCCCCCAGTGGGGCCGTTTTGCTGTTGGGGAAAAACCCCCTTGGGAAAAAGACAAATGAAGGCGGCCCGTGCAGTGTCTCCTCAGGGAGGTTGGGTGTGCTGTTTTCGGAAAAGGGCCTTGAAAAAGAAAAAATGAAGGCGGCAGTGCAGTGTTCCTCCGTAGGTTTTCCGGGGCGTTCGGGAAAAGGTTCCCCTTTAAGAAGACCAAAAAGCAGGCGGCAGGTTTCCCCTGTTCCTCCGTAGGTTGGCGGTGCTGTGTGGAACAGGGTCCTCGAAGAAGCCAAATGGCCCCGCGGCGTGCAGGTTCCCCCCAAGTAGGTTGCCGGGGTGCTGTGTCGGAAAACCCCTGAAAAGGGCCAAAAAGAACGGGCGGCAGTGCCGTGCTCCTCCCGTAGGTTTTCCGTGTGCGTGTTGGGAAAAGGGGTCCTCTGAAGGGAAAACCAAAAAGGGAAAGGCGGCCCGTCAGGTTTTCCCCAGTAGGGGGCCCTGTTCTGTGTTTTGGGAAAAGGCTCCCCTGAAGAAGCCCAAAAAGACACGGGGGGCTTTTCAGTGTCTCCTTCCAGGGAGGTTGCCCTGTGCCCCCCCCCCGTGTGGAAAAGGCTTCCTGAAGAAGCCCAAAAAGACACGGCGGGAGTGCAGTGTTTCCCCCAGTAGGTTTTCCGGGGTGCTGTGTGGAACGGCTTTGAAAAAGACCAAAATGACCGGCGAAAAGCAGTGTCTCCTCCAGTAGGTTTTTTCAGTGGGTGTGGGAACAGGCTCCCCTGAAAAAGACCAAAAAAGAACGGCGGCAGTGCCCGTGTTCTCCAGTAGGTTGCCGTGTTTCTGTGTCGGAACAGGTCCTTTAGAAGGGCCCAAAAAGACAAAGGCGGCAGTGCCGTGTCTCCTCCGTAGGTTTTCCGTGTGTGTGTCGGGAAAAGGCTCTCTGAAGAAGGACAAATTGGGCACGGCGGCAATGCAGTGTTCCTTTCCCGTAGGTTGGGTGCTGTGTTGGAAAAGGCTCCTTGAAGAAGACCAAAATTGGCACCCGGGGGCAGTTTCAGTGTCTCCTCCCGTAGGTTGCCCTGGTTTCTGTGTCGGAAAAAGGTCTTGAAAAAGACCAAAAAGACCGGCCCGGGGTGAAATGTCTCCCAGTAGGTTTCCCTGGTGTGTCGGAAAAGGCTCCTATGAAGAAGACCCAAAAAGACCGGGGGCAGGGCTGGTCTCCTCCCGAAGGGTTTCCGTGTGTTTTGTGGAAAAGGCTTTGAAGAAGACCAAAAAGAACGGCGGCAAATGCTGTCTCCCCAGTGGTTGGTGTGTGTGTGGAAAAGGTCCTAAAAAGAAAACAAAAAGACCGGGGGGCAGGGGAGTGGCTCCCAGGGAGGTTGGTTTTTGCTGTGTCGGGAAAAAAGGCTCCCCTGAAAAAGGGCCCCAAAAAAAAACGGCGGCAGTGCAGTGTTTATCCCAGTAGGTTGCCCTGTGCCCGGTTGGAAAGGTCCCTGAAGAAGACAAAAAGACCGGCGGAGTGCAGTGTTCCTCCCGTAGGTTTTCCGGTGTGTTTTTTCGGAACGGCTCCCCTGAAGGGGCCAAAAAGAACGGGGGGTGGAGTTTCCTCCAGTGGTTTTTCCCTGTGCTGTTCGGAACGGTCCCCTTTAAGAAGAAAAAAAGACCGGGGGCCGTGCAGGTTTTCCGTAGGTTGCCGAGTGTGTGTTTGGAACAGGCTCCCCTTTAGGAAAACCAAAAAGCACCCGGGAGTTTCAGTGTCTCCCAGTAGGTTTCCCTGTGCTGTATTGGAACGGCTCCTCTGAAGAAGACCAAAATGGGAAGGGGCAGTGGGAGTGTCTCCTCCCGTAGGTTGCCGTGTGCTGTTCGGCCCGGGTCCCCTTTAAGAAGACCAAAATTTACGGGGGCAGTGCATTTTTCCCTCCGGGGGTTTTGTGTGTGTGGAACAGGTCCTTTAAAGAAGACCAAAAAAGACCGGCGGCAGTGGTGTCTCCCCGTTAGGTTTTTCCCTGTGCTGTTTCGGGAAACGCCCCGAAGAAGACCAAAAAGAACGGCGGCCCCGTGCAGGTTCCTTCCCCTAGGTTGCCGGTGTGCTGTATGGGAAAAAAGGCTCCTTGAAGAAGACCAAAAGAACCCGGCGGCAGTGCAGTGTTCCTCCGTAGGTTTGGGGGGGGTGCTGTGTCGGAAAAGGCTTCCCTTAGAAGCCAAAATGAATGGGGGGCAGTGTTCCTCCGTGGGTTTGGGGTTTCTGTGTCGGAAAGGCTCCCCTTTAAGAAGACCAAAATGACTGGCGGAAATGCAGTGTCTCCCCCAGGGAGGTTTTGGGGGCCCGTGTCGGGAAAAGGCCCCCTGAAAAAGACCAAAAAAAGAAAGGGGCAGGGGCGTGTTTTCCCGTAGGGGTTTCCGTGTGCGTGTGGAAAGGTCCCCTTTAAAAAGGGCCAAAATGACAGGCGGGGTGCAGTGTTCCTAGTAAAAGGGTTTCGTTTTTTGCTGTTTTCGGAAAGGTCCTTGAAGGGAAAACCCAAAAGACACGGGGGGCAGTGCAGGTTCCCTCCGGGTTTTGGGGTGTGTGGGAACGGGTCCCCTTTAAGGGAAAACCAAAATGACTTTGGGGGGCAGTGCAGTGTTCCCCCGTAGGGGTTGGGGGCTGTGTGGAAAAAAGGGTCCTTGAGAAGACCAAAATGACAGGGGCATTTCAGTGTTCCCCCGTAGGTTGGTGTGGTGTATGGGAAAAGGTCCTCTGAAAAAGCCAAAAAGAATGGGCGTGAGTGTCTCCCCCGTAGGTTGCCCTTTTGCTGTGTCGGGAAAAGGGGTCCTTGAGAAAACCAAAAAGACAGGCGGCAGGTTTCAGGTCTCCCCAGTGGTTTTTGGGGTTTTCTGTTGGAACGGGGTCCTTGAAGAAGACCCAAAAAGACAGGCGGCAGTGCAGTGTTCCTCCCGTGGGAGTTTGGGGCGGGGTTAAGGAAAGGTCCTCTGAAAAAGACCAAAAAGGGAAAAACGGGAAATGCAGTGCCCTCAGTAGGTTGGTTTTGCTGTATGGAAAGGGTCCTTGAAGAAGAAAAAAGAATGGCGGAGTTTTCAGGTTTCCCGTGGTTGCCCTGTGTGTTTCGGAAAAGGTCCTCTGGGCCAAATGGGGCAATGCAGGTCTCCCCCAGTAGGGGCCCTTGCTGTATGGAACCGGTCCCTTTAAGAAAACCAAAAAGACAGGCGGCAGTGCAGTGTTCTCCCCGTAGGTTGGTTGTGCCCGTATGGAAAAAGGTTTCCCCTTTAAGAAGAAAAAAAAATGAACGGGGGGTGAGTGTCTTCCCGTAGGTTGGTGTGCGGGGTTGGAAAGGTTTAAGAAGGGAAAAATGAAAAGGGGAAATGCAGTGTCTCCCCCCGTAGGTTTTGGGGTGGTTGGAAAGGTCCCCTGAAGGGGAAAAATGACACGGGGGAGTTTTCCCTTTTTCCCCCAGTAGGTTGCCCTGTGCTGTGGGAAAGGTTTGAAGAATGACCAAAAAGGGCAGGCGGAAATGCAGTTGCTCCTCCAAAAAGGTTGGTGTGGTGTTGGAAAAAGGCTCCCCTGAAAAAGACCCAAAAAGGCCCCGGGGAGTTTCCGTGTTTCAGTAGGTTGGTGTTTCCCGTTCGGGGAAAGGGCCTCTGAAGAAGACCAAATTTACCGGGGGCAGTGCAGTGTTTCCCCGTGGTTGCGTGTGCTGTTCGGAACAGGTCCCTTTAAGAAGACCAAAAAAGAAGGCGGGGGGCCGTGCGTGTCTCCCCCAGTGGTTGCGTGTGCTGGTTTTGGAACAGGGTCCCCTGAAAAAGACCAAAAAGGAAAGGGGCAGTGGGAGTGTTCCTCCCGTAGGTTTGCCGTTTTTTGCTGTTGGAAAGGTTTTAAAGAAGAAAAAGACCCGGCGGCAGGCAGGTTTAGTAGGGGCGTGTGCTGTATTTGGAAAAAGGCCCCCTTGAAAAGAAGACCAAAAAGGAAAAGGGGGTTCAAATTTCCCGTGGTTGCCCTTTTTCTGTGTCGGAAAGGTTTGAAGAAGACCAAAAATGCAAGGCGGGTGCAGTGTTCCCCCAAATAGGTTGGCCCCTGGCTGTTCGGGAAAAGGTCCTTGAAGAAAAAAAAAAGGGAAGGGGGGAAATGAGTGTTCCTCCCGGGAGGTTGCCTGTGCTGTTCGGAAACAGGCTCCTGAGAAGACCAAAAAGGGCCGGCGGCAGTTTCAGTGTCCCCCTCAGTTTGGTTGCCCGGGGGCTGTTGGAAAAAGGTTTGGAAGGCCCAAAGGAAAGGCGGGGAGTTTCGTGTCTCCCAGTAGGTTGCCCTGTGTGTGCGGGAAAAGGTCCCTTGGGAAAACCCCCCAAAGACCGGGCGGCAGTGCGTGTTCCCGTTGGTTGCCCTTTTGGTGTGGGAACAGGTTCTGAAAAAGAACCCAAAAAGAAAATGGGGCAGTGCAGTGTTCTGTTGGTTGCCCTGTGCTGGTTTTGGAAAGGGTCCTCGAAAAAGACCAAAATGACACGGCGGCGTGCAGGTTCCCCCAGTAGGTTTCCGGTTTCTGTGTCGGAACAGGTCCTCTGAAGAAAACCAAAATGACCGGCGGGTGAGTGTCTCCCCCAGTAGGTTGCCCTGTGCTGTGTGGGGAACAGGTTTCTTTAAGAAAACCAAAATGGGAAAGGGGGGCAGTGCCCGTGTCTCCCCAAATAGGTTGCCGTGTTTCTGTGTCGGGGAAAGGTCCCCTGAGGAAAAACAAAAAAGAAATGGGGGAGTTTTTTTTCAGTGTCTCCTCCGAGGTTGCCCTGTCTGTGGCGGAACGGGTCCCCTTTTAAGAAGACCCCCAAAAGAAGGGGGGCCGTGCGGGGCTCCCCCAGTAGGTTGCCAGGGGTTTGCTGTTGGAACAGGTCCCTGAAAAAGACCCAAAATACATGGCGGCAGTGCCGGTTTCCGTAGGGTTTTGGGGTGTGTGTCGGAAAAGGCTCCCCGAAAAAAGACCAAAAAGGGCGGCGGAGTTTCAGTGGGCTCCCCAGTAGGTTGCGGTGTCGTTGGAACGGCTCCCCTGAAGAAGACCAAAAAGGGCAGGCGGGAGGCAGTGTTCCCCAAATAGGTTGCCCTTTGCTGTTGGAAAAGGGTCTCTGAAGAAAACCAAAATGGGGGCGGCCCCGGGGCAGTGTCTCCCCAGTAGGGGGTTTAGTGTGCTGTAACGGAAAGGTCCCCTGAAAAAAAGACCAAAAAAGGGAAAGGCGGAGTGCAGTGTTCCCCGTAGGTTGGGCCCTGTGGGAGGCAAGGGCCCCCTTTAAAAAGACCAAAAAAGGGCAGGCGGAGTGCAGGTCCCCCTAGTAGGTTTTGGGGCCCGGTGTTGGGGAGGGGGGAAAAGGCTCCCCTTTAAGAAGCCAAAAAGGACACGGGGGCAGTGCAGTGTTCCTCAGTAGGTTGCCCGGTTTTCTGATCGGAACAGGGTCCTTGAAGAAGGGCCCCAAAAAGAACGGGGCCGGCGTGTTCCTCCCGTGGTTGGTGGGGCTTTTTGGAACGGTCCTTGGGAAAAAGACCCAAAAAGAAAGGCGGGTTCAGTTGTTCTCCCGTAGGTTTTCCGTGTTTCTGTTCGGGGAAAAAGGTCCCCTTTAAGGGAAAACAAAATTTACACGGCGGCAGTGCATTGTTCCTCCCGTAGGGTTTCCGTGTGTGTTCGGAAAAAGGCTCCCCTTAAGAAAACAAAAAGGGGCCGGGGGGGAGGGGGGAAAGGTTTTCTCCCCCCAAATAGGTTGCCCTGTGTGTTTGGCAGGCTCTTTGAAAAAGACCCCAAAAAGACAAGGCGAGTGCAGTGTTCCTTTCCCGTAGGTTTTGGGGTGTGTTGGAAAAAGGCTCCTTGAAGAAAACCCAAATTTACAGGAGGCCCGTGGGAGAGTCTCTCCTTTGGTTTTGGGGTGCTGTTCGGAACAGGTCTTGGAAGAAGACCAAAAAGGGCAGGGGGGCAGTGCAGTGTTCCCCAGAAAGGGTTTCCCTGTTTCTGTGTGGAACAGGCTCTTGAAAAAGGGCCAAAAAGCCCGGGGGGCAGTTTCAGTGTCCCCCCGTAGGTTGGTTTGCGATGGAAAAGGGTCCCCTGAAAGGGAAAACCCCAAAAAGAACGGCGGGGTGCGTTGGGTTTTCCCGTAGGGTTGGGGGTGTGTGTTCGGGAAAAGGTTTGGGAAAAAGACCCAAAAAGAACGGCGGCAAAAGAGGTTCCTTTAGAAAGGGTTTGGGGTGCTGTAAGGAAAGGTCCCCGAAGAAAACCCAAAATGAAGGCGGAGTGCGTGTTTCCCCGTAGGTTGCCGTGTGTGTTCGGAAAGGTTATGAAGAAGACCAAAATGACCGGGGGGCCCTTTCGTGTCTCCTCCGTGGTTGGTTGCCCGTTAGGAAAGGCTCCTCTGAAAAAGACCCAAAAAATCCCCCCCCCGCCCGGGGGCAGTGGGAGTGTTCCCCCCGTAGGTTGCGGTTTCTGTTGGAAAAAGGCTTCCCTTTAAAAAGAAACCAAAAACGGCGGCGTTTCAGTGCTCCTCCCGTAGGTTGCCGTTTGCTGTATCGGGAAAAAAGGCCCCTTTAAAAAGACCCAAAAAAAACAGGCCCGGGAGGGGCAGTGTTCCCCCAGTGGTTGCCCTGTGCTGTATCGGAAAAAAGGTCCCCGAAGAAAAACCAAAATGAACGGCGGCCCGTGCGTGTCTCCCCCAGTAGGTTGCTTTTGCTGTTCGGGAAAAGGCTCCTTGAAGAAGACCAAATTTTAACGGGAGTAGTGTTTCCCCCTGGTTGGTTTTTTTTTTTGTGTTGGAACGGCTCCCCTTTAAGAAGAAACCCAAAAAGGGCAGGGCCCGGGAGTGCGTGTCTTCCGTAGGTTGCCCTGTGCTGTTCGGAACAGGCTCCTTTTTGAAGAAGACCAAAATTTAAAGGGGCAGTGGGAGTGTTTTCCAGAGGTTGCCGTTTTGCGTTTCGGAAAAGGCTCCCCTGAAAAAGGGCCAAAAAGAACGGGGCTTTCCCGTGTTCTCCAGTAGGTTTTGGGGTGCTGGTCGGAAAAGGTCTTGAGAGCCCAAATTTTACACCCGGGGCAGTGGGAGAGTTCCCCCAGAAAGGGTTTCGTGTGCTGTATCGGAACGGGGTCTATGAAAAAGACCCCAAAAAGGGCCAAGGCGGAGTGCAGTGTTCCTCCCGTAGGTTGGTGTGCTGTGTCGGAAAAGGTTTGAGAAAACCCAAAAAGCAGGCGGGGAGGCAGGGGTCTCCTCCCGGGTTTCCCGGGGTGTTGGAAAAAGGCTCCCCTTTAAGAAGACCCCAAATTTAACGGCGGCAGTGCAGTGTCTTCCCCCAGAGGTTGCCGTGTGCGTTTCGGAACAGGCTCTTGGAAAGACCAAAAAGGGCACGGCGGCGTGCAGTGTCCCTCAGTAGGTTGCCGTGTGCTGTTCGGAACAGGCCCCCTGAAAAAGACCAAATTTAACGGCGGCAGTGCAGGTCTCCTCCAGTAGGTTGCCGTTTTGCTGTTCGGAACAGGCCCTTTTGAAGGGGGCCCCCCCCCCCCAAAAAAAGGGGGCCGGTTGCAGGGGTTCCCCAGTAGGTTGCCCTGTGTGGGTTGGAAAAAGGTCCCCTTTAAAAAAGACCAAAATGGCACGGCGGTGGGGGGGGGGTCTCCCCCAGTAGGGTTTCCCTTTGCTTTTTCGGGAAAAGGCCCCTTTGAAGGAAAACCAAAAAGAACGGCGGCAGTTTAGTTTTCTCCTGTAGGTTTTCGTGTGCTGTTGGAACAGGTTCTGAGAAGACCCAAAAAGACACGGCGGCCGTGCGTGTTTTCCCCAGTTTGGTTGGTGTGTGTTGGAACAGGCTCCTTGAAGAAGGAAAATGGAAGGCGGCCAAAGGGGGGTCTCCTCCCGTAGGTTTTCCGGGGTGCTGTATGGGGAAAGGTCTTGAAAAAGAAAAAAATGAACGGCGGCAGTGAGGTTCCTCCCGTAGGTTGCCGTTTTGCTGTGTTTGGAAAAAAGGGGGCCCCTTTAGAAGACCCCAAAAAAAACACGGCCCCGGGAGTGAGTGTTCCTCCCGTAGGTTGCCCTGGCTGGTTTGGACAGGGGTCCTTTGAAAAAAGACCAAAATTTACACCCGGGGGCAGTTTCAGGGGTTTCCAGTAGGTTCCGGGGGTGCTGTGTGGCCGGCTCCCTTTAAGAAGACCAAAAAAGACACGGCGGAAAAGGGGTGTCTTCCCGTAGGTTTTCCGTTTTGGCCCGTTCGGGAAAGGCTCCTTGAAAAAAGACCAAAAAGAACCCGGGGGCCCGTGGGAGTGTTCCCCCAGTAGGTTTTCCCTGTGCTGTTCGGAAAAGGTCTCTGGAAAAAGACCCAAAAAGACCCCGGCGGCAGTGCAGGGTTTCCCCCAGTAAGGGGTTTCCTGTGCGTTCGGCAAGGGTCTTGAAAAGGGAAAAAATGTAAAGGGGGGCAAGGTTTCAGTGTTCCTCCCGTAGGTTTTTCCTGTGTGTTCGGAAAAAGGTCCTTTAAGGGAAAACCAATGACCGGGGCAGTGCAGTGTTTTAGTAGGTTGGGTTTTTGCTGTTCAACAGGTCCCCTGAAAAAGGCCAAAAAATGACCCCGGCGGCCGTTTTTCGGTTCCCCCCTTCAGGTAGGTTTTTGTGGTTACGGAAAAGGCTCGAAAAGACCAAAAATTTTCCGGCGAATTTAGCCCGGTCTTTCCGTAGGGGTGGTTGGGCTTTTATTGGAAAGGGGGTTTGGGCCAAAAATGACACGGCGGCATTGAAATTTTGGGTTGCCATTTGTAAGGAAAAGGGTTTAACGAAATTTTTTCCCGGCGGGGAGTGAAAGGCAAGGTCTTCTAAGTTTTTGGTTTCCCGGGGTTCGGCAGGGCCCCGGGAAAAAGGCAAAAGCAAGGCCTGCCTACCTTGGTCCGTAAATTTTTGGAAATTTTTTAAACCCCTTTTGGGGTAGTTTTTTTTCGGGGTTAGGAAAGGGGGGAAAATTTAAATGGGAAGACGAAAACTTTCGGGGGAAATTTTACAAAAAGATTCCTTTCCCCCAAACGAAATAAAGGGTTGGTTTGGGAAAATCAAGGGGCCGTGGGGGCCCCCAAAGGAAGGTCCCCCGAAAGATTTTGTTAGGATTGGAAAACAAATTTCCGAGCGGGTTTTGAAAATGGGGGGGAAATTTTAAAATTATTAAAAAAAAATAAAAAATTAAAAAAAAAAAAATGGCGAAAAAAAAAAGGGCTTTTTTTTTTCGGACTTATTTGTAAAAGCTCGGGGCCCCAACCCCAAAATTCTTTTTTTTTTTTTTGGGGGGGGGGGGGGGGGTGGGTTGTCAAGGGTTTTTTGGGGAAAACCGGGGGCGCTGGAAATTTCAAAAGGAAGAAACACCTTTTTTTTACCGAAAAATCAGGAAGAGCAAAAACGGAAACCCAAGGAACTTTTTTGTTTTTTCCTTTTTCGAAAAAATTTTTTGTTAAAATGTTAAAAAAGAAAGGGTTTTTTTTTCCATTTTTTGTTAAGGTTTTAAAAAAAAATATTTTTTTTTTTTTTTTTTTGGGGGCGTGGGGGGGGGGGTGGGAAAGTTCAAATTTTGGGGTTTTTCATTAAGGGGCCAACTGGGTTAGGGGGTTAAAAAATACCGGGGCAAGTTCTTCTTAAAAATTGCCGTTTTTTGGCCCCCCTTTTTTTTTTTTTTTTTTTTTTTTTGTCGGGGAACAAAAAAAAGGCCTTTTAAAAATTTTTTTGAAGAAGGAACCAAAATTGGAAAACCGGGGGCCCGGCAAGGGTGGGGGGGGAAAGGGGGGTCCCTTTCCTCCAGTTAGGTTGGGGGTTTCTTTTTTCGGAAAAAGGGCCTTGTAAGACAAAGTTTCAACCGATTTTTTTGCCGGCGATTGTGAAAATGGCGGAGAAATCTTCTAAACGTTTGCATGAAACCGATGACGAGGGTTCGAAAACCACTGTGCCACAACGGAAGAAGGCGAAGAAGCAAGTGTTCCGAAGTAAATACACGCGGACTTGGCCTTGTCATGGACCTGGATTTGTATACTCATTTCTGCTCGGTGTGCAATTCAGACTTCTCCATCGGACATGGGGGAGCAAATGACTGCAAGCGCCATATCTCGGGGAAAATGCACAAAGAGACAGCTGCGAGTGCCTCCAGTCAGAAGATCACATCGTTGTTTACGAAATCCAGCGAGAGCAGCCGTCAGACACACACACGGAAGATCACCAACGCAGAAAGACTGTTGTGTGAGCTGATCTGCGAAAACAACTTGTCCCTGAGCTGTGCTGACAAGATAGTGGCGAAAATGAAAAGGTCCTTTTCATTTTCGCCACTATCTTGTCAGCACAGCTCAGGGACACACGCACACATATTTTTTTTTTTTTTTTTTTTTTTTGTGGGGCGGGGGGGGGGGGGGGGGGGGGGGTGGGGTTGTACATTAGGTTCTTCATCAGTGGTGTCATCTGTGGTGACTGCTGTGTAAGTTACAAACTGTCAAGTATATCACCTTTGAATTGACCTGAAACTCCTGTCCTGAGTCCGTCATCTGCCATCATCCCAAGGTATTTTAATTCTGCTTTGTTGTTTTTGTTCCTTTTTTACTGTTTATATTTTTTGTTAAAATGTTAAAAATGTAGTTGGAGTTTTGTACACATTATTTGTTCAATGTTAAAAATGTAGTTGGAGTTTTGTACACATTTGTTCAAAAACGCCGTGTATTACGCGTCCGTGGAATTACTGAAGGAAATGCAAAATTACTGAAAATCTCTGTGGTTATTACTGATGAGCACAACATGAGGTAGGCAGGTCTGCCAAAATGACACGGCGGCAGTGCAGTGTCTCCTCCAGTAGGTTGCCGTGTGCTGTGTCGGAACAGGCTCCTCTGAAGAAGACCAAAATGACACGGCGGCAGTGCAGTGTCTCCTCCAGTAGGTTGCCGTGTGCTGTCGGAACAGGCTCCTCTGAAGAAGACCAAAATGACACGGCGGCAGTGCAGTGTCTCCTCCAGTAGGTTGCCGTGTGCTGTATCGGAACAGGCTCCTCTGAAGAAGACCAAAATGACACGGCGGCAGTGCAGTGTCTCCTCCAGTAGGTTGCCGTGTGCTGTATCGGAACAGGCTCCTCTGAAGAAGACCAAAATGACACGGCGGCAGTGCAGTGTCTCCTCCAGTAGGTTGCCGTGTGCTGTGTCGGAACAGGCTCCTCTGAAGAAGACCAAAATGACACGGCGGCAGTGCAGTGTCTCCTCCAGTAGGTTGCCGTGTGCTGTGTCGGAACAGGCTCCTCTGAAGAAGACCAAAATGACACGGCGGCAGTGCAGTGTCTCCTCCAGTAGGTTGCCGTGTGCTGTATCGGAACAGGCTCCTCTGAAGAAGACCAAAATGACACAGCGGCAGTGCAGTGTCTCCTCCAGTAGGTTGCCGTGTGCTGTATCGGAACAGGCTCCTCTGAAGAAGACCAAAATGACACGGCGGCAGTGCAGTGTCTCCTCCAGTAGGTTGCCGTGTGCTGTCGGAACAGGCTCCTCTGAAGAAGACCAAAATGACACGGCGGCAGTGCAGTGTCTCCTCCAGTAGGTTGCCGTGTGCTGTCGGAACAGGCTCCTCTGAAGAAGACCAAAATGACATGGCGGCAGTGCAGTGTCTCCTCCAGTAGGTTGCCGTGTGCTGTATCGGAACAGGCTCCTCTGAAGAAGACCAAAATGACACGGCGGCAGTGCAGTGTCTCCTCCAGTAGGTTGCCGTGTGCTGTATCGGAACAGGCTCCTCTGAAGAAGACCAAAATGACACGGCGGCAGTGCAGTGTCTCCTCCAGTAGGTTGCCGTGTGCTGTATCGGAACAGGCTCCTCTGAAGAAGACCAAAATGACACGGCGGCAGTGCAGTGTCTCCTCCAGTAGGTTGCCGTGTGCTGTATCGGAACAGGCTCCTCTGAAGAAGACCAAAATGACACGGCGGCAGTGCAGTGTCTCCTCCAGTAGGTTGCCGTGTGCTGTGTCGGAACAGGCTCCTCTGAAGAAGACCAAAATGACACGGCGGCAGTGCAGTGTCTCCTCCAGTAGGTTGCCGTGTGCTGTGTCGGAACAGGCTCCTCTGAAGAAGACCAAAATGACACGGCGGCAGTGCAGTGTCTCCTCCAGTAGGTTGCCGTGTGCTGTATCGGAACAGGCTCCTCTGAAGAAGACCAAAATGACACGGCGGCAGTGCAGTGTCTCCTCCAGTAGGTTGCCGTGTGCTGTGTCGGAACAGGCTCCTCTGAAGAAGACCAAAATGACACGGCGGCAGTGCAGTGTCTCCTCCAGTAGGTTGCCGTGTGCTGTGTCGGAACAGGCTCCTCTGAAGAAGACCAAAATGACACGGCGGCAGTGCAGTGTCTCCTCCAGTAGGTTGCCGTGTGCTGTATCGGAACAGGCTCCTCTGAAGAAGACCAAAATGACACGGCGGCAGTGCAGTGTCTCCTCCAGTAGGTTGCCGTGTGCTGTATCGGAACAGGCTCCTCTGAAGAAGACCAAAATGACACGGCGGCAGTGCAGTGTCTCCTCCAGTAGGTTGCCGTGTGCTGTCGGAACAGGCTCCTCTGAAGAAGACCAAAATGACACGGCGGCAGTGCAGTGTCTCCTCCAGTAGGTTGCCGTGTGCTGTGTCGGAACAGGCTCCTCTGAAGAAGACCAAAATGACACGGCGGCAGTGCAGTGTCTCCTCCAGTAGGTTGCCGTGTGCTGTGTCGGAACAGGCTCCTCTGAAGAAGACCAAAATGACATGGCGGCAGTGCAGTGTCTCCTCCAGTAGGTTGCCGTGTGCTGTATCGGAACAGGCTCCTCTGAAGAAGACCAAAATGACACGGCGGCAGTGCAGTGTCTCCTCCAGTAGGTTGCCGTGTGCTGTATCGGAACAGGCTCCTCTGAAGAAGACCAAAATGACACGGCGGCAGTGCAGTGTCTCCTCCAGTAGGTTGCCGTGTGCTGTATCGGAACAGGCTCCTCTGAAGAAGACCAAAATGACACGGCGGCAGTGCAGTGTCTCCTCCAGTAGGTTGCCGTGTGCTGTATCGGAACAGGCTCCTCTGAAGAAGACCAAAATGACACGGCGGCAGTGCAGTGTCTCCTCCAGTAGGTTGCCGTGTGCTGTATCGGAACAGGCTCCTCTGAAGAAGACCAAAATGACACGGCGGCAGTGCAGTGTCTCCTCCAGTAGGTTGCCGTGTGCTGTATCGGAACAGGCTCCTCTGAAGAAGACCAAAATGACACGGCGGCAGTGCAGTGTCTCCTCCAGTAGGTTGCCGTGTGCTGTATCGGAACAGGCTCCTCTGAAGAAGACCAAAATGACACGGCGGCAGTGCAGTGTCTCCTCCAGTAGGTTGCCGTGTGCTGTATCGGAACAGGCTCCTCTGAAGAAGACCAAAATGACACGGCGGCAGTGCAGTGTCTCCTCCAGTAGGTTGCCGTGTGCTGTATCGGAACAGGCTCCTCTGAAGAAGACCAAAATGACACGGCGGCAGTGCAGTGTCTCCTCCAGTAGGTTGCCGTGTGCTGTATCGGAACAGGCTCCTCTGAAGAAGACCAAAATGACACGGCGGCAGTGCAGTGTCTCCTCCAGTAGGTTGCCGTGTGCTGTATCGGAACAGGCTCCTCTGAAGAAGACCAAAATGACACGGCGGCAGTGCAGTGTCTCCTCCAGTAGGTTGCCGTGTGATGACTGCTTCCCAAGGACTGCTGTTGCAGATGGTGGTTGGTGTGTTTGGGGAGCAGGATGGAGTAAAGACCGCGGAGAGGGGAAAGAGGGCTGTTCCATAGATGAATGGCATCATAGGGCGGAGGTATTCCAAGGGGGAGGACGGCCAGTGGCTATTGGCATGGTTCACCACCTGAAGTAGGGTGTTCACAGGGGAAAACATGAGGTGGCTGGTTCATTCATGTAGTGGGATGTTTACAGGAGGGAGGGGGCGTGGGTGCTGGTCAGTTCACTACATGCAATGGGGTGTTCATAGGAGGGGATAGGTGTTGGCCTGGTTGACTACATGTTGTGGGATATTTATAGGGGGGGGGTGGAGGGTGCTGGCATCGTTCACCACGTGTAGTGGAGGAAAATGCGATGGACAGCAGCTTACTTAAAACAGCGCGAAACATGCATCATGAAAACAAGCTGTGATGCGGAGTCAGAAATTTTGAGAGTGCCATTCTGCTTGCTTATAGTAAGCAGCAGATCGGGACAACTAGTCTCATCCAACCAGACATAGCGTACTACTTGTGTGTGTGTGTGTGTGTGTGTGTGTGTGTGTGTGTGTGTGTGCAATTCATGTCGGTTGGAGTCGGACAATCCTGAATGAGAGGACCAAAGCTTTGTGGTTGGCTGGGCTGCTGTGACCTTGACACTGTCGACGTCAGCAGAGCAGAGTGGTGGAGGTGCCAGCGTGGTGTGCCATTGACGTCATGTCACAGGGGAAACCTGGTGCTGCTCTGAAGTCTTTTGGGTAAAGTGCAATATGGATGGTCCTCCACCATGGCTGTGAAAGGGGAGGGAAATGTATTATAAATATGAGCTATTTCTTATATTGACACGTACGCTTGGCAGAGTTGACAACACAAAGCACACAGAACACACAAGGAGACATCCCCTTGTTTGTTCTGTGTGCTCTGTGTCATAATTTCTGCTTTGTGATTTGCTGCTGTAAGCAGCATTCGTTTGGAGTTGTGGGCCTGTGATTATTTCGTGGGAGCAAGAGTTACCCTACTTGTTGTTATTTACTGTTCCCTGTCTCATTTAAAGATTCCCTTTGACACATATGTTTATGTGAAAATAATCTTTAGGTTTGGTCTGAGGTAACAGACCAGCAGTTGATTTCGTTGGGGAAGGGGAAGAGGAATGGGAAGGGGAAGGGTCCATGACACAAAGAGTTGGCCTTTATAAATGAACATGTCCATGTGTTCTGGAGGTATGCATGTCTCTTCCAGCTCAGACATGTGGTTTACATCAGTATTCTGATTGTCTCCTCTGGGTTGTGTCTACACATACCTATGTATGTAGCCGGCGGCTATATTTTCGGGGGGAGGGGGGATGGGGTCGGGTCCAGTGGAGTGCCAGGTATATTTTTTGAACAAATGTTTTGCAGATTCACTCCGTTTCACTTCAATGGAAAGTGACGGCATGGCACATATTCCAGCTTGTATTCTGTCCATTTATCTCATTGCATGTCTGTAAGTATAATGGGGAATCTGAACATGTGCAGAAACCATGCAGGCAACCAGTGTCCCCAGTGACTTTTCTGGTTGAGCAGAAAGATCAAAGGTGAACAAAGTGTAGTACATGACAGTCAGTGCACACTTCAGAGGAAGGATTGAGTCTCGGTCTTCCTGTTGGTACAGAGGGGATAGCCTTTGTCCCCATGTTACCCACAGGGTTTACTCCGTGTCTGTAGCAGTACCTCAGAGAGGGTTTCTTCTCATCACAGTGCAGACAGGGTGGTCTGTTTTCTGTCTCCATACCACAGAGAGGATAGATTGCAAACACTCCTGAATTCTTCAGGAATTTCTCCCCAATTCTTAGATAATTTCTGAATTGGTATAAATGTCCAGAATTTCTTGATTTTGTTTTTTTTTTTTAAAAAGGGGAGGGGGGGGGGAGTGAGGTTTGGGGATCATTTTGGGAAAGGGCTGATGTGATATGACAGAACAAAACCAGAATGATGTTTGCACATGTCAGCGGTTACATGTAGTGGATTGGAAGTTGGCATGTGTGTGTTTGGCGTGTGTGTGTGTGTGTTTGTTGTGTGTGTGTGTGTGTGTGTGTGTGTGTGTTTGGCGTGTGTGTGTGTGTACACTTCGGAGAGTAGGGAAAAGAAAGGTGGTGTTTGGTTTATCAGCTGTAGCCACAGTGGAAACGACTTGATACGAATACTTTGAACAATGGTCGTGCTAATTTCAGATTTGGGGGAGGAGGAGGATTGCTAACGAGTGTACATGCAGATAATAAAACGTCTTATTTAATGCAGTTGTATGATAGACGAATCGTTAGTTCAACATGAACATGTACTTTTAAGTGGTTTCGTTTTTCAGTGTACCGTACCATACATATAAGTTTGCATATCAGTGCCTGTGTTTTTATATATTAATTTATTCTGTATGGCATATGATTGTTGATGAATGTGTTCTATTCAGTATATGGCACATATCATAATTTCTTTTTCTCTTTTTTTTTTTAACGCACACGGTAAAAAGAAATGGATGAGTTGTCTCGTAATATTTGGTTTTATGTGTTCTGTTCCAATAAGTTGTTTATTCATGAATTGATGTCCATTGGAAAGCATCCTGATATGTACAGACGTTCATTGTTTAATTTGGTTTCTGTCAACCTCGGGGTACGTCAGTGGAGGAAGGACTAGCGCACAGCCCAAACACACTCACAGCTTGCTTACAATCTCAATCATATATTATGCATTCATCAAATCAAACCACTAGTAAAGTCTACAACTTTACTACACATAATCATGGGAAAAAAAAACATCAATGCGCATGGAGTCAAACAAAATAAAACATTCTCTCTTTCCTTGAACTTCACAAAACCATTTATCTAAATCATCATAACTAACCCGGGTATAAATAGATTTTCTACTTTACCTAGCCAGGTGATCTTAAACTATTTACGAATCACTGTCTTTCCTTTTCTTCTTTTTTTTTCTTTTCACTGTCACTTTCACAAACACCAGTCGCAACACAACTACTGGCACTGGTCAGGTTGGACCGCTGGCACTGGTTAGGTTGGACCGCTGGCACTGATCAGGTTGGACCGCTGGCACTGGTCAGGTTACTGGCGTTGGCCTGTGGTTCTGCCTGATGAAAGTGGCGCTGCCAGGTATGAGGTCGAACCCCGGTTCAAATTGAACAGTGACTACCAGACATTGATCTGTTCTCCTTTCTTCCTTCCTGCACTAACGCATTGCACTCTCTCTCTCTCTCTCTCTCTCTCTCTCTCTCTCCCTCTCTCTCTCTCTCTCTCTTCTAGTCTGCTCTATCAAATGGACATAGTTGCCTTTTTTCCTTTTTTTCTTCTTTATTTTTTTCTCTTCATCGATTAGCAACTCTCTCTCTCAACATCTCTCCTTAGTCCTTCCTCTGCAGACTCTATATGGTGCTAATGCTTCAACTCGGTTCTCTTCACTCCTTCCCTCATCTCTCTGCTTTTCTCTCGTGCAGAGCCTACTCCCAGAACCTCTCTCTCTGTCTCTTCTTTTTTTCCTCCCTCTTCTCTCGCTCCCCTAGCTTTCTTATTCTGTTCCTACCTGTCAAAAGGGTGAGTACCATTGGTCAGTATTTTTCCCGCCTTGTACCGAGGTTACCTCCCCTCTAATTTCATTGGACATGCAAATCATCAAAGTCACATCTACCGGCCTTGCTCTCTGTGGTGGTCAATGGGTCATTTAATTAATTAACTTGGTTTCAACCCCACTACACAATACCTCCCCCCTTCCTACTTTAACCGGCGACGTCTGACTTAACTGTGGGCACTGGTCTTGTAAATTACCTGTATCGGTCTGACCTAGACGTAGAGGTCCGTCTGGCCAGACCTATTGAGACGTTGGTCAAGCCACTCTGTCTGTCTGCAGGACGGTGCCGTCTCCGCGAAGGACTAGAAAATAGCCTCCTCGTCGTGCCTAATTGGCTGACGCAACACATGAAGTCGTCTGCCTGGAAACCAGGATGTTTGAGTTTGGAACATGTCCAATTGAACTGGCTGGCGACTGACCATGATTACAGCTTTTCTTTTTTTTGTCCGTGACAGTTTTACTGTGTTTGTCCTCTCAACTGGTTATTGTGTGTGTGTGTGTGTGTGTGTTTGTCTGTGTGTGTGTGGTGTGTGTGTGTGTGTCTGTGTGTGTGTGTCTGTGTGTGTGTGTGTGTCTGCTGTGAACCAAGACACAGGATCAGGTTGCAAGTAGGAAAGACTTGTGTTTCCATTAGTAGAAGTGTGTAAGAACTCCATTGCAACCCATCTGTAGCACTTCATAAGCATGTAAATCGCGAGTCTGAAGGAATGAAACCTTGCCGTTGTGTCGTGGTTCTGCTCATATCCACGACATAGTGGGCTGGTTCTGTTTTTCTTTACTCTTTGTCTTGAGAGTATGGGTCTGCTCAGACCCACGACGTACAGCACTCGGGTTTTCTTCCTTGAGAGTATGGGTCTGCTCGGACCCACGACGTACAGCACTCGGGTTTTCTTCCTTGAGAGTATGGGTCTGCTCGGACCCACGACGTACAGCACTCGGGTTTTCTTCCTTGAGAGTATGGGTCCGCTCAGACCCACGACGTACAGCACTCGGGGTTTTCTTCTTTGAGAGTATGGGTCTGGCCAGACCCACGACGTACAGCACTCGGGTTTTCTTCTTTGAGAGTATGGGTCTGCTCAGACCCACGACGTACAGCACTCGGGTTTTCTTCTTTGAGAGTATGGGTCCGCTCAGACCCACGACGTACAGCACTCGGGTTTTCTTCCTTGAGAGTATGGGTCTGGCCAGACCCACGACATACAGCACTCGGGTTCTCTTCTTTGAGAGTATGGGTCTGCTCAGACCCACGACGTACAGCACTCGGGTTTTCTTCTTTGAGAGTATGGGTCCGCTCAGACCCACGACGTACAGCACTCGGGTTTTCTTCTTTGAGAGTATGGGTCTGCTCAGACCCACGACGTCCTGGGACGTTTTGTTAACTCCTTTGTTTACCGCCAAAAAAAATGATTTGTGGTACAGATGTTGAATTAGTTCCCTTGGTTATTGCATGTGCCACGTTGCATGCAAGATGACTTGGATCCCTCCCCCAGTCTCCCTTCCCTCCCCCTTCCCCTCTCCTCCATACCCATCTTTCCCATGTACTTCCCCACCTCCTCGCTTTAGACCAACTTAGTATCCCTTGAAGAAGAAAAAGTGTTAAATACAGAAATTGAATCAGTCTTACGTTTTCCCCGACAGAGTTATTGCGGCTGACACTAAGGAGAGTGTTTTATTATCCACAGGAATGCCAGTGGTGAGGTGTTTTATTATCCACAGGAATGCCAGTGGTGAGGTGTTTTATTATCCACAGGAATGCCAGTGGTGAGGCCGGCTTTGACTGGCTTTGAATGCCAGTGGTGAGGCCGGCTTTGACTGGCTTTGAATGCCAAGATTGCTTCACATCACCATTTGGTTGAATGAAAATGCCACCATTGTGACTTTCTAGCACACACAAAAATGGAGAGAAAAAAAGAAAAAGACTGAAATTCCTAGTTAGTTCTGTGTGCCACGTGTCGTGTGCACGGTGGAATGGTTCCTTTGCTCGGTGCATCACATGTTACATGGAAGTTGAATCAGCTCCCTTGTTTGTTGTGTGTGTGTGTGTGTGCTTTGTGTCTGCGTCTGTTCAAGATGAATTGGTTTCTGCATGTTATGTGTACCTCGTGGGTGCATGTGTACTGGGCAAATCAGTGCCAAAAGCAGCATTAGTTCGGAGATATAGGCATGTCGCTGTTTCACTATTGGAGACAAAGTTGCGTTCTGTGTTTATCATCCAAATTTGATACAGGATCTTGGACACTATATTTTCAGTTACAGTATTAAGGCAAGAGGTGGCACAAAAATTAAACCATTGTTCTTTTAAAACATTTTTTTTTATTGTTTATGTTAAAAAACATGGAAAAAAAACATATTTGGGTGATTTCAAAGCTCTTGTGCAATTTGGGGACCACAAATGGGGGCAAAATGATGAAAAATGAAAAAGAAAAACGGTTCATAACAAGAACTGTATTTCTATCATAGCAGACATGTTAGGCACTTGAAATATGACTTTTTTTGTTTTGCTGAGCTATAGATCTAGTAATGCAATTACAAAAGGAATTTTATATATCTATACTGCTTTTTTTTTTAATCATTTTTTTCCATATGCTGGCCATCAGGTTTCGCGTTTTATTGCTTTTGAATTTTTCAAATAGAAATAGCAAATGATAAGTGCTGTTTTGACTTATAAATGAAATGTAATTGAATGCAGAAATCATTTCTGATCAAAAGAAAAGAAAAAAAAGCTAGCTGGTTGGATCCAGAGATATTGTGTTCCTTGCACATCAACCGTTGTCAAAAAAAGTGATTTTGAGAAAACAACGTTTGAAAATATAGAGGTTGAGCAATTTTCACACACACCTTCAAATAAAGTGATTTTTTACAAAGAAAAATGTGAAAATAGACAAAATGAACACCACAGATGGTTTCAACAGATTTTCTTGAGCACAAAAACGCATGAAACCCAAAACATGATTTCTGAAAGAAAATAGTGAAATTTTCGTGGCACCTCTCCCTTAAAGGGTTTGTGTCACTTGCAGAACTATGTAACTGTTGACCTTGGAGATGATGAAATTGCCTTATCTTTTTTTCTAGTCAGACATTAATGTTCCAGAACAAAACATGTTCATGGAGAGGAAGTGTGTGTACAGGGGTACACAGGTTGATTCAGACAAAAGTGGTCCAGAAGAGAAAAGGAAATCTTTTGTATGGAGGGGAGTCTGTGCTCAAAGCATGTTGTGGCGCCTTTTTGTTTTGGGGGTGGGAATGGGGAGTGATTTTGTACAGGTCCTAGTGATTTAAGGTGTTGGTCACAAAAAGGAGCGTTCAGATTCAGGAACTTGCCTTGTGTCTCAGCTTGCCCTGTTGGTTTGCCACTGTGTAGGTTTTACCTTGTGTCTCAGCTTGCCCTGTTGGTTTGCCACTGTGTAGGTTTTACCTTGTGTCTCAGCTTGCCCTGTTGGTTTGCCACTGTGTAGGTTTTGCCTTGTGTCTCAGCTTGCCCTGTTGGTTTGCCACTGTGTAGGTTTTACCTTGTGCTCAAGTGTGAGGCATTCACAGACTCGTGTTTGTGGTTCACCGTTTTTCTGTATTATCTGTCATGATTTGTTTATTCATTTGCTGTGTCATATTTGCAACGCTTACCTGGCTCCTGCTGTTGTACTTGCACTCAATGGAATGAAGTGGTTGTTTCTTTTTTTCATTATCATTTCCCCATCTATTTCATTAGGAGTGTGATTAAGGTTAGTGTTGTGAAGGGTTGTGGTATGCTTTGCAAGTTTTGCTTTGCAAGTTTTGATATGTAGCAAAGGAACTGAATTTTTAAACTGCGAAGTAACAGGGGGAAGACATGTTCAGGCGAACAGTTTTGTTTGTGAAGTTTTTTAATTCGTATGATTTTCTCTTTAAGTGCTAAAGCCCTTTGCCAATCTATTGCATATGGTCAGTCCATGTGCTATGGATACTATTCTGTTCAGGTTGTGGAAGCAGTTATTTTGCTATAAGAACTGTTGTGATTTTCTGGCCTTCCTGTATTTGATGTGTGTGGTGCTTGGGAGAACTCAGAAGTACAAAGCACGTACTCTTTGTTTTATGCGTGTTGTAATCTAACACAAGACATTTATGCTTCAAGAGTTCGTCATCTGCTTGTATCAAACTTTCAGAGCGTTGCAGAGGGAGAAGTCATTTAATGATTACGTTTGCTGTATCTGCTGTTGAGACTTCCTTCCTCATTGTACACTGGGATTTAGAAGAAATTCAGCGTTCATCCAGGGGTGATATTTTCAGCGGGGAGGACAACAGTATTAGCAAGGTTTCCCCCCTGTCCCATGAAAGGTGTGTTGACCAACTGCTGTGTGTGATGTGAAGGGTTGGACTGGGGTCACTCACTTGTGATAGTGCTCCTGTGAGAATGGGGGGGGGGGGGGGGGGGGGGGGGGGTAGGTGCCTTTCCTTATCAACTGTGTTCCCGTCCTCTGGAATGTTCCAGAAATTTCCATTTTCTGTTTGTCTGTCTCTTCCTTCCACCCTGCCCCCTTTTTTTAAGCAGCGTTTTTAATTCCCTTTGGCACATATATAAGACCCATGCCTCCCTGAGGAGTTCACCAGCAGACAGTAGGCCTCGGAGCAGGCAATATGAATAGTTCTGCCTCGGAGCAGGCAATATGAATAGTTCTGCCTCGGAGCAGGCAATATGAATAGTTCTGCCTCGGAGCAGGCAGTATGAATAGTTCTGCCTCGGAGCAGGCAATATGAATAGTTCTGCCTCGGAGCAGGCAATATGAATAGTTCTGCCTCGGAGCAGGCAATATGAATAGTTCTGTCTGCAAGATGGGTTGCGATGGTCTCCATAGGCTGCTGGTGAAGGAGTAAATATTTGTTATATATTTCCCCGACTTTTCATTCTCATTTTCTTTCACACACACACACACACACACACACCTTTTTTTTTTCTTCCCTTCGAATCTTTGCGAAGTCATTAATATAATGATCGAGGAATTGTTAGCCTGCGCTCGTTTTCCCCTACAACTAGATTGTTCAACATATATACATATGTATAGATATTTCTTTTTTTTTTTTTTTTTGCATCTTGTTCCAGTTTGTAAGATTCTAGTTATAGTGCTGTGGCCTAGGAATGAGATAGTGAGCCATCAGTGCTGAAATCGGCACCTGCTGTTCACTGTTCTGTTCTTGGCCTACGGGGCATTCAGAGGTCTTTCCAGAGGCACCAACTTGTTGCTGACTTTTTGTTCCACTCTGGAGTGAAAACCATGCAGAGTGGTCAAGCGATTCAACAAAAGCCTGCTTTTAGCTGACTGGAGGATAGTTTAGCTTCAGAATTTTTGTGTGCGTGTGTACCTGTGTAGAGGGGACCGTAGTCAGATAGTAGGAGCAAGTACCCGTGGAGCTGTCTGTCCTGAGTGTGAACCACTCCGGGGGGGGGGGGGGGGGGGGGGGGGGGGGGGGGTTACCTCCTTTATAGCTGTCTGCTCAGCAGAGATGGGTATGTGATTCAGGCCAGGACAGGTCAAGGCGGTAGAAGGAGAGGATTGGGTGCCGTGTCCCATTCACGGTGAACCTCCCGATTTCCAAGATGCTGTGGAACTTTGTCCATGAACTTAACCTGTGTGCATTGTTCTTTCATGAGGGAAGTTGTTTACTGGTGTGTCCATGGTGGCTTTGTGCATGCAGCCTGTTGGCCATTAATCCACATGACATACCGCAAGTCTGGCTTGTTGTAACATAGAAATAGTCCAGAGGACGGTGATCGGTCAGCTTTGAGACAGAAATAGGGCCTGTCTTCATTGGTTGGATGAGTGGAGATGGCATAGGAGGGGTAGGACATTTCTATGTCTTTTTTTCAGTCTTACGAGAATAAAGAAATTCAGTACACTTCAATCAATGGCAATGAACAATATACTTTGGGAATATTTATATTTAGATAGTCCATAGACTCTAGCCATGAAGATATTACTGCATCTCATTTTTCAAAGTTTTAGTTTTATCTTCAGCCGCGCCACTCTTCCACCATTCTTTCTTTCCCTGACCTGTGATCAAGACTTGTCGGGTAAGCCACCCCTCATAAGTCTGGCTGTGTGTGGTGTTGGAAAACTGCTTCCATCAGCTGGTGAGTGGTGTTCTCACAGGTTGGTGAGTGATGTTCTCACCAGTCGTGTATGGCCCCACTCCTCTCTTGTGTTGAGTCTCAACTCAGGTGGTGTGTTGTTAATTTTGACAGCTTCAGTGATTTGTCTTCCCAAAGCAGTTTCTTGGCGCGGCTGAAGATAAAACTAAAACTTTGAAAAATGAGAATATTTATATGAATTTTAAAAAGTGTAAAGTTATATCCGCCAACATGAACAAACGAATCACAAGACAAAACACAACACGTTTCGACCTCTTACGTTTCCTGGAACAACGCATAAGGATTTGTTTGCTCATGTTTGGCGGATATAGCACTTGCCTGTTTTAGTATTTGTTTAGATTTCTTCTGCAGTCTCCTCACTTGGCAACTGATGTTTTCATAGTTTTTTTTACTCAATCATGGTGTGTATGTGTCTTGCTGGTAATCATGGTGTGTATGTGTCTTGCTGGTAATCATGGTGTGTATGTGTCACCCGTTCACTGCCTAAAAATAGTACAAACAAAGGCTTTCCCAGTGCCAGGGAAATCTCATGATTTGGGGGTAATAATTAACAAAAAATTCTAGCTCAGAAACTGCAAAAGATATAAAAATGAAATCTATATAATTTTTGAAGGAAATTGAATGAAGATTTTGAATCTGGGCTTCTTTTGTTTTAATTTTGATAATAAAAAAGTATTTAGGCATTTAGATTTGGAGAGATTTTTTTGCACGATCAAAAACATATGTATTTACCACTACATCTTCACATCCAAACAAGAACACAAAGCAAAAAAGTTGAAAATAAAGTTTGTATTGTCACACTACACCTGTAAATGAAAGTAAACCAGTTTAGAAGTCTATCAAGACGCTCACACTCTATGCAGACTGACCAGTCCACGACCACGCCCCCCTCTCCCCACCACGCCCCCTTGCTGGACTTCAACCCTCTCTTTCACCCCTCATCTTCCCCTACCTTTCCGTCTGCACCGTGTCACGCCGCGAGCAGGCCACGCTCCCCTCTCTCGCTGACTTTCACGTCACATCACTGGCCACCGGCACACAGTGCAGAGTACACACTAGGCTAGCTCGTTCGACGCAGTCAGCTGAACACACACCGAGGTCACACAGCCCTACTCAATAACTGATGAATATGGTCGGCAATTCCACCACTATCATCATCTCGCCTTCATGCTCGAGTGAGTCGTTGAATAAAAGATTATAGTCTTTGTCAAAAATCATCAGCAGAGCCTGCTCAGCTGTGTAAATACATTGATTTGGTCGCTGGGCTTGTCGAAGGTTGCGCCGCCATCTTTGCAAGTGAGATGAAGTGCTGGCTGGTCATCCAGTCAGTGATGAGAATAAATGGGCTTTCCCCTCACGTGTGGTCATTTACATATTATTTTAAGACTACAGACATATAAGGCTTTCTACGCACACTCTATTTGAGTCTGCTGATAGAAATAGTAACGAATTAGGCACTGGGAAAGCATGTTTACTTCGGCGTCAGCTGACGGCTTAAACAGGGTTCCCAAGGACTTCAGTTTATGCCAAGTAAGGACCTTGTAAGGACCTATAAGGACCATTTTCTAAATTAGTAAGGACCTCTACATTAACAGCATATATATTACAAAACGTACTTGTATATCTCTTCATGGAAATGCACCAAACACAGCGTACACCCAATATAACCTGGCTGCTGTACTGCAGAATCAAATCACACTGAAAACTGTTCCCTTGTTCAGTCTTCAGTAAGAACAACGTCTTGAGTCTCTCGTCTTCCACTTCAATCCACTCTTTTCACACCTAAAACTAAAACCAGCTGATACTTTAACCGACAGTCAAAGCTAATACTTAAACTTGAATGTCAATCTTTCACAACAGAAGAGATAAGTTTTTTTTTAAAATGGCACTGAGAATGAGAAACAAAAACAAAACAAAACTGTTATTAGTGGTCATAGGCACTTTCAGATCCTGAATATATGTCGGAGAAAAAAAAAAGAGCACACACATACACTGGCCTTAATCAGCATTTTTTCCATTCTTTTTCGACCGTTGTGATGTCCTGTTGAACTCTCTCTGCTTCATTTTTTCTGTCCTTAGCTAACAAACGTAGAGTGTTGGATCGTTCAACCAGACTGAAACTTCTCTGCTCCTGAGACTGGAAGCTTAGACGGTCAGCCTCTTCAAGTAGATGACGTGCCTCATCACTGGTGCATTTATGTTTCTTCCTCAGGTTGACCAGTTCTTCTCCTAACCTCTTTCTCTTCTCTTTTTCCACAGCTGCCTCCTCCTCTTGCCTCTGTTCAGCAAGGTATCTGTCATATCTTCCCTAGGCTCCTGATGCTGAGACAAGGAGTTTTTTTGTCAATGACAACTCCCTCCACACCTCCCATATTATGAATATGGTCTAGCACAACCCTACGTGCCATCGACGCCAAATGCAGTGATCTTTCGCACACAGAACATCGAGCATAATGTTTGTTTTGGGGATCCTTCAGCAACCAGTCCTTGTACTGCTTTTTTTTTTTTACCCAACGATCCTGAAATGCACTTTCCTGGCATTTCGATTGCCTTGAGCAAAGACTGGAAAATGATGGATGTAAGTATGGAGTCTTCACGCGAAACGAGACCTTGAGAAAAACCAAAACTTCCAAGCTGAAAGTTGTCTGCTAGGCTAGGGCCGTTTGTCAGAACCCATTGGCGAGCAGATTTCAGAGTAAGTACCGCTTGCTTCCGAGATTTTCCAACCAGCATTTCGCCATTGACGATTTTTTTGGCTGTCATAAGGACTTGTAAGGACCTTGATGCTAATATAAGCACTTGTAAGGCCTTACTTGAGGTGTTTCAAAATGTAAGGACCCTGGGAACCCTGTTAAAGGCACTCTTCGGGTTTAAAGCTATATCACAGTGTTATCAACAAGCTTTGATTAAATTTTGTACAGTTTCTTAAACTGTGAAGCTTGATATGCTTAATTTTAAGTTTTGTACATATTCTTTAATCTGCATTATTTTCATACATACCCAGATAATCAGTCTTTTTTATTCTTATTTTTTCAAGGTAATGCTGTGTCATAAAAAAAAGTCAAGAATGGTCATCATTCACAAATTAAATTTATGATCATTATTGATTGCCTTTTTGTTTCTTTTGAAGAAAATTGGCCGGATATTTTTAAAGACCAAAAGTCTTTTGACACTGCTTAGAATTATCAGCAAAATCCGTGATTTTGTTTGTTTCTTAAGATCATTTTTTTTTTTATTGAGAGAGAGATGTGCATTTTTTTTCTTTGTGAAAACATTTTAAGTCGTATCCTTGTTTGTACTATGAACAAACTTGTATGCTCAATTTTGACATTGCAAATTTAAAACAAATTTTTTTTTTTTGTTATATCAGCAACTGTCAAGTGACCATGTTTTGTGATGGGGTGTTTTCTCTGCTGGATTACATCAGCAGTTCTTTTTAAATCTCTTCAGACAGGTTTTGAATGGCTTCAAATGAGCATAAACTTATACATTTCTGAAAACTGCAACGAAGTTCTTGTTAGTTTGTGTGTGTGTGTGTGTGTGAAGACATATTACTACCTTCTGTATGAGGAAAGGGGGATTATATATTGTCACTGAATGAGAACTACTAGCCAGAATTTATCCCTGGATGATTGATAGGAGCAGTAATGTACAATTTCAACAACACAACTTTTTTGCACAAGAACCATTTTATTTCTCATATATAGTTTACATCCAAAATGTACCACGCACATCACACACACACGTGCATGCACGCACACACACACTCACTGCAACTGGATTCAATTTCAAAAATTTTCTGATTCCTACTTTTGGTGAAAATAACATTGTGCAAATATGATTGTTTCCATGGGTCTTCATGACAATGCCGATGTAATGTCTGAATATCAACCCATATGCTTTTATGATAAATTCATGGATGTCCGTCACATTATGTACATTAATTTTACGCATGATGCACACATAGTTTCCATGGATCCTGACACATGATAATTTCCGTCAAACACATGACTTCAATGGATCTTTAAAAATTAAGCAAAAAGTGCACATGATTTTTCACACATGGTACACGGATGCGACCTGAATTACTTTGATGATTCCGTTTTGGAACAGCACCCAAACAATAAGTCAGAGGGGGTAAATTTCAGATAAGGGTAGATATTCTCTAGTCTCTATGCTGTCTCCGAGGAAAATCTGAAAATGTTCAGACTGTATTGGAAAATGCATTTTAAATGAAGATGATGAAAATCCTTTGGGCATATCTGAAAAATTGCTGTTTCAGTGTTCAGAAATGAAGTGTTAAGATACTTTTTTTTTAAATGCGTTAAAAAAAAACAGTTGTTGGTGTTTAAAAAAAAAGAGTTTTAAAATGAAAGGTCTCAAGATGATTTCTTACAGATCTTAAGCTTGATTCACCAAAATTATTTCTTATGTGTCTCACTCTTACTTCAAGCACAAATGACAGGTTCCCTGTAAGCTCAAACGGTAATACGCTTCTCACACCTGAAGCAAAATAGTGAATTACCTTTGTTTCACACTCGAAACAGATACAGTAATTTACCATGTGTTTTACACCTGAAGCACATATAGCAATTCACTACGTCTTTCACACTTGAACCACAAATGGTATCTCATCCTGTGACCTGTGCATGATGATAATTTCCCATGGGACAACATGCCAATTTCGCTCTGTGTCCGACAAAAGATACATGGACGCTAATTCGCCCACGAGTTGCCCAGATGACGGACAAATGGTTATTCCCCAGTCCCCATACATAAAGGACAAATGTCAATTCCCCAGTCACAAGCACATGATGGTCTAAGGCTAATTCCCCATGTGTGTCACAATGACTGACACATTGTTAGTTCTCCACATGTGTAACGCTTAACACATGGTTTGGACTCCTTGGCCGTTCATAGACCAGAAGTCTGCGTTGTCGGACCAGCGGGCTGCGTTGTCGGACCAGCAGTCCGTGTTGTCGGACCAGCTGTCTGTGTCGTCGGATCCACCACCCCAGGAAGTTGTTCTTGACGATGTAGTGCACACACTGCAGCAGCACATTCCTCTCGTGGCGAATCTCGTTCACCAACAACTGAAACACAGGAGATGGGTTTTCAATTGGACTTTTTTTACTCGGCTGTATGGAAACTAGGTCAGCTGCTCTATCAAACGGAGAAAAAAAACAAAAACGAACGCACCACACAATAATAATGTAGTGTGTTGCACAATACTGTGGTGTAGTGTGTTGAAGTGTCCTATATCTTATCGTATTTTACTCTAATTCTCCTACTCAACATCCTGACTTTTAAAATAAAACGCTTCTGACACTCGGGGGGGGGGGATCTTCAATGAAAATTTCAGTTTTTCAGTGCAGTGTAATCAACACAAATTCTGATCACTTCATTACTGCATCCCTCGTTTAGTGAACTTTGTTCCTTTAAAGTACATTTTTATTACGTTTCTAGCTGTTTAACCAAATCAACATTTTTGCTAGAAAACAAATAACCTTTTTGTGTTTCAGTACTGATTACTGATGTATGTACTACAGTAAGGATGACAACACTCCACAGCTGTTGTTACACCGTTTTAAAATGTGTAAAAACCAAAAATGACCAGTCAGTATTATTTTGTGTTTCAGTACAGATTACTGATGTATGTACTACAGTAAGGATGACAACACTCCACAGCTGTTCATACACCGTTTTAAACTGTGAAAAGACCAAAAATGACCAGTCAGTACCCATCATCGGTTCCATGCAGGCGTGATCAGTTGTTTTAGGTGGAGATTCCCCCCTCCCTTGGCCCTGGATCTGATCTTTGCTGCAATCGAACGACGACGACCATGCACATTCTCTCCGACCCCTCCATCACGTTTCTCTTTGTCATGGCGCCTGCACAGCAGCGGGGAAAGCTCTGTCCAGCCTGAAGAGGGAAAGCTCTGTCCAGCCTGAAGAGGGAAAGCTCTGTCCAGCCTGAAGAGGGAAAGCTCTGTCCAGCCTGAAGATTGACCTCTAGCCTGCCCCGTCACGGGGAATCCCGTGAAGGTTCCGTGTGCAAAACAACGGCCAAATCACGGCAAATGCCATGCCTGTTGTGCTGCGAATTCTCCCGTTACAATCTCTAGATCAGGGTTTCCCCAATGCCATGCCTGTCGTGCTACGAATTCTCCTGTTACAATCTCTAGATCAGGGTTTCCCCAATGCCATGCCTGTCATGCTACGAATTCTCCTGTTACAATCTCTAGATCAGGGTTTCCCCAATGCCATGCCTGTCGTGCTACGAATTCTCCTGTTACAATCTCTAGATCAGGGTTTCCCAATTCACACCAGTAAGAAAGTTTGACGTGTCTGCTATAAATATTCATGAGTAAAAGAATCCAATGAGATGGGCAAGTGGTCGGCCTGGGCTGTTACTTACACCACCCCCTGCAGATTTTCACGCAAGTTCAACATGGCTGAGGAAGAACCACAACCTGGCCCCAGTGGTATCAAAAGAAAGCGTGCAGCAAAAGACCACAGTGATTTTGTAACCACTAATGTTGAACAAGTTCTTCAACTGGTCGATGTCGAGGAGTTCTGTGCGTGTGGTGATGCCAGCGAGTCGGAAGAGTCACTGGATGAGGACGAAGGTCACCAATCGGTTGTTCAGAGGAGTGGGGGCAACCAACAATGCCTTGCCAAATAATCTTTCTGAGCAGATAAAGTGTCGGGCAGCGAAGGAGTTAATGCATTTTTCCCTTTCTCTTTTCTTTTCTTGTTTAATAGGATATGTCCTCTGACACACAGTGATACTGGCCGACAGCATCAGCTGATAAAATATGCAGTGTGATCACTGAATTAACTGATCAATGTGTTCCTGAAATTTCCTAAGAAGTATGTTTATGTGAGAATGTAACGAGACATACTAAGACAGATCCGTGCAAAACGATCTTCTAATGGTAGAAGAATCAATGAAATCAAAGACAAGCGAAAGTTTAACCAGTACTTTCAAGAGGCAACTGTACACAAACTGAGCATTAGAAGAAACGGTAAAATCAAAGACAAGCAACAACAACAAAAAGCGAGAGTAACTAGCCTTTCCAACAGGCAGCTGGTACACAAACAAGGCAATGCAAGCCTGTCCACTGACCCTCTCCAGCAATGTGTTGCTGCGGTATTTCTGATCACGCCGACACTTGTTCAGTCGTATCCAGGCCGGCTCTTCTCGGCGGGTTCGGATCTCTGGTGTGACGATGTCATCCGTAGTTTCGTTCGATTTCCTGTCCTCCTCCCTCGCTGGGTCGTCTGGGAGAATTTGCGGGTCATCGGCAGGACGTGCGTCTTCTGTTGATCGAAGGATCAATACCATGAGGGTTTTTTTTTTTCCTAAACTATTACATCTTGTCACACAAACACCCACACTGATGTATGTTACATCAATTCAAAGATTCAAAGCAGTGACTTTGGAAGAAAGTGGGAGAACTCTTGTGCGCAACTGTTTCTATTGCACGTTTTGTGTGTGTGTGTGGGAATGTGTGAGTGTGTGTGTGCGCGCATGCATGCACGTGTGTCACAGTGTGTGTGTGTGTAAATGTGTGTGTGTGTGCGTGTGCGCATGTGCACATGAACGTGTTTGGTTAGTTTTATTTTAATGCATTTTTTTATGTACTTGTCATTTTTGAGGGAGGAGGAGAGGTGAGAATGATCAGCATTCTGATTGTTGGTTGCGTTTTGTTTCATAAGGACAGTGGGGAGGTATCATCCTGATTGTTGGTTGCGTTTTGTTTCATAAGGACAGCGGGGAGGTATCATCCTGATTGTTGGTTGTGTTTTGTTTCATAAGGACAGCGGGGAGGTATCATCCTGATTGTTGGTTGCGTTTTGTTTCATAAGGACAGCGGGGAGGTATCATCCTGATTGTTGGTTGTGTTTTGTTTCATAAGGACAGTGGGGAGGTATCCTGATTGTTGGTTGTTTTGTTTCATAAGGACAGTGGGGAGGCATCATCCTGACTGTTGGTTGTTTTGTTTCATAAGGACAGCGGGGAGGTATCATCCTGATTGTTGGTTGTGTTTTGTTTCATAAGGACAGCGGGGAGGTATCATCCTGATTGTTGGTTGCGTTTTGTTTCATAAGGACAGCGGGGAGGTATCATCCTGATTGTTGGTTGTGTTTTGTTTCATAAGGACAGTGGGGAGGTATCCTGATTGTTGGTTGTTTTGTTTCATAAGGACAGTGGGGAGGCATCATCCTGACTGTTGGTTGTTTTGTTTCATAAGGACAGTGGGGAGGTATCATCCTGATTGTTGGTTGTGTTTTGTTTCATAAGGACAGTGGGGAGGTATCATCCTGATTGTTGGTTGTGTTTTGTTTCATAAGGACAGTGGGGAGGTATCATCCTAATTGTTGGTTGTGTTTTGTTTCATAAGGACAGTGGGGAGGTATCATCCTGATTGTTGGTTGTGTTTTGTTTCATAAGGACACTATTCACTAACCTGCTGCCCCCTGGTGCGTTCCATGTCATGCACCACTCACAGTGAAACATGTTCTTTTAGAGTGTTGGGACTTGCATGATGTGAGACATAAACATTTTACAGCAGACTCCATGAAAACCTTGTTCAGAGATGTCCCACCTCATATGAACTTTGAATTTCTGAAGGAGATTAACATTTTTCATCTGATCTAAGACTTTACGGAGGAAAGATTGTTAACAAAATTTCTGCGCAGTCAGCTGGGCTATAAGCAACATTACCTTACCTTACCTTACCTTACCTTACTTTACCATACCTTCTTATCTGCTTTGCAGCCTAGATGCACATCCCCACCCTCACACCTTAGACCCTTCTCCTCACTCTGCTCTCTTTCCATTCTTTCTCTGGGTGTCAGCGTTTCATCTGATTGTTGAGCGTTTTGAGCCTCACAACAACAACAACAAAGACCTCAGAAACCCTCATCTCTCCTTCCGTACACACACAAAGACCTCGGAAACCCTCATCTCTCCTTCCATACACACACAAAGACCTCGGAAACCTCATCTCTCCTTCCGTACACACACAAAGACCTCGGAAACCCTCATCTCTCCTTCAGTACACACACAAAGACCTCGAAAAACCCTCATCTCTCCTCCCGTACACACACAAAGTCCTGCGGAAACCTCATCTCTCCTTCCGTACACACACAAAGTCCTCGGAAACCCTCATCTCTCCTTCCGTACACACACAAAGACCTCGGAAACCCTCATCTCTCCTTCCGTACACACACAAGACCTCAGAAACCCTCATCTCTCCTTCCGTACAAAGCAATCTGTTCCCCAGCCACCCCCACCCCACCCCCACCAGCTCCCCTACCTTCCCTCAGGTTACCTGCACCATCTCAACAGACACTGATCAAACCCGAGGAGGGTGCTGGAGGAAGGGGGGGGGGGGGGGGGGGGGGGGGGGGTTACTGCCTCTGCCATGTTCTTCATGTTGTTGTCTTTGTCTGAAGAAGACCCAAGAGGTCGAAATGCATTGTGTCTTGTCCTGCATTGTGTCTTGTCCTGCATTGTGTCTTGTCCTGCAATGTGTCTTGTCCTGCATTGTGTCTTGTCCTGCATTGTGTCTTGTCCTGCCATCTGTATGGTCTGAAGAAGACCCAAGAGGTCGAAATGCATTGTGTCTTGTCCTGCCATCTGTATGGTCTGAAGAAGACCCAAGGTCGCAATGCATTGTGTTTTGTCCTGTAATGTGTCTTGTCTGCCATCTGCATGGTCTGAAGAAGACCCAAGAGGTCGAAATGCATTGTGTCTTGTCCTGCATTGTGTCTTGTCCTGCATTGTGTCTTGTCCTGCCATCTGTATGGTCTGAAGAAGACCCAAGAGGTCAAAATGCAATGTGTCTTGTCCTGCCATCTGTATGGTCTGAAGAAGACCAAGAGGTCAAAATGCATTGTGTCTTGTCCTGCCATCTGTATGGTTTGAAGAAGACCAAGAGGTCGCAATGCATTGTGTCTTGTCCTGCAATGTGTCTTGTCCTGCATTGTGACTTGTCCTGCAATGTGTATGGTCTTGCTGAACTAATAACCATTCTTTAAAAAATTTGCTTCAATTTGCACCTACAGTCACCTGGCTTTGAAACTAACGTTGATTCACACTGACCGCTACCTTTGCCGTTTTGTATTTCACGTCACGTCTTTGATTTTGTACGAGTACTTGTGAGCACTGTGTGCTACTTTTCATGGTCCCTCACGTCCATTTTTAGTTGTGCGCCGAATATGGAAGATAAGTGTTGACTCGTTCTTTGTTTTCATTGTCCTAAATGTTGTTTTTGCCTGAAGAAGACCCAAGGTCGCAATGCATTGTGTTTTGTCCTGTAATCTGTTGGTCTGGATTGTTTGTGGAACTAGTAAACCTTTCTTTTTAAAATTTGCTTCAATTTCCGCCTTCAGTCACCTCGCTTTGAAACTAACTTTCCTACCCCAGACCTTTCTCTGTTGATCGTCTCCCCTTACCCAGGCAGCTCTCCGTCCCTGTCGGTCGTCGTCATCGTAAGAAGCGATGAGAGACGTCAGACCATCTCCCGAGGGCTGCACAGTAGAGCTGCTATCGCTGCCCTCACTGCCTCCATCTGTCACATACAACACACAGCAAGAGTTATGCATCCCTGCCCAGAGGGAGCCACCATGCTCAACAACAGCATTCCCGATGCTTCCCTGACAGACGATGACTTCGACACAAACTCGCAATGGACATCCACATGGAAAGGAGGCTGACTGAGGTCATCGTGAGAAAGGGTCACAATTCTATAAAGAACAAAAAAAAAAAAAAAACACTGATGATGCCTTGGAGCTCCATTCTGGCCTCAGAGGAAGTGCCAGGGCTAGAATCTGGTCCGTGTTTCCCATGGCAATGGATCCACATGTGTTGGACTGGAATCTTGTCTGTGTTTCCCATGGCAATGGATCCCACATGTGTTGGGCTGGAATCTGGTCTGTGTTTCCTATGGCAATGGATTCCACGTGTGTTGGGCTGGAATCTGGTCTGTGTTTCCTACTGCAATGGATCCCCACATGTGGTGAACTGGAATCTTGTCTGTGTTTCCTATTGCAATGGATCCCACATGTGTTGGACTGGAATCTTGTCTGTGTTTCCTATGGCAATGGATCCCACATGTGGTGAACTGGAATCTTGTCTGTGTTTCCTATTGCAATGGATCCCACATGTGTTGGACTGGAATCTTGTCTGTGTTTCCTATTGCAATGGATCCCGCATGTGTTGGGCTGGAATCTGGTCTGTGTTTCCCACTGCAATGGATCCACATGTGTTGGGCTGGAATCTGGTCTGTGTTTCCCACTGCAATGGATCCCACATGTGTTGGGCTGGCATTGGTCTGTGTTTCCACTGCAATGGATCCCACATGTGGTGAACTGGAATCTGGTCTGTGTTTCCCACTGCAATGGATCCCACATGTGTTGGGCTGGAATCTGGTCTGTGTTTCCCACTGCAATGGATCCCACATGTGTTGGGCTGGAATCTGGTCTGTGTTTCCCACTGCAATGGATCCACATGTGTTGGGCTGGAATCTGGTCTGTGTTTCCTACTGCAATGGATCCCACATGTGTTGGGCTGGAATCTGGTCTGTGTTTCCTACTGCAATGGATTCCACATGTGTTGGGCTGGAATCTGGTCTGTGTTTCCTACTGCAATGGATCCACATGTGTTGGGCTGGAATCTGGTCTGTGTTTCCTACTGCAATGGATCCCACATGTGGTGAACTGGAATCTGGTCTGTGTTTCCATGGCAACGGATCCCACATGTGTTGGGCTGGAATCTGGTCTGTGTTTCCCATGGCAACGGATCCACATGTGTTGGACTGGAATCTGGTCTGTGTTTCCCACTGCAATCGATCCCACATGTGTTGGGCTGGAATTGGTCTGTGTTTCCTACTGCAATGGATCCCACATGTGTTGGGCTGGAATCTGGTCTGTGTTTCCTACTGCAATGGATCCCACATGTGGTGAACTGGAATCTGGTCTGTGTTTCCCACTGCAATGGATCCCACATGTGTTGGGCTGGAATCTGGTCTGTGTTTTCCTACTGCAATGGATCCCACATGTGTTGGGCTGGAATCTGGTCTGTGTTTCCTACTGCAATGGATCCCACATGTGTTGGGCTGGAGTCTGGTCTGTGTTTCCTACTGCAATGGATCCCACATGTGTTGGACTGGAGTCTGGTCTGTGTTTCCCACTGCAATGGATCCCACATGTGTTGGGCTGGAGTCTGGTCTGTGTTTCCTACTGCAATGGATCCCACATGTGTTGGGCTGGAGTCTGGTCTGTGTTTCCTACTGCAATGGATCCCACATGTGTTGGACTGGAGTCTGGTCTGTGTTTCCCACTGCAATGGATCCCACATGTGTTGGGCTGGAGTCTGGTCTGCGTTTCCCACTGCAATGGATCCCACATGTGTTGGGCTGGAATCTAGTCTGTGTTTCCCATGGCAACGGATCCCACATGTGTTGGGCTGGAATCTGGTCTGTGTTTCCCATGCAACGGATCCCACATGTGTTGGACTGGAATCTGGTCTGTATTTCCCACTGCAATGGATCCCACATGTGTTGGGCTGGAATCTGGTCTGTGTTTCCTACTGCAATGGATCCCACATGTGTTGGGCTGGAGTCTGGTCTGTGTTTCCTACTGCAATGGATCCCACATGTGTTGGGCTGGAGTCTGGTCTGTGTTTCCTACTGCAATGGATCCCACATGTGTTGGACTGGAGTCTGTCTGTGTTTCCACTGCAATGGATCCCACATGTGTTGGGCTGGAGTCTGGTCTGCGTTTCCACTGCAATGGATCCCACATGTGTTGGGCTGGAATCTAGTCTGTGTTTCCCATGGCAACGGATCCACATGTGTTGGGCTGGAATCTGGTCTGTGTTTCCCATGGCAACGGATCCCACATGTGTTGGACTGGAATCTGGTCTGTATTTCCCACTGCAATGGATCCCACATGTGTTGGGCTGGGAATCTGGTCTGTGTTTCCTACTGCAATGGATCCCACATGTGTTGGGCTGGAATCTGGTCTGTGTTTCCTACTGCAATGGATCCCACATGTGTTGGGCTGGAATCTGGTCTGTGTTTCCTACTGCAATGGATCCCACATGTGTTGGGCTGGAATCTGGTCTGTGTTTCCCACTGCAATGGATCCCCATGTGTTGGACTGGAGTCTGGTCTGTGTTTCCCACTGCAATGGATCCCACATGTGTTGGGCTGGAGTCTGGTCTGTGTTTCCTACTGCAATGGATCCCACATGTGTTGGGCTGGAGTCTGGTCTGTGTTCTCTACTGCAATGGATCCCACATGTGTTGGGACTGGAGTCTGGTCTGTGTTCCCACTGCAATGGATCCCACATGTGTTGGGCTGGAGTCTGGTCTGTGTTTCCTACTGCAATGGATCCCACATATGTTGGGCTGGAATCTGGTCTGTGTTTCCTACTGCAATGGATAACACATGTGTTGGGCTGGAGTCTGGTCTGTGTTTCCCACTGCAATGGATCCCACATGTGTTGGGCTGGAGTCTGGTCTGTGTTTCCTACTGCAATGGATCCACATGTGGTGAACTGGAATCTTGTCTGTGTTTCCTATGGCAATGGATCCCACATGTGGTGAACTGTAATCTTGTCTGTGTTTCCTATGGCAATGGATCCCACATGTGTTGGACTGGAATCTAGTCTGTTTCCTACCGCAATGGATCCGCATGTGTTTGACTGGAATCTAGTCTGTGTTTCCTACTGCAATGGATAACACATGTGTTGGACTGGAATCTTGTCTGTGTTTCCTACTGCAATGGATCCCACATATGTTGGGCTGGAATCTTGTCTGTGTTTCCTATGGCAATGGATCCCACATGTGTTGGACTGGATCTAGTCTGTTTCCGATTGCAATGGATCCCGCATGTGTTGGACTGGAATCTTGTCTGTGTTTCCACTGCAATGGATCCACTGTGGTTGGACTGGAATCTAGTCTGTGTTTCCTACTGCAATGGATCCCCACATGTGTTGGACTGGAATCTAGTCTGTGTTTCCTATGGCAATGGATCCCACATGTGTTGGACTGGAATCTAGTCTGTGTTTCCTACTGCAATGGATCCGCATGTGTTGACTGGAATCTCGTCTGTGTTTCCTACTGCAATGGATAACACATGTGTTGGACTGGAATCTTGTCTGTGTTTCCTACTGCAATGGATCCCAATGTGTTGGGCTGGAGTCTGGTCTGTGTTTCCTACTGCAATGGATCCCACATGTGTTGGACTGGAGTCTGGTCTGTGTTTCCCACTGCAATGGATCCCACATGTGTTGGGCTGGAGTCTGGTCTGTGTTTCCTACTGCAATGGATCCCACATATGTTGGGCTGGAATCTGGTCTGTTTCCTACTGCAATGTATAACACATGTGTTGGGCTGGAGTCTGGTCTGTGTGTTCCCACTGCAATGGATCCCACATGTGTTGGGCTGGAATCTAGTCTGTGTTTCCCATGGCAACGGATCCCACATGTGTTGGGCTGGAATCTGGTCTGTGTTTCCCATGGCAACGGATCCCACATGTGTTGGACTGGAATCTGGTCTGTATTTCCCACTGCAATGGATCCCACATGTGTTGGGCTGGAATCTGGTCTGTGTTTCCTACTGCAATGGATCCCACTGTGTTGGGCTGGAATCTGGTCTGTGTTTCCTACTGCAATGGATCCCACATGTGTTGGGCTGGAGTCTGGTCTGTGTTTCCCACTGCAATGGATCCCACATGTGTTGGACTGGAGTCTGGTCTGTGTTCCCACTGCAATGGATCCCACATGTGTTGGGCTGGAGTCTGGTCTGTGTTTCCTACTGCAATGGATCCCACATGTGTTGGGCTGGAGTCTGGTCTGTGTTTCCTACTGCAATGGATCCCACATGTGTTGGACTGGAGTCTGGTCTGTGTTTCCCACTGCAATGGATCCCACATGTGTTGGCTGGAGTCTGGTCTGTTTTTCCTACTGCAATGGATCCCACATATGTTGGGCTGGAATCTGGTCTGTGTTTCCTACTGCAATGGATCCCACATGTGTTGGGCTGGAGTCTGGTCTGTGTTTCCCATGCAATGGATCCCACATGTGTTGGACTGGAGTCTGGTCTGTGTTTCCCACTGCAATGGTTCCCACATGTGTTGGGCTGGAGTCTGGTCTGTGTTTCCTACTGCAATGGATCCCACATGTGTTGGGCTGGAGTCTGGTCTGTGTTTCCTACTGCAATGGATCCCACATGTGTTGGACTGGAGTCTGGTCTGTGTTTCCCACTGCAATGGATCCCACATGTGTTGGGCTGGAGTCTGGTCTGTGTTTCCTACTGCAATGGATCCCACATATGTTGGGCTGGAATCTGGTCTGTGTTTCCTACTGCAATGGATAACACATGTGTTGGGCTGGAGTCTGGTCTGTGTTTCCACTGCAATGGATCCACATGTGTTGGGCTGGAGTTGGTCTGTGTTTCCTACTGCAATGGATCCCACATGTGGTGAACTGGAATCTTGTCTGTGTTTCTATGGCAATGGATCCCACATGTGGTGAACTGGAATCTTGTCTGTGTTTCCTATGGCAATGGATCCCACATGTGTTGGACTGGAATCTAGTCTGTGTTTCCTACTGCAATGGATCCCGCATGTGTTTGACTGGAATCTAGTCTGTGTTTCCTACTGCAATGGTAACACATGTGTTGGACTGGAATCTTGTCTGTGTTTCCTACTGCAATGGATCCCACATATGTTGGGCTGGAATCTTGTCTGTGTTTCTATGGCAATGGATCCCACATGTGTTGGACTGGAATCTAGTCTGTTTCCTATTGCATGGATCCCGCATGTGTTGGACTGGAATCTTGTCTGTGTTTCCCACTGCAATGGATCCCACATGTGTTGGACTGGAATCTAGTCTGTGTTTCCTACTGCAATGGATCCCACATGTGTTGGACTGGAATCTAGTCTGTGTTTCCTATGGCAATGGATCCCACATGTGTTGGACTGGAATCTAGTCTGTGTTTCCTACTGCAATGGATCCCGCATGTGTTTGACTGGAATCTCGTCTGTGTTTCCTACTGCAATGGATAACACATGTGTTGGACTGGAATCTTGTCTGTGTTTCCTACTGCAATGGATCCCACATGTGTTGGACTGGAATCTTGTCTGTGTTTCCTACTGCAATGGATCCCACATGTGTTTCGACTGGAAATCTGGGTAACTGTGCTAACACTCTTCCCAAGGCATCCATGAAGAGGATGAAACTGAACTGCATGGTTCCTGTATCCCTTCTGAGCCCATAGCTCAATACACGTAACTTGATCATCTGACTGAGGTACATCCCAAAGCAGGGAGAGAGGGGAGGAGAGAGAGGGTCTAGAAGATGTATTTCTCCATCTGAACCCATACCTCAATACACGTAAATTTTAATGTAATGGATAGCGAACCGCCAAGATAACATAGACAAACGAATCACAGGACAAATACATGTCGACTTTTCTTTTTTCCCCCCTCATCTTCCTTCCCCGCTCCCCCCCCCCCCCCCTTCCACCCTTTCAACCTCCAGTGGAGAAATACATCTTTTAGACCCTCTCCCTCTTCTCCTCTCTCCCTCCCTCACCAAAAAAAATCACAAAAGATTTTCTTTTTCTTTGTGTTTTGTCTTGTGATTCGTTTGTCTACGTTTTCTTGGTAGTTCCCTGTTAATTACATTTAAAATTTGTGATTTCTGCCTGTAGTTGCCTCACTTTGTGCAACTACACATAACTTGATCAGCAGACGTAGGTACATCCCAAAACTTACAGTGAAGAAAGAAGGAAAGGAGGGAGGAAGGGGAAGAGGGAGAGGGTCTAAAAGATGCACTTCTCCGCTGGAGGTTGGAAGGGTGGAAGGGAGAGGGGTGGGAAGGGGAGAATGAGGGGGGAAGAAAAGAACAGTCGACATAAATGCTGTGAGACCTGACAAATTAGACTGTTAAAAAAACGTGTAATAAATCCAGAAGACTGGCCTTTATGCTGGAGCAGAGGAAAAGTTCCTCCACACGAAGCAAGACTTAACTTTTTAGTTCAGCAATAAAAGGAAAAAGTCAATGCTAAAAGAAAAAAAAAATTAAAAAATGGCAAAGCTCACCCCAAAAATGGAAAGAGAGGAAAGTTTCTCCTGTGCTGCTTATCACAATCATCACCAAGGAACCTGACATCGATTTGCTGACCACTCTGAGTTACCAAAGGAAACACAAGAAAGAGACAGAGAAAAGATTAAAGAAACACACAGCTTCCACTGAGAAGTGCCACGGTGGGTGAAGCTGTTGACAGCGACAATCCTCCGCCTCCAGAGCTGGATTGGCGGCTGAGCCAGACCTGTTTACCCCAATACTGCTTTTGATGTACTTGTCATCGAAAATGCGCGTTTTTTTCTGCAAAGAGTGCGTACAACATTCCACATCTCTGTAAAAGCAGGAGGGAGAAGGGAGGGTCCTTCATGCTGTTTCCACCTGCCATCACACTGCAGCCACTTCTTGCCAGTAGTAAACCACCTGATCTTGCTCTGATTACAGTAAAACAGGTTCTTCCTGATACAAATTACTTTCAAACCCGATTCATCAGCATACTTTGGCACACACTCTTGCCTCTCTCACAAGTTCTACGACATTACAGGCATGTTGTCGAAGAAACAGACACTACAAAACGCGTTTTTTGTGTGCAGAAGATAGCAAGAGTTGCCGCTCTTTGTCAAAGCCTCCGCCGCAGTTATTGTCCACAAGTTCAATTACTGCTCAAGAACTTTGTCTCCAGAATTCTTTTCAATGTGTTTCTTTTTAATTTGTCGCATTTTTGCCAAAACACCTGTACAAAATACAGCTAAATCGTATGGATAAACAGTTCTGCTAAACGTCGCCTCAGGCACAAACCTGGTATTGGAGGAGGACGGGGGTGAGGGGGAAAGAGGAGGAGCGGGGGGTGAGGGGGAAAGAGGAGGTCTGGCGGGCATCGCCTTTCTGGTGGTTGAGGTTAGGAGTGGAGATGGAGGAGAGGGGTCTGGCGGCATCGCCTTTCTGGTGGGTTGAGGTTAGGAGTGGAGATGGGAGGAGAGGGGTCTGGCGGGCATCGCCTTTCTGGTGGGTTGAGGTTAGGAGTGGGAGATGGGAGGAGAGGGTCTGGCGGGCATCGCCTTTTCTGGTGGGTTGAGGTTAGGAGTGGGAGATGGAGGAGAGGGGTCTGGCGGGCATCGCCTTTCTGGTGGTTGAGGTTAGAGTGGGAGATGGAGGAGAGGGGGTCTGGCGGGCATCGCCTTTCTGGTGGGTTGAGGTTAGGAGTGGAGATGGAGGAGAGGGGGTCTGGCGGCATCGCCTTTCGGTGGGTTGAGGTTAGAGTGGGAGATGGGAGGAGAGGGGGTCTGGCGGCATCGCCTTTCTGGTGGGTTGAGGTTAGGAGTGGGAGATGGGAGGAGAGGGGGTCTGGCGGCATCGCCTTTCTGGTGGGTTGAGGTTAGGAGTGGGAGATGGGAGGAGGGGGGTCTGGCGGGCATCGCCTTTCTGGTGGTTGAGGTTAGGAGTGGGAGATGGAGGAGGGGGGGCTGGCGGGCATCGCCTTTCTAGTGGGTTGAGGTTAGAGTGGGAGATGGGAGGGGGGGGTCTGGCGGGCATCGCCTTTCTGGTGGGTTGAGGTTAGGAGTGGGAGATGGGAGGAGGGGGTCTGGCGGGCATCGCCTTTCTGGTGGGTTGAGGTTAGGAGTGGGAGAATGGGAGGAGGGGGGTCTGGCGGCATCGCCTTTCTGGTGGGTTGAGGTTAGGACTGGAGATGGAGGAGGGGGGTCTGGCGGGCATCGCCTTTCTGGTGGGTTGAGGTTAGGAGTGGGAGATGGAGGAGGGGGGTCTGGCGGGCATCGCCTTTCTGGTGGGTTGAGGTTAGGAGTGGGAGATGGGAGGAGGGGGTCTGGCGGCATCGCCTTTCTGGTGGTTGAGGTTAGGAGTGGGAGATGGGAGGAGGGGGGTCTGGCGGCATCGCCTTTCTGGTGGGTTGAGTTAGGAGTGGGAGATGGAGGAGGGGGGCTGGGGATTGCTTTATGGGGAAACATATTGGGCCATGGTGATGTTTGTACACGATTGACAAACAGCCATGGTGATGTTTGTACACGCTTGACAAACGGCCCAGACTCTGCTCCTCCTTGTAACAAAGCTGAATCAACGCTGGTCCATAAATGTGCGATGTAGATGTCAACACAATGCCCTCTTGTGATGCTCGTGTTTTTTCTTATTTTACTGTACATACAGTCATTTGCAAATTCATGAGGACTCTCACACACAAACACATACACACACATGCATACACACACATTACACACTCACATACACACACACATACACACAAACACACACACACACACACACAGCCCTGATGTGGCCCTTTGCGGTCAGCTGGGCTATAAGCAACATTATCTTATCTTACACACACACACACAGGGCGGTGTGTACAGTCCACTCACCTCTGTTGAGCAGTAAAGACAATGGATCTTTAGAATCCCCTTTCTCTGGTGTGCTTTCCTTTTCTCCTTCCTGCAAATGAAAACCAGTTTGGTTCCAAACGTACAAGGAAAATCACATACACCACCACTCACTCAAAACACACACACACACCACATACACACACACACGTATGTGCACACACACATGTGCACACACACACATATGTGCACACACACACACACACACACACAGATCATCCCATAAGCTTTGGGAGAACTCCAAGAAAGTTGTGAATGAAAAGTTTCTGCGGAATGTCCACTGCAGCTTCAGATAAGGCAATGAGGAATGGTCGACGTGGTTCACCTGAATGCTAGACATGGTTCACCTGAATGCTCAACGTGGTTCACCTGAATGCTCAACATGGTTCACCTGAATGCTCGATGTGGTTCACCTGAATGCTCGATGTGGTTCACCTGAATGCTCAACATGGTTCACCTGAATGCTCGACATGGTTCACCTGAATGCTCAACGTGGTTCACCTGAATGCTCAATGTGGTTCACCTGAATGCTCGACATGGTTCACCTGAATGCTCGACGTGGTTCACCTGAATGCTCAACGTGGTTCACCTGAATGCTCAACGTGGTTCACCTGAATGCTCGACGTGGTTCACCTGAATGCTCGACGTGGTTCACCTGAATGCTAGACATGGTTCACCTGAATGCTCAACATGGTTCACCTGAATGCTCAACATGGTTCACCTGAATGCTCGATGTGGTTCACCTGAATGCTCGACGTGGTTCACCTGAATGCTAGACATGGTTCACCTGAATGCTCAACGTGGTTCACCTGAATGCTCGTGGTTCACCTGAATGCTCGACGTGGTTCACCTGAATGCTCGACGTGGTTCACCTGAATGCTCGACGTGGTTCACCTGAATGCTCAACGTGGTTCACCTGAATGCTCGACGTGGTTCACCTGAATGCTCAACGTGGTTCACCTGAATGCTCAACATGGTTCACCTGAATGCTCGTGGTTCACCTGAATGCTCAACATGGTTCACCTGAATGCTCAATGTGGTTCACCTGAATGCTCAACATGGTTCACCTGAATGCTCGTGGTTCACCTGAATGCTCGACATGGTTCACCTCTTGACGCGGTTCACCTGAATGCTCGACGTGGTTCACCTGAATGCTCGACATGGTTCACCTGAATGCTCGACATGGTTCACCTCCTCTCCAAGTGTCCTGGTGTATGTGTGCTGGCTATTTTCATGTTCCAACAATCCAGGTAATCCTGGATGACAGGATCTATTATGTGCAGGTAACTCCGGATGACAGGATGTGTCATGTGCAGGTAACTCCGGATGACAGGATGTGTCATGTGCAGGTAACTCTGGATGACAGGATGTGTCATGTGCAGGTAACGCTGGATGACAGGATGTGTCATGTGCAGGTAACTCCGGATGACAGGATGTGTCATGTGCAGGTAACTCTGGATGACAGGATGTGTCATGTGCAGGTAACGCTGGATGACAGGATGTGTCATGTGCAGGTAACTCCGGATGACAGGATGTGTCATGTGCAGGTAACTCTGGATGACAGGATGTGTCATGTGCAGGTAACTCCGGATGACAGGATGTGTCATGTGCAGGTAACTCTGGATGACAGGATGTGTCATGTGCACACTGATCTTTTGCTGTTGTAAGCCAACATGGTGGAAATCAGGCATTGTCAGACATGTGCACTTTAACCTTGGAGTGTGCACTTTGACCTTGGAGTGTGCACATTGACCTTGGAGTGTACACTTTAACCTTGGAACGTGCACTTTAACCTTGGAGTGTGCACTTTAACCTTGAAGTGTGCACTTTGACCTTGGAGTGTGCACTTTGACCTTGGAGTGGGTAACATCCAGCTCCACTCTTCACTCATTTAGCATTTCCAGGGATTGAACCACCAAGCCCTCACAAGGAGTATCAAGAAAACAACCACTTCTCCATCATAACAACAAGCTGCACACAAGTTTTTCTGTTGGTTTTTGTTTTGTTTTAAGTGTCAAGATAAACGTGATAGTCAGCATTAACACTAAACTTTGTCAGCATTCAATCCAAGCCAGGGCTTCCTTCGATGAGGGGAGAAGTACCTTTCAAAATCTCTTTGGATGCTTACTTGTGTTCGTCTTTGTTGGAAAAAAAAAAATTATGGACATGAGACGACTATCTTTTCTTGTACAAAAAACATCAGAGAAGCAATCCTAATTTCAAAACCATTTGATAAATCATCCATTTAAGAGATGAATATCTTTTCTTTTAATAAATCATCAATTTTAGAGATGAATATCTTTTCATCAATTTTAGAGATGAATATCTGTTGATTTACAAAATCATCAGAGAAGAAACAACCCTAGTTTTAAAACCATGCAGTAAATCATCAATCTTTTTTTCCCTCACATCTTTGTCCAACTTGCGTCTTTTGGCTTCAGGTTCCAGGGTTGTCTTTTCTTGGGAGCAGCCCTGCTCTCCGGTAACCTCCCGAATTCCAGAGAATGAGTCATGCATCTGCTCACCGTTCAGGTTCTGTCTGTCATGATCTTCATGTTTACGTGCCTCCGTTTCCTCCTGGTGACGACCCTCAAAGCCACGACCACCTCCCCTCTGGTGATGACCCCCGTGACCTCTGCCACGACCACGGCCTCGACCCCCACCACGTATTTTGCTGAACAAACAAAATGAATACGGAAGTAAGAAAACCTGACAGAGTTTTTTAAAAAAAGAAATACTGAAAGCAAGGATATGGTCTGTAATGAATTTATACAAAATAACAAAACCGAGCATATTAAAACACAAGCATGCGCGCGTGCACACACACATGCACACACACACACACACACACACACACAGACACACACACACACACACGCACACACAATAAGAAAATCAGCAACGTTACAAATAAAAAAGCCGATGCAGTCATCATAATCCTTGGTCCTGTCCACAACTTACACTGAACTGACACAGGCAAACGTGAAGAACAGGGAAAAAATGACAATAAAACCAAAGAAACTGACTTCGCTGCAAAATCAAGATGGCTGACCCGACAAACAGAAAAGTGACAATGGTTGTCGTGATTGTTGAAGTCTGTATGTCTCCATCATGCCAAGACAGCTTGTTGAACAAAACCTCAGAAAGTGGTCAATGGTTGTCGTGATTGTTGAAGTCTGTATGTCTCCATCATGCCAAGACAGCTTGTTGAACAAAACCTCAGAAAGTGGTCAATGGTTGTTGTGATTGTTGAAGTCTGTATGTCTCCATCATGCCAAGACAGCTTGTTGAACAAAACCTCAGAAAGTGGTCAATGGTTGTTGTGATTGTTGAAGTCTGTGTGTCTCCATCATGCCAAGACAGCTTGTTGAACAAAACCTCAGAAAGTGGTCAATGGTTGTCGTGATTGTTGAAGTCTGTATGTCTCCATCATGCCAAGACAGCTTGTTGAACAAAACCTCAGAAAGTGGTCAATGGTTGTCGTGATTGTTGAAGTCTGTATGTCTCCATCATGCCAAGACAGCTTGTTGAACAAAACCTCAGAAAGTGGTCAATGTCTTTTTTCTTTCTTTCTTTTTTTCAAAGAAAAAAAAAGAAAAAATGTCCAAACTCATGAACTGTGAAAGGCACGTCGTGAATAGAATTCCCACATAACTATGAAAACGAGCACATCATCACTTTCTTGGCAGTGTTCTGTCCGTTGCATCAGTCATCCCATCTGCTGTCACCACAGTAGTCGTAGTCACAGCACCAGCACTCATACTACTTATATCCATCATGGTGATGGTGATATCAAAGTCCAAAAAATAACCACACAGGAAAACGTAAAATACATAGCAGCACCCATAGTCACTACTGAAAATACCTTGGACCATGCAGTTCGATGAAAAACTACAAACACAAAATTGAAAAGCCAGCTCAACAAAACATCTGCCATCTTTTCAACCCTACAACTTCATAAAATGATTCATAACTCTTCCCTTCTAACCCCCCCCCCCCTCCTCTCGCCCCCCTGCAAAAAAGAAAAACCCATCAGCTATATTGAATGCTGCTACCTTGAAGCACACACCAGAAAGGAAAACAGACCAAACATAAACTTACAATGAAGCCAACAAAATGTCTGCCATCTTACCATCTGTTACTTTCAACCCCACAGTGTCACAAAATAAATTTGAAAAAGAAAGTAAAAAATATTTGTTTCAAAGGCAAAAAAAAAAGAAGAAACTTTGTTGTCATTGCAAACTTTGTGTTTCAACTGATCTTGCAGATTTCATGGGGGGAAAATCATTTTTCTTCGTTGTCATTGCAAACTTTGTGTTTCAACTGATCTTGCAGATTTCATGGGGGAAAAATCATTTTTCTTCATTGTCATTGCAAACTTTGTGTTTCAACTGATCTTGCAGATTTCATGGGGGAAAAATCATTTTTCTTCGTTGTCATTGCAAACTTTGTGTTTCAACTGATCTTGCAGATTTCATGGGGGAAAAATCATTTTTCTTCGTTGTCATTGCAAACTTTGTGTTTCAACTGATCTTGCAGATTTCATGGGGGAAAAATCATTTTTCTTCGTTGTCATTGCAAACTTTGTGTTTCAACTGATCTTGCAGATTTCATGGGGGAAAAATCATTTTTCTTCGTTGTCATTGCAAACTTTGTGTTTCAACTGATCTTGCAGATTTCATGGGGGGAAAATCATTTTTCTTCGTTGTCATTGCAAACTTTGCGTTTCAACTGATCTTGCAGATTTCATGGGGGAAAAATCATAATGAAAACAAAAAACAAACACAAAATTTTATCTCTCATGGAATCAATCTTTAGTGAAAATTATTGTAAAAATCGGCAATGAAAGAAGCGATGTGCAGCAAGAGCTTTGTGCACACACTCACACACATATGCACTAACACACACATATGCACTAACACAAACATATGCACTAACACACACATATGCACTAACACACACATATGCACTAACACACACACATGCACTAACACACACACATGCACTAACACACACATATGCACTAACACACACATATGCACTAACAACACATACAAGCTGGTGTCCCCACACTTACATCTGAAGTCATCTTTGAGGATGGCTATCAAATGACCTTGCTGTATTTCACATGCACACACTTGTCATAACTAATCTCTGAGAAAACACACTGAATGAACATACTATCACCATTGCGTCTGAAGTCATCTTTGAGAAATGGTTTTAAATGAAGATATCTACAACTGCTCCTACTACTATATCCTCCTCCTTCTGCTACTGCTATTCACATTCACACATACACACACATTCTATATTAAAGGAAGATGTACTATCGGCCATTTCGGTATAAGGGGATTTTTCCCTCGGAGTTCACATTGGTTCTAACTCCATTTCCCAAACAGTCCTTCAAAAGAGACTATAAACCGAGCTTACGCGTGTGATCCCCCACATAACATCTCGCACACACGTAAAATCCCATCACCAGCTTTCGGAAGAGAAGGCCTGTTCGGCCGTTGGTATGGATGACACGTTACACATAGCATGCACCCTGCGTGAGAAAATGAAAGAATGTAGGAAAAAAAGGAAACTGAGTAAATGATATTGACTGGATGACACAGGAAACGGCTGAATGAAACACCGGCAGGCAGTCCTTCACTCAGCACTACCCAGGTAGGCAGCCCGTTGTGCACACGAGAGTGTGGATTGTCAGCGCCTAGAACCTTTGGCAAGGTGCTTTATAAATGCTATGCTAATGTTATTATCATTATTACTGCATCTACAACAATCTCCTCCTCCTGCTCCTGATACTGCTTGTTCACACTCACACACACAGACATTCTGTCTTCAGACAGACAGGAAGAGGAAGCAGGGGAAGCCACTGACCTGAACTGCTTGTTCTCGATGACCTGACCCCTGGCCCTGCGTTCCGCGCGTTCCTTCTCCTTGCGGGCCAAATTGTCCTTGGTAGGGTAGTTCCTGAAACATCCCCACCACCCCACTGCAGTGTACACATCCCGAAACATCCCCACCACCCCACTGCAGTGTACACATCATCCTGAAACATCCCCACCACCCCACTGCAGTGTACACATCCCGAAACATCCCCACCACCCCACTGCAGTGTACACATCCTGAAACATCCCCACCACCCCACTGCAGTGTACACATCATCCTGAAACATCCCCACCACCCCACTGCAGTGTACACATCATCCTGAAACATCCCCACCACCCCACTGCAGTGTACACATCATCCTGAAACATCCCCACCACCCCATGCAGTGTACACATCATCCTGAAACATCCCCACCACCCCACTGCAGTGTACACATCCTAAAACATCCCCACCACCCCACTGCAGTGTACACATCATCCTGAAACATCCCCACCACCCCACTGCAGTGTACACATCCTGAAACATCCCAACCACCCCACTGCAGTGTACACATCATCCTGAAACATCCCCACCACCCAACTGCAGTGTACACATCCTGAATCATCCCCACCACCCCACTGCAGTGTACACATCATCCTGAAACATCCCCACCACCCCACTGCAGTGTACACATTCTGAAACATCCCCACCACCCCACTGCAGTGTACACATCATCCTGAAACATCCCCACCACCCCATGCAGTGTACACATCCTGAAACATCCCCACCACCCCACTGCAGTGTACACATCATCCTGAAACATCCCCACCACCCCACTGCAGTGTACACATCCTGAAACATCCCCACCACCCCACTGCAGTGTACACATCCTGAAACATCCACACCACCCCACTGCAGTGTACACATCATCCTGAAACATCCCCACCACCCCACTGCAGTGTACACATCATCCTGAAACATCCCCACCACCCCACTGCAGTGTACACATCATCCTGAAACATCCCCACCACCTTACTGCAGTGTACACATCCTGAATCATCCCCACCACCCCACTGCAGTGTACACATCATCCTGAAATATCCCCACCACCCCACTGCAGTGTACACATCATCCTGAAACATCCCCACCACCCCACTGCAGTGTACACATCATCCTGAAACATCCCAACCACCCCACTGCAGTGTACACATCATCCTGAAACATCCCAACCACCCCACTGCAGTGTACACATCATCCTGAAACATCCCCACCACCCCACTTCAGTGTACACATCATCCTGAAACATCCCCACCACCTTACTGCAGTGTACACATCCTGAAACATCCCCACCACCCCACTGCAGTGTACAAATCATCCTGAAACATCCCCACCACCCCACTGCAGTGTACACATCCTGAAACATCCCCACCACCCCACTGCAGTGTACACATCCTGAAACATCCCCACCACCCCACTGCAGTGTACACATCCTGAAACATCCCCACCACCCCACTGCAGTGTACACATCATCCTGAAACATCCCCACCACCCCACTGCAGTGTACACATCCTGAAACATCCCCACCACCCCACTGCAGTGTACACATCATCCTGAAACATCCCCACCACCCACTGCAGTGTACACATCATCCTGAAACATCCCCACCACCCCACTGCAGTGTACACATCATCCTGAAACATCCCCTCCACCCCACTGCAGTGTACACATCCTGAAACATCCCCACCACCCCACTGCAGTGTACACATCATCCTGAAACATCCCCACCACCCCACTGCAGTGTACACATCCTGAAACATCCCCACCACCCCACTGCAGTGTACACATCCTGAAACATCCCCACCACCCCACTGCAGTGTACACATCATCCTGAAACATCCCCACCACCCCACTGCAGTGTACACATCCTTAAACATCCCCACCACCCCACTGCAGTGTACACATATCCTGAAACATCCCCACCACCCCACTGCAGTGTACACATCATCCTGAAACATCCCCACCACCCCACTGCAGTGTACACATCCTGAATCATCCCCACCACCCCACTGCAGTGTACACATCATCCTGAAACATCCCCACCACCCCACTGCAGTGTACACATCCTGAAACATCCCCACCACCCCACTGCAGTGTACACATCCCGAAACATCCCCACCACCCCACTGCAGTGTACACATCCTGAAACATCCCCACCACCCCACTGCAGTGTACACAACCCCATGGTGATCATTTTCCCCTCCCGCTTCTGTTCATTCCCCTGTCCACCCCATCTCTCTTCTTCAGAAATGGCAGTTTGATTTTTCTGTGTTAAGGTTTATGAAAAAAAATTACTTAAAAACTTTTTTTTTTACAAAGAAAACAAAAAAAATTGTTTTTAAATACTTTTTTTCATCAACCTGAACACAGAAAAATCAAACTGCCATTTCTTTTTTCAGTTTTTATCAGAGTGAGTGTGCCAGTACACCACACATTAGAACATTAACAAACCCAGACATGCCAAAACACTAAAATCAGCAAAAATATGTCCATTTGTTAAGAGAACATACAGACTATGCAGGTGCGTAAAAGACTGGTTGGAGCAAAAAAAGAAAAAAAACCTAGCTAAAAAAAAAAATTAAAAAATTTACAAACATCGTCGCGTGCGCTAATAGCAAGGGAGATAAT